>CM064534.1:25766912-26966912 GCA_032716605.1 Paralithodes platypus | reverse complement strand
TAGGTTCTACCTTATTATGTAATTATACACATGTGTATCCAATGCATCAATAGTCATTATCATTCCCTGGATAAGTCAATCTCAATATATATATATGTATGCACTCTATTTGTATTTTATAAATGCAACCTTGTATGACATGACCGAGTACTCTGTTGTAGTCCTCATCCTCCACTTATAAGATACATTACACCCCTATAAGGTTATTAAATACGTACCCCAACTATTTGGTCCTTTACATACATACTTATTGATGCACACACAGTCAAGCTAGGCATAATTTCTCCCTTCTTTCTTTTTTTCTGTATCATCTGTCTTTCTCTTCAAAACACATATTACACACTAGTACTCACATTTGTGCAGTATGTATTTCACTTTGTTATTCAGTCATTTGTGGGATATTCTAGGATCGAATCCTACGCGAATCACAAGCTGTCATTAATTTAATTTGGGTGTCATTGGTGTTAAGAACGTTGTTAAAATAAAATACTAATTTTGAGAATCATTATTAGGGTTTCGACCCCTACGGGGAACCCCTATTGTAATCATTAAACCCGGTTATTCATCTAAATTCTTCTTACACGCTGGTTTTGACGCAATAACTACAGAACCGCTTTTTGGATCGTGATCAAACTTTCACATGAGGTGCATTTTTGTATTGGGCAACTTTTGATATGCTAAACATCCGGCATGGCAGCCAAACAGGTCCGTGGCAGCCGATTTCCGGAAAAATTTGACGCCTAAATACCGTCTCTCCCACTCATAGGAAATTATTGAGCTTTGGCATAATTATGGACTCCACTACTAATGCTCCACAAATGTTATAGAGAAGGTTTTGCTTTTGCACGTGGGTTTTTTCCGGCAATCTTGAAAAAACCTCTAATTCCACTTAAAATTCCACATCTTGAAAACTGCGCCGATGATCAAAGCCATGATTGCGTAGTTGGGTGAGGCTCGTGATTCTGAACGTTTTGATAGCAAAATAATATAAATGGGTGGAATAGTTTGGCCGCAGCATTGAAAACTGTCTATTCTTAAATGACTTTAAAACCGTATTCGGTACCCACACAAAGTTTACTGTCTACAGTCTATAGGCTTCCACGCATCCCCCAGTTTTGCTTAATAACATAGTCGATTTATTATTCAGATCTATTATTTTTTGTATTTAACTCTCTCAAAACAGTTCGAGTCCCTACGAATTCCACAAATTATTTAGCCAACCTACTTATACATACCTACCCTACCAAATAATAATGATAATTCAAATATATTTTTGGTGAATAACAGAGTATTGGCTAAGGTTTTTAACAATTCCTCCCTTTGCCAAATGCTTTGTTTAAAGGTGGGGGCTCATGGGTTGAGGTAAACATGGACACATAATTGCCAACCTGCATATAATTATCTTGTAAAATGCAATGTCATTGAAATAATTATTAACAATGGTATAAAGGATTTTGCGGATCGTCTATACCGGGCCTGTGACGTCAAAGTGACGTCACACCAGTATCCTTAGCCTAGACTGGATGGTGGACTTACACTCTCGTGACGTCACAGGCCCGGTATAGACGATCCACAAAATCCTTCATACCATTGTTAATAATTATTTCAGTGCCATTGCATTTTGCAAGATAATTATGTACAGCTTGGCGATTATCATTCCATGTTTATCTCAACCCATGAGCCCCCACCTTTAATAAAAAAGTTCTAGACCTTCAAAGTTTTGACAATTTTTGGTGTGGTGTGACTTACCATTCCTCCTCCCTCAAACAGCAAGCAATATTGTCTGGGGGGGCTCAAGAAGTATTGCACGCTTCCATAAAAATATATATAGTCCGGTTTTTACGCAATAACTCCGGAACTGCTTGTCGGATCGGGACCAAACTTTGACACAAGGTGCATTTTTGTATTGGGCAACTTTTGATATGATATCCAAAATGGTGGCCAGACACGCCTGTGGCAGCCTTTCACACCCAACCCATCTCGTCCTATCTAATTTTATGTTGAACTCTATTGTTCTTGATCCCACTATAGGACTCGGTAGCCTATTCCACATATCTACAACTCTGTTACTAAACGAATAGAGGCAGATCCCTTACACACCCAGTCTCTCTATCGCTCGTTTGCTTGCACACAGGTACAAATGAGGCAGATATCTTACACATGCAACTAAGATGAACATGGGATCAGCAGACACACAAGTGGCCCACAAAAGGCAGATCCCTTTCACATCCAACCCATTTCGTCCATATGACTATCTGATTTTATCTTGAAATTCTCTATTGTTCTTGATCCCACTATAGCACTAGGTAGCCTATTTCACTTATCTACGACTCTTCTACGAGAGAGGCAGATCCCTTACACAGCCAATCTCTCTCTCTCTCTCTCTTATTTGCACACTTGTACAAATGAGGCAGATCCCTTACATATGCTACCAAGATGAAAATGGGAGTCTGCAGAGAGCCGATTGGCCCACACACGGCAGATCCCTTTCACACCCAACTCATCTCGTTCTATCAAATTTTAAGTTGAAGCTCTATTGTTATTGATCCTACTATAGCACTCGGTAGCCTATTCCACATATCTACAACTCTTATACCAAGCAAATAGAGGCAGATCCTTTACACAGCCAATCTCTTTCTCTCTCGCTCTTGTTTGTTTGCACACCGATACAAATGAGGCAGATCCCTACACATGCAACTAAGATGAAAATGGGAGTCTGCAGAGCCAAGTGGCCCACATAAGGCAGATCCCTTTCACACCCAACCCATATCATAAACGTTACCTGTTATTTACACTACTTACTATACACCCATGTTATCATATACCTGCAACCAATACACAATTGTAAGAAATAAGAACATAAGAAAATAGGAGTCTGTAGAGAACCAATTGGCCCACACAAGACAGATCCTTTTCACACCCAACCCATCTCATAAAATCTCTCTCTCATTTATCTCTATCTTCCATACATTTATGACATCCTAGTCTCTGTTTATCTCACAAATGAGAAGATAAGAAAACCGGAGTTTGGAGAGAGCCGATTGGCCCACACATTTCAGATCCCTTTCACACCCAATCCATCCCGCGCACTTTCTCTCTCTCTCTCTCGTGTTTATCGCTATCTTCCTTATATTTACGACATCCTATTCTCTCTTGCCATACTCTCTCTCTCTCCCTCACAAATGAGAACATAAACAAAATAAGGATTTGGGAGTCTGCAGAGAGCCAATTGACCTACACATGGCAGATCCGTTTCACACCCAACCCATCTCGTTCTATCTAATTTCAAGTTGAAGCTCTATTGTTCTTGATCCCATTATAGCACTCGGTAGCCTATTCCACATATCTACAACTCTGTTACTAAATAAATAGAGGCAGATCCCTTATACAGCCAATCTCTCCCTCTCTCGCTCATGTTTGTTTGCACAATCTGTTCCTTCTGTAGTTTCTCCATGCCCGATAAGTTAAATGATCTTTTGATATCTGTGACACAGCTTTTGTATCCAACACAATACCCTGCTTGCAAAACCGCTCGAACCCCGGACAACGTTGCTTGCAACTTTAATTTTTATTATTATTATTATTATTGTCAATATCATTTATCACATTATTGATATTCATATTCATGGTACTTTATTTGTTATTTATGTTTATCAATATTATTTTTTATATTATTATTATATATAGTATATAGTGCTTACATTAATTAATTTGTCTTACACACACACACACACACACCTACATACAATTTCCAGTGTAACAAATGTAACCCTCTTTCTCTCCACTGTGCAGTAGTCCACAAATACCCTTGATCAACCTCATATGGCCGAAGCTATGAAATGTAGGCACCATATAATTGGTTACTGGAAAACCTTCCACCCTGGGATGGAAAGTCGGATATGAAGTTAGGGACGGAATTTGGGTGGGGGGGGGGGGGGGGGGGGGCGGATGAGTGAGACGCTGTCAAATTGCAATTTTACTGGTTTGGGAAGGAACAATATACGTGCAGTGAACTTTACCTTGAATTTGGCTCTTTATCATGAGAATAAAGATACTTTGAAAATATACATTTGAATTTTGCTTGTTACACATAGGATGATTTAACAAATCCAATTTATATCAAATAAGTACATCTAAATTACTTTACAATACGTCGTTCTTATTATATAATTTCCTTATTACAATATTTCTCAATGTGTGATACAAAGATAATCAAGGCATAGTTAAGCTTATGATATCGAAGTGAATAGTTAAAATAGGACTTCAGAAGCTATCAACCCTATTGGATTATCGAGCCAGCACTCTGTAAGTCAAGAATAACGTCAGGACTGGAGCCTCTCTGCGAGAACTCCAGTCCCTTGTTGAAGTGAAGTAAATTCGGTCAGCTCTTATTCTCCTCAACTGTGCCATTACCTCTTCGGCTAGCCAATATAAAGTAAATATATAACGCAATCGTGCAGTTGGACAATAAGTTATAAAGGAAGAAACAATAAAAGTGCATTCGCTCTCCTAGCGCAACTTATTCGTATGCCATAAACATATGAGACGTTGTCAAATTGCAATTTTACTGGTTTGGGAAGGAACAATATACGTGCAGTGAACTTTACCTTGAATTTGGCTCTTTATCATGAGAATAAAGATACTTTGAAAATATACATTTGAATTTTGCTTGTTACACATAGGATGATTTAACAAATCCAATGTATATCAAATAAGTACATCTAAATTACTTTACAATACGTCGTTCTTATTATATAATTTCCTTATTACAATATTTCTCAATGTGTGATACAAAGATAATCAAGGCATAGTTAAGCTTATGATATCGAAGTGAATAGTTAAAATAGGACTTCAGAAGCTATCAACCCTATTGGATTATCGAGCCAGCACTCTGTAAGTCAAGAATAACGTCAGGACTGGAGCCTCTCTGCGAGAACTCCAGTCCCTTGTTGAAGTGAAGTAAATTCGGTCAGCTCTTATTCTCCTCAACTGTGCCATTACCTCTTCGGCTAGCCAATATAAAGTAAATATATAACGCAATCGTGCAGTTGGACAATAAGTTATAAAGGAAGAAACAATAAAAGTGCATTCGCTCTCGTAGCGCAACTTATTCGTATGCCATAAACATAAAATATTGATATATAATACAGGACGAGTCAGGGAGAGGGGCTTGGTGCAGCAGGTGCACTGGACACCAATATATAATACACCATAATAATGTGTAATACTGCCATAAATATGTATTATCCAATCATGACAAAAAATCAACCTTAACCAAAGAAACAGCTATACAAATAAAATCATACAATCGAAATACGTACAAAAAGCGTCCGTCTAAAAAATATACACAGAGATGATAATGAACATGAAAACCACATAATGCATAATACCCCTTAATTTATAAATATTATAATGTAATACAAGTACAAAGCTCAACAAGGCTGGAGATTGTCCTTAGCAAATCAGTATGGCGCAGTACAAGCTCATAACACAATGAGCAGAGAAAATAAACAATAGATCAACATAATAGCAAAATACAACCATAACAAAATAGTAAAGAGAAAGGTACAACAATAATGATACACAATACAACCATTAAGTACATACTACCTAGCTCTTGAGCTGGGAGTGCATGGTGGTAAAAAACGCATCATTATCATCATTATTGTTATGCGTGGTTGTAATCCAATTCGTTTAAATATTCGTTTTATAAAGCTTCTTGTTTAGAATGCTTAGAATCAAATCCTGCCTGATCGGAACACAACTAGCACTTAATAATGGTCTTTCCGGGTTACTCAATCACACTATAAACACACTGGATAATTACACTAGTTTATTATTATTATTAACACAGTGGTACTTGTGTTACGACCTGGCACTCGTAAAACACTGGCAATTAAATACTATTAAAGGTTTAAATTGGCATAAGAATAATTAAAGGAATATGCAATAGTAAATGGTAAACATTAAAAAAGAAGTACTCCGCAAATGCAACGGCAATAGCCTACTCGGATTGTGCTCGTGGGCCACTAATCACTAAAGTAGCCAAGCGTGCAACACATGAAATCAATAGTGCATAAACAATATCATACATAAGGAAAGCTTCAATACTATTCTGTATCTACTAATCGAGTAAAGTCTAGATGGGGTACTGTGGGCAAAAGGTAGCAGTGACTGAGCAAAAACGGCTCGTAGCCTAGCGAAGTCCTCACAACTGTTTAAAGTATTACGTTAACACTAACAAGTGCACTTTGAGAAATCCAGATCCCTTGTATCTGGTTTTCTCCCGGCTCCTTGACAAAGTAAAAACAAACTGTTTAATAAAATACAGGGTGGTTAGGCTCTTGCCCTCACGCACTGTAAATTATTAACTCAACACAGTGAGCCGCGAAGACAACCTAGGCTTCACTGAACCGAAACGAGTATGCAGGTTTATCGCTTAACCACTGCATCAAACAACAATTCGTAACACAGAAAAGCCTTACCCCAGTCTAGCATTACCTAGACTAGCAGAAAACAGGAATAATAATAATAACACACAGGGAAATGCATATACAAGTGCAACAAACATAAATCAATCCTATTCTAATTTAACCCTTCCAAAATAGGCTATCTAATAGGCAAGTATCTTAGTGAGAACTCAAGCGATAATACGTTGGCTGACTAGCTCTGCACCAACGGGACCATGGAAGTTAAAAAGGGTAGGGAAAAGAGGAGATAAGAATGTAAGGTAGTAGAGAAAGTTCACATCAGTCAGAAGAATATATATAGTTAGCAAGGGAAATGAGAAGTCGCTCTGCCTAATGAGTTCTGAAGAAAAAATGGCTAGACTTCCCTTTTTATACCCGGCCCTCTAGTGAGCCCAACCTGAACTACTAAGGATCGCCCACTGACAATCATTACGTAATTTCTCTCTCTCCTCTGGGATAGACAAAGGCTTTCCTAGCACTGAGGGGAGGGTGGAGGGGGGGAGTGCTAGTGAGTTAGGCTCACCTCCCGCATGGCACACCCACTGACCCCCAACTGTGGCTGCCGCTTCTCCCATCATTACAAATAAGTTTTTCATACAATACTTATAACTAATGATATAAAATAGAACTCGTTGACTCAGATGAAAACAAAATACATATTCATATTACTTATAGTACAACGGCTCACATGAACTAAGTTAGGAAACTCTACATAGACTACAGCCAAAGTTCCTGCCCTGACGATCCTAGCGAGAGTGGGGCATGACTAGGCGTTCTGTACAGCATGCTGTACTGGACATGCGTCACACCTACCCCAAGATTTTACTTGCTCAACCCTGAGCTAAAATCTGACAAATACAGAACCCCATCAAGCCCCTCACATCCAGCGACCACATGGCACTAAAACAAGGCTGAGTTTATCACCAAAACACATCTTATTAAAACAAAAAAAATTCACATTTTATAACTCCTCCCAACAATAGCAAAAAGACACAATATCATGCTCCCAGAGCGAGCTTACAGCAGCTCAGCCGTTTGATAGTTCGTGGACTACTCAAACTCTATAGGCTATGACAAACTTATATGATTATCTATATCAAAAGAAAGAGTTTTTATATGATTTTTATATTTTAATATGTTTTTCCCGGCTGCACTATAAGGGCAGCCTATTTTCCTCCACTCAAACCCACACACCTGTGATAGCCTACGACTGATCATCCACCCTTGATAAACAATCCGCGATCACATTGTCACATCCAGCAATATGACGGATGTCCAGGTTATACTCCTGCAACATCAAAGACCACCTGGTCAGTCTCATATTGCGATTGTGAAATTGATTCAGGAATCTCAAAGGGTGATGATCAGTGTAGATAACCACGACTGGGCCATAAAGCTAACCTTCTTGCGGATATTTTCTCCACCAACTCAACCTTAGATGAAATAAATCAAGATGTCCCTCGCCTGAAATTCCCTCACTTAAGATCCACACCAGACATGTCAAAACTATTTTGCAGAATCTCTCAGTAGATAAGGCTCCTGGTCCAGATGAAATTCCTCCAATAGTACTTAAGAATTGCTCCTTGGTGCTCGCTCCTGTATTGGCAAACATTTTCCGTCTGTGTACTCATACCTCATGTTTCCCAGTACCCTGGAAAGAAGCAAACATCCATCCAGTTCCTAAAAAAGGTGCCTCTTCAGATCCATCAAACTACAGACCAATAGCTATAACTTCCACTCTTGGTAAAGTCTTTGAAATTATATTAAATAATCACATAATTAAGCATCTTGAGAATAATAAATTAATCAGTGATAGGCAATATGATTTTAGACGATGTCGATCAACTGCAGACATGTTTTGCCTTCTTACGCATCAAATCAACCAAGCTACAGACCAACGTGGTGAAACGCATACAATAGCACTGGATATATCAAAGGCATTTGATAGAGTCTGGCATCAATCCTTATTGTCGAAGATGTCACACTACGGCCTTGCATCATTAGTTCCACTAATTTCTTCTTATCTTCATAACAGAAAAATATGTAATGGTAGATGGCCTTTATTCTCAATTTCACTCAATAAATGCTGGTGTTCCCCAGGGATCAGTTTTGGCCCCAATTCTGTTCCTCATTCATATCAATGATCTCATATCTACCACTCATAATCCAATACATTCCTACGCAGATGACTCAACACTCCACAGTTCCTTCACATTTACCAATTCTTTCACCCAACCCGATCTTACAAATTCAAAAATAAACACTGCAATTTCTCTGAACCAGGACCTTTCTAGAATTGATGGATGGGGACAAAAGAATCTAGTTTCCTTTAATGCACAGAAAACCAAGTACATTCAATTTTCTAACCGACAGAATCTCACTGACTCCCTTATATTTTTTAATGATGTAAATATTCCCACTTCCCCTAGTATTGACATTCTCGGTGTAACATTAACTACTAACTTGAGCTGGACACATTATGTTAGAAGCATTGCTAAGAATGCCTCTAAAAAACTGGGACTCCTGTACAGAGTTCGAGAATTCTTCACTGACGAGCAGTTGGCCGTAATATATAAAAGTCATGTGCGTTCTCAGATGGATTACTGTTCACCTCTGTGGGGTGGAAGTGGAGTGGTTGCATTGAGGCAGTTGGACAAAATTCAAAATAAAGCTATTAGATTAATCAATAACCCTGCAATCACACAGGACCTTCCTACATTATCCATACGAAGAAACGTTGCATCCCTTGCATTATTCTACAGATATTTTCACAGCAATTGTTCCGAGGAACTTGCTTCAATTGTGCCGCCTCTCCACATCTTTCCCCGTAGAACTAGGGCAGCTGAGAGCGCCCATGAATTTACACTTTCTCCTCCACAATGCAGAACTTCTGCATATCAGAATTCATTTATCCCCAGAGCTACTACTCTTTGGAATTCACTTCCCTCGAATTGCTTTCCACAAACTTACAATCTACAAATGTTTAAATCCAGTTGTTACAAACATTTTATGAATGGAGGATGCCTTTAGGCACATGGACCTTTTTGTTTTATCTGTGGTTTTCCTTCCTCCGTTCATTGTCTCTTAAAAAAAAAAATAATAATTTAATAGGCTGGAACATACACCTCTAAGTGCCTGAGCGACAGCACAATCGCCAGTAATTCCTTTTCTATTGTAGAATAGTTCTTTTGTGCAGCATTGAACTTCTTAGAAAAGAAACTTACTGGGTGTTCCACACCTTCATTATCTGTCTGTAGCAAGACGGCACCAGCCCCTACACCACTAGCATCTGTTGCCAGCTGAAAAGGCCTGTTAAAGTCTGGGGCCCTGAGTATCGGGTGAGTACATAGCAAATGTTTCACCAAAGTGAAAGCCTTTTCACACTCAGGTGCCCACAAAAACTTTTTGTCTTTAGATAACAAATCTGTGAGAGGTGCCAACACCGTTGAGTAACCTTTTATGAAGCGTCTGTAGTAGCCTATCATACCCAAGAATCTCATAATCTGCTTCTTGGTTGTTGGGTGCGAATATTTATTGATAGCCTGTACCTTGTTCTGAGGAGGGCACACCTGTCCCCTTCCCACTACAAACCCAAGGTACTGCACAGTGGCTTTTACGAAGTCACACTTTGCCAAATTTACTACCAGACCTGCTTCATTAAGTTTCCGGAACAAGGTCTCAAGGTGCTCACAATGGCTCTCAAAGTCGTCATCATAAATGATTACATCGTCCAAATATACGGTGCAATTTGGAATGTCCTTTACAATTTCATTCATCAGGTTCTGAAACGTTGCTGGTGCATTCTTAAGTCCGTAAGGCATAACATTGCACCGGTAGGTACTCCCGTCCACAACAAAACCACATACCTCTTTAGCACGCTCGGACAAAGGTACTTGCCAGTAACCTTTTACTAAATCTACTTTAGACAAAAAACGAGCATTACCAATTTTGTCAACACTATCATCAACCCGAGGAAGAGGATATGGGTTAGTTGGAGTCAAACCGTTTAACCTACGGAAATCAATACAAAAGCGTACCTTGCCATCTGGCTTAGGCTGCAGTGTTACGGGGGAAGTCCACTTAACTGTGCCTTTCTCTATCAACCCTCTACCGAGCATATACTCCAACTCATCCCTCAGAGCTGGTAGTTTTATGGGGGGCACACGGTACGGGATTGACTTAAAGGGTAGATGGTCCCCCACGTCAACATCATGCATAGCCTGAGTAGTGAGGCCTGGGTGTTCAGCAAATACAGTGGGGTATGAACCGAACAACTGACGGATAGCATCAAACTGCGGCTCAGGCAAATGAGCTATAGCCTCGTCAGCCCTTAGGCTCGAGTTCCCCGCCCACTGATCCGCTGAAACATGTTTATCCCAGCTATCCTCCTCTGAAGCTTGACTGTCCCCCTCTCCTTCTCCACCACGGCCGCATCAAGCCAACACAGGGACAGTGAGAGGCTCAGAGGGGCGCCTCACATACTCTTTAATAAGGTTCACGTGACATAACTGGTTCTTTTTCCTCCTGTCTGGAGTGGCAACAAGGTAATCTAAGTCTGAAATTTGTTCTACAATTTTATAAGGTCCAGTGTACTTCGCAGAGAGGGGGTTACCAACCAAAGGCAACAAAATTAATACCTCTTGTCCTACAGTGAACTTCCGGAGCCTCACTTTGCGATCATACCTGTCCTTCATCAAAGCTTGTGGTTCTGTCAAATTTCTACCTGCCATCTCCAGACTCTTAAGCATGCGCTCACGGCTTTCAAGCACATACTTTAATAATGGACAAGGCTGCACAGTCCCCTCCCAAATTTCTTTCAGCATGCTAAGGGGGCCCCTGACACGGTGTCCAAAAATCAGCTCGTTTGGACTAAATCCCAGGCTCTCACCAGGTACCTCCCGACCAGCAAACAGCACATAAGGCAATCCAAGATCCCAATCCATACCGTTGTCAGCACAATAACACCTGAGCATGCTTTTAAGTGTAGCATGCCACCGCTCAAGCACCCCTTGACTCTCAGGGTGATACGCTGACGATACTACTGCTCGTATCCCATGCTGTTGCATTGTTTGCTTGAACATGTTGGAGGTGAAATTAGATCCCTGATCAGACTGAATCTCCTCCGGGTACCCGTACCTTGAGAAGTACCACAACAAGTTACTGACTACCGTCTTAGCCATTCCATTTTTCATAGGGTATGCATCGGGGTATCTAGTGGCAACATCCATTATGGTTAACACAAATTTATTTCCAGCCTTAGTGGGAGGGAGTGGACCAACCATGTCAACAATAATTTTACTAAAGGGTGGCCCAATCACAGGAATAGGGTGTAACGGAGCCTTAGGAATAACTTGGTTCGGTTTCCCGACACGTTGACAAATATCACATGTGTTTATCCATGACTGCACATGAGACTTCATCCCCGGCCACCAAAACAATTTCCCCAAAGCCGCCACCGTTTTTCTCACCCCTAGATGTCCTGCCAGTAGTGTGTCATGCGCCAACCTCAGTAGGCTATCCCTGCACTCCCGTGGCACCACCAACTGGTCCACTACTCCGGACCCCTTTTGCCAACTACGTTTAGGGTCTTGAAAACGCCTATAGAGGATGCCTTCTAAATAAAAAAAATCTCCTGGCTGTGCATCGCCGTCCTCATCGAGCTCTACAGCTCCATTAGCACACGTTTGGAGCTCAGGGTCCTCTAGTTGCAACCGACGTATATCTGAGGGTGCCAAGTGATCTAACTGCTCCCGGAGCAATGCATGACCTTCCCCGATACTGGGCTGCTCCCTCTGTCTCTCTCGATGTACATAACGTTGCTGTCGTGGAGACTCGTCATGCCCAGCCTCGTCACTCTCGATGACAGGCCCAGGGTCTACTCCAGAATTAAGTAATGGTGCTAATACTGAATCACCCAGGAGAGCCGCCGAGTCAAAACTCTTAAAACCAACTCCAGCTTTAGCCTCCTCCTGTTGATCGTTCCTCCGCTGGTCTGAAGACGGAGGACTAGGCTGTGACACTTTAGCTGCCCGAGCTCGGGTGACAACACATGCCATGGGTTGTGTCTGGCACCGCTCGACCCACTCTTGCTCTTCCCTACTCACGTCGGCCGGCCTCTCGGCAACGACTAAGGGTAGAACCTCAGAAGCGGGCATTGGAAAGTCGTTGCCGAGAAGAAGGTCGACGCCCTCCACTGGCAGTTTCTCCACAATCCCGACATCCAATTCACGTGCCACACCATCCACCTCCAACTCCAACCGCACCAGCGGGTATGACCGAGTTGCATTAATACCCTGCACCACTACCACCCGAGCCGCGTTTATAGGGTAGCCAGTCAAGTTTTTCATCAGAGTCTGGGAAGCACCTTTATCACGCAAGACCTCTACTCCATGCTTGCACCCCGCCCACATCACGCAACCCCACCCTCTATGGTCGCAAAAAACATCCTGAGCAGGGTTCGAGCCTCCCAGGTGCTTCTGCATTGGCTGTGCCTCAGCCTCTGACAAACTGCCCCGGGCAAACTCAGATGACTTCGGAGACACACCAATGTTGCAGGCCAAAGACACAGCTGCTGTAGGTGGTTTGCTAGGACAGACTCTTGCAAAGTGCCCCTTTTTATGACATTGATAACACTCCAACTCCCCTTTGGGCTTCCCTTGGTACTGGGAAGGGCCCGGCCCCTTCTTAAATGGGACGGTGCTAGTCTTGTGGTCAGTCTTGGTATCATGGCTCTTGTACTTGTTTGCATAAGGTATATCACTAACTCGGGGGGGGGGGGGGTGGGGGCGTCACGCCCCTTTTTACCTGCCTCACTACGCTGGGCAGACCCGCACCCACGAATTAGTGATAGCCGGAGGTCAGCCATCTCAGCTGCCTCCTGTAGAGTTTTTGGGTTCTTTTCTTTAATAGTCATTTCTGCACCAGTACACTTATAAAACTGCTCGAGCAGAAACAGCTCAGTCAACTGTTCGGCCGTCTCAGCTTTCTCAGAACGTGTCCAGTTTTTAAGTGCATCTTTTAACCCTTATTTAGCGGCGAGCAACATAAGTCGAGTTAAATAAAGCTGGACTATGTGGCGGCGCTCGACATAGGTCGAGTGGCAATTTCAGCGTAATGTGGCTGAGAGAGAGAGACAAGTGGTGCAGACTAGCGAGCGTATGACTGCTCCAGACCACCGGCGAACCTACTGACACAAATCTCAGCTCCCTCCTCCCTCTCTCACTCGCTACATACTCAATTATGTACTGAAAGTACCGAATTACCTGCTTTTTGCACTCGCGTTGCACGGTTATTGCAAGAAAACTATCCATCATACAAGGATCGTTATGGTGTCATTCGAAAGCTCTGTTTATGCCCTTTCAGGGATAGGTACTTGTTTTACGTTCTGGGTCTTATTTAGGCATGAAAATGATCACGTAAACAGCCCTATTTTGGCTAAAAACACCCCGCTGTGCGGTACACATAAATAAACCGCATAGGCCGCTCGTAAGGTGTTAAGTCCCAGGCATGTTCAAGAAAGGTCGCCTCCCTAGTCTTTGTAACAGCCCGAAACTTCAATCGATATGTTTCCGGTTGCAACTCGTATGCCCGTAGGACAGCTCTCTTCAATTCTGGGTAGTCAATGCAAGACTCTAAAGGCAGTGCATCATAAGCCTTCAGACCCTTACCCGTAAGTCTTGAGGAGACTAGAGCTGCCCACTTCTCTTCAGGCCAATTATGCTCCCTACACTTCTTCTCAAAACGATTAAAAAATTCTGTGACTTCAGTTTCACTAAATACCGGCACCAATTTGACTAATTGGGCCAAGGACTGTTCTCTTACTTGGCCCTCACGGCCCATCCGAGTCCCTGTCGACTCTGCACGAGTCTTATCTAAATCTAATTTAGCACAATATTTCTCTGAGTCGTACCTAAGCTCAGCCTCATGCCTTCTAACCTCAATCTCATGCCTCGTCTCATCCTCCTGCCTCCTGGTCTCATTCTCCTGCTTCCTAGCCTCAATCTCCTGCTTCCTAGCCTCAATCTTAGCAAGCTCAAGTCTAAATACCATATCTGGAGACAGGCAGGAAGAGGGAGCTGCCACTACTGAAGGAGGGGGGGCAAAAACTGGGGAACCACCATGTGCACCACCCGAGGGCACTCCAATCTGCCAATTCTCATCCCTCTGTGGGAGAGTGCTAACCTCCGGTAACTGAGTGGACGGCACTGTGGGAGTCGAGTGAGAGGGGATCTGGGGAGGAACCCCCCCAAACGCCCTCTCCTCCGAAACCCCATGTCGCCCACGCAACACCCAGGAAATCAGCTCCCCCTTGGACATCCCTACTACATTGGAAATGCCCAAAACCTTGGCTATCAGGTGCAAGCCACAAACATCCACCCCAGTCAGCCTCTCCTCCGTCACGTGGTACCGCTTACTCACAAAAACTCTAGCATCCTCCTCACTGGTTACTAACGGCACACCTTCAAATGGCATCTCTCGCTCATCGTCAGTGCTAATGCACGACATACTGAAGTCCACAACAAAATTCTCGAGACAAAAGTGTTAAACTTCCTATGCAAGCACTAATTACTAAATTAACTGGAGTCTCTTAAATGCTTTACTAATTGCCATACAAAAAAAAATATGCACGCTAAAATACAAACAAATAAATGTTGTACAACTCTGCAAAAATGTATACTGTTCACAAAATCCTAAGCAAGGTCGCCATTTGTTACGACCTGGCACTCGGGTACACAAGGGCTCTCAATCAGGACTCGAATACGGCTCGCTGCCACAACGGAAACACACGATCCCAACCCCTGAGTACTGCCAGCCGAACAAAAAACACCAATACCCTCCAGAGTTCAATCTGCTATAACGGGGTATACAAGAACTCGGTACTAGTGTTCAACAACAGACTAATAAAGAGACAGGAATTATCTAGTCTGGTCAACAATCAAACAATGAAGTAAGAAACAACAACACCAAAGAATAGTGTTGGCCGAAGCCGAAGTAATCCACCCTTGACTAAGAACTTAAGAAGTCCTCCACCCTCTACTTTCTCAGTTGCCCTCTGACCCCTGACCTGTGCGGACGTCCCCAGTGACCGCTAGTGAACCGGTTTACCCTTAGTGAGGTCCTAGTGAACTTTCTTAGTGATGGCTGTTGTTGATGAGTCTGCTGTCTCCTCCCATACTCTCCAGCTTTGTCTTGCTTTGCAAGAAAGACTGGAGAGTGTGGAGCAGGAGATTCAGTGTCTCAAAGATGAAAATTTGGCCTTGAGACTAGCTATGGCGGAAAAGAAGTGTGAGGCTACCGGAAGTGTTCCCAGGGATCGTGAAGCCCCTTGGAAAGTGGTGTCGACCAGTGCAACGGCCTGCAAGCTGAAAAGGCAGCCACTCAAGACCCACAACAACTTCAGCACCTTGGCTGATAAGAGTGATGGCGAGGAAGTGGCGATCATCGAGGCAGTGAGAGGGGAGGGGGGGAAGTCTGCTGCTGTTGCTGCTACAACTCCTGCTACAGGCCGGCAACAGAAAACAGCTAAGTCTATTTTAATTGTAGGGGATTCAATGATTAAATACCTTGGTAGGGCTACTAACACACATGTTGGTAAAGTTGTCTGTCTGCCTGGTGCCGGAGTCGAGAAGGTGGCAGAAAAGCTAGATGGTGTCATGGAAGCGAGTGGAGAGGACCCCATCATCTTCCTCAACGCAGGGTGCAACGACATTTGGAAATGCAGGACTGAGGAGTTGCTCACCACGTACCAGGAAATGTTGGAGAGGATCAAGGAGAAGGGTGGAGTTCCTGTGGTACACAGTATCCTACCAAGAAGAGGGGTAAGGAAGGAATGGTCCTCCAGGGCTATTGGTGTAAATAGCCGGCTGGAGAAGTATTGCAAGGCAAATACTATTCCATTCCTGGATAACTGGACCCTCTTCTACGGTAAGGATGAACTGTATGCCCAGGATGGAGTACATCTCTCTCGACTAGGAGTTTCGACCTTAGCCAGCTCACTCGACAAGTTTGTTGCGGGGTTTGGTTAATAAACCATAGGTGTGTAAGTAAAATAGAATCCCAGCCACATCAAATTGATAGTAATAACGAACATTCTGATAGCGTAGATTTTCCGTCTAGGTCCAGTAGTTCAACAGGTAAAAATAAATTAGTTAAAAACAATAGAAAAATAGTTGCAAATACAAGTAATAGTTTGAGTGTTTATTATACAAATTGCAGGAGTTTATGTAACAAAATGAACGAACTTAGAGCACTGGTTAGCAAAGAAAATATAGACATAATAGCGCTAACTGAAACATGGATTAATACAGAAACCAGGCATTTTTTAGCAGAGTTTGATATACCAGGATATAGTTTGTTTAAATATGACCGAACAAGTAAGAGGGGTGGCGGTATAGCAGTGTTTGTCAGGAGTTCATTAAAAAGCTGTACTAAATCAGGTATTAGAGTAAATAATAATGAAAATGAAAGTGTTTGGGTAGAAGTTAACGAAGGTAGTGAGACTTTAGTTATTGGAGTTATGTATAGACCGCCAAATATGAGTAGAAATGACGGAACATCATTATGGGAGGAAATTAAAATAGCATCAAGGCTTAGCAACGTGTGCATTATGGGGGATTTTAATTTCCCTAATATAGATTGGCAGCAACAAATAGGCGACTCTGATTCAAAGGAGTTTATTGAAGTAGTACAAGATAGTTTTTTATCTCAATTCATAGATACGCCGACTAGAGGTGATAATATTCTCGATTTAGTTTTCAGTAACAATGAACATATGATAAATAGTGTAGAAATCGGGGACCACCTAGGAAATAGTGATCACAATTCTGTGTATTTTAATATACAATGGAAAGGTAATATCAGAGAGAATACAACATTAATACCTGACTTCAGAAAAGCCAATTATGGTGGGTTAAGAGAAGCCCTGTTAGCGGACCCTATGGTCAAAAATTAAGTCGATCCAGGTGTCCAAATGAGTGTATCCTTTCTCAGGTACCTGTCATCTTAAGTCAGGAGGAGACGTCAAACTTGGTAGATACATACGATAATTTTATCAAGTCAGTATTCAATGCGCAAAATAAATATATCCCCAAAAGAAAATTTAGATCAACACAGAACCAACCCAAATGGATGAATAATAGACTATTAGATCTTCTAGGAAAAAAGAGAGGAATATATAGAAAAATTAAAAAAGGCGAAATTCACCTACTTGCTTACTATCAGAATCTATCACGACAGGTAAAAAAGGATATTAGTAAAGAAAAAAGAAATTATGAAATTAAGGTTGCCAATGATTCAAAAAATAATCCTAAAGCTTTTTACCAACTATATAAATCCAAGGTTAGAGATGTAATTGGTCCCCTTAAAACTTCGATAGGAAATTTGACAGAAAGTTATTTAGAAATGTGCAGTACATTAAATAGTCAATTTCTTTCCGTTTTCACTAATGAAAATTTGGCACAGTTTCCAGAAGTCCGTAAGGTATACAGCGATAGTATAGACAATAGGTTAAGTACGGTTACTATAAGTAGAAATGATGTGGTTAAGGAAATTGACAGACTGAAACCTCATAAATCGCCTGGTCCGGATGAGGTATATGCTAGAGTATTAAAAGAATGCAGAGATGAGTTAAGTTATCCATTAACATTTCTATTTAACAAGTCATTAGAAACAGGTATAGTTCCAGAAGCTTGGAAGCTTGCAAATGTAGTTCCGATCTTCAAAAAAGGTGATAAATCAATAGCATCCAATTACCGTCCCATTAGTCTCACTTCAATCATAGGAAAAACTACTAGAGTCAATTATTGCTAGGAAAATGAGAAACCACTTAGAAACATTTAACTTAATCAATTCTTCTCAGCATGGATTCACTCAGGGACGGTCTTGCCTTACTAATTTGCTTAGTTTTTTCTCAGAGGTATATGAAGCAGTAGATAATGACAAGTCATATGATATTATATATTTAGATTTCAGTAAAGCTTTCGACAGAGTCCCTCATGAGAGATTGATGAGAAAGGTTGAGGCACATGGAATAGGTGGGGCGTTGTTAGGATGGATTAGGTCATGGCTAATTGGTAGGAAGCAGAGAGTCAGCATAAATGGTACCAAGTCAGAATGGGGAGCAGTCAAAAGTGGTGTCCCCAGGGATCGGTATTAGGTCCCCTGTTGTTTCTTATATACATAAATGACCTAGATTTAGGTATAACTAGTAGGATAAGTAAATTCGCAGACGATACTAAAATAGGGAGATCAATTGATTCAGATAGCGATATAGAGTGCCTCCAAAGGGATCTAGATACCTTACATGAATGGTCAGTAAATTGGCAGATGAAGTTTAACATTGACAAATGCAAGGTATTAAAGATAGGGAAGATGCAAACAAATGTTAAATATAAACTAGCTAATTTAGAATTAGAAAATTCAGACTGCGAGAAAGATCTAGGTGTGTTTGTTAGCAATGATTTGAAGCCTAGAAAACAGTGTATAAGCGTTCGTAATAAGGCAAACAGGATTCTCGGGTTCATCTCTAGGAGTGTGAGTAACAGAACTGCTGATGTTATCTTAAAACTTTACTTGTCATTAGTGAGACCCCATATGGATTATGCTGTCCAATTTTGGTGTCCTTATTACAGAATGGACATAGATTCATTGGAGAGAGTACAGCGTAGAATGACAAAAATGATCCATAATATTAGAAATTTTTCGTATGAAGAAAGGTTGAAGAAATTAGGTTTACATTCGTTAGAGAGACGCAGAGTTAGAGGGGATATGATAGAGGTGTTCAAGTGGGTTAGTGGGATTAACAAAGGGGACATGGCAAATGTACTAAAGCTCAGTGATACCGAAAGAACTCGTACCAATGGTTTCAAATTAGATAAATTTCGTTTCAGAAAAGATATAGGCAAATATTGGTTTGGTAACAGAGTTGTAGACGGGTGGAATGGACTACCAAGTGCTATAGTGGGATCTAAAACTGTAGGGAGCTTTAAGATAAAATTGGATAAGCATATGGACGAGAAGGGTTGGGTGTGAAGGGGGATCAGCCGGGTTGGGCCAATCAGCGCTCTGCAGACCTCCATAATCCTGCGTTAATCTCTAACCGTTTTGGTAAGATGATCCTCAGGGTATTAGAGTGTGAAGCCTATAATTGGGCTTTGTAATGAATTGGGGTTGTGTGGGACAGGGATCTGCCTTGCTTAGGCCAATCGGCTTTCTGCAGACTCCCATTTTCTTATGTTCTTATGTTCTTATGTACTTCGGATCGGCACTATTACGTTACGTTAATTAATAGTCCTTAAGCATCGAGCAAGGAATCTTCTGATAAAAGTTAGATGCTTCTCGGATGCTCGTAAGAAGTACGTATCGGATTTTGAACAGCAATTCAATAAGCAAAAACACTGGCAATTAAATACTATTAAAGGTTTAAATTGGCATAAGAATAATTAAAGGAATATGCAATAGTAAATGGCAAACATTAAAAAGAAGTACTCCGCAAATGCAACGGCAATAGCCTACTCGGATTGTGCTCGTGGGCCACTAATCACTAAAGTAGCCAAGCGTGCAACACATGAAATCAATAGTGCATAAACAATATCATACAATGTCATAAGGAAAGCTTCAATACTATTCTGTATCTACTAATCGAGTAAAGTCTAGCTGGGGTACTGTGGGCAAAAGGTAGCAGTGTCTGAGCAAAAACGGCTCGTAGCCTAGCGAAGTCCTCACAACTGTTTAAAGTATTACGTTAACACTAACAAGTGCACTTTGAGAAATCCAGATCCCTTGTATCTGGTTTTCTCCCGGCTCCTTGACAAAGTAAAAACAAACTGTTAATAAAATACAGGGTGGTTAGGCTCTTGCCCTCACGCACTGTAAATTATTAACTCAACACAGTCAGCCGCGAAGACAACCTAGGCTTCACTGAACCGAAACGAGTATGCAGGTTTATCGCTTAACCACTGCATCAAACAACAACTCGTAACACAGAAAAGCCTTACCCCAGTCTAGCATTACCTAGACTAGCAGAAAACAGGAATAATAATAATAACACACAGGGAAATGCATATACAAGTGCAACAAACATAAATCAATCCTATTCTAAGTTAACCCTTCCAAAATAGGCTATCTAAAGGCTAGTATCTTAGTGAGAACTCAAGCGATAATACGTTGGCTGACTAGCTCTGCACCAACGGGACCATGGAAGTTATAAAGGGTAGGGAAAAGAGGAGATAAGAATGTAAGGTAGTAGAGACAGTTCACATCCGTCAGAAGAATATATATAGTTAGCAAGGGAAATGAGAAGTCGCTCTGCCTAATGAGTTCTGAAGAAAAAATGGCTAGACTTCCCTTTTTATACCCGGCCCTCTAGTGAGCCCAACGTGAACTACTAAGGACCGCCCACTGACAATCATTACGTAATTTCTCTCTCCTCTGGGATAGACAAAGGCTTTCCTAGCACTGAGGGGAGGGGGGAGGGGGGGGGAGTGCTAGCGAGTTAGGCCCACCTCCCGCATGGCGCACCCACTGACCCCCAACTGTGGCTGCCGCTTCTCCCATCATTACAAATAAGTTTTTCATACAATACTTATAACTAATGATATAAAATAGAACTCGTTGACTCAGATGAAAACAAAATACATATTCATATTACTTATAGTACAACGGCTCACATGAACTAAGTTAGGAAACTCTACATAGACTACAGCCAAAGTTCCTGCCCTGACGATCCTAGCGAGAGTGGGGCATTACTAGGCGTTCTGTACAGCATGCTCACACTGGACATGCGTCACACTTGTAATAATCACATCCGGATCTCAACTACAGAGTGTGAGTCCAATGTTTAAATAAGGTGACTAGGAAAGAGTTAACTAAATTCTACTCCTTCATGAATAATCATGTCACTTTCAAAGCATCAAACATGAAATATACAATTATAGAAAATACACACACAAGACATGATGATAATACATATACGGGTCAAGTGTATATCGAGAGGAATAATAGTTAATAAATGTGGGTAGCTGAGATCATCTACTCAGGTACGCACAGTAAGCGAGGCTCGAAATACAAATAGGTCGCCCGGCTAGGTCGGTGATCAAAGGTGCCGCGGCGTGAGGTTAAGGTCAAACGTACTGTGGTCAAGCTAAATAAATACTTGATTTACTGCAACGTTAATTCGATAACACGGAATATGAAATTTGCTTTACTCTTATTGGAAAGTGAATAAATATACAATTCAATCATATAAGAATAATTGTGAATAATCTCTCACACGACATACGAAAAATACCTTCAATCATAAATGAGCTAAAATCACGCTCGATGAGGAATTCAGATTCACCAAATATATAGTGAAATTATTATAGCGGAAAAATAGCTATAGAAGCAGTGAGTTTGAATAAATTAACAAGCTATTGTAAATAAATTAGACAGAGAACAAAGTAGTGACAGATGAATTGCCGGAATGAGGGCTAGTGAATTATAAAATAAGATACAGACGCGAAACAAAGTAGCGACGTATAATAACCCGAAAACAGATTGATAAAGTATAGACTACAATTAAGACACAAAACTATGTAGTGTTTGATAATTAGCCAAAATAAGGGCTGATGACTATAGGCATGTACAATCGGAATTCCTAGCTTCGGTGGTGAAATAATATCATTAACCGAATATCGTAATTGATCGAATTATTCGCAAGAACTAATATAGGAAAGAAATCTTGAACATAGATTAATTAAACTCAACGGAATGGGTTTTAAACAGTGATCTCATACAAAATGGACGAAGCACTGTCCTGAGTTTGAGTTTAAGTTTAAGGAAGGAAAATTGCTCTCGTTACACACTCCACTTCGAACTTGGACACTCAATCAATAATAACACAGCTGAATAAAATTAGTGAGCGTTCACTAAGTATTACATAAAGTATTGGTTATAATTATAACGTAAGTGAAAAATACATATAATGTTAACCTGGACCTAGATTAGTTAGAATCACAAATAATACATAAATATATTAACTGCACAGATAGAAGTTCGATTTTCGTATTACGCGAACAAGTTGGGCAAGGAGAGTCCAGAAATGGCCTCTTAAAACAAAGTTAAATTGAACAATCGCATATTTTATATTACCTTCACAATAATCCCCAAAACAAAGCAACACAGAGTATGGGTGTGATTAGGGTATGGGTGGTGAAGAGAAGTGATATCCAAGAGAGGGGATCTGGACGACGTAAGATTCGTAGTTCCTCCTTCGGCTTGACACCAATGGGAACTGCCTCATTCACACAACTAGAGACAGTCTCTTCTAGTTCCTCTAACACACTGCTGGGTCGCCACACTCGTTGAACTTTTTATAGGGAGAATGGCTAGCCCTATTCGGAAGTAACTCTGACACAGTACTATACCCACTAAAAGCTAATGCCAGTGGAAGGTATTTCCTTATGTTTGCCTTCCGATCATAAATTTCAGTCAAGCTATATTTGGATGATAATTGGAATCTAATTTACTCCATTTCGGAATAGTAGGGAAATGGGGCTTTCGATCTTGTAATTACTGTGCAGCTAATAATGGCCTTAAAAATACAATGGATATAGGAATATATGGGTATAGTTATGCTTTATTTCTTAAGATTGCACTTATATTTTACTGTATAAAGCCTGCATAGTTGCAGGATAAAATTTGTGCATGTATTTATCTTTCCCCTGCTGTTCAACATTACATGCCAGGCACTCATTACTCTTTATTTATCAGCTATTGTGGTTACAGGTGATTTTCTGTACTGTAGAGATTATTCTTTTGGTCCCATCTGTGAAAATATGACATTGGGGTTTGATGAGGAATTAGCATTAAATATTCCTCATCATAATTCTCATTAATATCTGGTTCCTGGGGTGGGTACGTCTTTTTCACGCATCCTGGATCCTGTGATTGGTCCAGGAGGGGCCCCTGTGATTGGCCTGGAAACAGATCATGCATTTCCTGTAGATCCCGGTAGGTGGCGTTGACATCGGTGCGTTGTTTGCTGATCCCATGGAGAACGTGTATCATTTATGGGGGACTGTGTTTATTCTGTCTCGGTCTGGATGTGGGTCCTTTTCTTCGTTCTCTTCTTCTGCTCCTTTATTTGTGCTATCCTGACTCTGGTTTGTTGAGTCTCTTCTCGGTTTAGGAGTGTATCTGAGAGGGTTGCTAATGTGGCTGCTTGCAACCCCGTCATCTCAAGAGATATAGAGAGCTTACTAAGGTATTTTCATACATATTCGGAACATCGTCAACTTAAACAAGTATGTCCTAACTAATGGCAACTATTCCTAGTGTTCACTAATATCAGTTTTGCCAAGGACCGATGATGCATGACTTATCCAGTATAAATGAAATGAGAAAAGAATATTCCGGTACAGCCATAATCAATAGTTCCCTAAAGATCAAGCCCATATAATAATTTGTAGTTACTGTTTTATCAACTCTGAGTAAGCAGAGTGGTATCTCGCACATAGATCATGCCCGTATACTGTGCAACACCAGTCAGCTTTTCCGTCATCTATCGTCGTCCGCCTGTCTGTCCGGAAACTCCTCCTAGACCGTTCAATGGAATTTCACCAAATTTCACAGGTATATCCATTTCGTCAATGCGAGGGTCAGTCAAAATTAAATTTTCAATTTTACTTAAAGGTCAAGGTTAACATAAAAGTAAGGTCAATATTTCATAATGTTTTAATTTTGATACAATTGTCTTCATTTTCACTATACAAGTTACTGGTACCATACTGGTAATTTGATATTATATTGATCACATTTTAGATACATATTATAAAGGGTAAGGTCAAAGGTCGTGATCAGTGTATTTACTAGTATTTCTTATACTAACTGTTATATTCTCACTAGGCTTATCATGTATATTCGGAATACATGAAAATATATAACTCCATTTGAAAGGTCAAGGTCAAATATTTGGTTAATGTGCTATTTTCTTTACTATTCATGCAAACTTTACAAAATTCATTGATAAAGTTGCACTTTATATGAAAATGCTTGATTTTGTGACACATATCCACTGTGGCGACCCAACCGACCGTCACTTTGTGGCGCAGATAGCCCTAGGAGGTTGGAATTGGGAATCCCACCTCCAGAATTGTTAGGAGGAAGCTGTAGGCACCAGTCGAACAGGGCGGTACTCCCAGGGAGTGCTAGGTGGTTGATAAAGACAGCTGGAAGTTCTGTTTCACCACCTGGCCTCCCTAGCTAATCCTTTCTGTGCCTCATCAATATTGAGGGCATCCCAAGTCTGTCCTCCAAAACAGCTTCTACTCCTATCAATACATTATACTACAACAAACACCTTACATGCTACATTATCTTTTTTCCTAAAATGATGACTCAATGATGACCCGCCTTGGATTACCCAGGGGGGACCAGAAATGCCCCCAACTGTTTGACCCCTGGCAACGACTCTCCTAGACGCTCTGGACCACTACCTTCTACTTATACTATTAATTTCTGCAAAATCGTGGCATTTCCTCTAACTTCCACTCTGTGGAACACCACCTCTCCTCTGCCAACCTTGATCCTCTCCTTTTCTCCGAAACTGAGGTGTACTTGCCACCCTCTCTGGGCTAAATAGTAGGAAGGTGTACAGACCGGACGGTGTTCCTCCTACTGTACTAAAAAACTGTGCTTCCGTGCTGACTCCCTGCCTAGGCAAACTCTTCCATCTCTGTCTCACCTCTAACGTCTTCCCTTCTTGCTGGAAGTTTGCTCTCATTCAACCTGTCCCAAAGAAGGGTGACCACTCTTAACCCTCCAACTATCGTCAAATTGCTCTCATTTCTTGCATCTCTAGTGTTTTTAAACTATTCTTACCTCAAAATTTCTTAAGCATATATATTCTCATAACGTACTCGCAGACCGCCAGCATGGCTTCTTTAAGGGCTGCTCTACTGGTGATCTTCTTTCTTATCATACTAACTCTTGGTCATCCTCCATTCGGATCTTCAGCGACTTCTTCTTTTGCGCTAGACATATCGATGGCCTTCGATAGAGTCTGGCACAAATCCCTTATTTCCAAACTAACCTCCTTCGGTTTCTAGCCCTCCATCTGTGACTTTGTCTCTAATTTCCTTTCCAACCATTCCAGAGCTGTGGACGGCCACCGTTCACTTCCTCAACCTATCAACTCCGATGTTCCTCAGGGTTTTATCCTATCTCCAATGATCTTCCTATTATTCATTAACGACCTTCTCAGCTCCACCTCCTGCCCCATTCACTCATATGCTGACGACTCTACATTACACTATTCAACTAGCCTTCCACAACATCATTCACAGCAGGAACTCCAAAACTCACATAGGAGGCCATAAAACACCTGTATTCTGATGTATCTACTATATCTAATTGGGGCAGAGAAAACCTTGTTAGTTTCAATGCTTCCAAAACTCAATTTATCCATCTGTCTACTTGTTGCCCCCTTCCAGAAAACTATGACATACTCATCAACAACATTCAAATTAACCTTTCATCTTCTCTTAATATTCTCGGAGTATCTTTTTCTTCTGATCTCTCTTGGAAATATCATATTACCACTCTTGCTAAAGCAGCTTCCCAGAAACTAGGTGTGCTCAACCGCCTTCAGGGGTTCTTTAACCCTGTGCAGTTTCTTGCTTTGTAGAGGGGCACTGTGCGTCCATGTATTAAGTATTGTTCACACAGCGCTTCTAGACATAGTAGAAAAGAATGCCTTCCATCTCATTAAAGCCTGGTTCACACATAGCCAAGTCGGTGCGCGAGTCCAACAGGAGTCACACTCGTCGATTATCGCCGTCGCTGGAGGCCGAGTCGGACGCGAGTAACAATTGCTCCCGAGTCAAGGAGAGTGTAACACGAGTTAACTTGAGTCAATACGAGTCAACACGTGTCCATGCAAGAGTCTGTATGAGTAACTGAGAATCAAAACGAGTGTAACACGAACCAAACACGAGTGTCCAAAATTTGAAAAATAACGGCCACATTCCAGAGCACGCAAACAAAGAGTATGGACGAGTCTAACACGAGTCAACGCGAGTCAACGCGAGTGTTACATGGATCAACATGTGTGTTATATACGTGTTGTTGCGTGTAGACACGTGTTGATTCGTGTTGATTCGCCAATGTCGAAATGATGACGAAAACCGACGAATCACCAAAGAGTGTTACACGGGTTTACACAAGTCAACACGAGTTAACACAAATTATGAAGTTATTCAGAGTTCAGCACGAGTTAACACGTATGTACACGAGTCTACACGTATGTAGGCCACAATCGTGGGTACTCGCCACGTGGCCCAAAAATGTCATGCATGCATGAGATTTTTGGACCCCGTGGCGAGTACCCACGAGTGTGTCGAGTAAACAAAGTGTATACACGAGTCTAACACGAGTGTTGAGGAGTCTCGACGAGTCATTGCCGAATAGCAAAATTTCTGCACTCGTGTTGGACTCGCGCACCGACTCGGCTATGTGTGAACCACCCTTAACTCACATCCACTCACCAATTATCTGCAGTCTCTCTCTCTTCGCCGCAATGTTGCATTTCTCTCACTATTCTACCGCCATTTCAATAATCATTGTTCCTCAGAGCTCTCTCACTGAATAACACCCCCTTTTCGTAGAGCATGTAGCACCCGTCTTGCAACACAATCCCACCCCTACTCTCCAACCCAAGAGTGACACATTATTCTCAATCTTTCTTTTATTCAACAGCTGAGCTCTGGAACTCACTCCCAGGATCAATCTTTCCGTCTTCCTACAACGTAATTTGCTTCAAACTCCGTGTGTCCAGGCATTTTGGCTCAAACATCCTTTGATTTTCTCCCTGTCACTCTTTCAACTCTGGGGGAGGCACTCGGCACAAGCAGCTCTGCCCCAAATGATGCAGAAAAATCTTTAAAATATTGACGTGCCTAAAATATTAATACTTGTTATTCCATTAAACAATATTATTTTCCGAGAGAATAAATTTGAGATCTCCGATGAAGTGAAATTATGGAATGCACAATATGTTTTCCTTAACACACAAAGAGCGGCTGGTAGGGTATTTTACACTGTGCCGCCCAGCGTTTTTTTTTTTACCATAAATAGGGTTGTTTCCGTGCTCATTGTCATGCATAAAAAAGACCCAGAGCGTAAAACAAGTATCTATACCTGAAAGGGCGTAAACAGAGCTTTCCAATGACACCCGAACCATCCTTGTACGACCACTGGTTCTCTTGCAACGAACATGCAACACGAGTGCAAAAAACCTAAAATAAGGTAATTTCCGTACATAATTCCCTGTGTAGCGAGTGAGAGGAGGGGGAGGAAGGTAGAATACAGTTCAGTTTGTCCATGGTGGTCGTGGGGAGCGGTCATAAGGTTACTACGCTCGTCCCACCGCTCAGCTCTCTCTCAGCAACATTACGTGCTGAAAATGGCACTCGACAGCTGTCGTGCACCGCCACATAGTCCAAATTTATTTAACTCGACAGATGTCGTACGCCGTTGGTTAAGGGTTAATATATCTAGTGTGCTTATTCAAAAATTCTATGTAAGCAGATACTGGTATTCAAGAATATTAATACCTAGGAAGATAAACATATGTATGGGTATAATGCTCCTTTTATCAACTATGCGTAAGCAGAGTTTGGTATCGCCCCCCCGTATAGTGGGTACCACCGTAAAACAAAATCTGTCGTCATTGTCGTTGTTGTCGTTGTCCATCTGTCTCCAACTCCTCCTAGACCTTTGGCCGGATATTCACAAAATTTCACACGAACATTTGTTGGGTGAATGCGAAAAATATTTTTTGAATTTATGCAATAGTTATGATTTTAGGTCCAAAATATGGTTCCCCCCCCCCCCCCTCCCTTCCCGGAACACCCCCCCCCCACCCCCCACCCAGCAATGATGGCGTTCTTAGTGTGTGAGCCCCTAAGAACACTAAGAACGCATTCGTTCTGGGGTCGAAAACATCTTGCTCCGCATTTGCTAGCTTAAGTTAGTTTAGTTGGCATTAGAAGTGATGGTAGTAATAGTGGGATTGATGGTGATAGTAGTGATGATGGTGATAATAGTAGTGATGATGGATGTAGTTGTATTGATGATGTTGACAGTAGTGATGATGATGACAGTAGTAGATATGATGGTGACAGTAGTCAATCAATCAAACAATCAATCAATCAAACTTTATTTCGTATTAAATAAATAATACATATGCCTTAAAAATTATATGAAATCAGTGTTCATTGCAAACAATAGAAATATCAAATTAGTACCAAGAGTCTATAATATTGACCCTATTTTCTACAACAATTCCGATACCTGCACTCCAGTTCTGATTCCATGGTTTTGAACCCAACAAATTCTTGATTTTATAACATCCATCTCGAAGTGATAAAAATTGATTCCATACTTATTATTAAAATATTGTATAGCATTAGATATTTGGTATCCATCTCTAAGGAACATACGAGACATCTTAAATATTGCATTATTTTTCCTCATGAGGGTTTTAAAGTTTCTACTTTATACAAGAGCCACATAGTGGTTAACCTAAGACGTGCGCATGGGGGGTATGAGACACCACACGCCTGTGCGCACGTATTTGAGCGGTTCCCATCACTAACATCGTTATTTTACCATAAATAGCATTAATACTTACCCATATGCGCCTATTTTAGGTTGATTATAAAGGTATTAACCTGTTACAGCAATAAAACAAGTGGAAACAGCGTTTGGATGGTCAAAATCGGTGATACAGGCCGGGAGTTACATAATGTATGGCTGAGGCAACCTCCCTCCCCTCCCCTTGTCTGGAGAGACACTGTTACGCAATAGTCTCTCTCTCTCTCTCTCGCTCTTTCCCACGCTTGGTAACAGTGATGACAACGCCCTGCTACCAACTCGCTAATGTTAGCATGAAAATAGACCACAGAATAAGTGAATAACAGGAAAAATAGGTGATAACTGAAGGAGGGGAGGAATGTGGGGAAGGAGGGGATGTGGAAGAGTGATATTTGGCATGGCCCAGGGGCAAAAAAAAAATTAAAAAAAATTAAACAAAAACAATTGGGGGGTGTTTTAAATAGATTTTTTTAGGCCCAGGATCTTAAGAGTCTTCCCGCAGTCGCCCGGGGAAACTCTTAAGAGTCTTCCAGCACTTGCCGGGTTAAGTAAGAACTGATTAGTGAATTCTGCTACACTATGGCTACTTGCATATCTTGGAACATTAACCATTTTCTTTAGTGCATTAGAGAAGGCAATATTGAAAGCTTTAAAAATTTGACACTTACTGGCATTTCCAATATCCCACAACTGTAACCCATATTCAGGTAAGCAGTATGTTCTAAATACAAAAAAGGAGAGTATTATTATAGACTAGCTTAAACTTTCTAAATACAGAATTAAATTTACCATAGAATGTGTTAAGTCTCATTTCAATGTCAAAATTATCTTTCAAATTACAGTTAATCATATTATGTCCCAGGTACTTATATTTATCTGCAGTTTGATATTGATTAATTATTCTTAAATTATCCCCTTGATTAGGAATATTTTTCTTAAATATTACACATTTTGATTTGTTTTTGTTTATGTATAATTGTAGACCAGTAATCTCCTTTTCAAATTTATCACACAGTACACCCAAATTGTTTTCAGATTCAGCTAAAAGCACCACATCATCTGCATAAGCTAAAATGTTTATTCTAGACAGTCCCAGCCAACATCCTATGTTCATTGAAACTATAACATTAATAACATTATCAATATATCATTTAAAAAGTAGAGGTGAGAGAATTCCTCCTTGCCTCACTCCTTTATCTATAAAGAAATATTCACCTTTGCTTCCACTCCATTGTATTCTTGCCTGCTGATTTCAAAGATAGTTCATCAATAATAGTACAATATCAGGAGGAATATCTCTATCCAGTAAAATGTCCTAATTTAAAACATTATCAAAGGCTTTTGATAAATCAATAAAAGAAGCATATGCTTTTCCTCCTTTGATGATATAATTCCACACTGTTTCTTTAAGAATATAAAGTACTATCTGTGGTAGACATACCCTTACTAAAACCAAATTGTCTACTATTAAAATTAAGTTTCTCATCTAAAATATCAAATATGTGCTGTTCCAATAATTTTAAAAGACATGATGATATCATTACCGGTCTGTAATTGGTGGAGTCAGAAACACTACCCTTCAGATCTTTTAGAATTGGGTTTACATCTCCGTTTAGTAGATTTGTAGGAATATGGCAGTGAGAATAACAATTGTTCATAAAATTTGCAATACATAATAACAAAATTTAATCATCTGCACTATGTTTCAGAAGCTTAGAATGCAGACCATCAGGACCAACTCCCTCATTCAGTCTTTTTAACAATTGTCTGATCCTTTCTACTGACACTTTTATATACAATTTTCTTTTGTCCTTCATATATATTTTAATCTATTAAGTAATATCCCTTCCTCCTCATCATTATTATCCACATTATTATCTAGAAACTTTGTATTAAAAACATTAATTATATCGTTACTAGAATCATAGCCATCAATTATCTTAGACAGCTTGATTTTTCTGTATTGTCTTTTAACTTCTTTCCAGAAAAACTTCATATTTCCACTACAAAATTTGTCTTCAACAGACTTAGATCTTTCAAGTTGTTCATGTTTTTTACACTCAGAGAGGGCAACTTTAAACTTCTTTCTGCTCTCACACATCATATTATATTCTACAGAATGTCTCGTCTTACCTATACTAAGCCAATTAAGATAGTGTGACCTTGCAACAGAATACAATCCTTTCACTTGCCTATTCCATCCTGGAATAATTTTAAATTTATCCTTTTGAATTTTCTGCTTAGCATATTTTTGTATAGCACTATCAACAGACATAACCAATTCTTCATATATTTGATCTAGCTGCTTAATATGTTCCTTTGACTTACACCCTAACACTGTGCAACCAACAGTTTCATAATTCAAAGAGTGACCCATTTTTTCCAAAACATTCATCTCTATTTCAGAAATTTCATTATAATTTAATTTCTCCCAGTTGATATAAATTATAGGAGAATCTTCATAATTTATGATCTCAGAGTTGATAGAAGAATATTCAAAACATAGTGTTGCTAGTAGTGGAAGGTGATCAGATCCAATCTGTTCATATAACGTTTCTACTTTTCTGACTCGTATTTCATTAGTATTATTTCCTATAATATGATCTAGCCATTTATTGCAAGCACCATTGTAGGAAACAAATGTAATAGTATTTTTATTCATTAAATTAAAATCAAAGCAAGTTAATTCATTTCTACTCATAAAATTATTCAAATTCTTCCACGCTCTCCCTACAAAAGGGTCTGCATTAAAATCACCTATATAAAAAATACTGTCGTATTTATAGTTTCTTAAAATACTTTCCAGATCAGCTAAAGATTCCAGATACTTATTCAATGACCTATTATCATTTAAATCACTTCTAATATAAATATTTACTAAGAATAACATATGTTTTTCCCAATTATCATTTGTAAAACAATATAATCATCTTCCACAGAAATTATTTTTACATTGTACTTAGAGTTATTCTTCCACATACACACTAGACCACCTTGGCATCTTCCACCATAAGAGGTAAGGGCAGCTTCAGAATATAGTGCAGGTGCTCCCACACAATCATAACTCTCATCTATATAATTAATATCATTAAGGTTATCTTCTACTACATATGTCTCTTGTAAAAAAATAAAATCATAATTTTGTTCGGTTAAAGACCTTACAACATCAACGTTTTTTTTAAGAGAACAACAATTGTATGAAACCACCTGCATGTCCACAATCACTCTCTGTTACTATGATAAGGATCATTCATCTTCCTATTATAGTACTTATCCACTACCACATTGTTTGGCCATAAATCTGGTTTAAACACTTTTTGCCTATCATCAACACTCAATGTTACTTTGAACGCACTGAAATCCCTTGATAGTATAGACAGTTTGCTTATTTCTATGACATTAATATTGAAAAAATTCTTAATATAGTCTACATCCACCTCCGATGCATCAGGGTCCACTCTACCAAGGAACACATCTGCAGTTCTCTTTATACCTCTTAGGTGTTGTGTATCTCGTCTGGCTCCCACCATTCTGCTCATACCGTTCATGTTACGCTTTCTTTTATTATCAACAAGGGTCCATCCTTCTTCCCGGGTGTCTGATTGTGAAGGTTGAATATTTTTCAGTTTGTCCTTCTGGTGACTAACAATATTTTGACGAACCCTCATCCTCCCCTCACGTCCCACACTTTCATTCATATGCCACCTGCTACCACCCACTCGTTGCTCTCCCCCCTCCACCACACTCTTCCTGGGTCGCCGCTCAGCATTCTCCACCACACTCTCCCTGGGTCGCCGATCACCATTCTCCACCACACTCTCCCTGTGTCGCCGATCATCATTCTCCACCACACTCTCCCTGGGTCGCCGATCACCATTCTCCACCACACTCTCCCTGTGTCGCCGTTCACCATTCTCCACCACATTCTCCCTGGATCGCCGATCACCATTCTCCACCACACTCTCCCTGCGTCGCCGTTCACCATTCTCCACCTCACTCTCCCTGAGTCGCCAAACACCATTCTCCACCACACTCTCCCTGGGTTGCCGATCACCATTCTCCACCACACTCTCCCTGGGTTGCCGATCACCATCCTCCACCACCCAAGACATCTCTCTGTCCTGGCTTGTAGACAGTCCCCGTTGTTCATTCTTATTGTCCTGTTCATCCATTTTCTTTGTAGATTCCTTGATATTCTTAGCATTCCTTATCTTTGTTACAGCACCTGTATCAGCCCTAGTGACAATATTACAGGGCCAGTTTGACTGTGTGTTATCATTCTTCACCGTGTTCTTCACGTGTAGAGCCTCGTCGTTTGTATTAGATATTTCACCAGGGGATAACATCACATCATTATGGGGATTTTTCAGGGGAGACTTTAGTAAGCCCACGGAATGTCTGAAGCTATTTATTTCATTCACAAACTGTAAACCTTCATCGCGTACTGTGCTAGTAGCTTCATGTAGGCCACATATAGCATTATTAAATTTCTTATTCATCTCCATTATATCAATTCTCATCTGACGAATTGTATCTGCAATGTTGTATACCTCAGATTTTATGTCAGCTACTTTCGGTAAAACTTCATTAATTTTCGTAATTTCTTCATGAAGATTTGTGATGAGAGGAGCAAGTCTTTCCATTCCCAATGGCGGCATACGTTTATAAGAGTCCGATACAAACTTCAGTCCATTTGTTGTCTCATTCAGTTCTCTGAAGAAATTCAGTACATCCTCTAAGTCCTTCCTCTTTTTGTCCGGGTCACGCCTCCATATTAGGTATTTTTTTCAGAACATTGCTCAGAAGAGTTTTTTATTTCTTAATTTCCTCATGACTATAAAAACTATAAACAATTTCATTCAAGCTCTCCTCTGAGAGATCACCTTTAGCTGAATTAAGGAAATATAGCAAACTGTTTATTTCAACTCCCTCCATGACCGTGCGTCGTCTGCACCTGTGCACTGTAATATTTTCGTCACTAAACACCAGCTTCATTTACGTTTCACCCATATTTCAACAATTTCAGTAAATACCTCCAAAGGTTCAGTTCCACGAATCTTGACAGTAGTAGATATGATGGTGACAGTACTAGTAGTAGTGATGATGGTCATAATAGTAGTGATGATGGTGACAAGTAATGATGATAGTTGTAGTGATAATGATGACAGTATAGTGATGATGGTAGTGACGATGGTGTGAGTATTAGTGATGATGGTGAGTAGTGTTGATGATGGTGAAAGTTGTAGTGATGATGACAATAGTTGTGATGATGAAGATCATAGTAATGGTGATGATGGCAGTAGTAGTGATGATGGTGATAGTAGGATACATGATGGTAATACTTGTGACAGTAGTAATGATGATGGTTATAGTAGTAGTGATGATGTTAACAGTAGTAATGATTGAAAGATGGTGGAGATGATAGTAGTAATGATGGTTGATAGTTGTAGTATCAATGATGATACTGATTAAGATAGTAGTGACAATGGTGACAGTAGTAGTGATGATGAGAGTAGTAGTGATGATTGTAATTGTAGTGATGATCATAGTAATGGTAATGATGACAGTAGTCGTGATGATTGTGGCAGTTGTAGTTATGATGGCAGTAGTGGTGATGGTAACCTATCGCTGAGTTGGGTATGCCGTTTTGATTTTGGGCAAAACGGCACGTCTACTTTATTATCAAGGTTGCCACATCATAGATTTAAAAGCCAACATTGTGTAATATTTGTGATATGATCCAAAACGAGCTTTCAAATAGTTCAATACAAATATAATATTTGGTAACACTAAATATATAGCAACCTGATAATATAATGACATTTACAAATGTACGCTTCATAATAAAAAACCCAAATAGCGTTAAACCCGAGAAGGTTGCATCGACATACAAATGTAATGAGCCCCGCAGTCACTTCAATCCTTCTCGTTAACCACCAATCCCATATCTGCCGCAGCTAAAGGGACCACTTACACCCACTGAGGCACTTTGATAACTCAACTCCAATCTGAGAAGACTTTCTTAAAATATAACTCTACCAATGCTTACAGTGTGTGTTATATTAGAAGAAAATATATATTCCATAGCAAACTATTTGACCGGTCAGTTTCTATTCTAGCTTCAATGGAAGAACTATCGTAAACATATACGTTCGACAGTAGTAATTGCAGGATTAATATATATACAAAATATATGTATATGCCCGGTATATATATTTGTTTTTCAAATTAATATATACTTACAAAACTGCCGTGCACTTTTAGTAAGTCAAAGGCTTTCACGGTCTAATAATGTCATGTTTGAGTTTTAAATATGTAGATGTAGCCTATACAGGGTGTCCTGCGAGTTTTGTTAGATAGACTTAAATTTGGGAGGGCGGGTGTTTTTTTTCTTCAGCTATAGCCTATTATAGTCATCATTTATTTGCGTTTTTATCGTCAATTTTAACCCCGATTTTCTTCAACGAGACAGGGATAGGGAAGCAACTCTGACGTAAGATGAATCATGGTTTCAATATTTCAAAGTAACAACGAAAACTCCAGGGTATCGTTTTCCTATTCCCATATAAATGGATAAATGGATCGTTTAGGATAAACAAGATGAAGGCTTGTTCACCAGGTTGGTCAGTGGAAACAGAGGAGAGCCATTGGCGGTGGTGAACGTTGAAATCTCAGATGGAGATTTCTGCGAAAGGTGAGATGGATAGTATACAGGATATATATATATATATATATATATATATATAACAGTGTCATTGATATTCAAATGATAATCCCATCAATCAATCCTAATAATATAACACTATCACTTGATATCAAACTGTTCTTACCTTCAATTATATACTATTATCACTACATACATAAATGGCAACTTATTTATATAATGTGCACACATATAGTCATTTTAGTCTTCAACGCTGAAGATGGAAATAAATATATATATATATATATATTAATTTGAATTAAATTCATTTTTTTGTCTTCTATATTCCAGCTACTCCCTCTCGGGCATAGGCTGAGAACCTGTGCATCCAACCGCTCAACACGGTGAAGCCCGTGATATTCTACCTATAGTTTAAATTATATATATTATTTCCTACAGCAACACAATTACACACACACACACACACACACACACACACACACATACAGTACACACACACACATACACACACAAATACACACTTTGAGTTCAGACTCACATGGCCGACCCTCCAAGACTGCAGCATCTGGTATTTTTCCCACAATTAATACTGTTGTGCTCCAGGGTCACGCAGAAGATCCCCTTTTCCATTCAATGGTGCAGGGCTTGATCATAACCTTCTTGTCTTATATTAACCCTTCCAGTAAGGTGATTTTACTTTATTTGTATTCTTGTTAAAACGAGAAGACCTAACTTAGCGTTGGAAGGAACTCTGTCATACAAAAGGGGAAATCAATTGCAATTAGCAATTATGCTTTCGCAATGCCTTTCTAATCTGGATAAAATCGTCTAGTAATAGAGAAAAACAACGTTTTCATTAACAGTGTTTATTTGTAGTGAAAATACAATGCAGAATAAGGTGCAAGCAAATCCATGCTTAATTATAATTAAGAGAGAATATCAAATTATATAAATTATAAACAATAATGGTGTTACTAGCAATTAGAATAAGAGATAAATAGTTGTGAACAAATTATTTAATATGATCATAGTAAATGTATAATCTCCCAATATAGCCTTCAATCTCCATCAGTAGATACCGATCCTCCTTCGAAATATAAATAATGCAACGAATGATGAGCGTATACACTTCACAAATACACTTATTCAACTGCTCGATACATCCCAACTTAATACAATGTTGTTCACTAACATAGTCACCTAAGTTTATCTCCCAATTATCTCCAATACACCAAAGCGATTTTTCCCGTGGCTAGGCTTCCACACACCTATTTCACACACACATACACACACACATACACACAGTAAGAGAAGCTTGTCAGACCCATCTCTCCCGTGGATATTCCTGTTTGACTAAACAATGTCTGCTCTAGCGCTTGATCATCATTCTGTATCATTGAGGAAATATTACCAAATATCCTGACTATTATGCTAAATCCAACCGGTTGTATATACAGTAGCTATGTATATATGACAGAATTGCATGCCACCTGATTAACAGATTATGCCGGGTTGTAGTCCAACTGACTTCAGTATTATCTATTATTAATCCGGGTTTCGGATATTTAGATTTGGTATATTGCTCAACAGGGACACATCGAGCTTAGTGAATATGATAATTATTTACTCAATCAGGCAACGATAACACAATAAAGACACAGGTTAGATTACACTCTTATTTATTCAATTGCATGGTATACATAAAATGGGGTACTATACTATACTATTATATTGAAACAGCAAGTAAGTAGAATAGTGAATAAGAGAGTTAACTGGTTTTACTCTCTAATGAAGTTCAGTTTTCGCAGGTGAGAATATCAAAGGTGCCGCGTTATAGACTATAGTTCAGGTGGACTGCGGTCACGGGAAATAACAATTTGCTTTAATGCGATATTAAATCAGGGACTTAGGTTAGGCGGTTTATTTAATTATAGGGAGGAAGATAAGTTAAATCTGAATTCAACTATCTATCTCTCACAAGAGACACGAAAAATAATATTCGATCATAGATGAGGTCAAATCACACGGGTCGAGGAACTCGGATTCACAATAAATATAGCGACTGAATCTAATAGATAAAATATAATTTAATATAGATTGGGATAAATTAATCAACTAATTAAGAAACACAAATGAAAGAGCGTGATAAAATAGCTTAACAAATAGCTATCTAGAATGGGCGTACACGACGAAGTTTCACTTATGAAATACCAAATATGGCATGAATGGATTTCTGAATAAATTAACAAATTCCTAAAAGAACGCAGAACTACTGTAGCATTGTATATAACGTAAATACAATTATAATCAATGGATTACTAGATAAAGCAATAAATAGAATCAATAGCCAAATAGTAGGCGGAATCGATAAAGGAATATACAATCTGAATTCCTAGATTAGTGTGGAAAGAATTACATGACCCGAATAACGTATATCATCAGATTATTCACAAGAACTAATAGAGATCAAATATCTTTATAAACAATTAATTCTAACTCAACGGAAAGGGTTTTTGACTTTCAAATAAAGGATAATGATATTATAAGTATTCTCTGGCGATAATTAGGCAGATATATGGATCCTGAATTGGACGTAGGTTCTAGGTATATATTGGATTAAAGAAGGGAATCAGTTCACGTTATACACTTTCACTTCGACTTGGATACACAAATAATAATAAACACATACAAATAAAATTTGAGAGTATTCTGACTAAATAACATGTGTAACAATGACTATGTAACAGACGTACAATTAAGGTTCTGAAGGATTAACACGGTTTATCTTAGCAATATCTCGTACTTAATGAATCACTGTACGGATCAAAATTAGAAATCTTACACGGGTATCAAAGGTTCAAGATAGATCTTAGGCACAGATCTAGAGTTAACTATAATAGAATACTCGCATATTTGATCTTACCTTCACAATAATAGCCACAACTTAAAACACTCAGAGACACTTAGGGTAATGGGTAGAGGTAGCCATGAACGAGAATCTGGACGACGTAGGACTCGTGGTTCTGCTGGGCTGGACGTCAGGGGGAACTACCTCTCTCTCAGGTACAGAGGAAGTTAGTTCCGGCTCCTCTACACACTCTCGTTCAGGTTGAGCTTCAATACCAATCCTTTCCCACAGCCGGCTTAACCAGTGGAAGGAAGCAATAGTATTTGCTAACTTCCTTCAGTTTCAGTCAGACTATATTCGGGTTATTGTTAGGATTCAATTTGGTCTATCTCAATAACAGAGGGACATGTGGATATCGTTATTTTGGCTATGGTGAAGGCAATTCTTAATCTAAAAATACATGGAAGTTATTTATTTACACACACGGAAATTCTTGATCTCTCGATATTGCCCCCCTATTTTCAGAGAGCATTATGGTTGCATAATGGATTATTTTCTGTTCATCGTAATATCTGGCTTTTCTTATTCAGCAGGCCATAGGTTTCTTAATATTCACTTTGGTTGCACTATTCTCAGTCTTCCCGGGAGGTACTGTAGAGGGGGTACTGGGATTCCCATTGATGGCGATATTGAGATGGTTCTTGGTGTTGAACTTGCATAAAAAGTTCTTCACTATATTGCAAGTCGGGCTGGAACTGGTGATATGGCTTGGGTATTTGTCTCGGTCTCTGCCATTGGAGGAGCTGGGGTCCCTGTGAGTGGTCCGGACTCGAACTCCTTTCTTGGGCAGACGGACCTAGATTCCCGGAAATTAGAGCATGGGTAGATCCCGGAAAAGGGGTAGGCTGACCTATTCCGGCAGGTATTAAAACCTGGGAAACTGGTCGGGTCTTATTGTCTCTCGCCTTCTGCTGGTGTTGTCTTTTCCTGTTCCTCTTGGTGTCTCTTATTACAGCTATTCTGGTGCTGTTAGTTTGCTGCTCTCGGGGTGTGGCTGCTCAACCCCGTCATCTCATATATATACAATTCACAACTTCGATTTTCTTCATTGAGGTCATTTGATACATGTATGCAAATATTGAACTGCTTATGTTAAACTAGGACGTTAGGTTGAACATGTTAGTGGTTATATACGTGATATCTGCCCTTTTATGACCATGATACAAGTAACATTGCCACCCTTAGGCCCTCCCGTGCCCTTACAGCTATTATCCTGCCTTGACCCTGGTACCGGTAATCTCCTTCTGTGTTCATCAGTCGGGTTATGTCAGGGATCACAGAGGAGTGGACACTTGAAGGTGGTGTGTTGTAATTAAAGAAAACCATGAGATATCAGGGAGCAAATACTACATTCACGCTCAATGGTTACTTCCCACCTTAAAATTCAAATATATTTTATGTAATCAAAAGTGAACGTTTGTCAAGTTGGTTTATTGACATTTACTTTCTTCTTTAAAAATAATAATAACAGATTGTTAAATTTAAATCATATAGGTAGGACGTTACTTTTGAACAAGCGGTTGGAACAATTGTAAACAGTGTTAATTTGTGATCACTTTAGCTGGGCTATTTTTAGCTGTATGGAAAACATTTGAGATACAGTAATGATGGTATAATAAGGATCACATTGGCTTGATCTTTATGGTTCAACGATTTGTATGTAATATTGCGGCAACTTACTAGCTAAATGATTACATAATATACTAACAACATATGAAAATATACCGTATCTAGAGAAGACGGAAAACTGGTGAGACTTCTCCACAATAAATTCAAGACTGAGGGATGTTTGATCTTACGTATTGTTCTTTTTGCTAATTACAGGTATGATTATTTCTCACTTGTTCTTGTTTTGAAGTGCTCGTACTGTCGAGTCGAAATTATACTGTTTATCCCCGAAAGCCTCATTTTGGGTGATTTTATTTGAATCAACGTTAAACGATTAAATATACTGCATGTACTATACGATTTTGTATTGTACAATGCATCCCAAATAATTAATGAAATATAACTACTATAAGATTTTGTATTGTACAAATAATCCGAAATAATTGACTGGACAGATATTGAGCTGGATACAGACTAGCGTATTATTCTCAAAATGTAAATGTGTATGGTCTGGCAGTGTTTGAAATGCATTTTTATATCAATTATTTCGCCACGAAATAGGTAGCTAACTTAGTCCACTCTGAAGTTGACGGAGAAACCGTCTAATAAACTGCACCTATGTATAGTTACACCTTACCTTTTCTGCCACCCATCCATCAACACCACATCTCCAACATTCCAACTTACCTGCAAGACAAACAAATCACTGGTTAATAAAAGCAGCCCACGGAATATATTATTGCAAGGCAAGATAGAACACATTTTTATAACATGTAATTGTTAGACTCAACACTGGGATGACCTTGATAGGATATAGTGCCAGCTTGATATCTGCACATTAGTTATTGAATTTTTTTTTAGTACAAAAGGTATTATTGATAATGAAACATAGTTTATGTGTAAGCTTGTTGTTTGAAATTCAGTGAAGGTCAATATACATACTGTACTGGGAATGTTTGTAGATTGGAATTTGATATTATGTTCTAAGAATATATAAGATTTTATAATTAACCACACGATTATGGATAAATGAAATATGACGATTATTCCTAAATTGCAAGATGTTTCAACATCATATTAAAAGTAATACACACCTTTAAATAATATCCTGAATTTTAGATGTTTTGTTTCAATTCCCTATCAAGGCATAGGCTTGAGTCTGTAAACTCAATCGTCTTATTCCATATGACAAAACAAATAATAATAAAATGATGTTGAGTTTTGCAGCCGACTCTACGCTGCCTGCTATTCCAAACCAGGATACTTTTGAAGGAAACTTTTATATGACGTTTGTCATACTTAACATACTGTTTGTCTATCCACAGACACCGATGCATATAATCCCAAAAATGCTACCAGGTAATAAGCTGCCGATCAAAGGTATCCAGATATAATATCCCGCACCTTATGTCTACAGAGTTAGTTTAAGAAATGAGTACTGTAAGTTAATAAAAGTAATTGGATAATAGTTGAGGAAAGGAGAATATCTTAAGAGGGGATTGTTGTTTCTTTCTGGACCCACTTCTCCCTAATGTTGAGCCCCATTAGTTTAAGAATTTTAAGACGTTTGGCTCATTAGTTTGGCTATTTTGAGTGATTTCGCCCCATTTCTTCTTATAATGCTCAGAATAATGTAAACGGTTAACACAACTTTGTCATTTAATTTAATAATTGGCAGTTTGTCATGACCTAACAAAGAAAGTTTATAACATACGATGTTTCGAATTATTCATGCTGATTCTAGATATTCGCAATATATATATTTTGTTATGTTCCTTCCAACAACGAACTATACTCCTAAAATCGATTAATGAAATTTACAAACACATGTGGCAGTCCGTGGATTCGAACCCAGGATGCTCACACCGAAAATCAACACCTTATGCATCGCACCACGAAGACAAATTCATTAAAACAAATTGAATTTTGTTAATCCAAGGTTTCCAAACAATGCAAATTATTTGTTTTAACAACAGTTAATCAAAATTAGATAAGTAATTTTGGTGTATCATTGGGCGATGTGTCAGTTAATGCAAATATTGCTACTATATTTGGCCAAGCATCACGGAAATATGTTTAGGTTATGATCATTATGTACACACTGCTTCAAATTAGTATAATAATGGCAATATATAGTGTGCTAGCACTAGGAAGCGAAATAACTGATATATTTATTATATGGCGTCAATAAGATAAGCACATTTAACAATACTAACTCTACTTTCTGCAACATATTTTTTGACAACAGGCACTTAAGTTTGTTGGGTTGTTGTCCGTAGCGTGACACTAATAGCACGAAGATAATAATGAATATATATATATATATATATATATATATATATATATATATATATATATATATATATATATATAAACGGCCTGCTTCACACGTTTACTACTTACATAACTTAGCCTACTTGTGTATCAGTTTACCAGATCATTACCAATACATTTTCCTTCGAGTTTAAGGAGGTAGTGGAGATTTGTTTAGTCTGTTTGTGTATGTTATTTTACATTTTATAGTAACCTCGCTAGACTTCCATCAAGCTTAAACAAAAACCCTAGACCCCATTTCAAAATAAATTTGTTCATTTGTTTGTAGAAAAATGTCCGGGCTGGTTACCCCTAGAATTACAGGCTCGCTATCGCTCAACAGGAAAAACATCGATATGTAAATGGCCCGAAAGGTCTTGATATTGATAAAGAAATAGGGCATAAAGGCCTTAAAATCGCCAAACTAATGGAACGAACGTCTTAAAATCTCAAAGCTAATGGGACTAAGCATGAGGAAGAAAAGCAACTATATGTCCCTTAACCCATAAATCTATACAGTCGATGTACTTCTTCCATGTTAGGGAACTTTGTGCCACAGAAGGCCAATGTCTTTAAGGTGAAGTATGCTTGTCTGAACCCCATTCTCCTTCATGTTTAGCACCATTAGTTTTCAAATGTTAAGATTTTCGCCCATTGTTTTGTATATAGTAAGACCTTTTTTGCCATTTAGGTGTAGAATGGCCAGCAATAGCGAGCCTATAATTTAGGAGGAACCTGCCTTTGGCCGGGCCATTTTTCTACCGATAAATGTATACATTTATCTTAAATGAAAGTGTTGGGGAAACAAACTAAAACAAATATATATATATATATATATATATATATATATATATATATATATATTATATATATATATATATATATGTATATATATATATATATATATATATATATATACAGTATATATACCGGCAATAATACGAAATAAATACATAAATATAAAAATTTCCCTATAAATGCAGTTAAAAGCCATGAGGTTAGTTAGTGAACAATGTGTTTATGAACGGTCAAGCGGTTATGGAAGTGGTTTATATATATATATATGTATATCTTCATATTTACACTATCTCCTCAAAGTCTTTCAAGTAGATAATAGGTTTTCAAATGAGAGTCCATGTGTTCGAACATATATATCTTCATTTATTTTACAAATAATTTTGTCTCCACCCTCGAATAAAACCTTCTAATCTATATTGGGATAACAATATAATGTATGCTCCACTTCAAAGTATTTGAAAGGAAGTTTATTTAATAATGTTCAATTAATGAAGCAAAACATGCAATACAAAATTAATAGATACAAACACCAGCTAGTTACAATTGTGTCTATCAAAATAGATGCGCATATTCATGACCACTATTGTACCAGGTTATTTGTGTGCAGGTGAATTTAACCTATGTAGTGTATGGCCAGGCCAATATTCCGGATTTCACAACAAGATGGAGCATTACAACCATCACCACCGCTCCTGCAACGACAGCCAACATTGCCAGGCCATCAATCTCGACACCACCAGCTCCCCTTCCTTTTATCACAACCCTCCCAGGCACTCTACCATTCCTCTTGCCCATCCCAAACACACCCCAAGAAGATGGAAGAGCGACACCACCAAAATGCCACAGTCTCCCATGCCTGCCACCACCAAAGAAAACGAGGAGAAACAAGATCCCCTTCCAGTTGGGTTGTTTTATTATTTACTATTAACCCTTTACCTGACCCTTCAGTAACAGAAGGGACCAAGTCTGACCCAATCTTTTGGGTTCCTGTGGTCCCTCTTCCCCGGAAAACTAACACCAACAGGAGGTACTAGAGCAGGCTAGAGGAGAGGATGCATCCACTGTTCGGCAGCTTCTAAGCTCCAGTGCTACCTTAAGCTGTAAGATTTTCGTTACCTCAGGGTTACCTTGGTTCTTTGCTAACTCCAGAAGATCAATCCCGAGAGAGACGAGCGATGGGTGGAGCGTAGGTCGGTTCATGACCGCTCGGCACGGGTCCCGCGTGACTACTGACGTTCCCTCCAAACACATCCACACTCACTGACTCGCTACACAGGGAATTATGTAAGGATATTACCGTATTTTAGGGATTTTGCACTCGTCTTGCACGATCGTTGCAAGAGAACGCATGGTCGTAGAAGGATGGTTCTGGTGTCATTGCAAAGCTCAATTTACGCCTTTTCAGGGATACATAATTGTATTACGTTCTGGCTCTTGTTTATGCATGAAATAGAGCACGGAAACAAGGTCGTTTAGGGTAAAACTACTCGCTTGGCGGGTAGTAGAAGTTACTGACAGGCCCGCTCTTAGGGCGTTAAACGCAGAGCTGGACTACATGTTGGAGAAGGGTCTGAGGGATAAGGGATATCGTGAGTGGTCTTTGCCAGTGACTTTGCAACCTGAGCTGAGTGGCAAGATCTGTTTTTGTGTTGATTGCAGTAGTGTTAGTGCATTATCCCTGACAGACACCTATCCATTACCCAGAGTTGACGACCCCATAGAATGCATCGGGGCTGCCTCGTTTATCACTAAGGTGGAAATAGTGAAAGTTTATTGGCAGGTCCCGTTGCCGGAGAGAGCGAAGAGAAGTGCCAGTCTTGTGATGGACTGGGCGGTTTACCAGTGTCAGGTGTTCTTTTGCTGCCAGAACACAGTTTGGATGTGTGGCATGTTAAGGGCACTGATAATGTTATGGCTGATTGTTTGTCACGGAAGATATGTTTTAACCCGTACAGCCCCAGCGACGCGTCTGACGCGTCAGCGATGTATGTAACGCACAGCCCCAGAGACGCGCCTGGCGCGTCACCCTAATTGCGCCGACCGTATCCTCAGGTGTAGCCACTCAAGAGGGCTCAGATTTGTATGGGAACTGTGTACGTATGCCACGCAACCGTGCCGATGGTTGAAAACTCTCAAAGTCCACGTGCGTGCGCGTGAGCACGCAATAACCTGTTTTTTTGGGGTAATTGCCTTCAATTTTTTACTCTTGTAAAATACGTTTTCGGGGGCTCTGTAGGACCATTCTTTAAGCTTTTTGAGCGGTTTTTCGTGGTTTTTTCTTCATTCCTAACCCATTCGCTATTGTTTCTGGAATAAAACAATTTTTTGAAAACCGGCCGGGTTCTGGTGAACAAACATTACAAAACTAGCCGGGGCTCCACGGGTTAAGGAGAACCCTCGCTGTCCAGTCAGTGTTGGTATAGCCTCCTACTTTGGTTTGATTAGCATGTTTACGTCTGGTGCTTGTTGGTTGCCGTATGCAGCCCAACGTATGGTCGTAAAGTAGGAGTTGCTGTGTTTCTGTATAGAAGAAAATATTTAAATACAAAAATATAAAAAACTATAAAAATACTAAAAAAAAATGTAGTTGTGTATGTCTTGTAGTGATATATGAAGTATGAGCAGTCTGTTGTTTCAAGATGCACTAACAGACTCCCCCTGGGTTTTTTTGTTTTTTCTTTTTTTTTCTATGTGACTGAGGGAGGCAAAAGGCAGAATTGCCTATAGCGAGTGCCTCCCCCATAGTTGAAAGAGTGACAGGGCCACAATCAATGGACGATCGAGCCAAAATGCCTGGACACACTGACTTTGAAGCAATTTAAGTCATAGGAAGAGGGAAAGACTGATTCTGGGAGAGAGTTGCAGAGCTCAGCTGTTGAGTAGAAGAAAGTTTGAGAGTACCGTTTCACTCTTGGGTTAGAGAGTTGCACAGAGTAGGGGTGGGATTGAGTTGCAAGACGGGTACCACGTGCCCTACCCTACGTAAAGGAGGTGGTATGCAATGGGAAAGCTCTGAGGAACACTGATTAATATAGTAGCGATAGAATAGCGAGAGATATGCAACATTGCGGCGGAGAGAGAGAGATTGCAGAGAGTTGGTGAGTGGACGGGAGTTAATGATACGAAAGGCCTTCCTTTCAACTTTGTCTAGGAGAGCGGTGTGAGAGGAACCTCCCCACATATGTGAACAATACTCAATACAAAGACGCACTATGCCCCTGTACAGAGCAAGAAGCTGTGTTGGGGAAAAGAACCCCCTAAGGCGGTTGAGCACACCCAGCTTCTGGGAGGCTGCCTTAGCAAGACTGGTAATATGGTCCTTCCAAATGAGAGCAGAAGAAAAAGAGACACCAAGAATATTGAGAGAAGATGAAGGGTTGATTTTTGTATTGTTGAAGAATAAGGGATAGTCCGCTGGGAGATCCTGACGGGTAGATAGATGGAGAAATTGGGTTTTGGAAGCATTAAAGGTAACAAGGTTTTCTCTGCCCCAATTGGAGATAGTATTTAGATCAGAATTTAAGAGTTGTATGGCTTCATTACGTTTGTCGTTAAGGGATTGCTGACTGGGGCGTTCTGAAAAACTAATGGAGTAGTGTAAGGTTGAGTCCTCTGCGTATGAATAGATGGGAATTAAGGTACAGTAAAGGAGATCATTTATAAAATTTAGAAAGAGAATAGGAGATAGGACAGAGCCCTGAGGAACACCAGAGTTTATAGGGTGAGGAAGTGAACAATGGCCATCCACAACCGCAGCTATGGAACGGCTGGAAAGGAAATTAGAGACAAAGGCACAGATGGTGGGATAGAAACCGAAGGAGGGTAGTTTAGAAATTAAAGATTTGTGCCAGACTCTATCGAAAGCTTTCGATATGTCTAGTGCAATAGAAAAAGTCTCACCGAAGTCCCGAAAGGAGGATGACCAAGAGTTAGTAAGATATGAAAGAAGATCACCAGTAGAGCGACCCTTAAGGAAGCCATACTGGCGATCAGAGAGCAGATTATGAGAAGAGAGATGCTTAAGAAATTTGGAAGCAAGAATAGTTTCAAAAACTTTAGAAAGACAAGAGAAGAGAGCAATTGGACGATAGTTGGAGGGTTGAGAGCGGTCACCCTTCTTTGGGACAGGTTGAATGTGAGCAAACTTCCAGCATGAAGGGAAGACGTTAGAGGATAGACAGAGACGAAAGAGTTTGCCTAGGCAGGGAGTCAGCACAGAAGCATAGTTTTTGAGAACAACAGGAGGAATACCGTCCGGACCGTACGCCTTATTAGTGTTAAGCCCAGAGAGGTAGAAAGTACATCTTTAGAAGAGATTAGGATATTAGGCATAAGTAAGAGAGAGGAGGGTAAAGAGGGAGGAATAGCACCGGAATCATCCAAAGTGGAGTTTCTAGCAAAAGTTTGAGCGAAGAGTTTAGCTTTGTCAGAGGAAGAAGTACAAAGGAGTACAAAGGAGTACAAAGGAAATCAAGCAACAACAGATCTAGTGACCCTTCTAGGTTGCTTGTCCTCCAAAACACTGAGGATCAAGTGTCCAAACAGTGGTTTAGAGTGGGTAAGGGAACATTGGAAAGCGAATTACTGCCCTGGAACTAATGTCCGTGGCAGGATTAGGAAGTTAGTAGGGGACAGATGGGTTAGTAACTGAGGGGGGGATAAAATAAAGTTATTCATTTACAAACGCAGTCAGTCGCGGGTTTGATGCGAGATATTTGTCTAGGCGGAGTTTAAATGAATCAACGGTGATGCAGTCTATAACGTTTCGGGGAAGCCCATTCCACAAGTTGACAACTCGATTGAAGAAGAAATTCTTAGATTCGTGTGAGTTAAAAGATTTACCAATAATTTTGCAACCGTTTCCCCGCGTGTAATTAGCTTGGTCGATAGTGAAGTACTTACTACAGTTCATATTGTCGATGCCTTTGATGATTTTGAACACTTGAATTAAGTCACCTCTTAATCTGCGCTGGGTTAAAGGAAATAGATTGGGCCTTGTGTAGTTTTAGCAACAATACATCTGGTGCAGTTAGGGACTAGGGGTGGAGCCTGTTACTAGGTACTCATTGTACTCGGGTGTATTGAGCTAACCCCAGATGATGCTGTAAGCGATAAGTCATTAAAGTTGTTTATCCCTTACAACACCACCGCCGTGCTGTGCTGAAGAGAGTCACTCGGTGTATTATTAGGACATAGGCTAGGGATAATAGGCTTGGCACAGAGGTTTATTGTACTGGACTTTCCATGGGTTTTTGCTTTGTATTGTTCTCAATTCCTAAGCGATTGGGCATGATACAGAGTGTTCTGGGAGTCTAGTAGTGGTATGGTTGGATAATGTTGGTGCAGTATAGAATAACCTTAGAAGTTCTCTTGCATACTACACGCACTATGGAATAGACTCGGGGACAATAGATATTTTTGTGTCTCCTTGTTACTGCTTTAACCCTTATTTAGCGGGCTAAGTAGTCTATTTGACCGTAGCGCCCAGCGGGGCGTTATTACCCTAAATAGGGTTGTTTACGTGATCATTTTCATGCCTAAATAAGATCCAGAGCGTAAAACAAGTATCTATTCCTGAAAGGGCATAAACAGAGCTTTCCAATGACACCCCAACCATCCTTGTACGACCACTGGTTCTTTTGCAACGATCGCGCAACACGAGTGCAAAAACCATGTAATTAGGTACTTTCCCTACATAATTCCCTGTGTAGCGAGTGCGAGAGGGAGGAGGATGGTGGGATTCATGTTAGTAGGTCCGCCGCGGTGGTCTGGAGCAGTCATACGCTTGCTACGCTCCTCCCACCACTCATCTCTCTCTCTCAGCAACATTACGCGGTGAAAATGGCACACGACATAAGTTGTGAACCGCCACTTAGTCCATATTTATTTCACACGACATAAGTTGCGCGGCGCCAATTAAGGGTTAATAAGCAAAGAGGAAGATAACAATTTTTCCTGGAGACCCTGCGTGTCTTGGTGTTTGAGTCAGATATTAACCCTTGTCTAGCGGGGGTTTTTGTGCTTATTTGGGCATATTCAGGCCCTCCTGCATGATAAATCAAGTATCTGCATGAAAAAAATGTATATAGCAAAAAAATAGGCGCTAAAAGCTTCAAAATGAGACCAGAACGAGCTACGTAGCACTCGAGGTTCTCATACAGTGATACCAGTAACATGGGAGTTTAGCGTATAGCGGCATATTTTTCCCAGCTATGCTCACTACTGGCTACACTGCCGGCCTCTCGAGAACCCAGGGAACATGAGTTAATGGGCGGCGGTAAGCCCTGGAAGTCGGCTATCTGGCCCACTGCGCTCCCGGCCATTTGCACTCGATTTTAAGCCTTTAAAAGCCTTAATAATGCTCCTAACTTGCTGCAAATTGGAACCGGACTTAAGTCCGACCCCGATCTTTAAGGGTTAAGAGCGTGTCTGTTGCAGGGTAGTACGATGCTGTGGGCTAGGCTATGTAAGCATCTGGTTGCCCCGGCTGCCCTCGTAACAATATATATACAGGGTGTTTTTCAATAACACTATCAAACTTTAAATACTAACTAAACATTGAAAATAAAAATAGTTTATTCTGTTATGAAATGCAAAATATATTGTCGTTGAGGAGATATCGAACTTAAAGTAAAACACTGAGTGTTGTCCAAGCCTGTGATTGAATCCAAATACGGACCTCTCCCCCCCCCCCCCCTCTTCATCCAACTACCTGTATCCCCTAGTTGTTCACAATATCCATCACATTTAGAAGGGCCGCTCGACTGCCAGAAAGAAACTGATGCCTCGGGTTTTGTCTACCTACCGGGAGAGTGGAGGTAAACTGAAAGCACTGTTGACAAGGGTTTAATTCAGTGTGCCACTACCAAAACATTTAATAGCCTAAAATATATAGAATCCGATTATTCAATTTTCATTTAACTGATTTCTAAAATATTGAATATGCAATACGAGTATCCATGCGCTAGTTAGCTAATATTACACAGACAATGTTGGTACTGAAACTAATAAGTATATATAATAAACATAAATAATATCCTAGCAATGTTAAGATATATATTTGTTGGCAATTTACTATATCGTTTGCAATTTACATTACACATGCTAAATGGGGATGTGTTGATGGAAATTAGTAATGTTTTGAATAATATACCAACAGCTTCTATTAGTGATACGTATATATACTTTATCAAAGTATATACATGAATATTTTTGGGATATAACCTAGCCGCGCATCGAACCTGGGTCAGTAATGCAGCAATCCAAGACCAACCAATAGAGCACCAAGGAGTTTAACCGTAAAAACTTCGTCAGATTCCATCTACGACTACCCGGTCTTACTCGTTGTCACGCAACTTGATGCCATGCACACTGTATACACCCACACACAAACACCTCCAGCTAAGTACTAGAGAGAGATACTTGCAATTTGGGGCACATCGCCTCACAAAATATACAAGTAGATCCCAAAAAAACTACACAACCAAGGAACTTAATAGCGATAGTTTTTTTTTGGATCCAGATGTCCTCAAATATATAATGCGAGTGTATGTGTGTATAAATATATATATATATATATATATATATATATATATATATATATATATATATATATATATATATATATGAAAGCGTATGAGGAAGGACTAAATCCTATTTACCTATTTACTTTGAAAAACCACAGAATAAGAGGGTACCTAATCGAAGTTTATGTAATTATCAAAGGCCATGACAACATGGATGCAAGTACGTACTTCACACTAGATAACTCAAATTACACAAGAAATAATGGATGCAACACTTTTGGAAAGGCGTTAAATTCACACGAAGCGAAGCACTTTCTTGTTCAACAGAGTGGTCAACTTGTGGAGTAAATTGCCTAGAAGCGTTGTAGAGTGAAATACATTCCAAACATTCAAATGTCGCCTTGACAAATATCTTGCTATGAACCGCGACTAGCTGTGTTTATGCCAGAGTAATGTGACCAATTTAACATCGTTCATAGTACTATAAATTCGTTTTTCTGACTACAATGTTTGTGGAGATGAAGCCCTTCAGTTGATATATATATAAATATACATATATATATATATGTATATATATATATATATATATATATATTTTTTTTTTTTTTTCTTTAATACATACGAGGTTGAAAGAAATGGCAATTTCTGCGTTGGAAATTTTATTATTCAAAGTTTCCAGGTCTCTGATGAGTTTTCGCTGGGTGGCAGGAAGTAGATGAAGGAGATGAGCAAAATTCATGGTGGTACAGGGTTACATAAATGTAAATGATGATACAGGATATACGACGCGTTTCACTGGACAACCAGCATTATCAAGTAAGGATGGAATGATAATCATTCCATCCTTACTTGATAATGCTGGTTGTCCAGTGAAACGCGTCGTATATCCTGTATCATCATTTACATTTATGTAACCCTGTACCACCATGAATTTTGCTCATCTCCTTCATCTACTTCCTGCCACCCAGCGAAAACTCATCAGAGACCTGGAAACTTTGAATAATAAAATTTCCAACGCAGAAATTGCCATTTCTTTCAACCTCGTATGTATTAAAGAAAATGTATTACCTGGCTTTACTAACATATATACATATATATATATATATATATATATATATATATATATATATATATATATATATATATATATATATATATATATATATGTGTGTGTGTGTGTGTTTTTGTGTGTATACTGTATATGTGATTTGTCTAAGTAAATTAGGTGTGTACATAAACAAATTAACTTAACACCATCCGGCTCTTCTGAGCTATCAGAAGAGACTTGATGACTCCGTCGTCGACACCTGCCCGGGTTGTAACACAGCACCCCATACCATTAAACACATCATAGAAGACTCAATTTCACACAACCACTTACACCAACAACACAATTTACACTCTTTGAGAGCTCTGTGGGAAAGCCCGACCGTGGCCATGGCCTTCCTTGGGGACTCGGGGCTGTTCGGCCAGGCAGCTTAGGGAACAACAACAACAACAACAACAAATTAACTTTGCTTAAATATCATCATATACTGTATAATCTTGCGCTCTACATGTTAAAACAGTGAACATAATATGGACAGTTTGTGTGTATGCGTCTGTGTGTCAACAACGTAATAACAAGTTTACTTAAGTTCCACAGATATATATATATATATATATATATATATATATATATATATATATATATATATATATATATATATATATATATATATATATATATATATATATATATATATAGGCTATACACATTTATGTACACACATTCGGAAAATGCCGCTCCTGTATCTACTTGACAGACTCTGTAACTATAAACATCGGTTTCCATCCCCCACCAAATTTGTTACTAGCCCGTCCATTACAGTATATCCCTGGACAGCAAGGAATATTTGACGGTGTACACAGTCGCTTCAAAACATACAAAAATATCCAACTCTTCAGAGTTTCAGTATTTTATTTACTTAGTTATATATATCTACCATTTTCTTATTATCAAACGTATGAGCGCGAGTTCTGATCTTTTAGCGAGTGTGTTACAGAGATAGTTTACTTAGAAAAAGAGTGACAACATTATTAGGAACTGAGCTACGCCTTTTGGTTGTGACTGTATGGTTGAATGTCGTGGAGGTATTATAAATGTTGTAGAATATAATTTAATATATCAAATAATATAACCATGTGCTACTCACTCATACGTATTCAAGAACTTTATTGATTTGAATAAAGCTCCACGAGTTAATTTATATGAAACAATAGAGTAATCAGATTTTCGTTAACTTAGAATTAAGCTTAACACATTGGTTTAGGTTTGGGGGATACAGGATAAGGTGATGGTAGAGGCGAAAGTGAAGCCATACATATAAATGAAAAAAACAAGAATATATTGAGGGATATGGTCAATATATATATACTGTATATACCAGTAGGAAGAATAGGGACAATATGTTGCTGAGCTCCATCTTTATTAACTAATTTTCGGCCTCAACCAGAGGCCATCTTCAGGTGTACATTATGATCCTAGACAATGAAAACATTTGTTATTTAAAATTAAAGTGGATCTAAAAACTAAGTTATATATGGTCATATATATATATATATATATATGTGTGTGTGTGTGTGTTAAATAGGTTATTTCAATTGTTGATTTTATTATGAGTTACATATTTGCTGTTCATATTACACTCTAGTATCTGCATTTACCTAATATATTTAATATTTATTGAATATACAGTATGTTGCACAGTATGGATGCATTTATTTTTGAATGTGCTCTGACATATCTATCAATAGTGCACATTTTGTGTTCAGTATTATTAATTCACCATTTGGCTGATCTTGGTATATGACCATTTTCAGATCTACCCAACAAGCGTATATTGATTTTTTTCTATGTGTATTGTTACGATCCAGGTTCTCAAAGACACAGGGCTCTTCAACATTGGACTAGATAATGGCAAAAAGCAACAACGGTAACACCTAGATCCAATCCCTGCCTTAACCCTTAAAAAGTGGCTCACCACTTAAGTCGAGTTAAATAAAGCTGGACTATGTGGCGGCGCTCGACATAGGTCGAGTGGCAATTTCAGCACGTAATGTGGCTGAGAGAGAGAGACAAGTGGTGGCAGGAGACTAGCGAGCGTATGACTGCTCCAGACCACCGCGGCGAACCTACTGACACAAATCTCAGCTCCCTCCTCCCTCTCTCACTCGCTACATACTCAATTATGTACCGAAAGTACCGAATTACCTGCTTTTTGCACTCGCGTTGCACGGTTATTGCAAGAAAACTATCCATCATACAAGGATCGTTATGGTGTCATTCGAAAGCTCTGTTTATGCCCTTTCAGGGATAGATACTTGTTTTACGTTCTGGGTTTTATTTAGGCATGAAAATGATCACGTAAACAGCCCTATTTTGGCTAAAAACACCCCGCTGGGCGGTACACATAAATAAACCGCATAGGCCGCTCGTAAGGTGTTAAACACTGGAAAACAAAACACCATTACCGCCCTGAGTCGTGCCTGGACAACGAGGTATCCTATGACTCGGTAACTGGTGCACACACACTAGGCTGACGCTCAATGAAACAGCCTATTCTCAAACAGTAAAAGATTACTCGATTATGTTACACAAAGAAAAGATAGTTAACGTGATTAATTAACGTTACGATAGATACTCAAATAACTGGCACTCCTGTATTAAAGAAAGTGCAATGCTAGTCCTGCAACATCAACTGGAAACTTCTGAAATAAGTCTGATGCTGGGAAGATGTTCGTAAAGAATCTTGAACAATTATAATGCAGAATACGGGTCACAATAAATGCTAGGACAAATAGTAATAATAGGCAGGCGAATAATAAAGACTGCGCAAAGGTAGTAATGCTCGACAACTAAAGAAATGCTTTGTGACACAACGCAACAGCCTACTCGGGTTGTGCAACTCAACAACAACCTCGGCTCAAAAGTGCAGTGAATAATAATGCTGCATACATATAATAATGGGGCTTATCTCTAACCAGTGTCTGCTCAGTTAATAAAGTCTAGCTGGGGTATCAAGGCAGGGCAACAATGGGCGAGCATGCGGCTCGTAGCCTAACGTTGTCCAAGGGTGGTATAATGAAGATTACGTTATATGACGGGGATGCTCTCTTGATAAATCTAGGTCTCTAGAACCTAGCTCTATCCTGGCGATCCCTCAGAAGTCAACACAAAGAGGCAGCACTATGTTGTGAGGGATAGGCTATGGCCCTCTCACACCACAGCGCTGTGCTCGCAAAGTAAACCAACCCGAAGACAACTTAGGCTCCCACAGTACCTGTCGATGTCGTGCAGAGCTTAGCTAACACTGCACACATCGGAGACCACGACACAGTAACCTTACCCCCAGTCTAGCTTTAGATAACCTAGCAGAATCACTCAACACCTTGCAAGGGAGACATATACCGGTCTACAACCTTCCCGAGAGAGGACACATACGGAAAAGTCCGTCTCTCTAAACCTCAATAAAGCATAATACCTCCTTAACCTAATACATGGAAATATCTGAGAGCTTCGCGTACAATACGACTGGTCGGCGGTGAACGTCTATGCTGAAACCAGAAGGGATGTTGAATTTAATAAAGATTAGAGAATGAGAAAGGAGAAGTCGAGAGAGAGAAATAGTATGCAAAGTAGCGAGTATGGGGGACAGAATTGCAAAGGATGTAGGCGATACGCGTGTCAGGCAAGCTCTGAGCTGGTAAAAAACACGAGGCAGCGACGGGAAGGGACTAGTTGACCACCCGGCCGCCAACGCCGTCAGCGCCCAAGCGAGCCGTGTCATAGCTCACCACGCTGCTGGGTGTACTCCTTCACACTCTCTCGCTCGCCTCCCACACAAGCAACATTTATATTATAGCGAATATAAAATATAAGGCGCGGCCACAGACCAAAACAAAGACCACTTCTAGACTGTCCGTGGCAACATGACACTAATGAAATAAAGCAGATCATTTTAGGACAACTGTAGCCTATCCCCCCATCCTGGCGAGTGCTAGCGAGCTGCAATGCCCCACGCAACCATTCTGCTAACGCCGGGAGGCGTCACACCCCCCCCCAAGATATGGGACACTCAACCATGAGCCCATATCTGAACAGGCAGAATGTCGCTAGAATCTGCCACTCCTAACCACTCCGCCACTCATGGAATGCAAGCTCAGTTTCCTCAAAAAAAAAAAAATACATTTTATATATAAACAAATCTTATCACCCTTCCCAAATATAATACATTAATTCATAACATTGTGCTCCCAGAGCGAGCTTTAAGAAGCACAGCCTACTGAGGGAAAATCATCTGCACTCAGTACTCAGCTACAATATTATCTTAAAATTAATTATTAAAAAGAAAGTTTTTATTTAATTTTTTATATTTTATTTTTAATGTTGTTTTTGGCAGCTACTATAGATGTAGCCTAATTTTCTTCTAATCAAAGCCAACAACTCCTGCCCTGCGACCCTACGCTGATGCTACACACGCGAGCCAACAAGCACCAGCGCAAAAATACACCGCGAGCCAAGACAGGAGGCTATACCAACATACTGTGGTAGCCTACCCCGTATCCTCCACCCACGACAGACACTGACTGAACAGCGAGGGTTCTCCTGCAAACAAAGCCAAAACATTATCAGTGCCCTTAGCATGCCACACATCCAACTTGTGTTCCGGCAGCACAACAACACCTGACACTGATAAACTGCCCAGTTCATCGCAAGACTGGCACTTCTCTTCGCTCTTTACGGCAACTACGCCTGCCAATAATCCTTCACTAGTTCTACCTTCGTGATGAGCGAGGCAGCCCCGAAGCGGTCTATGGTGTCGTCAACTCTGGGTAATTGGATAGGCGTCTGTCAGGGATAATGCTTCCACACTCTTGCAATCAACATACACACGGACTATGCCACCAAACTCAGGTTGCAAAGCCACTGGCAACGACCACTCACGATATCCCTCATCCCTCAGCCCCTCTCCACACGCCGTCCAGCTCCGCCTTCACAACAGGCTGTCGAGCAGGATTCACACGGTAGGGAACCAACTCGAGCCTTGCACTGTCTCCAGCCTCCATGTCGGATTCTACCCCGTACATCAGGCCTGAAGAAGCAACAAACATGCGGACGGACTGCCACAGCCTAGTAAACAACTCCTCTTGTCGCTCAGGAACAAGAGGTTGCAACTTATCTCGCAGAACAATATGCCTAGTGCCCTCCCACATCTCCTTCACCATGTGGAGAGGACCCCTCACCTGATGCCCGAAAACAAGCTCATTCGGACTGAAACCGAGACTCTCCAGGTACTTCTCTTGCCGCGAACAAAACATACGGCAGACCAAGGTCCCAATCCTTTCCATTCTCTGCGCAGTAACATCGAAGCATGCTTTTCAGCGTGGCGTGCCACCTCTCCAACACCCCTTGACTCTCCGGGTGATACGCAGAAGAGACGACAGTGCTGATGCCATGCTGAATCATAGTTTGTTTGAACAGATTAGATGTAAAACTAGAACCTTTGTCCGATTGCACCTCTTGCGGGTAACCATACCGCGAGCAATACAAGAGCAGGTTCGGGACAACAGTTTTCACGTGCGCCTCACACGCGCAAGGTCCCCGGGGCGTGCCATTTCTCATTGGATATGCATCAGGATAACGAGTGGCCACATCCATGATAGTTAATAGAAATTTATTACCGGCACTAGTAGGGGGTAGGGGTCCGACCATATCAATGATGACCTTACTGAAGGGCGGTCCACTGACAGGAATGGGGTGCAACGGGGCTCTCGGAATTGTTTGGTTAGGTTTTCCAACCCTCTGGCACGTATGACACATTGCTATCCAGGTTACCACCTGCCCCTTCAACCCCGGCCACCAAAACAATTTTTCTAAAGCCGCCACCGTTTTTCTCACCCCTAGATGTCCTGCCAGTGGTACGTCATGCACCAACCTCAGTAGGCTATCCCTGCACTCCCGTGGCACCACCAACTGATCCACTACTCCGGATCCCTCTTGCCAACTACGTTTAGGGTCTTGAAAACGTCTATAGAGGATGCCTTCTAAATAAAAAAAATCTCCTGGCTGTGCATCGCCGTCCTCATCGAGCTCTACAGCTCCATTAGCACACGTTTGGAGCTCAGGGTCCTCTAGTTGCAACCGACGTATATCTGAGGGTGCCAAGCGATCTAACTGCTCCCGGAGCAATGCATGACCTTCCCCGATACTGGGCTGCTCCCTCTGTCTCTCTCGATGTACATAACGTTGCTGTCGTGGAGACTCGTCATGCCCAGCCTCGTCACTCTCGATGACAGGCCCAGGGGCTACTCCAGAATTAAGTAATGGTGTTAATACTGAATCACCCAGGAGAGCCGCCGAGTCAAAACTCTTAAAATCAACTCCAGCTTTAGCCTCCTCCTGTTGATCGTTCCTCCGCTGGTCTGAAGACGGAGGACTAGGCTGTGACACTTTAGCTGCCCGAGCTCGGGTGACAACACACGCCATGGGTTGTGTCTGGCACCGCTCGACCCACTCTTGCTCTTCCCTACTCACGTCGGCCGGCCTCTCGGCAACGACTAAGGGTAGAACCTCAGAAGCGGGCATTGGAAAGTCGTTGCCGAGAAGAAGGTCGACGCCCTCCACTGGCAGTTTCTCCACAATCCCGACATCCAATTCACGTGCCACACCATCCACCTCCAACTCCAACCGCACCAGCGGGTATGACCGAGTTGCATTAATACCCTGCACCACTACCACCCGAGCCGCGTTTATAGGGTAGCCAGTCAAGTTTTTCATCAGAGTCTGGGAAGCACCTGTATCACGCAAGACCTCTACTCCATGCTTGCACCCCGCCCACATCACGCAACCCCGCCCTCTATGGTCGCAAAAAACATCCTGAGCAGGGTTCGAGCCTCCCAGGTGCTTCTGCATTGGCTGTGCCTCAGCCTCTGACGAACTGCCCCGGGAAAACTCAGACGACTTCGGAGACACACCAATGTTGCAGGCCAAAGACACAGCTGCTGTAGGTGGTTTGCTAGGACAGACTCTTGGAAAGTGCCCCTTTTTATGACAATGATAACACTCCAACTCCCCTTTGGGCTTCCCTTGGTACTGGGAAGGGCCCGACCCCTTCTTAAACGGGACGGTGCTAGTCTTGTGGTCAGTCTTGGTATCATGGCTCTTGTACTTGTTTGCATAAGGTATACCTCTAACTCGGGGGGGTGGGGCATCACGCCCCTTGTTACCTGCCTCACTACGTTGGGCAGACCCGCACCCACGAATTAGTGATAGCCGGAGGTCAGCCATCTCAGCTGCCTCCTGTAGAGTTTTTGGTTGCTTTTCTTTCAGCTCCAAAAGCACCAACTGTTTAATGTCGTCAAACGTAGTAGCTTTCTCCGACCTCAGCCAATTCCCAAAAGCATCGGACAGCTCCCGGGCATGTTCCAAAAAGGTGCTCTCCCGACCCTTGGTAACACCCCGGAACTTCAACCTGTACGTCTCTGGTTGTAGTTCGTATGCTCTCAGGACAGCCTCCTTGATTTCCTCATAGATAATACACGACTCTATAGGCAATGCATCATAAGCCTTGAGTCCCTTGCCCACAAGTCTAGAGGAAACAAGGGCTGCCCACTTCTCCCCAGGCCACTGGTGTTCCTGGCACTTCTTCTCGAATCTCATGAAAAATTCAGTGACACCCGACTCATCAAATACAGGGACTAGCTTCAACAGGTGCGACAAAGACTGCTCATGCCCACGATTCCCACCACTGAGACGTTGCCCTGTCGTTTCCACCCGAGTCTTCTCAAGATCGATATCTGCACGGTACCTGGTAGACTCAGCCTCCGACTGGGCTTTTATTCTCGCGAGTTCGAGATCAGTCTGTTGTTTAGCCTTAGCGAGTTCGAGATCAGCCTGTCGCTTAGCCTCTATCTTAGCGAGTTCGAGACGTTCCTCACGCTCATCCTGCATCTTAGCCATCTCAAGCTGGAAGAGCATTTCTGTAGTGAAACTTTGAGGAGGAGGTGCAACTATTGGAGGCCCACCCAGCGATCCTAAACCATGCTGCCAGCGGCAATCGGCCTATGGGAACGTACTAAATTCCGCCATCCTAGAGGTCCCGATGGGAGTAAAGTGGAGGGGGGGCTCGAGCAGAAGTCCCCGAGCACCCTCTCCACCCTGGACCTCACTAGCCGCCCCCAGTACACAAGCCCTCAAATCGTTCTTCTTGATGCCATGAGCCACCTTAAGCCCCATGAGGGGAGCCAAACACTGTAGACCATACTTGCTAATTCCCTCTAGTCGATCAGCTGTTATAGGCACCTTCAAAAACTTCTTTGCGGCCTCCTCACTAGTTACTAACCCCCCTGGCATCTGCCCATCAGAGCCTGCATCATTCCCTGAACCCTCAGTATGATCTGATTCGTCTCCCATGGTGTCCACCAAAAATTCTCATGTTTATAAAAAAAAAAAAAAGTACCCAAGCTCCTATGTAGCACTATTCACTTGCCAAAAATGTCTGAAGACTCTCAAGTGCTATACTACTTTGCCAAACAAATTCTAACGTGCCCACTATATTCCTCAATAAAACAAATGACCACAACAATCCTGCAATTATCTCTTAGTTCCTGAGCTAGGTCGCCATTTGTTACGATCCAGGTTCTCAAAGACACAGGGCTCTTCAACATTGGACTAGATAATGGCAAAAAGCAACAACGGTAACACTAGATCCAACCCCTGCCTTAAACACTGGAAAACAAAACACCATTACCGCCCTGAGTCGTGCCTGGACAACGAGGTATCCTATGACTCGGTAACTGGTGCACACACACTAGGCTGACGCTCAATGAAACAGCCTATTCTCAAACAGTAAAAGATTACTCGATTATGTTACACAAAGAAAAGATAGTTAACGTGATTAATTAACGTTACGGTAGATACTCAAATAACTGGCACTCCTGTATTAAAGAAAGTGTAATGCTAGTCCTGCAACATCAACTGGAAACTTCTGAAATAAGTCTGATGCTGGGAAGATGTTCGTAAAGAATCTTGAACAATTATAATGCAGAATACGGGTCACAATAAATGCTAGGACAAATAGTAATAATAGGCAGGCGAATAATAAAGACTGCGCAAAGGTAGTAATGCTCGACAACTAAAGAAATGCTTTGTGACACAACGCAACAGCCTACTCGGGTTGTGCAACTCAACAACAACCTCGGCTCAAAAGTGCAGTGAATAATAATGCTGCATACATATAATAATGGGGCTTATCTCTAACCAGTGTCTGCTCAGTTAATAAAGTCTAGCTGGGGTATCAAGGCAGGGCAACAATGGGCAAGCATGCAGCTCTTAGCCTAACGTTGTCCAAGGGTGGTATAATGAAGATTACGTTATATGACGGGGATGCTCTCTTGATAAATCTAGGTCTCTTGTACCTAGCTCTATCCTGGCGATCCCTCAGAAGTCAACACAAAGAGGCAGCACTATGTTGTGAGGGATAGGCTATGGCCCTCTCACACCACAGCGCTGTGCTCGCAAAGTAAACCAACCCGAAGACAACTTAGGCTCCCACAGTACCTGTCGATGTCGTGCAGAGCTTAGCTAACACTGCACACATCGGAGACCACGACACAGTAACCTTACCCCCAGTCTAGCTTTAGATAACCAAGCAGAAGCACTCAATACCTTGCAAGGGAGACATATACCGGTCTACAACCTTCCCGAGAGAGGACACATACGGAAAAGTCCGTCTCTCTAAACCTCAATAAAGCATAATACCTCCTTAACCTAATACATGGAAATATCTGAGAGCTTCACGTACAATACGACTGGTCGACGGTGAACGTCTATGCTGAAACCAGAAGAGATATTGAGTTTAATAAAGATTAGAGAATGAGAAAGGAGAAGTCGAGAGAGAGAAATAGTATGCAAAGTAGCGAGTATGGGAGACAGAATTGCAAAGGATGTAGGCGATACGCGTGTCAGGCAAGCTCTGAGCTGGTAAAAAACACGAGGCAGCGACGGGAAGGGACTAGTTGACCACCCGGCCGCCAACGCCGTCAGCGCCCAAGCGAGCCGTGTCATAGCTCACCACGCTGCTGGGTGTACTCCTTCACACTCTCTCGCTCGCCTCCCACACAAGCAACATTTATATTATAGCGAATATATAATATAAGGCGCGGCCACAGACCAAAACAAAGACCACTTCTAGACTGTCCGTGGCAACACGACACTAATGAAATAAAGCAGATCATTCTAGGACAACTGTAGCCTATCCTCCCATCCTGGCGAGCGCCAGCGTGCTGCAATGCCCCACGCAACCATTCTGCTAACGCCGGGAGGCGTCACAGTATGAAGGAAACAAAAGACAAATCTGGCTGCAGCAAGTGTCTCCCACAAAGTTAACAAATTGATAGTCGCTTCAATAAACTTATCTGTATTTATGTGCATAGGAAAGAATTGTGGTGTGCTTGTTTAGTGTAGTGAAATCAATAGGAGGAGGAAGTGTTTGTGAGAGCTAGCTGGATTAATCTGTGTAGGTGAGACACAAATAGAAACAGTGAGGGAAGCCTGAGGGGAGGTGTGGCGGAGTGGTCTTGCCACTGGACTAGTTGTTGTTGTTGTTGTTGTTCCCCAAGCTGCCTGGCCGAACAGCCCCAAGGCCCCGAGCAATTCCAAGGCCATAACCGAGCGCCCCCACAGAACCCTCCCTGCCGACCACAATAAAGCCTGGGTGACCGAAGCCACTCCATGGCGGGGAGCTGAGAAGGGTGCAGAAACGCCTGGGAAACCAAAGTCCCACCCAGGGCCCTGTGCCCCTCAGCAATTATGAAGAGAAAGTTGAGGGGCAAGGGAAAAATGTGACGCTTTGGCTTCCAATCTTGGTAGATTGGGAGGTCAATCCACGGAAATGACGCCGTCACTTGAGATCTAGAAAATATATAAGTTAAAGGAACAGTCAGAGTAAGCTATGGGTATGGCAGAGATCGCTCAGTTCTCACTCTGATAGACCAGCCCATCACCACTGGACTAGTAATCCAACGGACCCGGGTTCGAATCCCAATATGTCGATGGAAAGATATTATTGGGATGGAATTTGTGCTGTACCTAGTTTCAATGCATTACCACAGCACACCGAAATGCCAAAAAAAAAAAAAAATCATTGTTCCCTGTTTAAATAGCATTGTATGAATATTCCCATATTCAAAAATATGCTACAGGGGGGCAATGCCTAGTGAGTTAATTGCTCAATAGGTGGCATTCTGGCATTTTGGCTCGAACGTCCCATGATTTTGGCCCTGTCACTCTTTCAACTATGGGGGAGGCACTCGCTATAGGCAGTTCTGCCTTTTGCCTCCCTCAATCACATAGAAAAAACAAAATCTGAGAGTGAGGGTCCGAGTCTGGGAAATGAGACTGTAAAGCACAGAGGCGAGGCGGCTTCAGAGATGGAGTTGCTTCGAGCCGTGACGCTTCGTATGTCTCACTCTCTAGACTGGAGCAAGACCTCACGGGCCTCACCGTGTTCAGCGGTAGAGTGTAAAGGCTATCAGTATATGCCCGAGAGGGAGTAGTTGGAATATAGAAAAAAAAAAAAAAAAAAATGAAACGGGAGTTCCAGCAACTCCTTATCACATGCCTATGAGGCCTCCCCTGGGTATTTCCCTGCTCGATTGGTGGATATTATATCCCCATCACTGCTCAAGCGATAAACATAATTAATCACACTGACGTATTATTCTAGTTGTGAAAACTACGTTTCAGTTTGAGCACAAACATGATTAACTCAATTACTTTCTTAATAACGCCACCTATATCGTCCAATACACTAGTCGGCTGTAATCATGGAAAGATTTTACAGATATTACTGTATTCCAATAATACCACAGTAATCATTGCCATCGTGATAAAAGATATACGTATAAGAAATCAGAATTAGATGCTCTGATTAGACAAAATCTCTAGTTTAGGAGGAATTTCTTGCTGTTTAATATAGACTGCTAATGCAGCTTCTTACTGCTCGTGACAGGTAAGGTTCATTGTTATTATGCATTAGATCTATTGATGTATATAACAAAAACTAACACTAGATGAGGATAATGATAAACGCTGCTAGAGGATTAATAAGACGTATAATACTGGTTTGGGGATATTTAGGTAGGCCAAATGTACTGCATGATTATTGTATGTTATTAAGATATATTAACAGATGCTAAGCAAATTTGAGTAAAACAGTTTGGGGGTAGATATATTAGAATGAAAAATATATATATATAATAATACATTCAACATGTGAGTGAAAACCTTAAACCTCCAGCGTTTCCAAAGTTTGCAAGATGATGATCGTTAAAACCGCATTAGAGATAAGACTGCAACTTCCAAAAAAGGTCAAATGAGCTTAGAATCGGGAGGCACGAAGTTGTCAGAAATGTTTAATTTTAAAAGCAATAATGATAAGCAAGTAAATAATTGTATTTAACCGTTTTGTTATGACATGCATAGTGATATTCTTGGATATAATTATGGCTTAGGAACGAGCTGAAAAACTACTACTCTTAGGTAAACGATTATGCAATATTGGAATTGACCTTTTGGCCTTAAATCACTTGTATATTCTAAAATTATATAATATCGTCTGGGAATAGAGAAAAGAACATAGGGCTAGAAACTGATTGACAACATAATTATAGAACGTGCAGGAGCAAAGTATGGGAAGTACACATTTGGACATAATCCCGACATAGCCCGAACTAAATTATTTGTTTTCATTAATTGTTTACCTATTATATGAATGTCGTTGATTCATCTAAGCATTTCAATTATTCAGAAAGGGCCACGACTTACAGGATACAAAACAACATGATGAATATTGACAAGTGAAAATTGGCAATTCCAAGTACCTGGCTTATTCATAATACCGATATACTTCAGTCAGTATTATCATAATTATTCCTGAAAGTCGTGTGCAGATATTACTGTCCACGTCTGTACATCTTTACCATGACAAAAAACGAGAACAGTAATTATCCAATAATTCGACTGCTGTAATGTAATCAATGTTTCAATAACAATTGAGATATACAATTCAATCTAAAGCATAAGCCAATATTCGCATCATTGTCTTTTACATAGTGGTGAATGCACACGCTTGATGGTGGTCTCTTTGGAATTAATATCGTGCTAAATACAACACAGTTGGAAGCTATAAAGGTGTTTAATTATAAGTGGCTAACTGTAAGGAACAAATAGCCGCATGTATGTATGCATGCACGCTCGGACATTTATAAACAAATATATGTTCGCACCTACACATATAGAATATATATACAAAAAAAAACATATATTAATACTACATATCTCAAACACAAAAACAACTAAAGATCGAGTTAGAGAATCAATGTACTGAGAAGAGGACAAAAGATAAAGTGGTCTTGAAACGAACAAGGGATGTACAGTCACCCTATAACTATTGTTTCTCTCAGTGATATAAGAATGATAAGAAAAATAGCATGATTGAAATACAAGGGTATTTATATCAATAATTATATATTAGGTAATCGGATATATTACCTATATAGTATCAAAACACATGGCAATTGTAATTAATTCACGCGATTTTCCCTCAATAATTACAATCCCGCATATGAACATAACTAATTTAGGTGACTGTGCCAAGAGACTGGTGGAAAAGAACGCTCTGCGCTCCTCTCCTTTCCTCGACAAGTGTTCTGTCCTCCTCTACCTCAGGTGATTATATCTACACAAATTATCAAACATGAAATATTTTATAGTATTTGAGATGACAGGGCTGGAAAATATAATACCGAAGCAGACCACAAACCCTTTTCCATTAGCTGAAGGACCAACAACTTCCACATATAGAATTGCGTCCAACCGTAGGAGAAACCGGAAACAGTCTCCCCTGTACAACAGCAACAACATACCTCTGTCACCAGTATCACAGCTCCAGGGAAAACGCGCGGCTTCCGATATGCTTAAGATACGTATGGTAATACATTCGCCACAGTTTGTTGGTATGTACCCTCAGGCGCCAGGTGAGCAATGGCCGCCTACACCTGGCCCAGATCTAGACTACGATGAGGAAGACTTTATGCAAATGAGACATCAACCTCATTTGTTCCTCTCAATTTACACTGGCGGTTCCACTCATCATTACCACCGCTAGGCGAGACAATGTTTACAATCCAGCTAGACCAGAAGACAAACAGACAGCTCCATACAAGTCTCTAAATAGAGAGAGGCCTCGAATACTGTAAATAATTGATCCTGTGTACACCTAAGCTTTAGGCTATTTACTTTTATTATTAATAAATAAAACTTACCATTCCCCACATAAACATGTATGCATTGTATTTTTAAGGATTTAGACATCCATGCAATAAATCAGAAACTATAATTATTTCCCATGCCTATCATGTTCCGGAAACACCAGACTTGTCACTCTCCGTAAAATCAAATACTGTATTACCTGGCCGAAAACAGGGTAAAGTTAGTCAAGTCGAGGCACTGTGTCCCATGGGTAACCTGTGGAGAAGTATATGAGAACAGTGAACAACTCGACCAGATAGCACCATCCGTAGAGGCTAGCCCAAATCCTCTTAGATCGTGCCCTTCAAACTGCGACGGTGTCTGGACAAGAGAGTGTGTGTAGGCTGTACCGGAAGTTACCTACACTAGTACTACCTGTGTGAGGGTATTCCGGGCCCCCCCCCCCCCCCCCCCCCGCCCTTGGCAAACAGGCCAAGACGGACCACACACTCAGTCACCCCACGTGTATCAGATCTCTACAAGGCAACTCTTAGTCCATGAGCCAAGACCCGAATTTTGGGATATCGGTACCACCCGGGGTGACTAATTCTCTTAGGTGTTTTTAGCTTGCTACATGTCTCTAGTTTATGTTTTGATATGATAGCCCTTGCACATTGGTAGCTTAATGGTCGTTATCACTTCTTGAATAGACATACCCTACCGAAAATTCCGAATTTTTTTTAAATGTCAAATTTGGGGACAGGAATGCCTAAATGTCAACAAAATGCATATAGTAATTGTCACATTTAATACAAGTCCTGTAAATACACACTAAGCATGCCATGGGCTTGTACATACTATTATGGCAAATTACTACTCCTAAATATCATCTACGTCAGACTCGGAATCTGACTGTTGTGCCACCGGCTCTTCTTCAATAGCCTTGTTCTGACATGTCTGTAACCTGCACATGTCCGTGCATTTTAGACCATTGCTGAGGCAAGTACACTTAGGGAGTTCGCATGACCGCACACACTTGCAAGACAGTAGCTGCATAACAGCATCTGGTGCTGGTGAGCCTCGCATCCAGTTGACGGCAAGCTTACCGTCCTCATCTGTCATCCAACCGCAGTCTGTTGGGTTCGCAACAAATGGCTGGCTCTGAAGACTTCTCCTCCAGATCGCAGCCTGGTAGTTTGCACGCAGTGCATGCATGAAGAGGCAGTCCTCACAAGGAGGGAGTTGACTTGACTCTACCTCTCCACGTCTTGCACAGAACAGCTCATACCGAAGCTTGTTTACCTTAGTTGTGTGGGTAGATGGTAGGTACATGTGGCAGGTGATTTCCTGTAGCTTCTCAAAGAGTTCAGGAGACACTTCCCATGAGCGTCCAAGTTCGTGAAAAGCATGCTGGTATGTCTTGTCCATCTTCACCTGCTTGAGTGTCGTCATCTTCCCTCGGCCAGCGAATGCACTGACGGTATCACAGCCTGTAAAGGCATGCATACCAATCAATGAATCACACACGCTGCCTCCCAGTGTGCGGCTCAGTGTGGTGATATCCAGGAATCTTGTCCGGTTCTTCGTCCCGCACTTCTGGAACAGATGGGATGGGATCTTGTGGCACATGCCAAGACACAACACCATGACGTCTGTATCTTCTGCAGTGATGATGACAGACTTGTTCCCAGATTCTGCTGCATGAAGTGCATGGAGAAGAAGGCGTGTGTCTGCTTCTTCTTGAGTTGACTTAAGCTCAGGAGCCTCTTCCCACTGCTCTTTGGTGATCTTGAAGCAGCGCTGCTCACATGTGACATACAGCTCCTTGTCCTTGAGCTTCTCCCTGTGCTGTGGTGCCTTCCATTCTTCTACCAAGAACTTGATAAGACTTGCCTTGTTGGAGGAACTACCGAGTAACTTTCTCCACTGCTGGATGTTGTGCCCAGGTTGAATGTTCTTGAAATGAATTCCTGTGCCTGCACTTCTTTTGGCTCGTTCTGCATCCTTGATGGATGTCTCCTTGTAGATATCAAACACAACATCAATGCGCCTGCTCTTAGCACCTTCATGAACAGCGTGACTCAGTGCTGTACCTGCAAGCTGTGAAAAAGTTTTGTCGTTTCCCTTCAGTTTGTGGACCAGGCTCATCCCATCAATTATGGTAGCAGAGGGCTCGGGTATCACTTCTGCAGGAGAAACATTCCTCTCTAACTCCTTTGCGAGGGCAGCCTTGTTGGTCTTGCGGAGAGACCCATCACCGCTGGCAAGTGCCCAAGGCAAAGGCCCCAGGGGATGAGCCAAGACATCACTCATTTTGAGCTTTCTGTTCTCGGCAACAAGGATCATCTGGCCAAATAGGTTCCTGTCAGCCTTTAAGATAACCTCCTTGGCATGGTCTTGTGAGCGTGGCTTCATTCTGATGTTAGTGAACGTTCTCAGTTTCGTCTTCGTCATCGTGTCATGAAACTGTATATAAGTTGGCGTATCGATCTCCAGGCGCTCTTCCTTGAAGGCTTGATATGCATCCTCTCCTATTCTGTAGGCCCCTAGAAGGTCTTTGACAACTTCTGGTGGTGCCATAGTCGCAGTTGACAAACTGACAAGATCTTCTTGCTCTGCGTTGAAGGGGTTCAACCAGCTGGTCTCCATCAGTTGAACTAAAGATTGGACAACGGCCTCATCTCTTCTAATCCTGGGCATCTGTAGGTCTGGGTGGCTGAAGTCAGTATACTTTTGGCCTACTACCATAGTCCTGAGCTGCCTTAAGTACCTGCTGCGATACTCCGATGTCAGGTAGTACCTGGCGACAGCTCCGCCTTTCAGGCTGAAGCCTTTTGTGCCCCCTGGTGTCTGGGTGTCTTTGTTGATCGTCTCTTCGATTGTCTGGTCCACAGGGATCCGTCCAAAGGGATTCTTGCTACCGATCTGGACCGAAAAGCCACCTTGCATGAAGTGTTCATGGACCTCTGGGTGTTCAATGGGCAGTCGAGACATCAAGGCATAGTAGTAGGTTAGGAACCGGGCATAGTTCACTTTGTCATAGGCAAAACACCACGGTATCATCTGTCGGATTGCTCCTAGGTGGAGCATCCAGTTGCCTTCTCTGGAGGCTCGAATTAAGTCCAGCATGATCTCAACCATGTCCAGGTATGACATCCAGAATGCTGAGAGGTTGTGTTCATCTCTGAGGGTCTCAAGATAAACTTGGAAAAGCTTCATGATATGTGTGCATGATTCACTCTCCATCAGCTCTTGAAAGAGTCCCTGAGACACATTGCTGTGAAAGCTGTTGATGTCCTTCAGTGTTTCATCTAGATGGTGTATGTCCCTTGAATGGTTTTCTTCTAGCCATGAAAGGAAGCCTTTCCATGCAAGCCTCATCAGTGCTTCATACACGAGCTTGTGTAGTCTCACTGCTCTGTTGTACCTCTTGCCGTTCATCACTCCTGACACTGATCCTTCTGCGATGATACCTGATTCCACACACACAGATCTCTAAGACCTGCATCTTGAAACCTCTTTCCTATGGTGGAGATGAGATTACAGATTGTGTGGAAGACGCCCATCCTGATGATAATGTTCTTGAACTTCTCTTGTTTCCAGATAACTTCGGCAGCTTTGGCATAGAGTGCTTGATCAAACACGCACACAATCTTGTTAAGCTGTAAGGACTGCATGATAGCATGCGTTTGTTCCAAGATTTCATTAACGGTGGACATTTCTGTTGCGGGAGCATTGATAGTGGGCAGGTAGCTTACAGTGTCCTGAACCACTGCAATGTCTCTGCGCATTTTGATGTTGAACCCAGTCCAACTGCTGATGGACTGGTCCTCATGGTCTGACATTCGAGTAAGAAGCCAGATATGGTTCTTTGTCTTTGAATCCTGGACTTCCTTGGTAGTGTCGACATACGCAGTCTCAATCCTAGGTGGCCCTGCCCGCCGCCCAACATTGTATATTGGCAGCATTGATGATGTCTGAGTGATGCTTCTTATCTTGGACTTGGTAATCTCTGGCAGGACTTTCTCTGGCACAGAGCCTGCAACCTTGGACTGGACAGCAATGCCATTGACTCTATGAGAAGTACCTGCTCCACTTAGGGTCTCTTCAAGTCGGTCAATGTTATCCCAGGCCAGGGTTGTGAACACACCAGGGTAGATGTTTGCTGGCAGTGGAATGTCATCCTTTGAGCATTCCAGCTTCTGGATACAAAGGGCTGTATCGATCTCCTCAAACATTGAGTGAGACACACAGTGACCAAGACGATTCAGAGTTCGGATCAGTTCTGTGTTTCCTGTCAAAGACTTTACAGCATTGGTCAGCAGTACGTGCTTGGGTGGTTTTGTCTTGCCACTGGTAACAGCAAAGACCAAGTCACTGCCAAAGGAAGTGGCAAGACGTTGAGCTCTTTCAGAGGGAGTTTCACACTCACACTCTCCTGTCAGCAGGGTGTGCAGGAATTGAGTGACTGCTGCAGGAATGACATTCTGATCTGTATCGGGAGGCCATGGCTGACTCACATCTTGTTTATTGATCTCATTCCTCAGCTGCATTCCTGCTTTGGTTAAGACATCTTCAGAGTTAGCTGCTCTTGCTTCTTGCAGGTCTTTTGCCATTTTGTGTGCTTGCCGGGCAAGGTCGTCCATTGAGAGGCTGCGTGGATAGATTAGAAGCTTTCCTTTCTCATCTGGGACAAAGCGTAGTGATTCTCCAAACTCGGTTTCAATCTTTCGGCGAACATGTTTCTTTGTCGCTGGTTTCAGTTGGATAATACCACGGGACATCATGGATCTCTCAAGCCTAGATGTGAGGTTTGTCATAGGCAGTACCTCTGGGTTGGGGAATAATTTGGTCCTTATATACAAGCAGAGTTCCTCGAGGGCTTCTGTCTCAACCTCTTCGTAGCGTGCTTCCTCGCTTTCTTCCTGATTTTCACCTGCACCCGACCTGGCGGCCGCTGGGAAATCATCTTTTGTGAAGAGTTTGTAGCACGACTTGTGGTAGTGACCCTCTGCAGCAACAAGGTCTCTGCTAACTAAACCAAGGATTCTCTGGTTGAGTTTCCTTATTGCTGCTCTGCGAATCTTCTCATCTGCTCGTAGCTCAACACACTGTATGAGTGGCTCCCTTGTCTTTGTTGTTTTTATGTACTTGCTTGACTTCTCGCAGAAGATACATACTTTGGCATACACCCTGCTAGTACTAGGGGCATCCCTTGATGCCCTCCTCCTGGGGTCGACGCTTGCTGATTATATCTTGACACCCTTGGCAAGGATAGAATCCAGTGACTTCTTCATTGTAAAGAGACTACGACATTTACGGTGATAATGTATGTGTGGTATTCCTCCTTCTTCAAGGCCCTTGGCTGCTTCCAGGACTGGATCATGCTGCCTGATTTCTGCAGCCCTGAGCAATGTGTTCCAGGAGTCCAAATCCTGTGGTGACACCAGAGCATCGCTGTCATCATCAGAGCAGTGGATGATACAGTCGATCCGTGCTCTCTTCCTCGCAGATGGTTCCATCCTGCCGTCAAACAGTCGACACACACACCTGCAAAAAATATCACCATTAAACCATGAACAAACAAACACATTACATGGAAACCACTCTACATATGTTTGCTCCTTCCAATAATAAATTATCCCCAAAATATAACAAAAAATCCCCAAATATGAAATAAACCCCTAAATATGGGGAAACTTGAAATACACATCGGAATAATTCTTGTAGAGAATCAAATAAGCTACAAGAGCTGTTAGAATATATTTTTCAATGTTCCCCATATTTAAGGATTTATTCTAGATTTAGAGGAAAATACCCAAAATATAGAGTATTTTCCGAAATATGAGGAAATTTGAAAAATACCTAGGAACAACTCTGGTAGAGAATATAATTCTACATAGGTGTTCAAAGTTTCGCGATGATTGTGTGATGGATTTTAAAGAAAATGAGGAAAACGCCGAGCGTCACGCTAAAAATCTTTATTTTTGGGTAGCGCCCCTATTGCATCAAAAAAATTAGACTAAGCTACCAGTGCGAGAAGGCTATCATATCTTAATGTACTTACAGTCACTCTATAAACATTTTAGTACCATTCGTGTTTAGTCACCCCAGGTGGTACCGATATCTGGCCTGGCTCATGGACTATCTCTACTGTACTCCGACTCAAATCAAGTGCTTCTTGTTTACTTATTGTGTTTCGTGATTATTGCAAAAGTTGTGTTGGATATGTTATGTGGTCAATTTAACGTAAATACCCGAAATCTTTTATTCTCACCTTAGTCCTTTTGTTACTCGTGTCAAGAGTACATACAAACGCTATCCTGGGATTGATCTATATATATACTATGTGATAGATATTCGTATATTGCCATTAAGGTTTATATATATATCCATTCGGCCATATTACCCGCACACTACACGTAAATACTGTGAACACCCCTGACAGATCTGATACTAAGTTAATAGAATTATCAGGGTACGTAAATTGTGTATAAATGTTCACAGAGAGTGTTATCTATCGTGTCTCTTAGTTAGACTAATTTTGATTTATGTTTCCTGGCTTCACAACCAGTTCAAACATTTAATTTGATTTCATAGTAAATCTATTTTGCCCACATCGCGTTAATATTTCAGTCTCTCCCGCAAGACTAATATTTATTTACTCAGTTCCCTGAACTATTATTACCAAATCTAACTGTATACGTTACTAGATAAATTAAACCCTCTCTCTTTATTTATAACTCATTCGTTATTTGTCATTCAGCTGATATTCTTATTATATATATTCTACTTCACTGAGACGTTGTGACCTCAGTATTATTGACCTTACCCCGAGTCACGTTATACCTCTCGTTAACCTTGACCTCAGGATATCAGCTATTATTTGAGACTAACATCTCTGTTAACATTTATGCTATACTTATATATTCATCATATGTTTATTTAATTGTGATTTATCAATGTTTATTATAAACTGATTTATATATCATCCATGATTTAAGAGTATTATTATTTATTCTTGAAGTAGGTTCGAGAGTATTTCCATATAATACGACTCAACCAATTACCAATTATTATCTATGCCAGTGCCCTGATATAAAGTGAAATAAAAACCTGTGAAACCCAACCGTGTATTCTGTATCATTGGTAGAGATTGAGGAGATTTATAATTGCATATCTGGAGTCAGCTGTGTTCCTGCTGAGTGTTATAGTTCTTAAAAGATTTCCTAGGGTGGAAAGATAGAAATTACTTAATCGAGCAAGAATTATTTCCTGGCATAACAGTGTTATCGAAATATATTAATACTGACAATAAACAAAAGTATATGCGGGATTACGTCCTTGGAAAACATTTGCCATATATACTATATAACTAACAAGAACACGCGATGCAAAACACCAATAGTATTCGTCGAACCATGGCGCCAAACTCTTCTCTTTCCTAGCGCCAATTTCTCATATAAGGGGATTGAGGCAGACCGTTTGTTTGGTCTATTAATTAATTTATTCATATATTTGTTTAGTTTCCTCCCTAGACCTTCATCAAGCTTAGAAAACAAAAAACATAGACCCCCCTTCAAGATAAATTTGAAAACATTTCGGTAGAAAAATGTACCGGCCGAAGGCCGGTTCCTCTTAAAATTGCCTGCTCGCTATCGCTCGCCAGGAAATCATCGACACCTAAATGGCACGAAAGGTCTTAAAATTGACAACGAAATGGGGCAAAAGGTGTTAAAATCGCCAAACTAATGGGCCGAACGTTTTATAATATAAAAACTAGTGAGGCTAAACATTAAGAGAAGGGGGTCCAGAAAAACGGTCTGCCTCCCCTTAAGATGACATAATCTCCTATGCAAGTAAACGAATTATCAGAATTGTTACGTCCTTATATCTTAAATGCCTCATTTACGGTGGTATTGGATACTTTCAGTGCATCTGCTCGAAGAAAATTTCGTGAAGGAATTATTTGATTTCGACGAGACTTGGACAGTCCCCTCATTTGGTACCCAAAAAGATCCTATTAAATATTGGTTACTATTGGATGAAGATCCCGCCCCCCATTTTTGGACACCCCAAACAACCACTGTATGCATAGATGATGGTTGGATGTCGCAGTGATACCACTACACAGGGCTTGAATCTCCTCTACGATTTGCTTTCACATATATAATGAAATTGAAGTAAACATTGAACACTGTCGATACTTGAATATCAACATAGGGAATAGTTTATCGTGTGAACACGAGGGCTTGACTGCAAAACAAACTTACGATATAATATTATCTGGTAATGAATGCCAAGATAACTCCGAGCGGTGCTGGTGATATACACGGCCAATTAAGATGATAGACAAGTCAAGTGCCAAAGGAACGACCGGGAAGTTGGACCAAACAGTAAAGATGAGCTTGACATATTACAGGAAAATTGACACATTAATCACCAACACCTATGGTGTTGGTGTGTTGGGTAAAATCTTGGGGTTGTATATGTTCAGATATGAATATCTTTCTTCAAACATTTTATCACTTTTCTGTCGTGGACAAGAATATGAGTTGAATATTTGCTAAAAAGTATAGGTGAATATTCGCAACAATAGATGACACATCAAACTGCATGTATCTTGGTAAGCATAACATTAAATTGTGTGTGACACAGCTGAATATATACTGTATATATATTTTTTTTCTATATTCCAACTACTCCCTCTCGGGCATAGGCTGAGAGCCTGTACATTCCACCGCTCAACACGGTGAAGCCCGTGAGGTCTTGTTCCAGCCTGGGGAGTGAGACATGTGAAGCATCCATCATGGCTCGAAGCAGCTCCATCTCTGAAGCGGCTGGTTGCTTCGCTCAAGTGCTTCACCGTCTCACCCTCCAGACTCAGACCCTCACTCTCAGAACGCCACCTATTGAGCAGTGAACTCACTAGGCATTGTCCCCCTGTAACATATTTTGAATATGGGAATATTCATGCAGTGTTGTTTAATCAGGGAACAATGAGAGTTTTTTTTTGGCATTTCGGTTGGATTTGTGGTAATGCACTGATACTAGGTACAGCACAAATTCAATCCCAATAATATCTTCCCATTGACATATCGGGAATTGAACCTGGGTCCATTGGATTACCAATCCAGTGGCATGACCACTCCACCACACCTCCCCTGATAGTAAGTGTAAAGAGGAAAATCCAATCTTGATATGAAAGTTATCTTAAAAAAACAACCTTGGCCAAATGTATAGGACCAAAGGTTATGGAATTTCTCTTAAAAACTTACTACTTACATTTCGATAATAAATCAAAATATTTCGAATAAAATTATATATATATATCTATCAACACTATATCGCTCCTGTAACCAGTAAGCAACCAATGATGGTACTACGGGTAGCGACCATACCGTCTATAATAAACACATATTAACCCACAGAACCCCAGCGACGCAAACCATGCGTCCTCAATGTATGTAACACTAAACCCCAGCGACGCAAACCATGCGTCCTGGCCGGTCCGGTCCCAATTACTCCGGTCCTACGGCACCTAGAGGGCTCAGATTTGTATGGGAACTATATAAGTATCCCACACAACCTTGATAATGGTTGAAAACTTTCAAAGTCCAACCGCGTGCGCGTGAGCGCGCAAAAACCGGTATTTTGGGTGTATTTGCCTTCAATTGTTTACTCTTGTAAAGTCGACTTTCGGGGGCTCCTAGGACCATTTTTTGAGCTTTTTGATCGTTTTTTTTTTTTTTTTTTTTTCCTTCATTCCTAACCCATTCGCTATTGTTTCTGGATTTTTTTTTTTTTTTTTCAAAACAGCCGGTCCCTGGAGGTATATTTATTATAAACTAGCTGGTCCTCAGCGGGTTAATGTAACCTCGATACATGCCATAAGAAGTTGCATGGTGGTAAATCTAAATGTCATTTTGGTGTACTGTGAAATATGTGTCCTATCATTTGGTATGGTCTTAACCTTTCCCCAAGTAAGATTTCACATCTACTATCTATACATACTAATATATATATATATGTATATATATATTGAGAGGGAACTCTAAAAGGCGACTTGTCTGGCCTGTGGTTATAATCTATCTGCCGTCCAAACTCCTCCCTACCTCTCAGCTCTGCTGCTCTGCCACACCCTTCAGAATCATGGAAATTTACCAAGACCCCTTCTATCGCATGGTAACAGTGGAGAGGTACCAGGAGTGTTGAGGTAAGCTTATAGGCTGTAAGCAGAGATTGACTCATGACATTCTGACTGGGAGTTACAATGGATAACCTCAAGATTGTACAGTTGCCTTCAATAGATCAATCATAGAAGTATAATAGCTTAAAAATATATGATAGATGGTTATAATTATTTCATAATAAATTGTATAATCTTGAGATGTAATACGCCCCCACTAAAATCTTGCGTATCCACCACCGCAAGGCAGATACTTAAAAATATATGAGAGTAAAACAAATTACAGTTAAGATGAGTAAGGTATGAATCTAACTAACTCCATCCCTCGTACATTAACTCTCGGGTCTCCTATGGTCCCCTCGTAGCCCTCTGCAACACGATTCATTATTGGCAAAACGAACACTCTCTGGGTGACTACAGAATACAAAGGTAGCCCTAATAGCGAGGCAGGCGGAAGTACATGAAGCTACAATGAATACAAAAGATGTATAATTTTCTACTGTAGTTAAACAAATTTCAAGTTGAAGACAAAAGTCGAAAGTGGAATGGAAATGTTCTAAGTATAATGTTTATAAAATAAAAAGTTATAGTAAAATTATAAAAAACGGAATACAAATTTAACAGAGCAAAGAACGAATAAAAACAAAAATTGTAAAAAGAAAAATACTATAGGTATTATCTTCAAACAAACTTCCAATAAGAAACCCAAAAAGAACAAAAACTCATTATGCAATGAAGTTTGGAGTAATACAATTAACAAAGCAAAGTAATATTGACATAAAAACAAGGTGAACAACTAAAATATACAGCTGCAAAAAAAAATCCTAGGGAAAAATCATACAAACACAATTGTAGTAAAATTAAAATTAAATAATATTCCTACCCATAGCAAAAACACCACATAGGATTGTACCATTCAAGTTTATAATAAAAAAAAAAAAAAAAAAAAAAAAAAAATCCAAGTTTGATCAAAACAAATGAAAACCAAAAAAAAAAAAAATCAACTTAGTTAAAATTTAATGTACAACAATTAAACGGAAGAAACATCCTATCTATGGGAATATGATATATATCAATATTAAACACAGCAAGCCACAATCCCGTGGTGTGTAATATAATACCTTCCTAATCTGAAAACAAATTAATTGCGCAAATAACATCACATAGAATATTCAACTAAATTTGTAATACATCTTTTTAACCTGGAGCTACCCGTTTTCCAAAATAATGCATTTCCTATGGCCAATCCTAAAATATATAATAAAATATATAATAAAATCACACACTCGTCGAAGCAAAACCTCAGTTTCAACTTAAGTGTACAATTAATTCCAAAATAAATACATTAAACAAAACCCAAAATAAAACGCTTAGAAGTCAATTCAAGTACCGTACATACAAGCATTAATAAACTAACTCCTACATTTTATTTTATCATAGAATCATAAAATTCCACACAACACATATAAATGTTGAGAATACATATAATTTTCAAAGATAGTTGTATATAATAGAATATACTAATATTTTCTTTCTCCTTATGGCCGTTCTCCTCGAAGACCACGAAAACAAAAAATATTTTCAATATAATCTGAGAATTTTCTGTTAGTTTTCCAAGGCACTCTCTAAAACAAAATATTTTCCAAGAGCATTTCCTTTTCAATGAAAATACTGCCACAACAGGGAAATTCAACATCCATATTAGCCAAACTATCTAATGTTTCAGGCAAAAATAGTAAATATATTATAGACTGACTGGGCAAAAACAAAATAAAAAGTAACTTAGAAAAGATCCCTTAAAAAAAAAATAGTCCCAAATTAGCGAACGAAAATCTACCGAAATATACAGCGCTTGACTGTAGCCAGACAGCAGAAACGAATACACTTAAATGGACAAAAACAATTTGGGAAATAAATTACTAAGAAAACAAAAGTCAGAATAAAACTGAACGAAAAAAAACGAAGTTAATTTGAATGATTTCAAAACTAGATTACATCAAGAAAATATCAATCAATTAAACTTCCATAATTCAAATCAAAAGAAACTCGAAAAAAAAATCATAAACGAGTGTATGGTAGAGTCCACAATTTGGAGAAAAAGATGTTAATTAAAACCCGAAAATGATTTTTTTACAAACTCGCACTCAAATTAAAGCACATAGGATCAACCATCGTGTTAATAACAGAAACAATATAGGCCTACCAGCGATTGAATACAAAATTACGATGGAATAACAAACTCGTTAGAAATTACAATTGATGTTAAGAGAAATTAAAATCACACTGTACGTACAATAAAGATGTTAAAATGACACACTTATAAGAAAAAGAAAAAAATTACAGATACCTTCGCACCCATGAGCAAGAAGAGATACAGAGGTCAATACAGCCAAAACCTTGGAGGCCGCTCGAACGCACTCGTAAATTTATTGTAATTAAAATAATTAACAAGAAATGAAAAATAAATTCACTTTAAAACCTCAGATGTATAAACAAAAACGAAATTAACTCAACCGCTTAGATCAACTTGCGGGTTTAAGAAAACTTAAGAAAATTAATGAATATTACTGACTTTGGAAATTAACCCCTATACAGACTCGAAAAGAATCTTATCACTTAGGAATAACAATTTAATAATAACATCTGGGAATCACCGAATACCGCACACACTTATACACATTGCAAGGGTGACAGGAAGACTGACTGAGTGCGTTTGCCCACCCTATCCCTTGACGGGTCAGGGGGTCGCGGTATGACATGATCCATATGAGGATACAGATATGAAATGACATGATGAGAAATTGGATTTTGACTGAACGACATGATATTTTGACCGTCATGTCACTGGTTATTTGACATGTGTTAGAAAGCACAAATTGCCCAGGAAAGCTCATTGTCTATCTATCTATCTATTGCCTGACGCCGCGATCCCCGAAGGGGTGGCCACGAACGAACCGCCCCCATGCACCTCTGTCCCCAGTCAGTCGACGCCCCTCCCCCCAACCAGCACCGCCTTCGTTCATGTAGTTCCTCACTCCATCCTTCCACCTCATATTCGGTCTACCTCTCCCCCTCTGTCCCTCCACCTCGCTCTCGTACACCCTCTTAGTCATTCTCTCGCTTTCCATACGTTCCATATGGCCGAACCATCTCAAGTTGTTCCTTTTCACACTTTCCAGCACATCTACCTCCACACCACACCTCCTTCTTACTTCCTCATTAGTCTGTCTATCCCTCCATGTAACTCCGCACGCACTCCTTAAGTAATTCATTTCCACTGCTCTCACTCTGGGTCTGAGTCTCTCAACCAACCAACGTCCATGCTTCGCTTCCGTAAGTCATTGTAAGCTCATTGTATGAGTCATATTTAGACAAATGAATTTATCTCGCTAGACATGCGGGAAACAATTGACCGTAATATACTGTATAGATGTTTGATATACACTGTACACACCTTTAAAATCACTTTGAAGAGTAGTGATGGTAGTCACTTTTCTATAGCCACCACAGCTAGGAGGATGAGTGGAGGAGTCAGCTCACTCGATGACACAGCTCTGCTGATCCCTCACCAACGTTGCAACACGATGACTCGACACTCTCCTCTCTTGATAAAGTCGTCTCCCGGCAGCAACAGGAATCGCCGTAGAGATGAACTGGTAGACTAGTTGAATCTCGAAGTGTAGAAATGGTATTAACTTAACCAATTTGTGGTTTGTGGTTGGAAATTAACAGAGATAATTTGAACAGGAACTCAGGAAACAATGAATGTAGAGCTGCTAGATGATTTGTATTGTAGACCGGATAAAACTGGATCAAATTGGAAATTGCTGGTAGAACTGGATCACCGGAAATTGGTAGAATGGTTGAGTGTAGGCTTGATAATTCTTCGAAAGCACGTGGTGTAGTCGCCTAAATTGACAAAAAGGAGCACCGCTGCCTACCATGTTACGTAAGATTTTATGGGTAGTCAAATGTATTCATAGGGTTAACTCCAGGTAGGAGTATTTGGACGTTTTGAGTTACGATCCTATATTTATGATAAGGGTTACTGTTGACTCTATATAAGGCTGACTGAAGGTGTCGATGGCCTTAAGAGATGTAGATATTATATTTTAGTTATAGGTTGATTGTAGATGTTGATCTCAGCTCTCGTTCTCTGCTCGTTGATTAATATGTTAATTAGGTAGATAATTGTATCGCTGCCACCATCCCACTTATACCTTATACATGTTATATATAGGTAAAGGGGGAAAATAAAGAGCTCTGGTCCAAAACCACTTTGATTTAATATATTCAAGTACAAACTGAAATAATATACAGAGTACTAAAACTTAAGTAAGTGAGATAGCCTTCCCTATATTGAGAGGGAACTCTAAAAGGCGACTAACTTGTATGACTATAAAGTATGTCTTTATAACACCTTAGATCAAAATAAACCAAGAATGATGCACAGTCGTAGGAGTGCAAGAAGCGTGAAGGTATGTCCTCTGCTATTATAGTCACATAAAATATACTTGTGCCAAAAGACAAACTGGATATTTAGGAAGTGCGTGACAAATATATATTTTTTTTTCATTATATAAAAACCTATTGTCACTCAAAATTGATATTTACGACAGTTTAAAGATGTTGGAGAATATTATATGTTTTAGTCCACATCACTTTTAGTTGATTGATTATATAATTTGTTGTGGTGTATCCGTAATGACGGTGTATTTCACTTGGTGTTTCCCTTGCTAAAATATTCCAGTCAACCAGTGATCCCTTTGGTCAGAGACATGACCTCCCAACCTCCCAACGACCAACGACCAAGCTGCCCTGGTTGAACATTATACATACCTCAGAGCTCGCCTCACCATTTGTTCCGATTCCCCATACACAAACAGAAGCCCAATACGGCCTTAAGTTTACAGCTGTGTCTTCAGTTCCCTTACTAACGACTCTCTCTCTCTCTCTCTCTCTCCAGGAATAAAGTTACATCAACATTAAGTCACTGCGTTCACATATGGGGTTGATTTCCTCCAACTATACTTGCCTATATTTGTCTAAACTTGGTAATATTATACTGTAGAAATTTAAACGAACCGAAATAAACCTAACATACCCTGGACTATCGTAACCCTATTTTATCCCAATATAATCTTAAATATTCTATTCCAATCTAGCCTAGCCAAGATAATCCAACCTTAGCCATCCATATCCTACGTGTGAAATACTTGAAGTTGACCTATCGAAATTATAAATCTAGTTTAACCCAATCTTACCTATCCTGGTTTATCCTATTATTCAATACTTGGAACTGAATGAACCTAATCTAGCATAAAGTACTATAACGGATGGAGGTGATAGCCCAGTGGATAACGTGGTGGACTGTCTACCAAATGGACCTGGGATAGAGCCTTCGCCAACAGTCAAGTTTTTTTTCTGAAGGTGATCTGATCGTTGTTCTCACAGTTGTACAGTTATCCTGGCTACGCCAACATGTCAGTAAAATACCCTCAATATCATTACCAACTCATAGCAAAGAAGATGCCCGACCATATTCTAAAATGCTGGGAACGATGGTATAGCTGCTCTCTCCAAATCAGGTGACGTATATTATTATAAGGTGTCGTCATCTATTGCAGCAGAAAGGAAGCAATCAACCGTTTAAAGTTCAATAGCTACTATCTAGACAAAAAAAACAAAACAACATATGCAGCGCCCAACATCTCAAGGAACCACTCAATAATTTCGAGGCCTCGCAAGAGGTACGTGCTACTGACATCATACAGTGTCAAGTTTGAGACATTTAAAAAGAAAACAAAACAAACAAAAATCTGCCCTATCCAATGCTACAATATTCGACTTCAAAGGATGTTAGACCCAATTCAACTACGGGTGAAAAGACCTGCAGGCAAAGTGACTTAATGCAAGACCTTCAAGCCTCTCTATCCCAGGGAAACTTGTCAGGCCTAGAATGTGGAGAGGGTGTGAGTGTTCCCGACGAAGTCCGTTTACCTACATTTTTCTTTGTTTCTTGTAAAGTAAGATAGGCTACGTTAGGTTAAATTAGACTAAGTTAGATCAAGTTAGGCATCTTCAGGTACTTGATGGTATAAGTCCGTGTAAGTTTGGTTAGTTAAGACAAGGATATGATAGGTAAAGCTAGGTCAGTTTTGGGCATTAACCTGGCGGGTGCGACAATCCTCTCAAGAGGTTTTACTGGTGGGCTGTGACGCTTCTCTTCTCGGAAGAAGAGATGTCAAACACATACCAAAACACTCCCAGTAAATAAAACAACCAGTGTGACTGTCCGGGCTATATGGGTGAAAATCCAATTACATTTACTGCCCCCCATCTTGCCTCCACCCTGATCCTCCCATTTCCTCCCTCCACCCGACCAATACTCCCACATGCACAGCCGCTCGTTGACAATTTTGAGCCACATTTTCAACTACGGACCACCGTAACACCTCACCGACGCATCTTTTGGGTTTTCTTGTGTATATGGTTGGATGCATGCTTGCATTTCCTACATAATAATGTGTTTTTCGTTGGGTTTTGAAAGAGTCGCCAAATCGTCCTAGGTCTAGCAAAGGGCAGCGGTGAGTCCTAGAGGCTTCGATCATTTCCTGGGTTAAGCTAGCTAAGGCTCTGTATGCACAGACAGTTTAATTTTCCAAGATCTGAATTGTACTAATAATGGATATTATAATAACAATCATTCTAGTCCTATTTGAGATTTAACAAATAAAGAAAATGCGCGATAGCTCCTCTAAATATATCACCATAATTATTTATAAAAGACGTCTTAAGGAAAGGTACATTAAGCTGTGAGGTTACATTCGTCTCCAATTATAAATGTTCGTTTAGCCCATCCAGCCCGGTCGTTCTTTCTAAATGATTGTCGGAGCTAGCACTGGACAGCCTGGGAGTCCTTTCTAAAGGGTTCTGTGCTTTAAAGCAATATAAAATATGTGTGCTAATTTGTATTTTCTTACCAAAGCATACTCAGTGCCACCCAGCACCAAGTATGCACCAGCATCAGGCCCCCCATCATGGAAACCCAGGGTTCCAAGACTTCCGCCACGTTCGGACCGATGCGCCCTCCAATCCCGAGAAGAATCAGGGAAAGTTGGAAAAGCTCAGTAATTCAGACATTTGTAGAAAATTGCTTGAATTGGAGGGGAACACCATAATTATCAAGATTTTACTATAGGCTATTGACCATGTGCAGAACAGTGATTGGTCAGAACTAAGTGAAGTGGAGTTTCTTGAGGGGTTCATTCATCACCATGGGGAGCTTTTAGACAGTGACGTTGATGACGAAGTGAAAGCTCGTCTACCAGGTGAAGGTGCTGAAGTGGAGGTAAGTGAACTTCAGAGTATTTTTGGAAATTGCACCTTAAGCACAAAACAAAAAGGTATTAATATTAACTGCCATACCGTACTGTACTGTACTGTTGGTGTCAGGATAACACTGAAATGTGACAACAAAGTTCACATTATGGGATACACTTTCATCATTGTCAAGGAATGAAAAGAGAGCTGGACCAAACTTTTTGTTTTTGTTTTGTGATAACAAAAAAAATATATACACATTTGTATCCATTGTCAGAAAACATACCAAACTTTCAACACAAAAAATATTGTAATGACCAACAAAATGCGAAGAGGGGAGTGTGTATGTGTGTGTGTGTGTGTGTGGAAGAGGGGGTGGGAGGGGGGGGGGGGGGGGGTATTCCAAATATGAAATCAGCTTAGCGGTTTTCCTCCTGCGTCACTATCCTCCCTCATAACTCTCTCTCTCTCTCTCTCTCTTTATCTATATATATATATACAGGGTGTTTGGAATTGATGCCAGCTATTACAGGGTGTATTATACATAAAAACATATAAATAAGCAATGTCCTACATGTACCAATAATGAGATACATACATTGTAATAATGTAAATTAATCCAAATCCAGAACATGAACGAAGATACTGTAGGTGGCAATTGACCGAACACAGATCTACTTCTCCCACACCACAGACACACAGACACACACACACACACACACACACACAGACACACACACCAATGTCATCAAAGTAAGAGGGAGCTATATCCCCGTCCACCCCTAGTATAGGAGACTCATTTGCGCCCCAGGCCACTTTTTTGGGACCCATTTGTCACCCAAATAGGGCAACTTTTGCATCCCGAACGTACGGGACGCATCGCCTAGTGCGGCAACTATAAATATGGGTGGCATGCAATAGTAGTAATGTCCTAACTACAGTATATGATGTACAAGCATTTATCCTTAAATATATATTTAATTACAGTATAATATTCAATATATTGGGATGAGAGAAAACGGTTAATCAAGAATTAGGCTACAGTACAAATGCACAACTTCAAGTTTATACAAATACAATATATATTGGGCAATCATGGGAAGAATCTTCCTAAAGTGATTAAATGTATTATATGTAGGTTATTCTAATCAACTTACACACACACCACACCACATAGGTTACACGAAATATTCCATAGGAAATAATTATACATTGCATCAAATACATATGCCTAGGAGAGTAAAACAAATTATCATATACTTTATAGCGAGAACCTCATTAATGCAAAAGTGGTGTTTAATAACACACTGTGTAACCAATTTATGCAGTATGCTGTAACTGTTGGCTAATAAATGCTTTCATAATTGTTTACGAATCGCATCGTTAATACACACTTAGAATTAAACACGCACTTACTCAATAGCTGATACAAAAGAATATCGGAAATATAATATTTGTTTTAGTCAAGTTTGCGCGAAACTTTCCGATCAGAGACGGCAACAAGTTTCAGGTTTCATGTCGGACCGGGAGAACTTGGAACCTAAGACAAAGTTCGGGATGAAAAATTGCTAAAGAGAAAGTAAATGAAGGTTAAAAGGGAACACAATAGACATAGGCGGCTTGAGAAAACAATAAATATATATAATTATATTATAGAAATCTATAACAGTCAGCCGTGTGAACAACTGTAGTCTACTTTTGATATAACCTTATCGTCTCCTCGCCGTGTTTGCCTTTCCAAGATTTTGTAATGTGTATTACATTATATGTGTACAGACTGTTCAGTGTCTTCCTGAACTTCCAGTGTTCCTGAGTCTCCATTGTTTATATTATTTATATCATTATACATCATATATTTTTCATTGGCGGTATATGTGGCCTTATTCCTCTTCCTGAGCCTTGTGTCGTGAGAGTTTACAATGAGTGACGTTGGCTCGCAGTGGCAGAGTTTTGCATGTGAATAGCAAATGTATGTTGTCTTGGATATTCTGCACCAGAACTTTGGTACTTTCAGCTAGCGCTGCTGTACATTTACACAATTCAATTTGTATTATTGTCGCATGTGTCCTTACTACTACTAATACCAATAATAATATTAGGTCAATCAATTAAATCTCCAAGAACACAGACAAAACGATACATCATAACTAAATACAGAAGAGGGCGGGTGCCCAACCCCGAAAGGGGTTGAAATAGGCGAGCTATCCCCCCGCCAAAGGCGGCTTTCTAGGGCCTTTCCTAGCTGATGCTGAGAGGATTGGGTTCTAGTCATGTGGTGATGGGCTGGTCTATCAGAGTGAGAACTGAGCAATCTCTGCCATACCCATAGCTTACTCTGACTCTTCCTTTTACTTACATATTTTCTAGATTTCAAGTGACGGCGTCTCTTCCGTGGATTGACATCCCAATCTACCAAGATTGGAAGCCAAAGCATCACATTTTTCCTTTGCCCCTCAACTTTTTCTTCATAATTGCTGAGGGGCACAGGGCCCTGGGTGGGGCTTTGGTTTCCCAGGCGTTATGGCACCCTCCTCAGCTCCCCGCCATGGAGTGGCTTCGGTCACCCAGGCTTTATTGTGGTCAGCAGGGAGGGTTCTGTGGGGGTGCTCGGTTATGGCCTTGGCCTTGCTCGGGGCTTTGGGACTGTTCGGCCAGGCAGGTTGGGGAACAACAACAACAACAACACTAAATACAGAAGATCAATATTATTATACAATTTAGAATGCATTCATATGCATTCTCAAATCGTATAGTAGTAATGATTCTTATTTTCCCATTTTGTCTACACCCACTTCCTCTTTTGCAGTGTTAATTTGACTTCCGAATTTCACCTTGAATTTCTAAAATGTCCGAAAGTAGCCTAATGTATTGTAGTTTTACGACCATACTAACATGTTTTGTATTCTTAGCGTATATGTGTACATGTTTGCATTTATTTTGATATAAATTATACACGGGCTCCATTTTCTCTTACAAACTCAATTTGTTTTCATCCAAGCCCTATGTTCCTTTCAGTCCTCGCCCACAGCAATAATATAATTATTGGTATTTATAGTAACACGTCTCTCGAAAATTCCACAATAATCCCCAACCCTAATATTCACTCATGTTATTGTTTGCTATTTCATTGTGTGAGCAAGTAATATAATTAATATATTGTATGTGTACTTTAAACATTATTTTATGTTTGCAACTTAAACCATATTATAGCACTATAGTATATACAAGAACCGAGGTAGCCTTAACACTACATTCAACCTGACTGCAGTATGGATACGTATGGACTAAACGATGCGCGGCACTATTAACAGTCCCAATCGCTTTTTGTTAATATATATATATATACTGTATATGACTCCCTGCCTAGGCAACCTCTTCCGTCTATTTGTATGTCTTTCCTTCTTGCTGGAAGTTTGCTCTCATGTTCGAAAGAAGGGAAACCACTTTGCAACCTTCCAAATATCGTCCAATTGTTCTCATCTCTTGCATCTCTAAAGTGTTGAAATATTCTTAATTAATAATGTCTTAGGCATTTCACTTCCCATGCTCTACTTTCAAATCGCCAGTATGGTTTCCTTAAGGGTCGCTCTACTGGTGATCTCCTTGCTTATCTTATTAATTATTGGTCATCCTCCCTTCGGAATGTCGGTGAAACATTTTCTATTGAGCTAGACATATCGAAAGCCTTCGATAGAGTCTGTCACAAGTCACCTTTCTCCAGACTACCCTCCTTCGGTTTCTCTTCCTCCTTCTGTGCCATTGTATCTAATCTCCTTTCTGGTCTTTCCATAGCTGCGGTTGTGAACGACCATCGTTAATTTCCTCAACCTATCAACTCCGGTGTTCCTCAGAGATCTGTCCTGTCTCCAGTTATATTTCTAATATTCTAGAATGATCTCCTCAACTGTATCTATCCAGGCATATGCTGATGTCTGTAAATTTCATTATTCAATTAGTTTTTCACAACAACCCAGAATGCAATCACTCCAAAAATCATGTGATGAGGCCATGGAACGCATCTATTCTTATCTATCAATTAGTTATGATTGGAGCAGAGAATATATTGTTACCTTCAATGCCTCCAAGACCCAATTTCTCCTTCTATCTACCCATCGTAATCATCCAGAAGACTATCATTAAATCTGCAACAATATACAAATCAACCCTTCATCTTTTCTCAATATTTGTGGTGTATCTTATTCATCCGATATGTCATGGAAAGATCATATTACCACTCTTGCTAAAATAAGCTTCCCAGAAGTTAGGAGTGCTCAACCGTGTCCATGGGTTGTTCACTACAGCACACCTCCATGCTTAGTATAGGGGCAAAGTGCACCCATGAATCGAGTATTGTTCGCATGTATGGGGAGTTTCCACCCATACCTACCTTCTTGAAAGAGTAGAGCAATGTTGCATTTCTTTCTCTCTGCTATTGCTATGTTACGATCCAGGTTCTCAAAGACACAGGGCTCTTCAACATTGGACTAGATAATGGCAAAATGCAACAACGGTAACACTAGATCCAACCCCTGCCTTAAACACTGGAAAACAAAACACCATTACCGCCCTGAGTCGTGCCTGGACCACGAGGTATCCTATGACTCAGTAACTGGTGCACACACACTAGGCTGACGCTCGACGAAACAGCCTATTCTCAAACAGTAAAAGATTACTCGATTAGGTTACACAAAGAAAAGATAGTTAACGTGATTAATTAACGTTACGGTAGATACTCAAATAACTGGCACTCCTGTATTAAAGAAAGTGCAATGTCCTGCAACATCAACTGGAAACTTCTGAAATAAGTCTGATGCTGGGAAGATGTTCGTAAAGAATCTTGAACAATTATAATGCAGAATACGGGTCACAATAAATACTAGGACATATAGTAATAATAGGCAGGCGAATAATAAAGACTGCGCAAAGGTAGTAATGCTCGACAACTAAAGAAATGCTTCGTGACACAACGCAACAGCCTACTAGGGTTGTGCAACTCAACAACAACCTCGGCTCAAAAAGTGCAGTGAATAATTGCATACATATAATAATGGGGCTTATCTCTAACCAGTGTCTGCTCAGTTAATAAAGTCTAGCTGGGGTATCAAGGCAGGGCAACAATGGGTGAGCATGCGGCTCGTAGCCTAACGTTGTCCGAAGGTGGTATAATGAAGATTACGTTATATGACGGGGATGCTCTCTTGATAAATCTAGGTCTCTAGTACCTAGTTCTATCTTGGCGATCCCTCAGAAGTCAACACAAAGAGGCAGCACTATGTTGTGAGGGATAGGCTATGGCCCTCTCACACCACAGTGCTGTGCTCGCAAAGTAAACCCACCCGAAGACAACCTAGGCTCCCACAGTACCTGTCGATGTCGTGCAGGGCTTAGCTAACACTGCACACATCGGAGACAACGACACAGTAACCTTACCCCTAGTCTAGCTTTAAATAACTAAGCAGAATCACTCAACACCCTGCCAGGGAGACATATACCGGTCTACAACCTTCCCGAGAGAGGACACACACGGAAAAGTCCGTCTCTCCAAACCTCATTAAAGCCTAATACATAGAAATATCTGAGAGCTTCGCGTACAATACGACTGGCCGACGGTGAACGTCTATGCTGAAACCAGAAGGGATGTTGAGTTTAATAAAGATTAGAGAATGAGAAAGGAGAAGTCGAGAGAGAGAAATAGTATGCAAAGTGGCGAGTATGGGGGACAGAATTGCAAAGGATGTAGACGATACGCGTGTCAGGCAAGCTCTGAGCTAGGTAAAAAACATGAGGCCGCGACGGGAAAGGACTAGTTGACCACCCGGCCGCCAACGCCGTCAGCGCTCAAGCGAGCCGCGTCACAGCTCACCCCCCGCTGCCAGGTGTACTCCCTCACCCGCTCTCGCTCGCCTCCCACACAAGCAACATTTTTATTATAGCGAATATAAAATATAAGGCGCGGTCACAGACCAAAACAAAGATCACTTCTAGACTGTCTGTGGCAACACGACACTAACGAAATAAAGCAGATCATTCTAGGACAACTGTAGCCCATCCCCCCATCCTGGCGAGCGCTAGCGAGCTGCAATGCCCCACGCAACCATTCTGCTAACGCCGGGAGGCGTCACAGCTATTACAACAATCAGTGTTTGTTAGAGAGATCTCCATGCATACCCCCTCCCTCGCGTCGAGTGTGAAGCAGCCACCTTTCAACACAGTTCCACTCCTACTCTGTCCAACTCTCCAAACCAAGAATTAGCAAATGTGCTCAGTCTTTCTTCTCCTTAACAATTGAACTCTGAAACTCTCTCCCTCAATCAATCTTTCCCTCATCCTATGACTTAAGACTGCTTTAAACTTAGTGTGTCCAGGCATTTTGACCCCAACATTCCTTAAATTTGGCTCTCTCACTCCTTTGGCTTTGGGGGAGACACTCGTCACAGACAGCCTGCCGTATTTATCCGTCATACACATGGAAAACCAAAAATATATATATATCCATAAATCCATCTTTCCCTCATCCTATGGCTTAAATTGCTTCAAAATCCGTGTGTCCAGGCGGTTTGTCTCGAACGTTCCTTGATTTTGGCCCTATCACTCTTTCAACTCTGGGGGAGGCACTCGTTATATGTAGTTTTGCCTTTTGCCTCCCTCACCCACATAAATATATGTACGGTATTTACCAAAATATGATGGCATTGTTGTCAGTGTATTTATAGTATAATGTTTGATAATTTAAAATAATTCATTTTCAATTTCAAACTTCCTGAGAATTCCCCCGGTATATATATATATATATATATATATATATATATATATATATATATATATATATATAGACAAAAGTATTCTAGACCAGGACGGCAGAGAACTAATGATGCTGGTTGGTGTGTGGGCTCTGAGACGCTGTAAGCCGGCCTGGAGAGACTTTGTTCCAGGAGGGTTTGTGTTTTCACCTAATGTTTTCTTTCACTCACAAGTATTGTATCTTACGCATCTCTTGGCTCACTTGTCTCATCGTCTACTTGTCCTTGTGTCAATGTGTTACTCGTACTAGTTTCTTTACCCACCAGTCTCATCGTATACATTGTTTAGACCTAAGTCTCCTTGTGCACTGTTCACAAACTCGTATCTTCCTCCACAATTATTCTCCTGGTAGGCTACAATAATATTATTGGTTGACATACCTGGCAACACATCTGAGCCACAACCACCACACCTGCGCTAACCTTACGCACGCACCTAACTAATACTTTCTTTTATATTTAGTGATGTATATGGCAGAAATAAGGCGGCAAGGCATTGTTGAGTTTTCTAATATTGTAAGATTTGTGTTAGCTTGTTAAAAATCCTATATTTTTAGATTGACTTTCACATTCAATTAACATGATGGATGTTGTGTTGTATATGAGATGTGATGGGGAGCTTTGTACTAGATACTTTGTGAACTATTGGATATTCTTTTGGTAATATAGGCTACAATCAAATGATGCAACATGCCTTCCATACGTACTTAATACATGTAAGTACTTCTAGTCTTAACGTATTTACAGAATGATTCAAAATATCCTGTAAACAAAGTGACAATGATGAAAGGATCAGTGGATTTCGATGTTTACAATTATTTACTGTAATGTAATTTTACCGTTATTGAAACCTATTAGATATATTGCTTGTGCCGGTTAGCCAAAACGTACTCGTATAATAATACATAATTACATGGTCAACAAACTGTACTGTTAAATATAAAAGAATAAAAATACATTTACATATCTTAGACACAGACTACAGTAAATAGTATGTGTAGAGACTCACAGTAGTTAGTGAATTTGTTTGTCATTCTTTGTGGGATTAACTTAATAGCATCATTAACCACTGTAACTGTAATGCTATTCAGGTAACTCGTAATTAATGCATTTGTGCTAAGGGCATAGTGGTGTTTTGTAAAACAAATAATTAATTGAGACTATCGATTACATTATTTTAGCATATTTTCAGTGTGAACCTAAACCCCCTTTGTAGGTTAAGGAATGCCTCTGCAGGTCCCTTTCAACCTATATGTGTACATTTCTTTATTGTAGAATAATGTCCCTCTCAAAAGCTGATTCCATTGATCTGTTGGCGGATTCTTGTCGCCAGCTGTATGGAATACAAATATTAACAATTGTCAAGCTAAATGGGCTAAACAAAGAGAAGAGCTAAAAACACATATTGAACAGCAATGATCTGTGAAATATATTATTAGATAAGGCATATTATGGAATGGTGTAATATTGCATTGTAATTCATATATTTTACAGCTTGCATAGTTTGTGCTTGTTCACATTAAGAAACACTGCGCTTATACATTCAATTCAATTCAATTTGTTTGAATTCCCTCAAGCTGTCGTTTAGTTCTCCTCTAATGTCTCTTGTATAATTTGTTATCAAAATATTCCTCTTCTTGTATGTGTGTTTGTGTGTGTGTCACACAGTGTTGGCAGACGTTATCAATATATTTGTCCAGTCACGAATATAAGTTTTGGCACGTCTTCACAACATCGGATATATATATATATATATACTGTATTTATTTTGTATTGAAAAATATCAACAACCTTCTATTAAAACTGAACGAGACAAAGTTGACTAACAAAGTTAAAGTTGAGAGGGGATAGAGAGGTGAGAGGTCTCTAAGAATAAGAGAACAGTCAAGGAGGTAAGAAATAACCCAGTAGAAGAATAAAGGTGGAGGGTTGTCCTCCTTGCTAGTGCATGCAGTTTTTCTCCTGTTGTATTGTTATTCAGTTGAAGTAATGAAGGGTCGGTCACGAGTTCTATATGGGTGTGACTGAAATAGCCTTGTTAACTGTCGGGGAATACCTTCTTGATTTCCGAGTTGGCATATACTGTATTTGATATGGAAGGCAGAGCATCTTCGTAACTTACTATATAAACACAAATGCTGCGCTTAACATTTCGAGCCTACATAATCTTGAAGTGAATCAAATCTTCTTTATTTATTTACTTAATATGTGAATTTGGTGAATTAAAATATCATATCAGACAGTCAGAAAGGTCGATGATTGGCGTCTCAGAGTGTACAGTACAGCTAACTAGTAGTTCACCCTCATTAATGATCATACACCGTATAATTTTGTGATTACCCCTTAGCTAACGCTATTTATTTCACGTCATGACAGTGTTCTGCTTTCTTCATTCTCTCTAGATTGTTCAACACATTATCATCAATGTTTTCTGTTTACTACTGATGTTAACTGTACTTTCTGACACAAATGTTCTTAACCTTCTGATCCTTTTAAAGTTGTGTGAACACTTTTAATTTTGAAGTTATCATTATGCTAATCTGAAATTCATTTGAATAAACTTGACAATTTTTCATAACAAAAATATAGAAAAACATCCGATGTGTGTAGACACAGTAAATGTTTCCAAGGTGAGTGCCAACACTGGCGAATAGGGTAATGCAGGTGTGAGAGTAGAGGGACGGTGCTGGGGGAGCTCTGTGGTGACTCTGGTGAGACACATTTGGCCCTGATATGTGTGGCCAGTTGGGAAGGGGAGTTGTACCAGTAAATGTGTAATAGTGTTGTGTCTTCTGAATTGTTGTTAGTGATGGTGCTTGTGGGATACACAACAATTATCTGTATCATTAAAGACTGAAGATGACCTGTATAATATATTTTCGATAAATCATATAAACAAATCCTGTTAGAGTGCACACATGTGACAAAATGTGTTTGCTAGTAGAAGCTTGAGCTGTTGCATGGGCTAAGACATTAATAAATCTGAATTCAAAATTGTAATTGTGCTGTAAAACCATATTTCCTCCTTCGTGCCCGTTGATACAAATATGTATATTCCTACGAACAAAACGTAAGTATTTAGTGTTTACTGTGCAGATATATTTGTCAATATATATAAACGTGGTAAACCATGTGTCGTTCAGAATACCTTGATACTTTTTAGTTAATTTGACTTGTATTTTTGGGTGTCAAGTTTACCATGTCACTGTAGTGTAGGATAGGATATGTTCCTAGATCTACTAGGCTAATATATTCAGGCTTACCTAGTCTATCTTATGCACATAATTGCAAAATAATGTTATACTGTATGGTCACCACGTGATATTGTTAAACGGTATTTTGTAATATTGGTAAAATACAGAATATTTGTTCAATATTCATTTACACATTAACGTTTCTTTGAATTATGCAAGCATTGAAACAGTATGTTGCGTGGCAAATGCTCATACTATGAACCGAACTGGACTATAAGATTAGTCTCGCCCAATTTTGTCTGAGTTTATTAACCCTTAAAAAGCGGCTCACCACATAAGTCGAGTTGAAAAAACGGGCAAAAAACGGGTGAAAAAAGGGTGGAAATCGAGTGAAAATGGGTGGGATAGTAATGATCCATACGTCCGACATCTGTGGCCTCCCGGCCCACACTAACTCCAGTTCCCCCACCGCGCGGGAGGATCACAGTGTAACCAATAGTTCGCTAAAAGTGAGCAAGGTAGCAAAATCAGCTAAACTTCCATCTTCGAGGTAACACTGTCAGTGCTCCACGAGTGCTACGTAGCTGTATGTGGCGTCATTGTGTAGCGATTTCCACCTAGTTTTTGGCGCAATACAGTTCCTTTCATACTGATGGTTGATATAGCAGTCAGAATGGCCTGAAAAGGCCCAAAACGGCCACAGAGGACCCGCTAGACTAGGGTAGTATAATAAATTATATGCAAAACATTGTGTTACAAGCAGCGGAAGCATGTTTACGTCAAAGATTTAAAATGGTAAAACTGGGCGATATACATACAATAATATTAACAAAAGGCAGTAGGAAACACATCTGCAAAATGGAGCAGACGTGCTTCTAATTGAATAACATGTCACTTACACAAACAAACCATTAGAGTAGATCCACTGTCAACAAGAAGACAAATATGCGCACCGCAAGGTTGAATCTCTTTCACTCTTCTATCGGTATTACAACAATCAGTGTTCTTCAGAGCTCTCTCTGTGCATATCCCTCTCTTGCGGCGAGTGCAAGGCACCTACCTTTCATCACAGTCCCACTCCTATTCTGTCCAACTCTCCAATCCAAGAATTGGCAAATTTTCTTCTGTCTTTCTTCTACTCAACTAGTGAACTCTGGAACTTTCTCCCTCAATGAAGCTTTCCTTCATCCTATTACTTAACCCAGTGGTCAGCAACCCTTAACGCTAGAAGAGCCATTTTTTGTTTTAACTTTCATAAAAATGTACTGTCGGAGCCGCAATACAACACAAAATTGGTCTCATAAGCCGAAATCTACAGTACTTCAGAAATAAGATAATATACCCTACTTCTGAACTAAACAAATTATAGTGATATTGTTCAATGTACTTGTATTCACAAAACTTAGGAAAGACATGTCATATTTCCAGAAATCACAACGATTGATACCTATAGATCTTTTCGAAGTTGAATACACAGATGTAATGTTGCCTTGAATTTGATATATGCCTTCGTTTTAAGGGAATAATAATGTTTTCTGAAGCTTCTGGAGCCACACAAGTGTCCTGAAAGAGCCGCATGCGGCTCCTGAGCCGCAGGTTGCCGACCCCTGACTTAACCTAACAAGCGCTAGCCTAGGTTATTGATCACCATTGCCCCTTGTTAGAGGTTGACCATTTGGCGACCCTTACCAATTTCGATGAAAACCACCTCAGCGTGTAGTAAATGCAAGAGCGCATCCAGCCATATATATATATATGTGTACCAACAAAATGTTATGGGGGGGTCGTCCGTAGTTGAAAAATGTGGTGCGAATGACATCGCGCCGCGAGAAGAACATCGAGCGGCAAGATTTACCCGCGCGTATATTCTGCCATCTCTGGGTAGTACCAAGGGAAAGGGAGGGTGGGTTGATGTAAATATCGCATATATATCGTAAGTTTAGCACTTTCAAGCCTTCTAGTGTACATGTACGTATGTAGGCAACCCATCTGAATATTACATAGCAAGAAAAAAGGCGCATATAAGCAATATACGATATATAGAGGCGAAATTGTAGCATGAGAAACGCTGAATGAATGACAATAAAGGGAAGGAAGAAGGGGAGGAGGGAGGTAGAGGCGCCCAAGGGCAGGGCTGGCTGTGTCATCAGGCGGCGTGGGAGAGCGACGTATAGGCTCCATGGCAAGTGCTTGTGTACTGCTTGCCCGCGCGCGGCTGGGATGTGCCGGGTGGTGGTATCGAGAGTTGCCAACCACCACTACTCGCACACCACTTTGTTGCCGCCTGACTCATAACCCGCGGTTTTCGTATGTGTTTAAAAACCCGGCTCATATGAGGATGGTCGCCATCCACCAGTACGGACTCATATGAGGACGGTCGCAGCCCGTTAAAATTCTATAAACTTTGTGTGTCCAGGCATTATGACAACAACGTCCCTTGAATTTGGCTCAATGTCACTCTTTTGATTCTGGACAATACTGGTCAGTGGTCAATGATTACCAAACAAATTCAAATTTATCTTTATTATTTAAAATTCAAATATATCTGTATTATGTTTATCTACATATAACATGTATATTATTACATTATTATCAATACCATATAAACTCGGTGTCCTTTAAACATCACTATCAAAGTTGCAACTTCAAATTGTTGCAAATTTCAGTGTGAAATTTTCTAGTTATCCATAAATTGTATCGTGCGTCCGTTAATCCTCTGTGTGGTTTAGATCTCGTACACGTTTTAATGAAAGCAATAATATTATACTGTATTAAAACTTAATACCTGGCCATATTTTTAGGCTTCCAGATATATGTATAAGATATCATACATGTTTCACACCCAGTTTAAGCACTATATTACAACGTGGGATTTTGATACCTAAAATATTCTTCGATGACAAGTGTATCCCGCCACCTCGTAATGTTATATCAACATTCTGAATAGGTGTAGGCCTAATCGTGAACTAGAATTTTTGGATAATTTTCATCCATGGCACAATTATTATGGAAAACAGACTAAAATTGTTTTGACAATCTGCTTAAGACATAGATATTTAATTGCAGTTATTTACTGGTTAATTATTTTATTACTAGTGATAATTGGATTGGTCCACCTTACACGTTCATACATTTAGGGATGATTGTATATATAACTTCCAACTTCTGACATCTAATAGTAATATCCGGCAATCTAGTCAGTACAAAGGGAGTACAAAGGAGTACAAAGTACAAAGGAGTACAAAGGAAATCAAGCAACAACAGGTCTAGTGACCCTTATAGGCTGCTTGTCCTCCAAAACACTGAGGATCAAGTGTCCAAACAGTGGTTTAGAGTTGGTAAGGGAACATTGGAAAGGAAACTACTGCCCTGGAATTAATGCCCGTGGCAGGAATGGGAAGTTAGAAGGGGACAGATGGGTTAGTAACTGAGGAGAGGATAAAATAAAGTTATTAATTTACAAACGCAGTCAGTCGCGGGTTTGATGCGAGATATTTGTCTAGGCGAAGTTTAAATGAATCAACGGTGTTGCAGTCTATAACATCTCGGGGAAGCCCATTCCATAAGTTGACAACTCGATTGAAGAAGAAATGTTTAGCTTCGTGTGAGTTAAAAGATTTACCAATAAATTTGCACCCGTTTCCCCGCGTGTAATTTGATTGGTCGATAGTGAAGTACTTACTACAGTTCATATTGTCGATGCCTTTGATGATTTTGAACACTTGAATTAAGTCGCCTCTTAATCTGCGCTGGGTTAAAGGAAATAGATTTAATTCTCTAAGACGCTCCTCGTATGGTTTGTTCTTTAGGCTAGGTATCATTTTGGTAACTCTACTTTGAACTCGTTCTAGCTGGTCTATATCATTTTGGTAATAAGGGCACTAGGATTGAATGCAGTATTCCAGAAGAGGGCGGACTAAGGAATTGTAAAGGGTTAGGATAACGTCTTTGGATTTATGCTCAAATGACCTGCCTATAAAGCCAATTATTTTGTTTGCCGTCTTAACAACTTCTGAACATTGTTGACTCGGTTTTAGGTTACTCGATATTGTTACTCCCAGATCGGTTCTCTGTTTACATTCTTAAGCTGAGTGCCATTCATTAAATATTTTGCTTTCTCATTTTGGTATCCGATATGTAGTACTTTACATTTATCCGCATTGAAACTCATTTGCCAAATTTGGGCCCAACATGACAACTTATCTAGATTGTGTTGCATATCGTCAACTTGTTCTTTTGAGAGTACGCAATTTGCAATTTTTGTATCGTCAGCAAATTTTGAGATTGTACAGGTGAGACCCTCATCTATGTCGTTGATGTAAATTAGAAAGATAAATGGTCCTAGTACCGAGTGGCCGAGTACGGCTAATGCAGAAAAGGTCTCATCTACCAGTCACAATATCAAACAGATTTGAGATATTGGTAGAGATGGAAGACGAACCAGAAGAGACCAGGCTCGTTGGAGATTCCATCCTACGAGGACAGGTCGAAGAGTTCTGCGACAGAGTCCCAAATCGGCGAAAAAGATTTTGCATCCCAGGAGCTGGACTGGACGACATTGTGGAAGCCTTCGAAGATACCACAAAGGATGCAAATGAAAATACCCTTTTTGTCATCCATGCTGGTTCAAATGACGTCATGCGCAACAGATCCGAAGAGTTGATGGAGAAATATTGCAAGATGATCCAGCACTACAAAAACAAGTCAAGGAATATCATCATCTCAGGCATTCTCCCCAAGATCGACGCACCTGACAAATTCTACGACAAGGCCTTCAGCACAAATAGCCGACTAAAATATTTGTGTCTGAGGGAAGAAGTTGAATTCATCAACCTCTGGGACAACTTCTACAACCAGCCTACACTGATCCGCAAGGATGGCACTCATCTAAACCCTGTGGGTTCAGCACGCATGGGTCGTCTCCTACACGAAGCAGTCCGCAGCCATGGATCAAAAAACGCCATCCGAGAAGAAGCAGCAGTGACATAAATCATCCAACGCCAAGCAAAAAACAGAGGCAACCGAGGACAACCAGCGATAAGGACCGAAGACAGCGAGGACCAAGGACAGCCATGAACATAAATGTAGATCCGACAAGAACCAAAAATATTAGCGTTCCGCGAGTTCTAAAATAACAAATTTAAAGGTTTTCTATGCAAACGCTCGTAGTATACCCAATACATTTTCAGATTTAGAGGAGCTAGCGTTTACAGAAAATTATGATGTGATTGGCATAACAGAATCTTGGCTCAATACAGAAGATAGAGACTTTTTAGCAGAGTATTCACTTCCCGGTTATGTAATGTTTGAGAAAAGCCGAATAAATCGAAATGGAGGTGGCGTTTTACTTTATATCAAAAAAAGTCGTAACCCTACCCTCTTGTCAAAACCTCAAATTGTGAACGTCGACACATCTGTTGTGCTAATAAAGAATAATAAAGGTACAAAAATAATACTTGCGTTAATATACAGACCTCCAGCTCAATCAGTGCAAACTGACCGAGAAATTTACGAACAAATTGCAGATGTAAGTAACTCACAAGATACCGTAATTTTTGGCGACTTTAATTTACCTGTGACCAAGTGGGGCGATACTCTTGCTTCACACTCCGGACATGACTTGTATACGAACTTGCAAGAGAGTTCGCTTTATCAATTTGTTCGAACGCCGACCCGTGGTAATAACGTTCTTGACAATGTACTTGCAACAAAAGAAGAATTGATAGAGAATTTGAATGTTGGTGATGAATTCAGTAACAGCGACCATCGTACGATATCTTTCACTTTAAAGTTTACTAGTGTGACGTTAACCACTCCGTTAGAACCGCATGGCTTGTCCTACAGTGACTCGCTAGGACCGCCAGGGCAGTGGATGTGGCTACAGTTGATGTATTGTTGTGTGCTTTATTTCATATGAAAGCTCGTGTCATGGGCAGTCCAGAAAGGCTCTTTGTTTTCACCCATGTCAAGGCTTTATATATTTAATTGCAAAGTATATGTTTTATCATTAAGTAGTAATGATAGGATTTGAGAGAGAGAGAGAGAGAGAGAGAGAGAGAGAGAGAGAGTAGAACAGAGTGTGGGGAGGCGCGCAGTGTTTTGCTATACTCGATGACGTCATAGCTGGCTGGTCTCGTGGGGATTCGTTGGAGGAGTTTTTTACCATGCTTGGTGACGTCATGTTTAGCTAGCTTCTTTAGCATTGGCTAGAGGACTTTTTACCGCTTTTCCTATGCGGTTCGAACTAGTGCTAGTATATATACAGCTCCCTCGCTACTCTCTCCCTCAGATCTGGTTTCTAGAATGCATCCCTCTTATCCCTTTGATATCTTTCCCCCTTCCTGCACCTGAGAACCTTTTCCTCTGCCTATCTCTCTCATTTTCCATATCTTTCACCACCTTTTATTAACATTATACCCCCTCTGGTTAACTCTGCATAATCAGCTTGATGCTGGCCAGTTGTATTGTGCGTTAAGGTCTTATATAACCCATGTATGTTAGTTGTTAAGATAAGTTGATCACGAAGCATTGGTTGGCATTCATATTGTTCAGTACCACTTCCTATAATTATTAGTGTTCTGCTAGATTAGATAATGCTAGACTAGGAGTCTGATACTATAAGGTATTGTTTCCGATGAGTGCTGGCTTTAGTTAAAAGCTGCACGACATACCTGAGAACTGGAGTTGATTGGGTAAATTCTAGTCTGTGTGCCATTGAGAGTAGAGCATGCACGAATGAGGGCTTTTTGCCTATACCATTCTGCACTGTTCTAGGCTCGGTTGCTTGTCTTTGAGGTACGCCAGGAGAACGCTTAATACTTCGGTATTATAACGTAATATTTGACGCACAGACTTGAGATTTGCACTAGGCTATGCGGCATGCCATGCGCACCAGTATCTCGTATCATTGACTCTAGCTAGACTTTATCAGTCATAGTAGACATTAAGTATATTAAACCAATTACTCTTTTTTTTTTGCATACCCGTTTATGATTACACAAGCATTTCGCAGCCTAGTTTGATGTATTGAGACACAAAAGACTTAGGCTCTTTTTGTTGATAGGAATACTGCATTGTCGTGGCGATTATTATTATTGTTGTGGCGTTTAGGATATTCTTGGCTCCGACTGCATTATATCTCCTGCCGTTTTGTGTGCATAGCCTGCACGAGCATTGTTCCGCTGCCTGCCTTTTTGGGTTCGATTTCCGATTCGAGCATCTTGATAGCATCTAACATTTAAAGAAGATTCCTTGTTGGTGTTGAAGGACTTTAGTGCACTTTCTTTCATGCAGGAGTGCCTGACATTTATTGATTAAAGTAACGTAAGCTGTAACTTCCCTTACCACCTTACTTTGCATACCATAACCAAGCACCTTCGGTTATAGGTAGTAATAGGCTGTTTTCACATAACATTAAGCCTAGAGTAGACGCACATTTATTGAGAGTTTAATAACCTATTATTGCATATAGAACTCTGGAGAGTATTTGCATTCTTTGTTCACTGGGAATATACATCAGAGGTTAGATCTAGCGCTTTCCGTTGTAGCATTTATGCCATTACTAGTCCAATGAATAAGAACCATGATATATTTAAACCTCAGTCGTTACAAATGGCGACCTTACCTAGGATTTGGTGAACCTACATTTATTAGCAGGGAACATTTGTTGTTTTGGGGAATATTTTGCGGGGATCAGCAAGAATATATATTTTTTTTGCAACTTAGTATAGCCCTTGAGTATTTCCGAGAATTTGTGTGTGTATATTGAGGTATAAGAGTTTGGGGTGCTTCTTTTCTGAATATTGAGTGGGGAAATTTTTGTGAGCATCATGTCTTATACCGGATCAGAGGAGAATGGAGACACAGTATGTAATGTCGAAACTGAGGAACAGCAGTATGATGAAAGGGTTAATCAGGTGAACTGTGAGGAGGATGCTAGGATATTTTTGCAATGGCCTGTTACTGCTGAGTGGTTGGAGGGTATGGATCGGTACGGTCTTCAATGCCTGGCCACAACTATCGGTCATGCGGGTACTAGCAGCATGACCAGGGATAACTTGATAACGTGTGTACTGGGCAGGGTGACTGGTGAGCGAGATGGGTTGAGTGCTCAGAGCCCTTCGGCCATGCTTCCCCTACACTCGACTCCCAGCCATCCCAGTGGATTGCCGATCCCGAGTACGCTTCCACAGTTGGGTGGTGACTGGCAGGGGGGGTTGCCCCTGGGGGGACCACCGGTAATTTCAAAATTGTAGCACCTTCACCTCCTCCAGGGTTAACTCCAGAATTATTGTATCAGCTCGAATTAGCTAAGATCGAAGAGAGAAAGGCTACCAGGGCATCTGAGCTTCAGCAGCAACAAAGGGCATGTGAGCTTCAGCAGCAATTAGAATTAGCCAAGATAGAAGAGAGAAAAAGTCACCAGCACATAGAGCTAGCAAAAATTCAAGCTGATTTAGAGTCGACTAGGTACTGTGCCGACATGGACGTAGAGAAGTCGCGAGTACAGACAACGGGACAGCGACTTGGGGCTGGTAACCGTGCTCATGATCAATCTCTCTCGCATTTATTGAAACTGGTTCCGGTGTTTGATGAGAGTGGGGTAACAGAATTTTTCGCACGCATTGAGAAGAAGTGCCAGGAACACCAGTGGCCAGAGAATAAATGGGCAGCACTTGTATCCTCTAGATTAATAGGCAAGGGTCTTAAAGCCTACGATGCGTTACCTTTGGAGTCATGTATTGTGTATGAGGATCTCAAGGAGGCAGTCCTGAGGGCTTACGAACTGCAACCAGAAACGTACCGTTTGAAGTTCCGGAGTGTAACTAAGGGAAGAGATCGCACCTTTTTGGAACACGCCCGGGACTTGTCCGATGCTATGGGGAACTGGCTCCGATCTGAGAAGGTAACAACATTTGATGGACTTAAGCAGTTAATGATGTTGGAGCAGTTCTTTAAGAGCACGGGCGGTGATCTAACTTTGAACTTAAAGGAGAAAAACCCAAGAACTCTAGTCGAAGCAGCAGAAATGGCTGATCGACGGCTGTCGTTGATTCGGGGTTGCGGGTCCTCACAGAAGTACGATGCAAGTGCTAGGGACCGTTATCCTCCCCCTCCCAGTAGCAATGACACATTTAAACAAAAGAGCAATGAAACTAAAACTAAATCCAAACCTAACACCACGCCGTATGAGAAAAGTCAGGGGCTTTTTACGTCACAGAATAAGCCGAAACCGAAATTTATGTGTTTTACGTGCCACCAGGAGGGTCATAAGGCAAATGAGTGCCCTAGTCGACCTCCTCCGGCAGCCGTGTCTTTTGCTCACGGCATTGGAGTGTTCAAGAGGACATCGGAGTTTGTTAGAGGCAATTCGTCCGAGGTAAATACACTGCCAGTGCAGAAGGATCCGGAAGGCTTATTCCCTGTCCGTGATGCCTTTAGTGACCACAGGGGACTCGGTTGTGTGGAGTGGGGGGGTAGAAGACATGAGGTGAGAATTTTGCGTGACACTGGGGCATCGCAAACATTGTTGAGGAATTTCACTGGTAAACCTGTAAATACGGCGCGGGTGGTTGTGGTTCAGGGGGTTAATGCAACAAGGTCATACCCGCTTGTAAGAATGAAGATGGAAGTTGATGGTGTGACTCGTGACCTGGATGTAGGAATTGTGGAGAAGTTGCCTGTTGGGGGCGTCGACCTCTTTTCGGCAACGACTTTGCGGGGCCTACTTCTGAGGCTCCACCCTTGGTCGTTGCCGAGAAGCCGGCCGACGTGAGTAGGGAGGAGCAGGAGTGGGTTGAGAAGTGTCAGGTGCAACCTATGGCGTGTGTTGTCACCAGATCTCTTGCATCCAGGGAGTCACATTCTGGTCAACAGTCTTTAGACAAGCGGAGGAAAGGTACCGAGAAGGGGTTGGAAGTTGATGCGGTTGAGAGTTCAGTATCAACGGACATTCTCGGGGACTCATTATTAGGACCAATTTTCGAGTCTGGAGAAGACCCATTAACTGTTAGTAAGAAGGCAGAGGATGGGCTTAAAAAGACGAAGAGACAGCAACGATACACAGAGAGAGAGCAACGGGAGGCTAAATTCAATGTAGGAGGGGCAGTAAATTGCACTTAGAAGACCCGGAGGTTCTTGAATGTGGTACCGGTGCTGTCGAGTTGAAGGAGGACAGTGATGCACAGTCGGGAGATTTTTACAGGTATCCCCTGACCATAATGGAGGTAGCAACAAGGTACCCTGACGCGTACCCTATGAGAAATGGGTCAGCGAAGACGGTGGTCCGAAACTTGCTAGTGTATTTTTCCCGGTATGGTTACCCGCAGGTAATTCAGTCAGACCAAGGATCCAACTTCACTTCTAGCCTCTTTGTTCAAGCAATTCCGCAGCATGGGATTGTTATGGTTGTGTCATCTGCGTATCATCCGGAGAGCCAGGGTGTGTTAGAGCGATGGCACTCAGCCTTGGAATCTGTGCTTCGTTGTTGTTGCTTTGAGAGTGGGAATGGTTGGGATCTTGGCCTGCCATGTGTCTTATTTGCTGCACAGGAGGTACCTGGGGAAGGTTTGGGATTCAGCCCTAATGAGCTCGTCTTTGGACACCGTGTCAGAGGGCCCCTCCATATGGTTGAAGATATATGGGAGGGTGCAGGAAAACCTTGTTATATGCTCAAGTATGTCCTCGACAGTCGAGAACGGATGTTGCGCAGTCTGGAGTTGGCTGGCCGTAATTTGTCTAGCTCTCAGGCCCTCATGAAGGACAGGTACGACCTCAGGGTTCAGTGGGTCAGGAGGTGTTGATTCTACTGCCCCTTGTAGGTCATCCCTTATCCGCGAAGTACACTGGTCCTTATAGGGTGGTTGAGAGGCTATCGGACCTGGATTGCTTGGTGGCCGCTCCAGACAGACGTAAGCGCAATCAGTTATGTCACGTTAATCTCATGAAGGAGTATGTGAGGCACCCCCCTGAGCCTCTCACTGTGCCTGTGATGACGTTTAGCACTCAAGGTGGAGAAGGAGAACGGGACAGTCAAGCTCAGGTGGAGGATAACTGGAAGGATAAGAAAGTCAAATGGGCGCCTGAGTGTGAGAAGGCGTTTAGAGTAGTAAAACACCTGTTGTGCACTCACCCGATCCTCAGGGCCCCTGACTTTAGCCTACCTTTCCAACTAGCAACGGAGGCTAGTGGTGTGGGGGCTGGTGCCGTCCTTATGCAAAAGGACGATGATGGGCTGGAGCATCCTGTTATTTTCTGCTCGGAGAAGTACAATTCGGCCCAGGTGAGCTGCTCTGTTGTCGAGGAGGAGCTGCTGGCGGTTGTGCTTGCGCTGGCGCATTTCGAGGTCTATGTTACAGCCTATGGTCCGGTCGTTGTAGTTTACACAGATCATCACCCTCTCAAGTTCTTGGACCAGTTTCACAATCGGAATATGAGGCTGACCAGGTGGTCACTAAGGTTACTGGTATATAACCTGGACATATGTCATATTACCGGTTGTGACAACGTGGTTGCAGATTGTCTTTCAAGGGTGTATGATCCTGGGTAGATTGACACACGGGTAGCCTCCTGCTTTAGTTTGAATAGTATTTTGCGCTTGGTGCTTGTTGGCTCACGGTTGTAGCCCAGCGTATTGGGTCGTAAAGCAGGAGTTGAGCGTTTGGTATAGAAGAAAAAACTAGGCTTGCCCCTATAGTGCCGCCGAAGTAAACAAATTAAAAACATAAAAATAAAAAATAAAATTTTCTTTGATAGTTGAATTTTTTCAGTATATTATAGCAGTAATTCTGAGTTGCACTCCTCTCAGAATGCTGGGCTAGAGAAGCTCGCTCTTGAGGAGCATAACTACATAATTATGATTTAACCTATTGTGTTGGGGAGGGTTATAATTTGTAAAATGTTTTGTTGAGAACTGTGCCAGATATTTTACTACCGCTGGGTGATGGGAAGTAGAGATATAGCATGGGTTCTAACAATCAGATTTTTGTAAGCCTTGGGCCTCTGAGAAAAATCTTGGGGGGGGTGTGACGTTAACCACTCCGTTAGAACCGCATGGCTTGTCCTACAGTGACTCGCTAGGATCGCCAGGGCAGTGGATGTGGCTACAGTTGATGTTTTGTTGTGTGCTTTATTTCATATGAAAGCTTGTGTCATGGGCAGTCCAGAAAGGCTCTTTGTTTTCACCCATGTCAAGGCTTTATATATTTAATTGCAAAGTATATGTTTTATCATTAAGTAGTAATGATAGGATATGAGAGAGAGAGAGAGAGAGAGAGAGAGAGAGTGTGGGTAGGCGCGCAGTGTTTTGCTATACTCGATGACGTCATAGCTGGCTGGCCTCGTGGGGATTCGTTGAAGGAGTTTTTTACCATGCTTGGTGACGTCATGTTTGGCTAGCTTCTTTAGCATTGGCTAGAGGTCTTGTTACCGCTTTTCCTACGCGGTTCGAACTAGTGCTAGTATATATACAGCTCCCTCGCTACTCTCTCCCTCAGATCTGGTTTCTAGAACGCATCCCTCTTATCCTTTTAATACCTGTCCCCCTTCCTGCACCTGAGAACCTTTTCCTCTGCCTATCTCTCTCATTTTCCATATCTTTCACCACCTTTTATTAACATTATACCCCCTCTGGTTAACTCTGCATAATCAGCTTAATGCTGACCAGTTGTATTGTGCGTTAAGGTCTTATATAACCCATGTATGTTAGTTGTTAAGATAAGTTGATCACGAAGCATTGGTTGGCATTCATATTGTTCAGTACCGCTTCCTATAATTATTAGTGTTCTGATAGATTAGATAATGCTAGACTAGGAGTCTGATACTATAAGGTATTGTTTCCGATGAGTGCTGGCTTTAGTTAAAAGCTGCACGACATACCTGAGAACTGGAGTTGATTGGGTAAATTCTAGTCTGTGTGCCATTGAGAGTAGAGCATGCACGAATGAGGGCTTTTTGCCTATACCATTCTGCACTGTTCTAGGCTCGGTTGCTTGTCTTTGAGGTACGCCAGGAGAACGCTTAATACTTCGGTATTAAGGTTTCTCAAGAGAGCTACCCTTCCCTATAACGTAATATTTGACGCACAGACTTGAGATTTGCACTAGGCTATGTGGCATGCCATGCGCACCAGTATCTCGTATCATTGACTCTAGCTAGACTTTATCAGTCATAGTAGACATTAAGTATATTAAACCAATTACTCTTTTTTTTGCATACCCGTTTATGATTACACAAGCATTTCGCAGCCTAGTTTGATGTATTGAGACACAAACGACTTAGGCTCTTTTGTTGATAGGAATACTGCATTGTCGTGGCGATTATTATTATTGTTGTGGCGTTTAGGATATTCTTGGTTCCGACTGCATTATATCTCCTGCCTTTTTGTGTGCATAGCCTGCACGAGCATTTTTCCGCTGCCTGCCTTTTTGGGTTCCATTTCCGATTCGAGCATCTTGATAGCATCTAACATTTAAAGAAGATTCCTTGTTGGTGTTGAAGGACTTTAGTGCACTTTCTTTCATGCAGGAGTGCCTGACATTTATTGATTAAAGTAACGTAAGCTGTAACTTCCCTTACCACCTTACTTTGCATACCATAACCAAGCACCTTCGGTTATAGGTAGTAATAGGCTGTTTTCACATAACATTAAGCCTAGAGTAGACGCACATTTATTGAGAGTTTAATAACCTATTATTGCATATAGAACTCTGGAGAGTATTTGTGTTCTTTGTTCACTGGGAATATACATCAGAGGTTGGATCTAGCGCTTTCCGTTGTAGCATTTATGCCATTACTAGTCCAATGAATAAGAACCCTGATATATTTAAACCTCAGTCGTAACACTAGTAACGAACCAAATAGTAGCATCGAAAAAGTCTCTAATTTCAAGAAAGCAAACTTCCATAAACTTAGAGCTATGTTTAAAGAAACTGACTGGAGCTTTTTAATTAACAATAACGACATAAATACATCTTGGAAGTTATTCGAAACCACTTACCTAAAAGCAGTGCAAGACTGCATACCATCGAAAATACGGCGTCCAGGCCATAATAATAAGCCCAAATGGTGGAATAAAGATATTTCAAACTGCCTGCTTGCTAACAAATTTGCTAAGGATAGATTAAAATCCTCACAAAATGACGAAGAACGGGTGAAATTTGTAGAGCTACGACGCAAAGCCAAAAAGTTAATTAAGCAAAGTAAAAAGACATTAGAGTTACATATTGCGAATCAAAGTAAAACAAACCCGGAAGAATTCTATAGTTACATCAGAAAGAAAAAAGTAGTTACTTCAACTGTTGGACCGTTAGTGGATAAAAATGGAGAATACACCAAAGACGAAGTACAAATGAGTAATGCCCTCAATACCTTTTTTTGCATCAGTTTTTACAACAGAAGACCTCAGTGATATCCCTACACCATCGCTGATTCAGATTGATAATTCAGATGTTCTAAGCAATATCACCGTTACAGAGAGAGAAGTATTTAATTGTTTAGATAAACTCAAGGTAAATAAAACGCCAGGACCTGATACAATCTCGCCTAGAGTTCTAAAGGAAGCTAAGGATGAGCTCTCCAAACCACTGACATTACTATTCAATAAATCCTTGCAGTCTGGAACTATGCCTGATCAGTGGAAGCTAGCCAACGTAACACCGATATTCAAAAAAGGCAGCAAATCCCTACCCAGTAACTATCGTCCAATTAGCTTAACCTCAGTTGTATGTAAAATGCTAGAAACGGGCATACGAGACAGACTCGTAAATCACTTAGAGGAAAATAACATACTTAAAGATACTCAACACGGCTTTCGTAAAAAACGTTCCTGTTTAACAAACCTCTTAGACTTCTTCCACGATGTCCTCAACCTCTACGATGAGAGTAAAGCTGTAGATATTATATACCTTGATTTTCAAAAGGCCTTTGACAAAGTTCCCCACAAACGTTTACTGCTAAAACTAAAAGCGCATGGAATACAAGACGGTGTGTTGAAATGGATAAAAAATTGGCTCAGCAACAGAAAGCAAAGAGTAGTCATAAACGGTAAGGCATCTAAATGGACCAATGTAAGTAGCGGGGTACCCCAGGGATCGGTACTAGGACCAATTCTCTTTCTAATTTACATCAACGACATAGATGAGGGTCTCACCTGTACAATCTCAAAATTTGCTGACGATACAAAAATTGCAAATAGCGTACTCTCAAAAGAACAAGTTGACGATATGCAACACAATCTAGATAAATTGTCATGTTGGGCCCAAATTTGGCAAATGAGTTTCAATGCGGATAAATGTAAAGTACTACATATCGGATACCTAAATGAGAAAGCAAACTATTCGATGAATGGCACTCAGGTTAAGAATGTAAACAGAGAAAGCGATCTGGGAGTAACAATATCGAGTAACCTAAAACCGAGTCAACAATGTTCAGAAGTTGTTAAGAAGGCAAACAAAATAATTGGCTTTATAGGCAGGTCATTTGAGCATAAATCCAAAGAAGTTATCCTAACCCTTTACAATTCCTTAGTCCGCCCTCTTCTGGAATACTGCGTTCAATCCTGGTGCCCTTATTACCAAAAAGATATAAACAAGCTAGAACGAGTTCAACGTAGAGTTACCAAAATGATACCTAGCCTAAAGAACAAACCATACGAAGAGCGTCTTAGAGAAGTAAATCTATTTCCTTTAACCCAGCGCAGATTAAGAGGTGACTTAATTCAAGTGTTCAAAATCATCAAAGGCATCGACAATATGAACTGTAATAAGTACTTCACTATCGACCAATCTAATTACACGTGGGGAAACGGTTGCAAAATTATTGGAAAATCTTTTAACTCGCACGAATCTAAGAATTTCTTCTTCAATCGAGTTGTCAACTTGTGGAATGGGCTTCCCCGAAACGTTATAGACTGCATCACCGTTGATTCATTTAAACTCCGCCTAGACAAACATCTCGCATCAAACCCGCGACTGACTGCGTTTGTAAATGAATAACTTTATTTTATCCCCCCTCAGTTACTAACCCATCTGTCCTCTAGTAACTTCCAAATCCTGCCACGGACATTAGTTCCAGGGCAGTAATTCCCTTTCCAATGTTCCCTTACCCACTCTAAACCACTGTTTGGACACTTGATCCTCAGTGCTTTGGAGGACAAGCAACCTAGAAGGGTCACTAGATCTGTTGTTGCTTGATTTCCTTTGTGCTCCTTTGTACCTAGTACCTGGGGTACCCCGCTACTTACATTGGTCCATTTAGATGCCTTACCGTTTATGACTACTCTTTGCTTTCTGTCGCTGAGCCAATTTTCTATCCATTTCAACACACCGTCTTGTATTCCATGCGCTTTTAGTTTTAGCAGTAAACGTTTGTGGGGAACTTTGTCAAAGGCCTTTTGAAAATCAAGGTATATAATATCTACAGCTTTACTCTCATCGTAAAGGTTGAGGATATCGTGGAAGAAGTCTAAGAGGTTTGTTAAAAAGTCACGTTTTTTACGAAAGCCGTGTTGAGTATCTTTAAGTATGTTTTTTTCCTCTAAGTGATTTACGAGTCTGTCTCTTATGAGTGTTTCTAGCATTTTACATACAACTGAGGTTAAGCTCATTGGACGATAGTTACTGGGTAGGGATTTGCTGCCTTTTTTGAATATCGGAGTTACGGTGGCTAGCTTCCACTGATCAGGCATAGTTCCAGACTGCAAGGATTTATTGAATAGCAATGTCAGTGGTTTAGAGAGCTCATCCTTAGCTTCCTTTAGGACTCTAGGTGAGATTTTATCAGGTCCAGGCGTTTTATTTACCTTGAGTTTATCTAAACAATTCAATACTTCTCTCTCTGTAACGGTGATATTGCTTAGAATATCTAAATTATCAATCTGAATCGGCGATGGTGTAGGGATATCACTGAGGTCTTCCATTGTAAAAACTGATGCAAAGAAGGTATTGAGGGCATTACTCATTTGTACTTCGTCTTTGGTGTATTCTCCATTTTCATCGACTAACGGTCCAACAGTTGAAGTAACTACTTTTTTCTTTCTGATATAATAATACAATTCTTTGGGATTTGTTTTACTTTGATTCGCAACATGTAACTCCAGGGTCTTTTTACTTTGCTTAATTAACATTTTGGCTTTGCGTCGTAGCTCTACAAATTTCACCCGTTCTTCGTCATTTTCTAAGGATTCTAATCTATCATTAGCAAACTTTTTAGCAAGCAGACAGTTTGAAATATCTTTATTCCACCATTTGGGCTTATTATTATGGCCTGGACGCCGTATTTTCGATGGTATGCAGTCCGGCACTGCTTTTAGGTAAGTGGTTCGAATAATTCCCAAGATGTATTTATGTCGTTATTGTTAATTAAAAGCTCAAGTCAGTTTCTTTAAACATAGCTCTATGTTTATGAAAGTTTGCTTTCTTGAAATTAGGGACTTTTTCGATGCTGCTATTTGGTTCGTTACTAGTAAACTTTAAAGTGAAAGTTATTGTACGATGGTCGCTGTTACTGAATTCATCACCAACATTCAAATTCTCTATTAATTCTTCATTTGTTGCAAGTACAAGGTCAAGAACGTTATTATCACGGGTCGGCGGTCGAACAAATTGATAGAGTGAACTCTCTTGCAAGTTCGCATACAAGTCATGTCCGGAGTGTGAAGTAAGAGTATCGCCCCACTTGGTCACAGGTAAATTAAAGTCGCCAAAAAATACGGTATCTTGTGAGTTACTTACATCTGCAATTTGTTCGTAAATTTCTCGGTCAGTTTGCACTGATTGAGCTGGAGATCTGTATATTAATGCAAGTATTATTTTTGTACCTTTATTATTCTTTATTAGCACAAAAGATGTGTCGACGTTCACAATTTGAGGTTTTGACAAGAGGGTTGGGTTAAGACTTTCTTTGATATAAAATATAACACCACCTCCATTTTTATTTGTTCGGCTGTTCTCAAACATTACATAACCGGGAAGTGAATACTCTGCTAAAAAGTCTCTATCTTCTGTATTGAGCCAAGATTCTGTTATGCCAATCACATCATAATTTTCTGTAAACACTAGTTGTCTAAATCTGAAAATTTATTGCGTATGCTACGAGCGTTTGCATAGAAAACCTTTAAAGTTACGGTTTTAGAACTCCCAGAACGTTCTTTAATCAAATTTTTGGTTCTGGTCGGATCTACATTTACATTCATGGCTGTCCTCGGTCCTCTGTCGTTATCCCTGGCGGTTTTGAATTTGGGTCGTGTTGGTGGAGCTTTATCCAAATTCGCGGTTCTTGACGGATTAGTATTTAATTCCTTTGCAGGTTGCCGTCCTCGCTGTCTTCGGAAGGAGAATGGAGTAGTCTTCCTACTTGACAGGTAATTTTAAAGTCCGGGGTTCAAATCCCGATGTGTCACTAGGAAGATATTACTGGGATGGAATTTGTGATACCCTTCATTTCAGTGCATCACCACAAAGTCCACCGACACACCATAAGAAATGCCATCGCTACTTACAATAAATGAACATTGTATGGATATTCACATATTATACAATGTGTTATGGAGACAGTGCCTAGTAAGTAAATAGCTTAATAGGTAGCGTTTGAGAGAGAGACAGGTGTCAGAGATTGTGAGATGAGTCAGCGAGACAGTGGCGAAACAGCTTCGAGCAGTCAGAGTTGCAACGGACGAGGGGGCAGCCAGGCTTCGTAGGTCTACGAAGGAAAGATCACGAACAAGGCGGCTCCAACACTCAATTTGTCTCGATGTCTCATTCGCCATCTGGAATAAGACTTCCTGACATCTCCTTGTTGAGTGGTTGACTATACAGGCCTGTGTCTAGGTAAGAGTTGGAACATAAGAAGACAAAAATGAATGGTATCATAGGAACTCATATTGATAGCAAGAACTTAAGTAGACTTTACGTAACGAGCTATAAATAAAACAAATTATAATTATAATAACCTAACTAATATATATATATATATATATATATATATATATATATATATATATATACTGTATATATATATATATACAGTATATATATATACACACACAAGTTGATACAACTTTACCAGTCCGAACTAAGTCATCGTTGTTACATGGCGAGGCTACAATCGTCCCCATGGGTTTAGATCAGTCCTGGAGTGAACGATGAGGTACAGTCGATCACCTTTCCGACTGGGCCACCTATGGTAATTTCGCTGGGAGTCTTTCGCTCTGATATTAGTAAGATCGCTCACTCCCCCCACCCTGAATCTGTTGCATATTATGTCCCATAGATGGCGTAGTTAGATATGCAGGGGGGGGGGGGGTATTATTATGTAGGAAAGGCTGGTTATTCAAACAAACAAACAACAATAGTGTATTAGCCTTTTGTACAATTTGATTATTTGCAATTTACATATTAATCTTATTTGATATACAGTATTTTACTATCATTTAACTTTTTACAAAACAGTTTACAAACATTTACTGGCCATGAACCTTTGTTTATTTGGCCTATGCATATTAACTCAAGATAATCGTATTCCGAATGTAAATTAGTTGATGAACTACCGTAGGTATATATAATAAAGAAAATTACTTCGGTATGTATTCTATGCCATCCAGGAAAATTGGTATGTCAAAAATTCAAATGAAGCTGGCAACCGTATTTTATGATTGATTGTATTAATGATCTATTGCACAGCTAGATAAGGACTGAAATACTCTGCATCATCAAACTTTCGTTACCTCACTGTAGACGTGTATGCTATTTTGACCTCTTTTGTCTCATGACAGAAAGTTGAAAATGGTATGGCTCAATTCCTCGCCACCCTAACACCTCTGAAAATGCCACACTTACAGCTGTTCAGGCATGCCAACATGTGTCACGATATCAATATATACCCTCTATCTTTACTGTCTTCAACAATATAATGGTTTTGACCCACCTGCGTTATCTTTCAATGCTAACAAATAACCAGTGCTTGATGTGCTTCTTGTGAAGTTGTTTTGATTAGAAAAATGTGCAGAATATAACTGTTGGTATGCCTGGAGACAATATATCCTCGTGACTTGCATTGGAAACCATTATTATAGTTATACTAATTAAAATACAAAGGGTTACTGTGGTAATTTGATTTGGAACTTGAATAAATACTATATTCAAATAAATATATATTTCTGTTCTTACAACATAACATATATGTATATATTTCTGAACTATAATTACTACACTATAACACGCCACAAGCATATGTAAACAAACAGGCATGCACACACGCACGCATACGCAATTAATGGCTATTGTTATGTCCACCCACTATTACATGAGGTGTCACGCAATATATCTATCTATCTATTGCCTGACGCCGTGATCCCCGAAGGGGTGGCCACGAACGAACCGCCCCCATGCACCTCTGTCCCCAGTCAGTCGACGCCCCTCCCCCCAACCAGCACCGCCTTCGTTCATGTACTTCCTCACTCCATCCTTCCACCTCATATTCGGTCTACCTCTCCCCCTCTGTCCCTCCACCTCGCTCTCATACACCCTCTTAGTCATTCTCTCGTTTTCCATACGTTCCATATGGCCGAACCATCTCAAGTTGTTCCTTTTCACACTTTCCAGCACATCTACCTCCACACCACACCTCCTTCTTACTTCCTCATTAGTCTGTCTATCCCTCCATGTAACTCCGCACGCACTCCTTAAGTAATTCATTTCCACTGCTCTCACTCTTGGTCTGAGTCTCTCAACCAACGTCCATGCTTCGCTTCCGTAAGTCAGTGTCGGGATTACCACACTGTCATGCAAGGACTTCTTCACTTCCATACTGACCACCCTATTTCTTGTTACTGCTTTTAGCATTCCTACAACCCTCTTCCCCTGTTGTACCCTCTCCCGCACCTCTTCATCCATAGTCCCATCTTTACTCAACACACTGCCCAGATACTTAAAAGAGTTGACGATCTCCATAGCCTGACCGTTCAGCTTCACCTCACACTCTGTGACTTCACCCCTTTCGAAGACCATAACCTTGCTCTTCCCCGTATTTACCTTCAAATTCCGTTTTTCGCACACTGTTCCAAACTCATTTACCAGACCCTGCAACTCCCAATCATTATCACTCATCAGAACTGTATCATCCGCAAACAGCAGTATAGGTAGCTTCCACTCAATTCCCTCCCTTTTCAGCGATACACCAACATCCACTGCTCTTGATAGTATTTCTTTCATAACTCCATCCATATATACAGTAAACAACCACGGGGACATCACACACCCCTGTTTCAAACCAACATTCAGGTCAAAGAACTCGCTCTGCTCACTCTCCACACGTACTGCCGCCTTTGCACCCTCATACATGCTCTTCACTGCTTTCAGCAACTTGCCCTCTACTCCGTATATTCTAAGTACTTTCCACAAACCTTCTCTATCCACTCTGTCATAGGCCTTCTCCAAGTCCATAAAGGCAACATACACCTTTTGTTTCTTCTCCAGATACTTCTCCACAACACAATTCAGGGTAAAAATCTGATCTACACATCCTCTTCCCTTCCTAAAACCTCCCTGCTCGTCGCCTATCCATTTCTCCGTTCTCACTCTCACTCTCTCAATCACTACCCTACTGTATACCTTCCCTACTACGCTTAGAAGACATATTCCTCGGTGGTTACCACACACTCCTCTTTCCCCTTTGCCCTTATATAGGGGGACTATTATGCCAGTCTTCCAGTCATCGGGTGCACTCCCCTTCTCCCATGCTAGTTTGCACATTTTACATACCCATTCTATCACTATCTCACCACCATACCTCAACATTTCCCCACACACTCCATCTGTTCCTGGTGCTTTCCCCAACTTCACTCTTTTCATGGCTTCCCACACTTCTGACCTCCTGATCCCCACCTCCTCCTCCACTACTTCTCTTCTTCTCCCTCCCATACCATATCCAGCTATGTTTGCTGGCTCTTCATTCCTTTCATTTAGCAACTCACTGAAGTACTCCCTCCATCTTTCGACTCTCTCTTGCTTCTCGGCTAGCATTCTCCCATTCTTATCTTTCACACCCTTACTGTTTCCCTTGCTACCTTCCCTAACTTTCTTGACTTCTTTCCAGAACAGTTTCTTACTCTCCCTCCATTTTACACTCCGATTCCTTCCAAATTCCTCATCTACTCTTCTCTTACTTTCCTTCACTACTCTCTTCACCACCCTCTTACTCTCCACGTACCTCGCTCGTTTCTGTCTCTCGGAATCTTCATTCCCTCTACTACCCAACCACTCTCTATATGCTTTCTTCTTTTCTTCCACAGCTATTCTTACCTCTTCTGTCCACCATGCTGTACCTTTCACTCCCCTCCCTCTTCTCCTCACTCCACACACCTCCTCACATGCTGCACAGATCTCATCCTTAAACACCTTGCTCATCTCCTCCACTTCCTCCATAACTTCCAGGTCGAACCCACCTAGTCGTCTTTCCACTGCTCTCCTGTACTCCTCCCTGATTTCCTCCTCCTGCAACCTCTCCACCCTCCTCACCATTCCACCCTCCTCTCGCCTCCCTCCCGCTCTCCTCACCCACTTCTTTTGTATCCTAACCTTAGCTACCACTACATAATGATCAGACAGACCCCCTCTAATACCCCTATACACCCTAGCATCCATCACAGATTTCTTCATTCGTTCATCCACACATACATAATCAATCAATGACTTTCGTTCCACCACTGTCTTATCCTTCATCGTCAACATCCGTTTCTTATGATATATATGCTTATGATATATATCTCAATTGCGTAGCATACATTTAGTACTGTTGCTAAATAATTACTTTGCTAAGTGTTCCATGTTACAACCATAAATAATTATCTATAAAAAGCATATTCACTCCGATAATGCTTATTGAGGCACACAATATTCTGAGTGTGTGTGTGTGTGTGTGTGTGTGATTACCAATTATGCCAAGAGTAATGCTTAGTTGACGTAGTTTGTGTCTAATGACGCCATCTATGGGACATGATATGCAACAGATTCAGGGTGGGGGGGAGTGAGCGATCTTAGTAATATCAGAGCGAAAGACCCAGCGAAATTACCATTAGGTGGCCCAGTCGGAAAGGTGACCGACTGTACATCATGACGACACAACGTTATTTGTTGTTCTTATCAATCGATCTCTCAGTTTCAATAGGAGTGTCCAAAAGATCCTAGACACAAGTAAATATATAATTTATTCTTGCTGTACTTCATCTATAGTATCAGATATGTCCAAGACCAGTTTCATTATTATTGCTCGTTTCTGTTAACTTGATAATATAGGCGCATGGCATGTAGAACAGGTTATCTTACAAGTAAGCAACATGTTTACAGTAACAGTATTGTATAAGTTAAACATTGACCTATATAGTTCAATAATGGTAGGACTACTGATCACATTAATATACCTAACGTCTATTAATGTGTGCCTTTAAAACAGTTGTGTTTACATAAGGTCCGTAGTATAAATGTGACCACTCTTACAACGTGTATCAATAACATAAAACTCAGTTGGTAATGATTATAACAGCAATACTGCAAACCACAGAAATACAGTAGTGTTCTAGCTTTGTGTATTTCTATAAGAGTATGGTTATTTACTACATTAGGTCTCACACATGTATTCATACGTACATACATTAAATACATGCATACATCTGTACATACAGTACATAATAACAAACTATGAAATAATTCTTAAAGATCACAATATCTCGGCTACACCAGATAATTATGTTGTTAAGTTAAAAGAGGTATCAGGTATGAAGAGATTACCCATATTGTCTGCTCGGGAATCAAATTCAAGATTTTATGATTGTATCCTGAACGCGCCAGGCAATGTGTATGAGGTGAACTCGGTCTCTGAAAGTAGGCGGACGTAAAGAACTACTGTAGGTCTCTTAAGGAGAGGCAGACAGTTTTTCTGGACCCCCTTCTCCCTAATGTTTAGCCCAACTAGTTTTGAGATTATAAGACGGTCGGCCCATTAGTTTGGCGATTTTAACACCTTTCGCCCAATTTCGTTGTCAATTTTAAGACCTTTTGTGCCATTTAGGTGTCGATTATTTCCCGGCGAGCGATAGCAAGTCTGCAATTTTAAGAGGAAACGGCCTTCGGCCTGGACATTTTTCTACCCCAAAATATACAAATTTACCTTGAAGGGGGGTCTAGGGGGTGTTTTCCTAAGCTTGATGGAGGTCTAGAGAGGAAACTTTTAAAAATGTATGAATACATGAATTAACCCCTTCCGACATATGACGCGATTTTGAGCCTATTAGGGATACTTTAAAGCCTTTGTTACCATCAGGGGTATTTATAAACCTTTAGTTTAGTTACTTCAACCTCTGCAGTTGTCTTTGAGTTAGCTGTGGGCAGAAAACTAATTTTGGAGAGGCAACTAAAAGAGTGAGAGAACTCTTATTTCTTATTGCTAATCTGGCAACCTCTGTGTCATATGAGTCTGAAAGGGTTAATAGACCAAACAAACGGTCAGTCTCCCCTTAAGAAAAAATAATCAGCTGCGGAGAGTAAGTTTGGTTAGGTAAATAGTTTCAGCGTAGTCTGTCGTGGAGGGTATGATAATTTATGTTAGGTAAGGTTAATAGAGGTTAGGTAAGGTAAATAGTTTCAGCGTAGTCTGTCGTGGGGGGTATGATAATTTAGGTTAGGTAAGGTTAATAGAGGTTAGGTAAGGTCAATAGGTTCAGCGGAGTCTGTCGTGGAGGGTATGATAATTTAGGTTAGGTAAGGTTAATAGAGGCTAGGTAAGGTCAATAGGTTCAGCGGAGTCTGTCGTGGAGGGTATGATAATTTAGGTTAGGTAAGGTTAATAGAGGTTAGGTAAGGTCAATAGGTTCAGCGAAGTCTGCCGTGGAGGGTATGATAATTTAGGTTAGGTAAGGTTAATAGAGGTTAGGTAAGGTCAATAGGTTCAGCGGAGTCTGTCGTGGAGGGTATGATAGTTTATGTTAGGTAAGGTTAATAGAGGTTAGGTAAGGTAAATAGGTTCGGACAAGTCAGTTTGACGAATTCTGATTGCAGCCGATTTCATTTAGCCGACTGTGCATTAGGCAGTCTTCCTGTATTTAACAAATGTGTGGCACATTCCCTGTATATTGACTTGCAGTTCACAATATCTAAGCACTGAATAACACAACAAAAATAATGCGTAATTCTTACAAATAAAAACAGAAATAGACTCAAGAGCCGAAACAAACATGCTTCATGGGTTATTGCCTAGTAACCCTCGCTCCCCCAGCCCCACCCTCCTTGTGCAACCCACCATGCAATTACGTATGTGTATGTATAAGTTTCCTGCCATTATGTACACACACACACACACACACACACACACACACACAAACACAGGCACCCTTACAATATTCAGGGTGGCGCTACTGGCTGGGTAATCATGTCATGCCTGTTAAGCAGAATATAGTATTATATTGGTGTAATGTTGCACGGAGGAGGCATAACAATATTGCCAGCAATGAGCAGTGTTATCACCTCGGGAATTAATATAATATAGGCAGTGAAGGAGTCATGGCGCAACAGGTAGAGCTCATGAATAAAGACAACACTCGTGGATAAATATAGAATGCTGCTCCCCTTAAACGTGGTTAATATCAGAGCACAGGAGCGGGGAACATAGCTACAAATGTACGAGGTTCTTTCTGTGATTAAATGTTTAACGGCGATGTTTCATGTAGAGTAATTGTTAGGAGGAATGAATTAGCTGCTCTCAAGTCTGACGCAATTACTAGTTAAAATTAAAATTTGGTTTGTGATTCAAGGATTATAATATTTATACAATCCGCACTGGTCGATGCACCGAATGTAGTTTATACTGTTATTATATAGTACTAAGCTTTGAAGACAATCGTACATAAATTGGGTAATGAAATCTAAAATCAGGGAACTTCTGCTGAAGTAATAGCCAAAATCGGCAAACAAAATATTAATACTATTAATATTTACAATAGTAATAAGTAAATATCACTGTTTATGTGACGTTACCTTTTTGCGTGTTACTTTATCCAGATGATTAACTACAACCGTAATTATATAACATTGGGCGGCACAATAACACCAGCAGAAGACAAGAGCCGAGCAGTTCAGGTGGAATCTTATTGGATTTCCTTGAAGCTCTTCTTTTTATAGCTCCGAGAAGCTGCCTCGCCGTGGTATGTGGAAGGTGAACACGAGAGAGAACAACGATAAAAACAGGGAGTAAGGAAGATATAACCAGAGAGAGAGAGAGAGAGGGTGAAAAGGGCGAAAAAGAAGATGGAAAGTAAAGCCAGAACCACATAGTGAAATTGAGGAATGGAGACAACATTATATTTGTAGAAAAGGTAAGACACAGAGCATACAGTAGGATAGCGACTGAACGGGAGAGATAAGAGGAATGGAAGATTTAGAAGAGAATGGATAGTATAGTCAGAATAGAGAGATATGACATACTGAAATATAACATTAATAGTCGCCCAAAACAAATGGATAGGAAGAGATCACTGAAATCTAGACAAGAGTTTGGTAACGACATACAAACAATATTAACACTAACACTGCGGGCATACTTCCGCCTATTTTCGCCATATTATGGCTCATTCAGGTGATTCTGATTGATTAAACGAGCTCCGATGCTCGCAGGCTTCACCTGCAGTGCTACCATAGACATTCGCTAATACTGAGCAATTATCGCTAATGTCGCGCTACATTTGCCTTTGGCAGAACTGTATATCTAGCGAGAGTATGTCTTATACCCTTCAGTGCCCCGGCTGGCTGGATGGAGAGAGGAAGGGTGGCCTATCGAACTCCCGCTCCCTCACACTCGATTCTACTGGCTTTAAGAGTCTTTAACCCTTATTTAGCGGGCTAGGTGGTCTATTTGACCGTAGCGCCCAGCGTTTTTTTTTTACCCTAAATAGGGTGGTTCCCGTGCTCATTTTTATGCCTAAATAAGACCCAGAGCGTAAAACAAGTATCTATGTCTGAAAGGGCGTAAACAGAGCTTTCCAATGACACCCGAACCATCCTTGTACGACCACTGGTTCTCTTGCAACGATCGCGCAACACGAGTGCAAAAACCCTGAAATAAGGTTATTTACTTACATAATTCCCTGTGCAGTGAAGCAGAAGAGGGGGAGAAGGGTGGGATACAGTTCAGTATGTCCACCGCGGTGGTGGGGACCGGTCATATGGTTACTATGCTCGTCCCACCGCTCAGCTCTCTCTCTCAGCAACATTACGTGCTGAAAATGGTGCTCGACAGATGTCATGCACCGCCACATAGTCCAAATTTATTTCACTCGACATACGTCGCGCGCCGCCTATAAGGGGTTTAAAGCCTGTAAATTGCTGTACATTGCCATGGCGTTCGAGAACGTCTCCTGCATCAATGGGTTAAGAAGGGTAGTTATGAAGCAAGTAGAAGGAAAATGAGAGCAAGACATTTTAAAAGTAAATATAAAGAAAAGGGAAGAAATATGAATCAAAGAAAGGGGAGGAATGAAAGACAAATAAAAGTGGGCAAAATTAAAAACTATTATATAGGAATCGGTAAATGATAAATAGAGACAACTAAGGAGAGGACGGAGATATCAAAAGTACAGGCCAAACATAAGAAGAAAATTACTATCAGTAAAAGAGAGTGAGGCTAGGAGACGCAGCGGTAACAATAAACGATATGAGAACAAAAATAAAACATTTGTGATATATGCTAGTGTTGGAGCTCCCGCAGCGGTCAAGTTACATTTGTCTCTCCTGGCTCGGCTACCGTGGGTTACTTCATATGTTGCAACAAAGGCGTCTTACAATAACAATATTAATACAGTAATATTTCTAGTTGTTATTTACTATGCGCCATTTCTTCTAGATAAATTAACTAGCGTTTGGAACAATTTACCAAAATATAATTATAATTTGCAAATTATCATCCCACGTCGTATGTCACCTCTTTGTCCGGTAACTTCAAGGTCCTAATATACGGTATGTACTGCTAGGTGAACATGAGCATCAGATGTAAAGAATTTGTGCAAGCATTTCCACCTGCTCGTAGATGAGCAGAGCATAGTACCCGCTACATCACAAGCCAACCACAAGTCTAGCCTAATTTAATCTAGTAAACTAACGTCATTTAACCCTTGTGTTAGGTTAATTAACCAACCCTCTACTAAGCCACCTCGGCCAACTATAGGCTAAGCTACCTGCCAGCTTGCCAGTGAGATCTTAATGCCTTATCTCACGACATTATGTTTTCCTTCAACATTAATCTAGTAGCTATTGATGTCTATCTATGTATCTACTGCCAGATGCCAAGATACCTAAAGGGATGGCCACGAATGAATCTCTTCCACGCAATGCTGCCCTCTGTCAACCGGCGCCCCTCCTCCCACTCAACACAACTTTCACTCATATACCTTCGAACTCCACCCATCCACCTCACTCTCCTCCATACTCCCATATATATTCATCACACTGCCCAAATACTTAAATGACCTGACATTCTCCATAACCTGGCCATTAAACTTCACCTCACACTCCGTGATTACATCCATTTCAAGGACCATAAGCTAACTATTCCCGTCATTAACCTTCAGGCTCCGTTTCTCACATACAATTCCAATATATTTTAAGGAACACCCGGTTCTTAATATTAATTATCCCTACAAACCCCAATGAACTTGAAAAACTAATGAAAGCATATGGTCCTCCCGGTTTTCGAACTCGTTACACCACACTCAGAACATTGGGGAGGTGTAGTGGAGTGGTCTTGCCACTGGATTGGTAATCCAATGGACCCGGGTTCAAATCGCGATATGTCAATGGGAAGATATTATTGGGATTGAATTTGTGCTATACCTAGTATCAGTGCATTACCACAAAGCCCATCGAAATGCCAAAACAAAAAAAATCTCATTGTTCCCTGATTAAATAGCAGTGTATGCATATTCAAAATATGCTACAGGGGGACAATGCCTAGTGAGTTCACTGCTCAATAGGTGGCGTTCTGAGAGTGAGGGTCTGAGTCTGGAGGATGAGACAGTGAAGCACTTGAACGAAGCAATCAGCGGCTTCAGAGATGTAGCTGCTTCGAGCTATGAATGGATGCTTCACATGTCTCACTCCCCAGACTGGAACGAGACCTCACGGGCTTCACCGTGTTGAGCGGTGGAATGTAAAGGCTCTCAGCCTAGGCCTGAGAGGGAGTAGTTGGAATATAGAAAAAAATAAAATAAAATAAGCATCTAAACCATTACCCCACCAACACAGTTAAAGGTTGAGTACACGATCAAGATTAATATCCATTTTCGAATTTTGGATATCAATCTAATCCAACTGCATTATGGCAAGCCTAATGTTTTAGTGAGAGAAAAGACCAATGAATGGAGCCAAGATCACTAACGACCGGCCTCGCTAGACATTAGTTCCTGAACCTATAGAAATTAAGGAACACCTCGTTCTTAACATTAATCATCCATTACAAACCCCAATGTACTTGAATAAATTAATAAAAGCATATGCTCCTCCCGGGATTAGAACTTTGGACACCACACCAAGAACATAAGCATCTAAAGTTTAGATTCTAAACAATTACACCACCGACACAGTTAAAGGTTGAGTACACGATCACGATTAATATCCATTTTCGCATTTTGGATATCAATCAAATCATGTACTCAGCCCCAACTGCATTATGGAAAGCCTAATGTTTAGTGAGAGGACCAGACCCTGCAACTCCCCTTCATTCTCACTCATAATAAAATTTACCATCAGCAAACAGCAGCACAGGCATTTTCCACTCACTTCCTTCCCTTATCCACTGCTCTTCTTTGAATGTTATGCATGACTTTATATATATATATATATATATATATATATATATATATATATATATAATGAATCGCCATGGATGCATCATGCACCCTTGCATTAACCCAACAGTAATATAACTTTGTTTAATTTATTAAATATATGTATTCATATATCTTCAGACATGTTTTTAATACCAGTGCACACAATACCCATAATATTGCCGGAAAATGTATCATTATATTTTGACTATACAATCTTTTGACCCTCTTGACCCTTAAGTTTTCAATACTTATCTGGGTTCGAATCCATTTCTAAGTAGAGGACTATCGTAGCATAAACTTGTCTAACGTACTTGACCCTATCACAACGTAATTAAGCTTATCACAGCAAAACATGTTCACATTTAATCTAATGATATCTGTCCATATATCATCTAGCTTAACCTAGTTTACTATAACACAGTATTCTGGTGTTGGGTCGTGTATTAACGCCAATTACGTAACAAACACTCATCCTCATTGTAGAGTGTTTTGTTCAAAATTCATACCCCAAATTACTTTTTTCTGGAATGGGCAGCATGCAATTTTCAAAGGTCTTTTAAAATAATATACATATTTATTCGAAGAAAATGTGGTATTAAGATGACCTATACTTCTAAACACTAAAGAGGTAAGAGAAGGGTAAAGTTGGTGATGAGCACAGTGTACCCTTATTATTGTTTGCAAAGTTCATAACAATATATCTAGTATTATGTCAAACTAAAACAGTTCGCAAGACATTTCATGAATCCTTATAGTGCACACAGAGCAGTTTAGTTGCTTGGTAAGTGCAGTGTTGAGTTAATAAATCTGAGTAGTATGAACAATATTCGAAATTAAAAACAATTGGTTTGATAATATAGTTCCATGAACTATTGAATAATGTATCTAATATACAGCATTGCCTACTCAGAGTCTGATTTGAAAGCGATCTAGGAAGGGGTGAACCTGTATAGGCACTTTGTTTATCCTAATTTTACCTTGTTTGTACGCATATATTAAATACAGTCTAGGGTTGTCATGATATATCACCACCATAGAGGAACGTTCGTGATAATAGGCCCCTGTGTTCTCGCCAGGCGTGGGCGTCATGATGATTTACACCAAATTAGGTACATAAAAGTAATTACGTTGATAGAACCATATATCTTGACAAAAGAGTAATTACATTTACGGCAATGAGTATGTTACAGCGACAGTGATGATGAAAAGCACCATCAAAGTAAGAGATGATGGTGATAATGGCGTGGTGGGTAGAGCACCAAGGATGGTGATGACCCAAGTTACAACTGGGGTGGTGAGAATAAGGATGAGTATGCAATCTAAACGTAGCCGGGTAAGATTAAGAACACACAAAATAAATGATTCAATGTCTTATTCAACCTGCATGGCATAGTATATTATCGTCACTGTATGCAATTGTTGCAAGTGAAATTCACGAGGCTGGGTTAATTATGTCCATGACAAATATATAATGTGTATGACAGGGTACGACAAATAATGGCCAATGACATTAACATTCAATTATGCTTGCGAAATGTGGTAGACATTTGGCCTGTCCATTATGCTATTTATAATCACCTAGAGGAGATAATGGATTTGAACAATCTTGGAAGGTACTCATCTTGTTAGCTTGTTGATGGACTGCATGACTACATTTGATCCTACTCCTAGGACAAAACCATTTAAAAGGTTTGGAGATCATTCGGTGGACCATGTTTAATTTGTGAGACATCGTTAACATAATCATAAATTGAGAGTATTGTGTCACCTTTACCTAAGGAGAGGCTAATATATGGTAAGAAATGTTTAATTAATTTAGAAATATAAATGAAAATACATTATTTTCATAATCCTACTATTTACTAAATATACATTGATACATTTAGTTTTGTTCACGTTAGGTTATTTCGTGATAGATGTGTGGTGAAGATGATGCAGGTAGTTGAGATACAACAGAGTTAAAATTGATTATAAATGTAATAGGGATCTTAATTATGATGGTAGTATTTTTAGTGATACTATATTCTGTAGTCATTGTATATATTAATCAGGGGAAAACATGGCATGATCCTTTCTTAGACACTTCTGATCTGCGACTTGTTGTTAAGATGGAAAATTAACGATAATGATTATATCACATTCTTGCTCTGAAGTAGACATTTACAATTATGTTGATTCTGCATTGTAATGTTAGGAAATCGTATCCCAAGGGATGCAAAATTATTCATATTTAGTAGAAAGAGGATAATGTAAGGTAATATTTCAATGTGTGGCGGTGTTATGATGAGGATTTTAATGTTGATTATAGTAAGTTAGTTGATGTTAATGGTTGCAATTAAGATGGTAGGAACAATGACACTTGTGTTGCTGTTGTATTGTGTCACAGGATGGTATTACCCTTTAGTAATGCCTCTAATAACCATTTATACTATCATGCAAATAGTAATGATATTGATAGCAATAAATATTATGAAAATGTTGTTATCATACCTTATTATTGTTATTATTAATATTATTGTTTATTATTACTTATTATTATTATTATTATTAGTAGTAGTAGTAGTAGTAGTACTGTAGTTAGAAGAAGTGCCATTTCCTGAAAGGTCAAAAGTATAATATATGTAAAAGCAAGAACCTTCTGGCATAAATCAGTCCTCACCTAATACAACCCCCCACCCTCTTCCCACAACCAAATGTTTTCCAAACCCTGATCAGGAAGATAACTTGTCCCAGTGATATATGTCGTCTGATTTTACGGTCAGGGGATCAGGGAAGATAATATGACGGTATTTGCTGAGATGGAATTATAGGGGGGAGGTTGGCAGCTGTCCAGGGGGGTGGGGACGGGGTGGGAGTAGGTGTTGAATGGGGGTGTTGATTGTAAGGAGGTTATGGGGTCACAGAAAAGAGAGAGGGAGAGAGAGAGATGCATGGAACACAGAACAAAATGACAAATACATCCACAGAGATGATCTGGCGTAAGCACAACTAAACAACAGTAGAAAGCAAATATTGACTCTGAATAAGTGAGAGCGAGTGATAATTTTAAGGTGAATAAGGAGGTTTTGTGATGCGTGGCTATTATAGGGGCAGTGTGTGATGATTTAAATCAAATGTCTTATTGGCTTGTATGAAATATATTTTAATGGCAGCATAGGAGTATTCGGTGTAGGAATTGATCCTATTAGACAACAAGCTTGCTAGAAATATTTTTGAACAATCACACCTTTAAACTTAGTTCCTTTCCCTTTAACAGGCTCAAACAATATGATTATATTTTTCTCACATGTTAGATATCTATCTATCTATCTATATGCTCAGGCCCAATCCCCATTTTGGGGGTAGCCGATTCAAGACAAGGCAAGAACAGGGAAAACACAAAAACAACATAAAACAACGAATAAACACAGATAAAAAGCACAAACTCACACACATCCAGGTCACCCAGGAGAAGACCCAGAGACCAGGGTCACCAAGGTCGCTCCAGCACTCCCCCGGCCCCCGACCACCCGGAGAGGTTCCGATCTCGGCAGGCAGACATGCAGCGGAGCCAAAGCCACAAGCCCTGCCACCACACTTCCAGGCGCACCCTTCATATTAATCGTCTCCCCGGGCCAGGCGCCTGATGGACTATTATCTAGTCCAACTTAAGCCCAACCCCTTACTCCAAATGACCATGTGTTAACTCAACTATTCACAAGCATTCTCCATTCACTCCTGTCCACCACCACTTCCCCTGCCTGATCTACAGTCATTCCTCTATCATCCCAAGTTTTTCTTACACAGTCTCTCCATCTCAATGGGGGTCTTCCTGCCCTTCTATCTCCCCTTGTACCTGACTCACATATTCTCTTTGTAAGCCTTTCATCTCCCATTCGTTCAACATGACCATACCAGCTCAGCACCCTTCTGTCCACTCTGGCTGACAAATGTTCCTGCTGCCCCACTCTCCTACGTATCTCTTCATTTCTCAATCTGTCCCTACGAGTAACTCCACACATACTCCTCAAGCAGCTCATCTCCATCACATCCAGCCCTCTTTTCTCCTTTTCTTCAGAGCCCATGTCTCAGCCCCATACATCACTGTTGGCACAACAATTCCTTGATACAGTGCACTTTTTACTTTCACTCCGAGATTTCACGTCTTCCACATACTTCCCATTCCTCCGAAAACCTTCCTTCCTTCACACACTCTCTGTTTTACCTCCATTTCCATACCTCCACTCCTGCTTATCGTTCCTCCTAGATATTTAAAACACTCTACTTGTTCCAATATTTCCCCATCCAGCCTCACATTTAGATTCACCCTATGCTCTCCCCTATTACATACCATTACTTTACTTTTATTGAAGTTCACCTTCAGTTTCCTCCTTCCACAAACCACACCAAACTCTTTGACTGCCTGCTGCAGTTTCTCATCAGAATCCGGCACCAATGCTGTATCATCAGCGAACAGCAACTGATTCAACTCCCAATCTCTACCATTCTTTCCTACTAAACCCAATCCTCTTCCCATAGTTCTCCTTTTCACCTGCCTCACCACACCATCCATAAACATATTAAACAGCCATGGTGACATTACACAACCCTGTCGCAAACCTACCTTTACCTCAAACCATTCACTCAACTCACCATTTCCTACTCTCACACATGCTCTGCTCCCTTCATAAAAACTCTTAACTGCTTCTAACAAATTTCCTCCTATTTCATAAATCCTTAACACCTTCCACATTGCTTCACGGTCCACATGATCATACGCTTTTTCCAAGTCCATAAAAGCCCAAAATATCTCCTTATGCTTCTCTAAATACTTCTCGCATAACTGTCTTACTGCAAACATCTGATCCATGCACCCTCTTCCCCTCCTAAAACCGAACTGTTCTTCTCCTATTGCAACTTCCGTACACTTTATTATCCTCTCTATCAACACCCTGCCATACAGCTTTCCAACCACTGACAATAAAGTAATACCTCTATAACTTGAACACTCCTGCCGATCTCCCTTCCCCTTGTACAACGGCACAATACATGCACTCTTCCAGTCTATTGGTACCATTGACACAGCAAAGCACACATTGAAAAGTCTCACCAACCAATCTATTATCACATCTCCACCCTTCTTTATACACTCCACAGCAATACCATCCAAACCTTCTGCTTTTCCCACTCTCATTTGTTTCACTGCTTCTTTCACCTCATTTTCCTCAATCCTTTCATTCATTCCCTGCCACCTGGGTGGCCTGGGTAACCTATCTCCATCCACCTCTGCTTCAATCACTGCTTCTCTTCCATCTCTTGTATTTAACAAAGATTCAAAATACTCGGCATATCTTTTCCTCACTTCAACTGGTTCCACTAGTAATTCTCCATTTGCATCTTTCACTGACTCTTCCCTCTTATGTCCTCCTTTCCTTACTCTATTTACCTCCTTCCAGAACATCTTCTTTCGTTCTTCAAAATTCTCACTCAACATTTGACCCCACCTTTCGTTTCAACCTTTTTTCGCTTCTCTAATTTTCCGTTTTGCCTCTCTCCTTTTCTCCTTGTACCTCTCCCATACCTCAACACTACCATCCTGTAAAACCCTCTCAAAACACTGTCTCTTTTCCTCAACTGCCTTTCTCACCGTATCATTCCACCACTCGCTTCCCTTCCTGATACCTCTGCCTCCTACTTTCCTTTTGCCGCATACTACCTCTGCACTTGCTTTCACTCCTTCCTTAAACTGTTGCCATTCAACCTCTACTACTCTCTCTTCCATCTCTCTCACTTCCATCCACTTTTCATTTAGTACTCCCTCTCTTTTTCACTCTTCTGTAACTCACTAACTTTTATTACCTCTCTTACTTCACGCTTGTCTCTTACTCTCCTGTAACTCTTAACTCTTAGCTTTCCCTCAACCAGGTAATAATCTGACATACCCTCCGCCTCACCTCTCATCACATTCACATCCAGCAGTCTACACAATCTTTCCCTTGTCACCAGCGCATAATCCATCAATGCCCTCTCTACAATCTCTCCCCTCACAAGTCTATGCCAGGTGTACTTGTGTATACGCCTTTTTTGAAGAACTTATTACCTACACTCAATCTGCACTCTTCACATACATTTTTCAGTCTTTCTCCACTCTCGTTTACACCATCCACACCAAAACTACCGATGACTCCCTCAACAGGCTCATTTCCTACCCTAGCATTTAGGTCCCCTAAAACTATAACATTTTAATTTTCATCAAACCCTTGTAGACAATCTCTCAAATCCTCTCAGAAACCCTCTACCTCGTCTAACTCTCTTTCACTTCCTGGTCCATACGCACTTACAAAAACCCACCTTTCACCCTTAAACCGCATTCGCACCCACATTAGCCTTGATGACACCTCTTTCCACTCTTTTATAAACTCTCTCAACTCCTCCTTCACAATAATAGCCACTCCTTCTTTCCCCCTGACTCCCTCGTCTACTCCAGATTTTCTACCTATCACGTTTCCAAAATCCACTTCTCCCTCTCCTTTTATCTTTGTTTCATTCAGTGCAAGCACATCATACTTCCTTCTTTCAAATAACCTTCCAATATCCTCTCGCTTCTCATTCGTACTACATCCACGCACATTCAAAGCTCCTATTCTTAGGGTCCGGGACCACGAACGCGTTCCCTCGCCCCTATCTCTGTCTGTTTTTTTTGGTAGATTTATTTAAGGGGAGAAGGATACCAGGCCCCCGATCCCCTTTAGCCGACTTCTACGTCTCGCCGGAGAAAAGCGGTTGTGGAAATTTCTCACCACAGAGGAGGCTACCTGCACCAGAAAGTGGCGGGCGTTGGGGTCGCCGCATCCCTACGCCATTTGAAAAAATTAGAGATGCAGAAGGAGGAAAAGATAGAAGGTAGATATATTGATAACAATTTCTTAGGGGTTCACGAAAATATTCAAGTCAACAGAGCTTGTAGCAGCTGCACGTAATGTGTGGTATTGCGTGGACAATTAATACATGCGTATGATATCAGTTACCAGAACATTATTATTATTATTATTATTATTATATGAGATGCCGAAGCCTCCAACCAGAGTGCAGAAACACCAGCAGGATGAATCCACACAAAACACTTGGAGTCACTGGAGAGAGACTACGGCAACTAAGGGTGAAAAAAAAAACTAAAAAAAAAAACCGTATTGAACGCAAACTATAATTAACAATAAAAGATTACGCAATGGAGGATGTCAAGTATGAATAAAGTACAATACATTAAATAGGATACAATAAGTTTAAACATTATAATTAATGCTGCAAAAAATCATTAACTCTAGACTTAAGAACGGAGATATGAGTTGAATTGACTACTGGTATCTCATTTGGCAACTGATTCCACAAGTCAACCCTGGCCGGCATAAAACACCGTGAAAACTGTGTAATAGAACAATTCACATGGCTCATGGCAAGATCATTAATATTGCTAGTGAATCTAGTTGCACGAGCCCGGACATAGAACCCTGGCAATACCCCATGTAAGGGATGCTGAGGATTGTTCAAAACTTTAAATGAAAGACTAAAGGCACCAACATTACGCCGATGATACAGATCAAGAGACACATGAGGTAGAATAAAACTGGTAGAATTCACGGACCTGTCAAGCAACTTGAGATGGCAGTCAGCTGCTGACAACCAGACAGGTGAGGAATACTCGAAGTGTGGCAAAATAAAAACATAAAAAGACTTGATAATAACTGTGGCGTCACAAGCAAACGTGTTATAACACTTGCGAAGCACACTAATTTTCTGGGATATGGAAGAGGAGAAAGAACGAATGTTCTTTTCAAAAGTAAGATTGGGATCCAATGTAACTCCTAACAAATGCAGAGTATCCATATTCTCAATTTGCTCGCCAGAAACTTGTAGATAAGGATGGGGAGGATCCAAGGTACGAGGTCTGCTGATGATAATGGAGTGTGTTTTACTAGCATTAAGTTTCAGACCCCAAAATTGACACCATGATGTAATTTTGGTTTAATCTCTATTCAAAGCACTAGCAAATCTGTGTCGATTAATTGGTGATGGAATTGATGCATGATGCATGAATTGATGCATGTAGTATAATCGGTATAGGAGATTAGTTTATTTTTAAGCTCGGAACTCAGGTTAGCAGTACAAATAATAAAAATGCAAAGGCCCGAAGACACTGCCTTGTGGAACGCCAGAAACAACAGGAACAGAAGGGGAACGATATCAATGCCCACAGACTGTGATCTATTCATCAAAAAAACTTCAAAGATCCTAAAAATATTGCCTCCAATACCGATAAGTCGTAACTTATACAGAAGTGCTTAATGGTTGACTAAGTCAAAAGCAGAACTAACGTCAATAGCCACGACACAAGACTCATGCCCCTGGTCTAATGAAGACTGCAGGTCATGGGTGAGTTTCAGAAACCAGCAAAGTGGAAAACTACCTGATTTCAAAAGCAACCTAAACACCACGGCCAATTTAGGTGCCAAGACCACTGCAACTTTTTAAAAAAAGAGATGCAAAACCCTATCCGGGTCTGTGCCACCATAGGTATCAAAATCTAACAAATAACTTTTCAGTTCAGCTGATATGAATGCCATTGAATTGTGGTTGGGTCGAGGGAAACATGTCAATTGCAAAGACAATTCCTGATTACTCTGCTTATTAATATATATATTAGAGAGAATATTGGCCTTCGATAATAATCGATCAAAAGAGATGGAGCCATCAGAATCACAAAAAGGATGCATGGAGGAATCTGTTCCAAATAGAGAGGACTTCAAAGCAGACCACTATTTATGAGGCTGTGTAGCTCCTGCCAGAATATACTGAAGATGGGAATTATATTCCTTCTCAGCAGAAGCATAAACAATCTGTAAAACTACCCTTGTAGCAACATAATTTTCCCAATGCAAGGGGGTTTGATGACGCTTCCATAGACGATATGCAGCCTGTTTGTCATCAAATACACACTTGCAGTCATCATTAAACCATGCTTTATCCCTGCTACGATATTTAATTGTTTTTGATGGAACTCTTTTGCGAAGTATACCAAGAAGGAATCGTTGAGAGCTGAAACAGGGTCATGAGATCTTATTATGAGATTCCACTCAATATTACAAACATCATTACAAACGTTATCCCAGTTAACCCGGGATTTAACGTAGACTTTATGCGAGAGAGTAATATAAGGGACAGTAAAATCAAGATTTATTTTACACAATCATGATGGCATTGTGGTCGAAAGTGCCAACAGGTACATGGCAATGAGTGACTTCTATTTTTGATGGAAGGCTGGTGGCTTTCTTGAACTGTGCTTTTCCAGTCACGTTGCAAGCACATGTCAGCAAGTGATGCTGCAATCTTTGCAGAGAGCTATAAAAGTTAGTTGATAGCAAGCCGAAAAATCTCACTCAACGGATTTTAACATAAGAACATAAGAAAATGGGAGTCTGCAGAAAGCCGATTGGCCTAAGCAAGGCAGATCCCTGTCCCACACAACCCCAATTCAATTACAAAGCCCAATTATAGGCTTCACACTCTAATACCCTGAGGATCATCTTACCAAAACGGTTAGAGATTAACGCAGGATTATGGAGGTCTGCATAGCGCTGATTGGCCCAACCCGGCTGATCCCCCTTCACACCCAACCCTTCTCGTCCATATGCTTATCTAATTTTATCTTAAAGCTCCCTACAGTTTTAGATCCCACTATAGCACTTGGTAGTCCATTTCACCCATCTACAACTCTGTTACCAAACCAATACTTGCCTATATCTTTTCTGAAACGAAATTTATCTAATTTGAAACCATTGGTACGAGTTCTTTCGCTATCACTGAGCTTTAGTACATTTGCCATGTCCCCTTTGTTAATCCCACTAACCCACTTGAACACCTCTATCATATCCCCTCTAACTCTGCGTCTCTCTAACGAATGTAAACCTAATTTCTTCAACCTTTCTTCATACGAAAGATTTCTAATATTATGGATCATTTTTGTCATTCTACGCTGTACTCTCTCCAATGAATCTATGTCCATTCTGTAATAAGGACACCAAAATTGGACAGCATAATCCATGTGGGGTCTCACTAATGACAAGTAAAGTTTTAAGATAACATCAGCAGTTCTGTTACTCACACTCCTAGAGATGAACCCGAGAATCCTGTTTGCCTTATTACGAACGCTTATACACTGTTTTCTAGGCTTCAAATCATTGCTAACAAACACACCTAGATCTTTCTCGCAGTCTGAATTTTCTAATTCTAAATTAGCTAGTTTATATTTAACATTTGTTTGCATCTTCCCTATCTTTAATACCTTGCATTTGTCAATGTTAAACTTCATCTGCCAATTTACTGACCATTCATGTAAGGTATCTAGATCCCTTTGGAGGCACTCTATATCGCTATCTGAATCAATTGATCTCCCTATTTTAGTATCGTCTGCGAATTTACTTATCCTACTAGTTATACCTAAATCTAGGTCATTTATGTATATAAGAAACAACAGGGGACCTAATACCGATCCCTGGGGGACACCACTTTTGACTGCTCCCCATTCTGACTTGGTACCATTTATGCTGACTCTCTGCTTCCTACCAATTAGCCATGACCTAATCCATCCTAACAACGCCCCACCTATTCCATGTGCCTCAACCTTTCTCATCAATCTCTCATGAGGGACTCTGTCGAAAGCTTTACTGAAATCTAAATATATAATATCATATGACTTGTCATTATCTACTGCTTCATATACCTCTGAGAAAAAACTAAGCAAATTAGTAAGGCAAGACCGTCCCTGAGTGAATCCATGCTGAGAAGAATTGATTAAGTTAAATGTTTCTAAGTGGTTTCTCATTTTCCTAGCAATAATTGACTCTAGTAGTTTCCTATGATTGAAGTGAGACTAATGGGACGGTAATTGGATGCTATTGATTTATCACCTTTTTTGAAGATCGGAACTACATTTGCAAGCTTCCAAGCTTCTGGAACTATACCTGTTTCTAATGACTTGTTAAATAGAAATGTTAATGGATAACTTAACTCATCTCTGCATTCTTTTAATACTCTAGCATATACCTCATCAGGACCAGGCGATTTATGAGGTTTCAGTCTGTCAATTTCCTTAACCACATCATTTCTACTTATAGTAACCGTACTTAACCTATTTTCTATACTATCGCTGTATACCTTACGGACTTCTGGAAACTGTGCCAAATTTTCATTAGTGAAAACGGAAAGAAATTGACTATTTAATGTACTGCACATTTCTAAATCACTTTCTGTCAATTTTCCTATAGAAGTTTTAAGGGGACCAATTACATCTCTAACCTTGGATTTATATAGTTGGTAAAAAGCTTTAGGATTATTTTTTGAGTCATTGGCAACCTTAATTTCATAATTTCTTTTTTCTTTCCTAATATCCTTTTTTACCTGTCTTGATAGATTCTGATAGTAAGCAAGTAGGTGAATTTCGCCTTTCTAATTTTTCTATATATTCCTCTTTTGTCCTAGAAGATCTAATAGTCTATTATTCATCCATTTGGGTTGGTTCTGTGTTGATCTAAATTTTCTTTTGGGGATATATTTATTTTGCGCATTGAATACTGACTTGATAAAATTATCGTATGTATCTACCAAGTTTGACGTCTCCTCCTGACTTAAGATGACAGGTGCCTGAGTCATACACTCATTTGGACACCTGGATCGACTTAATTTTTTGACCATAGGGTCCGCTAACAGGGCTTCTCTTAACCCACCATAATTGGCTTTTCTGAAGTCAGGTATTAATGTTGTATTCTCACTGGTATTACCTTTCCATTGTATATTAAAATACACAGAATTGTGATCACTATTTCCTAGGTGGTCCCCGATTTCTACACTATTTATCATATGTTCATTGTTACTGAAACTAAATCGAGAATATTATCACCTCTAGTTGGCGTATCTATGAATTGAGATAAAAAACTATCTTGTACTACCTCAATAAACTCCTTTGAATCAGAGTCGCCTATTTGTTGCTGCCAATCTATATTAGGGAAATTAAAATCCCCCATAATGCACACGTTGCTAAGCCTTGATGCTATTTTAATTTCCTCCCATAATGATGTTCCGTCATTTCTACTCATATTTGGCGGTCTATACATAACTCCAATAACTAAAGTCTCACTACCTTCGTTAACTTCTACCCAAACACTTTCATTTTCATTATTTACTCTAATACCTGATTTAGTACAGCTTTTTAATGAACTCCTGACAAACACTGCTATACCGCCACCCCTCTTACTTGTTCGGTCATATTTAAACAAACTATATCCCGGTATATCAAACTCTGCTAAAAAATGCCTGGTTTCTGTATTAATCCATGTTTCAGTTAGCGCTATTATGTCTATATTTTCTTTGCTAACCAGTGCTCTAAGTTCGTTCATTTTGTTACATAAACTCCTGCAATTTGTATAATAAACACTCAAACTATTACTTGTATTTGCAACTATTTTTCTATTGTTTTAAACTAATTTATTTTTACCTGTTGAACTACTGGACCTAGACGGAACATCTACGCTATCAGAATGTTCGTTATTACTATCAATTTGATGTGGCTGGGATTCTATTTTACTTACACACCTATGGTTTATTAACAAAACCCCGCAACAAACTTGTCGAGTGAGCTGGCTAAGGTCGAAACTCCTAGTCGAGAGAGATGTACTCCATCCTGGGCATACAGTTCATCCTTACCGTAGAAGAGGGTCCAGTTATCCAGGAATGGAATAGTATTTGCCTTGCAATACTTCTCCAGCCGGCTATTTACACCAATAGCCCTGGAGGACCATTCCTTCCTTACCCCTCTTCTTGGTAGGATACTGTGTACCACAGGAACTCCACCCTTCTCCTTGATCCTCTCCAACATTTCCTGGTACGTGGTGAGCAACTCCTCAGTCCTGCATTTCCAAATGTCGTTGCTCCCTGCGTTGAGGAAGATGGGGTCCTCTCCACTCGCTTCCATGACACCATCTAGCTTTTCTGACACCTTCTCGACTCCGGCACCAGGCAGACAGACAACTTTACCAACATGTGTGTTAGTAGCCCTACCAAGGTATTTAATCATTGAATCCCCTACAATTAAATAGACTTAGCTTTTTTCCGTTGTCGGCGTGTAGCAGGAGTTGTAGCAGCAACAGCAGCAGACTTCCCCCCTCCCCTCTCACTGCCTCGATGATCGCCACTTCCTCGCCATCACTCTCATCAGCCAAGGTGCTGAAGTTGTTGTGGGTCTTGAGTGGCTGCCTTTTCAGCTTGCAGGCCGTTGCACTGGTTGACACCACTTTCCAAGGGCTTCACGATCCCTGGGAACACTTCCGGTAGCCTCACACTTCTTTTCCGCCATAGCTAGTCTCAAGGCCAAATTTTCATCTTTGAGACACTGAATCTCCTGCTCCACACTCTCCAGTCTTTCTTGCAAAGCAAGACAAAGCTGGAGAGTATGGGAGGAGACAGCAGACTCATCAACAACAGCCATCACTAAAAAGTTCACTAGGACCTCACTAAGGGTAAACCGGTTCACTAGCGGTCACTGGGGACGTCCACACTAGTCAGGGGTCAGAGGGCAACTGAGTCAGGGGTCAGAGGGCAACTGTTCTTAAATCAAGTTTACTTGTTATCCAAATGCGATCTTAAGATTTGCTTGCCTATTACTAAGGAGTAGAACAATGAGAGCCCTTGGAAATTATTATCAAATTATGAAAAAAAAAATAATAATATCGGACAGTACGCAAAGTTAGATTTTGGCTACAAACCCCCAAACAATCCCAGCTGTAATATAGACTATTTACCGACAGTTTACTTATCTAAATTTCGTTAATACTGTCCTTCATATATTCGAATTGGTGATGAGTCTTGGGAATTGTATTATGTGGTTCCTTGGTGGTACCAAGCTTGGTGGTGAACATTGAGGGTCGCGGTTCATGTAATACCTGCATCCAATAATTATTTTATTGAATATATAGCTTCCACACGAAGCTTCCTTCCACATCCATTCCTTAGCAGATGTTTTAACATTTTAGCACAGAAAGTATCACACTGCAAAAGTTTAAGTTAAGGAGGTACTACACGACTATAAACCACTAATATGGTACACACAGCATGGAGGCCGGACAACTCACCCAGCACTTTTAGGTTAAGTCTGATTGGTACTTTAAGGTGGCACTGGTTAAATTTTCCCTGGTTGATTTAGCACTAGTTGGGATCTGCAGGTTGAAGTGGTCGACTGGTTAATTTGTCCAAGTCCACGAATTGCTATCAATATCAGAGGTCAGGTTAGGATACTGATACGACTGGGGAATTGTGTATTATGTATATAACACGCGGTCCCAGTGACGCAGCACCTGTGTCCGCAATTCCAACATTATTTACTCCTGTCGTATGGCACCTAGAGGGTTCAAATTTCTATGGGAACTACTTTATGATGTTATCTGTAGTTGACGACCAGCCTAGTCCAGCCGTGCGGGTGTGGGGACGGGCGGGACGACGCCATTTTATACCCTTATCTCGAGAGTGTTACACTATGTCGGACCGTTCTCTTCGCCACCCACGCAGGGGTGTTAGTGTTGGACAAGCACCTGCAATGCTGGATGAGAGTATTGACGAAGATAGTGACACTGAATTATGTGATGATGATTCAGGGGAGGAGTATCACACATTGCTGATAGAGATAGAGGAGATGAGAGAAGAGCACCCTATTGTTCCCATCTCTCGTCGCCGCATCACATATGCTGCGCGTGGGGGGAGGGTGTCTCACACCCCCACTGCTCACCAGGACATTATTGACTCCCAAACAAATGCAGAAGAGGACGAGGATGACCCAGACCCCATGGCATTCGTCAAAATTCCTGCAGGTCATCGTAGTTTTGAGAAGAGACCAGCTGAGGAGAGTAATGAACCCAATCATCCCCCGCAACGCGTGCATTCTCCCCCACGCCTGCCTTCACCACCACTTCCTACTGTCTCCCTACTAAAAGCTGCAACCCCTAACACATTCTATGGGTTGCGCTTGGGTGCAGCTATCTTGGCAGCACAGCCATTGTCTTTCTCAGACGAAACAGATGAGGAAATGCCTGCCCTAGAACCATCTCCCCCCGGTACCACCCACGCCACCTGTTCACTCCCTTATCAGCGCTGGATGACTCACCGCATCCTCAGCCTCTCCATCCTACACCACCACTACCATACTCATCTCCTGCCTAGTCTCCACCACCCCCATCACCCTCCGGCCCACTGCCTTACTCCCCATCAGGTGTTCTGTGTCGCCTCAACCTGGGACCTCCCACAGCCTTGACACATCACAGCTACCTCAGACTCCACCACGACGCCCTACCAGCCAACGTAGGCGTGGGCGTACCACCCGCGGAAAAAAGGCATCGAAGGTGTCCCTGATACGACTCCGCAGCAGTGGATCAAGATCCAGGTCCACATCAAGGTCGACGTCAAGAGTGTTACAACCTGGCACTCGGGTACACAAGGGCTCTCAATCAGGACTCGAGTACGGCTCGCTGCCACAACGGAAACACACGACCCCAACCCCTGAGTACTGCCAGCCAAACAAAAATCACCAATACCCTCCAGAGTTCAATCTGCTATAACGGGGTATACAAGAACTCGGTACTAGTGTTCAACAACAGACTAATAAAGAGACAGGAATTCTCTAGTCTGGTCAACAATCAAACAAAGAAGTAAGAAACAACAACACCAAAGAATAGTGTTGGCCGAAGCCGAAGTAATCCACCCTTGACTAAGAACTTAAGAAGTCCTCCACCCTCTACTTCGGATCGGCACTATTACGTTACGTTAATTAATAGTCCTTAAGCATCGAGCAAGGCATCTTCTGAAAAAAGTTAGATGCTTCTCGGATGCTCGTAAGAAGTACGTATCGGATTTTGAACAGTAATTCAATAAGCAAAACACAGGCAATTAAATACTATTAAAGGTTTAAATTGGCATAAGAATAATTAAAAGAATATGCAATAGTAAATGGCAAACATTAAAAAGAAGTACTCCGCAAATGCAACGGCAATAGCCTACTAGAATTGTGCTCGTGGGCCACTAATCACTAAAGTAGCCAAGCTTGCAACACATGAAATCAATAGTGCATAAACAATATCATACATAAGGAAAGCTTCAATACTATTCTGTATCTACTAATCGAGTAAAGTCTAGCTGGGGTACTGTGGGCAAAAGGTAGCAGTGACTGAGCAAAAACGGCTCGTAGCCTAGCGAAGTCCTCACAACTGTTTAAAGTATTACGTTAAAACTAACAAGTGCACTTTGAGAAATCCAGATCCCTTGTATCTGGTTTTCTCCCGGCTCCTTGACAAAGTAAAAACAAACTGTTAATAAAATACAGGGTGGTTAGGCTCTTGCCCTCACGCACTGTAAATTATTAACTCGACAACCTAGGCTTCACTGAACCGAAACGAGTATGCAGGTTGATCGCTTAACCACTGCATCAAACAACAACTCGTAACACAGAAAAGCCTTACCCCAGTCTAGCATTACCTAGACTAGCAGAAAACAGGAATAATAATAATAACACACAGGGAAATGCATATACAAGTGCAACAAACATAAATCAATCCTATTCTAAGTTAACCCTTCCAAAATAGGCTGTCTAATAGGCAAATATCTCGTGAGAACTCAAGCGATAATACGTTGGCTGACTAGCTCTGCACCAACGGGACCATGGAAGTTAAACAGGCAGGGAAAAGAGGAGATAAGAATGTAAGGTAGTAGAGAAAGTTCACATCAGTCAGAAGAATATATATAGTTAGCAAGGGAAATGAGAAGTCGCTCTGCTTAATGAGTTCTGAAGAAAAAATGGCTAGACTTCCCTTTTTAATACCCGGCCCTCTAGTGAGCCCAACGTGAACTACTAAGGACCGCCCACTGACAATCATTACGTAATTTCTCTCTCTCCTCTGGGATAGACAAAGGCTTTCCTAGCACTGAGGGGAGGGGGGGGGGGGGTGCTAGTGAGTTAGGCCCACCTCCCGCATGGCGCACCCACTGACCCCCAACTGTGGCTGCCTCTCCCATCATTACAAATAAGTTTTACACACAATACTTATAACTAATGATATAAAATAGAACTCGTTGACTCAGATGAAAACAAAATACATATTCATATTACTTATAGTACAACGGCTCACATGAACTAAGTTAGGAAACTCTACATATACTACAGCCAAAGTTCCTGCCCTGACGATCCTAGCGAGAGTGGGGCATGACTAGGCGTTCTGTACAGCATGCTCACACTGGACATGCGTCACACCTCCCCCAAGATTTTACTTGCTCAACCCTGAGCTAAAATCTGACAAACACAGAACCCCATCAAGCCCCTCACACCCAGCGACCGTATGGCACTAAAACAAAGCTGAGTTTATCACCAAAACACATATTATTAAAAAAAAATCACATTTTATAACTCATCCCAACAATAGCAAAAAGACACAATATCATGCTCCCAGAGCGAGCTTACAGCAGCTCAGCCGTTTGATAGTTCGTGGACTACTCAAACTCTATAGGCTATGACAAACTTATACGATTATCTATATCAAAAGAAAGAGTTTTTATATGATTTTTATATTTTAATATGTGTTTCCCGGCTGCACTATAAGGGCAGCCTATTTTCCTCCACTCAAACCCACACACCTGTGATAGCCTACGACTGATCATCCACCCTTGATAAACAATCCGCGATCACATTGTCACATCCAGCAATATGACGGATGTCCAGGTTATACTCCTGCAACATCAAAGACCACCTGGTCAGTCTCATATTGCAATTGTGAAATTGATTCAGGAATCTCAAAGGGTGATGATCAGTGTAGATAACCACGACTGGGCCATAGGCTGGAACATACACCTCGAAGTGCCTGAGCGACAGCACAATCGCCAGTAATTCCTTTTCTATTGTAGAATAGTTCTTTTGTGCAGCATTGAACTTCTTAGAAAAGAAACTTACTGGGTGTTCCACACCTTCATTGTCTGTCTGTAGCAAGACGGCACCAGCCCCTACACCACTAGCATCTGTTGCCAGCTGAAAAGGCCTGTTAAAGTCTGGGGCCCTGAGTATCGGGTGAGTACATAGCAAATGTTTCACCAAAGTGAAAGCCTTTTCACACTCAGGTGCCCACAAAAACTTTTTGTCTTTAGATAACAAATCTGTGAGAGGTGCCAACACCGTTGAGTAACCTTTTATGAAGCGTCTGCAGTAGCCTATCATACCCAAGAATCTCATAATCTGCTTCTTGGTTGTTGGGTGCGGAAATTTATTGATAGCCTGTACCTTGTTCTGAGGAGGGCACACCTGTCCCCTTCCCACTACAAACCCAAGGTACTGCACAGTGGCTTTTACGAAGTGACACTTTGCCAAATTTACTACCAGACCTGCTTCACTAAGTTTCCGGAACAAGGTCTCAAGGTGCTCACAATGGCTCTCAAAGTCGTCATCATAAATGATTACATCGTCCAAATATACGGTGCAATTTGGAATGTCCTTTACAATTTCATTCATCAGGTTCTGAAACGTTGCTGGTGCATTCTTAAGTCCGTAAGGCATAACATTGCACCGGTAGGTACTCCCGTCCACAACAAAACCACATACCTCTTTAGCACGCTCGGACAAAGGTACTTGCCAGTAACCTTTTACTAAATATACTTTAGACAAAAAACGAGCATTACCAATTTTGTCAACACTATCATTAACCCGAGGAAGAGGATATGGGTTAGTTGGAGTCAAACCGTTTAACCTACGGAAATCAATACAAAAGCGTACCTTGCCATCTGGCTTAGGCTGCAGTGTTACGGGGGAAGTCCACTTAACTGTGCCTTTCTCTATCAACCCTCTACCGAGCATATACTCCAACTCATCCCTCAGAGCTGGTAGTTTTATGGGGGGCACACGGTATGGGATTGACTTAAAGGGTAGATGGTCCCCCACGTCAACATCATGCATAGCCTGAGTAGTGAGGCCTGGGTGTTCAGCAAATACAGTGGGGTGTGAACCGAACAACTGACGGATAGCATCAAACTGCGGCTCAGGCAAATGAGCTATAGCCTCGTCAGCCCTTAGGCTCGAGTTCCCCGCCCACTGATCCGCTGAAACATGTTGATCCCAGCTATCCTCCTCTGAAGCTTGACTGTCCCCCTCTCCTTCTCCACCACGGCCGAAACAAGCCAACACAGGGACAGTGAGAAGCTCAGAGGGGCGTCTCACATACTCTTTAATAAGGTTCACGTGACATAACTGGTTCTTTTTCCTCCTGTCTGGAGTGGCAACAAGGTAATCTAAGTCTGAAATTTGTTCTACAATTTTATAAGGTCCAGTGTACTTCGCAGAGAGGGGGTTACCAACCAAAGGCAACAAAATTAATACCTCTTGTCCTACAGTGAACTTCCGGAGCCTCACTTTGCGATCATACCTGTCCTTCATCAAAGCTTGTGATTCTGTCAAATTTCTACCTGCCATCTCCAGACTCTTAAGCATGCGCTCACGGCTTTCAAGCACATACTTTAATAATGGACAAGGCTGCACAGTCCCCTCCCAAATTGCTTTCAGCATGTTAAGGGGGCCCCTGACACGGTGTCCAAAAATCAGCTCGTTTGGACTAAATCCCAGGCTCTCACCAGGTACCTCCCGAGCAGCAAACAGCACATAAGGCAATCCAAGATCCCTATCCATACCGTTGTCAGCACAATAACACCTGAGCATGCTTTTAAGTGTAGCATGCCACCGCTCAAGCACCCCTTGACTCTCAGGGTGATACGCTGACGATACTACTGCTCGTATCCCATGCTGTTGCATTGTTTGCTTGAACATGTTGGAGGTGAAATTAGATCCCTGATCAGACTGAATCTCCTCCGGGTACCCGTACCTTGAGAAGTACCACAACAAGTTACTGACTACCGTCTTAGCCATTCCATTTTTCATAGGGTATGCATCGGGGTATCTAGTGGCAACATCCATTATGGTTAACAAAAAATTATTTCCAGCCATAGTGGGAGGGAGTGGACCAACCATGTCAACAATAATTTTACTAAAGGGTGGCCCAATCACAGGAATAGGGTGTAACGGAGCCTTAGGAATAACTTGGATCGGTTTCCCGACACGTTGACAAATATCACATGAGTTTATCCATGACTGCACATGAGACTTCATCCCCGGCCACCAAAACAATATCCCCAAAGCCGCCACCGTTTTTCTCACCCCTAGATGTCCTGCCAGTCGTGTGTCATGCGCCAACCTCAGTAGGCTATCCCTGCACTCCCGTGGCACCACCAACTGGTCCACTACTCCGGACCCCTTTTGCCAACTACGTTTACGGTCTTGAAAACGCCTATAGAGGATGCCTTCTAAATACAAAAAATCTCCTGGCTGTGCATCGCCGTCCTCGTCGAGCTCTACAGCTCCATTAGCACACGTTTGGAGCTCAGGGTCCTCTAATTGCAACCGACGTATATCTGAGGGTGCCAAGCGATCTAACTGCTCCCGGAGCAATGCATGACCTTCCCCGATACTGGGCTGCTCCCTCTGTCTCTCTCGATGTACATAACGTTGCTGTCGTGGAGACTCGTCATGCCCAGCCTCGTCACTCTCGATGACAGGCCCAGGGGCTACTCCAGAATTAAGTAATGGTGCTAATACTGAATCACCCAGGAGAGCCGCCGAGTCAAAACTCTTAAAACCAACTCCAGCTTTAGCCTCCTCCTGTTGATCGTTCCTCCGCTGGTCTGAAGACGGAGGACTAGGCTGTGACACTTTAGCTGCCCGAGCTCGGGTGACAACACACGCCATGGGTTGTGTCTGGCACCGCTCGACCCACTCTTGCTCTTCCCTACTCACGTCGGCCGGCCTCTCGGCAACGACTAAGGGTAGAACCTCAGAAGCGGGCATTGCAAAGTCGTTGCCGAGAAGAAGGTCGACGCCCTCCACTGGCAGTTTCTCCACAATCCCGACATCCAATTCATGTGCCACACCATCCACCTCCAACTCCAACCGCACCAGCGGGTATGACCGAGTTGCATTAATACCCTGCACCACTACCACCCGAGCCACGTTTATAGGGTAGCCAGTCAAGTTTTTCATCAGAGTCTGGGAAGCACCTGTATCACGCAAGACCTCTACTCCATGCTTGTGCCCCGCCCACATCACGCAACCCCGCCCTCTATGGTCGCAAAAAACATCCTGAGCATGGTTCGAGCATCCCAGGTGCTTCTGCATTGGCTGTGCCTCAGCCTCTGACGAACTGCCCCGGGCAAACTCAGATGACTTCGGAGACACACCAATGTTGCAGGCCAGAGACACAGCTGCTGTAGGTGGTTTGCTAGGACAGACTCTTGCAAAGTGCCCCTTTTTATGACATTGATAACACTCAAACTCCCCTTTGGGCTTCCCTTGGTACTGGGAAGGGCCCGGCCCCTTCTTAAATGGGACGGTGCTAGTCTTGTGGTCAGTCTTGGTATCATGGCTCTTGTACTTGTTTGCATAAGGTATATCACTTCTTCTTTTCTTTAATAGTTAAAGTCATTTCTGCACCAGTACACTTATAAAACTGCTCGAGCAGAAACAGCTCAGTCAACTGTTCGGCCGTCTCAGCTTTCTCAGAACGTGTCCAGTTTTTAAGTGCATCTTTTAAGTCCCGGGCATGTTCAAAAAAGGTCGCCTCCCTAGTCTTTGTAACACCCCGAAACTTCAATCGATATGTTTCCGGTTGCAACTCGTATGCCCGTAGGACAGCTCTCTTCAATTCTGGGTAGTCAATGCAAGACTCTAAAGGCAGTGCATCATAAGCCTTCAGACCCTTACCCGTAAGTCTTGAGGAGACTAGAGCTGCCCACTTTTCTTCAGGCCAATTATGCTCCCTACACTTCTTCTCAAAACGATTAAAAAATTCTGTGACTTCAGTTTCACTAAATACCGGCACCAATTTGACTAATTGGGCCAAGGACTGTTCTCTTACTTGGCCCTCATGGCCCATCCGAGTCCCTGTCGACTCTGCACGAGTCTTATCTAAATCTAATTTAGCACAATATTTCTCTGTGTCGTACCTAAGCTCAGCCTCATGCCTCCTGGTCTCATCCTCTTGCCTCCTAACCTCAATCTCATGCCTCCTAGTCTCATTCTCCTGCTTCCTAGCCTCAATCTTAGCAAGCTCAAGTCTAAATACCATATCTGGAGACAGGCAGGAAGAGGGAGCTGCCACTACTGAAGGAGGGGGGGCAAAAACTGGGGAACCACCATGTGCACCACCCGAGGGCACTCCAATCTGCCAATTCTCATCCCTCTGTGGGAGAGTGCTAACCTCCGGTAACTGAGTGGACGGCACTGTGGGAGTCGAGTGAGAGGGGATCTGGGGAGGAACCCCCCCAAACGCCCTCTCCTCCGAAACCCCATGTCGCCCACGCAACACCCAGGAAATCAGCTCCCCCTTGGACATCCCTACTACATTGGAAATGCCCAAAACCTTGGCTATCAGGTGCAAGCCACAAACATCCACCCCAGTCAGCCTCTCCTCCGTCACGTGGTACCGCTTACTCACAAAAACTCTAGCATCCGCCTCACTGGTTACTAACGGCACACCTTCAAATGGCATCTCTCGCTCATCGTCAGTGCTAATGCATGACATACTGAAGTCCACAAAAAAATTCTCGAGACAAAAGTGTTAAACTTCCTATGCAAGCACTAATTACTAAATTAACTGGAGTCTCTTAAATGCTTTACTAATTGCCATACAAAAAAAAATATTCTTCAATATGCACGCTAAAATACAAACAAACAAAATGTTGTACAACTCTGCAAAAATTTATACTGTTCACAAAATCCTAAGCAAGGTCGCCATTTGTTACGACCTGGCACTCGGGTACACAAGAGCTCTCAATCAGGACTCGAGTACGGCTCGCTGCCACAACGGAAACACACGATCCCAACCCCCGAGTATTGCCAGCCGAACAAAAAACACCAATACCCTCCAGAGTTCAATCTGCTATAATGGGGTATACAAGAACTCGGTACTAGTGTTCAACAACAGACTAATAAAGAGACAGGAATTATCTAGTCTGGTCAACAATCAAACAAAGAAGTAAGAAACAACAACACCAAAGAATAGTGTTGGCCGAAGCCGAAGTAATCCACCCTTGACTAAGAACTTAAGAAGTCCTCCACCCTCTACTTCGGATCGGCACTATTACGTTACGTTAATTAATAGTCCTTAACCCGGCAAGCGCGATAGGCCTCACGGAAGGCTTCCTATAGGGAACGCGATAGGCCTCACGGAAGCAAGACCATAAAAAAAGCCTTCCAAAAAAAAAAAGGGCCTATCAAAACAAAGGATTTTGTCTCTAGGTGAGATAATTCCCCTCTAGTACTCATCCTTATTCCCCCCTCCCCCCCCCCTCCTCAATTATCACCTATTTTTCCTCTTATTATCATCATTTATCGGTTATTTTTCTCTCCCGCGATAATGTAGCACAAGTGGGTTGCATAAAAGATCGTTATGCAACACCCAGACACCGGCACACACCGCCCCGCTCGTCTCAGTTGACTCCCAGACAGCGAGAGGGGAGGGCTGCCTGTGGCTCTCTCTCGCCTGAGATTATGACCGGGTGGCCAATATCTTCGTTTTTCACCACCCAAATGCTTTTCCCACTTATTCTAGCACTCTTGAAGGTTCATATATACATCATATATGTAAAATAAAAGCATACCGAAAACAAATAATGCTTTATATTGTAAATATAACGAATTCTGTCAGAATCCAGGGCTAGAAATGCACAAATAACTACCCTAGCACCTAGGTCTATATCGCGCTTGTCAGGTTAAGCATCGAGCAAGGAATCTTCTGAAAAAAGTTAGATGCTTCTCGGATGCTCGTAAGAAGTACGTATCGGATTTTGAACAGTAATTCAATAAGCAAAACACAGGCAATTAAATACTATTAAAGGTTTAAATTGGCATAAGAATAATTAAAAGAATATGCAATAGTAAATGGCAAACATTAAAAAGAAGTACTCCGCAAATGCAACGGCAATAGCCTACTAGAATTGTGCTCGTGGGCCACTAATCACTAAAGTAGCCAAGCTTGCAACACATGAAATCAATAGTGCATAAACAATATCATACATAAGGAAAGCTTCAATACTATTCTGTATCTACTAATCGAGTAAAGTCTAGCTGGGGTACTGTGGGCAAAAGGTAGCAGTGACTGAGCAAAAACGGCTCGTAGCCTAGCGAAGTCCTCACAACTGTTTAAAGTATTACGTTAAAACTAACAAGTGCACTTTGAGAAATCCAGATCCCTTGTATCTGGTTTTCTCCCGGCTCCTTGACAAAGTAAAAACAAACTGTTAATAAAATACAGGGTGGTTAGGCTCTTGCCCTCACGCACTGTAAATTATTAACTCGACAACCTAGGCTTCACTGAACCGAAACGAGTATGCAGGTTTATCGCTTAACCACTGCATCAAACAACAACTCGTAACACAGAAAAGCCTTACCCCAGTCTAGCATTACCTAGACTAGCAGAAAACAGGAATAATAATAATAACACACAGGGAAATGCATATACAAGTGCAACAAACATAAATCAATCCTATTCTAAGTTAACTCTTCCAAAATAGGCTGTCTAATAGGCAAATATCTCGTGAGAACTCAAGCGATAATACGTTGGCTGACTAGCTCTGCACCAACGGGACCATGGAAGTTAAACAGCCAGGGAAAAGAGGAGATAAGAATGTAAGGTAGTAGAGAAAGTTCACATCAGTCAGAAGAATATATATAGTTAGCAAGGGAAATGAGAAGTCGCTCTGCCTAATGAGTTCTGAAGAAAAAATGGCTAGACTTCCCTTTTTATACCCGGCCCTCTAGTGAGCCCAACGTGAACTACTAAGGACCGCCCACTGACAATCATTATGTAATTTCTCTCTCTCCTCTGGGATAGACAAAGGCTTTCCTAGCACTGAGGGGAGGGGGGAGGGGGGAGGGGGGGGAGTGCTAGTGAGTTAGGCCCACCTCCCGCATGGCGCACCCACTGACCCCCAACTGTGGCTGCCTCTCCCATCATTACAAATAAGTTTTACACACAATACTTATAACTAATGATATAAAATAGAACTCGTTGACTCAGATGAAAACAAAATACATATTCATATTACTTATAGTACAATGGCTCACATGAACTAAGTTAGGAAACTCTACATAGACTACAGCCAAAGTTCCTGCCCTGACGATCCTAGCGAGAGTGGGGCATTACTAGGAGTTCTGTACAGCATGCTCACACTGGACATGCGTCACAAGAGGCAGGACGACCTCCTCCCGCCCTGGTGCCCCTGGTGATGACCCCTCTTCCGACAACAGCGGCAACGAAGGTGCTGCCGATGAACTAGAGTGGAATTGGGTTGATGGTTAAAATGTTGTGCCCACACAATATAACTTTGTGGGTGTGAGGGATGCTGGAGCAGCGATCCCCAACCGAGGCCGAGATACTACCAGACTTGTTATTTTCCTGCAGTTTTTCACAGCCAACTCTTCTCCCTGATTGTTGACCAGACGAACTAGTATAACTACTATTTCACAATTGGGAAGGGTGCGCCTGGAAGTGTGGTGGGCGGGCTTGTGGCTTCGGCTCCGCTGCATGTCTGCCTGCCGAGATTGGAGCCTCTCCGGGTGGTCGGGGGTCGGGGGAGTGCTGGAGGGACCTTGGTGATCCTGGTCTCTGGGTCTTCTCCTGGATGACCTAGATGTGTGTGAATTTGTATTTAGTTTTTATGTTTTCATTGTTTTCTGCTGTGTTTTGTATTGTCGCTATTCTTGCTCTGTCTTAAGTCGGCCACCCCCCCCCCCAAAAATAAAGAAGAAGAAAGAAAGAAGGAAAAGTGGGGATTGGGCATGAGTAGATAGATAGATAGGTTATCACCCCTGGTAGCCTATTTCTGAATATTTCAACATTTTGTTTTCAGGTAGGCTATCACCCCTGCTAGCCTACTTCTGCATATTTCATTTTGTTTTTCTGTTAGGCTATCACCGTTGTGGCCTATTTCTGCGTATTTCAAAATGTTTGTTTTCGGTTAGGCTATCACTGCATATATAAACAAAAACAGAAAATGCAAAAAGATATATATGAAATATACTTAATTGTTTTTGGTTAGGCTATCTCCCCTGGTAACCTATTGCTGCGGATTTCAATTTGTTTTATTTTGGTTACTCTATCGCCCCTGGAGGCATATTTCTGCGTATTTCAATTTGTTTGTTTTTGGTTAGGCTATCACTCCTGGTAGCCTATTTAAGTAAGTGAAGTGACCTGAAGTGAGTGAAGTGTTTTTAGAGTGAGTGAAGTGTTTTAAAGTGAGTGTAATGTTTTAAAGTGAGTGAAGTGTTTTTTAAGTGAGTGAAGTGATCTGAAGAGAGTGACAGTCACTATGATTCGCACCTGTACGAACTGCGCTGGTAGGTTTGGTGCTTCCATGTTTGCTACTGCCGATCTACAAATCTGCCGACTGCCAGCAACGAGAGAAATTGACAGCAAAATTGGATGAAGCCCACAACAAGATCAATGCCGTCACCATGAAGCTGGAATCACTTCAAGAGTTCGTAACACTCAACATTGGAGTGCCACCAACTTCAATTGTCACCGCTTCAACTCCAGCTGCCACCACTGCCCCAACGTCAACTGCCATAATCCAATGCCTGCAATAGCCACTTCAGCAGATGATTCCGATGCACAAGAAACAAAGTGAGTATGCTCCCCCTCATGACAACTTTCCGAGGGAAAGGTATGTCTGTGTCCCGAGAAGGTAAGTCTGTGTCGATTGTGGGCGACTCCATGGTAAGACATATTTTAGTTAGGGCTACCCGCACTAAACTTAGGAAGGTTGTGTGTCTGCCTCGCCATAGAGTTGGGAGGGTTTTAGAGAAGATGGACCACATCTTGGAAGATAGTGGAGATAACCCCATTATCTGTCTCAGTGCCGGGAGTAACGATGTTGGTAAGGGTAGAAGTGAGGAACTGCTGCAGCAGTATCGGGATGTGTTAGATAAGGTTAGGATGAAGGGAGGGATCCCTGTAGTACATTATATCCTACCCAGAAGAGGATTTCCAAGGAATGGACATCCAGGGCGATTGGTGTCAATTGCCGGTAGGAGAAATATTGCAAAGAAAAAGCAATACCATTCATTGATAACTGGGATAGTTTCTATGGGAGAGATGGGATGTACGCAAGGGATGGAGTTCATCTTTCACGGTTAGGGGTTTCTACATTAGCTAGTTCTTTAGATAGGGTGGTTGTGGGGTTTTGAACAGAAATATTGAGAGTGTAAATGAGAGGTTAAATGGAACAATTTTAGCGTCAGGCGAAAGCGATAAGGATATTCGGTCTCATGCTAAAATATATGACTATATTGCAAATGATAGTAGTGATGGTGCAACGGAAGATGGAAATGTCGTTAGAAATAAAGGTAAATTAGGTATAAAGAAAAGAAGTAAATTGAGAGTATATTACACAAACTGTAGGAGTCTATGTAACAAAATGAACGAACTTAGAGCCCTTGTTAGCAAAGAAAATATAGACATAATAGCGCTAACTGAAACGTGGATTAATACAGAAACCAGGCATTTGTTAGCAGAATTTGATATACCAGGATATAGTTTGTTTAAATATGACCGAACAAGTAAGAGGGGTGGCGGTATAGCAGTGTTTGTCAGGAGTACATTAAAAAGCTGTATTAAATCAGGTATTAGACTAACTAACGATAATGAAAGTGTTTGGGTAGAGGTTAACGAAGGTAGTGAGACCATAGTTATTGGAGTTATGTATAGACCGCCAAATATGAGTAGAAATTACGGAACGTCATTATGGGAGGTAATTAAAATGGCATCAAGGTTTAGCAATGTGTGCATTATGGGGGATTTTAATTTTCCGAATATAGATTGGCAGCATCAAATAGGAGACTCTGATTCTGAGGAGTTTATAGAGGTAGTACAAGATAGTTTTTTTTTTTCAATTCATAGCTACGCCGACTAGAGGTAATAATATTCTCGATTTAGTTTTCAGTAACAATGAACATATGGTAAATAATGTAGAGATAGGGGACCACCTAGGAAAAAGTGACCACAATTCTGTGTATTTTAATATACAATGGAAAGGTAATACCAGAGAGAATACAACATTAATACCTGACTTCAGAAAAGCCAATTATGGTGGGTTAAGAAGAGCCCTATTAGTAGACCCTATGATCAAAAAATTAAGTCGATCCAGGTGTCCAAATGAGTGTATCCCTTTTCAGGCACCTGTCATCTTAAGTCAGGAAGAGACGTCAACCTTGGTAGATACATACGATAATTTTATCGAGTCAGTATTCAATGCACAAAATAAATATATCCCCAAAAGAAAATTTAGATCAACAAAGAACCAACCCAAGTGGATGAATAATAGACTATTAGATCTTCTAAGACAAAAGAGAGGAATATATAGAAACATTATTAAAGGCGAAATTCACCTACTTGCTTACTATCAGAATCTATCAAGACAGGTAAAAAAGGATATTAGGAAAGAAAAAATAAATTATGAAATTAAGGTTGCCAATGACTCAACAAATAATCCTAAAGCTTTTTACCAACTATATAAATCCAAGGTTAGAGATGTAATTGGTCCCCTTAAAACTTCGATAGGAGAAATGACAGAAAATGATTGAGAAATGTGCAGTACATTAAATAGTCAATTTCTTTCCGTTTTCACTAATGACAATTTGGCACAGTTTCCAGAAGTCCGTAAGGTATATAGCGATAGTATAGAAAATAGGTTAAGTAGGTTACTATAAGTAGAAATTATGTGCTTAAGGAAATTGACAGACTGAAACCTCATAAATCGCCTGGTCCTGATGAGGTATATGCTAGAGTATTAAAAGAATGTAGGGATGAGTTAAGTTACCCATTAACATTTCTATTTAACAAGTCATTAGAGACAGGTATAGTTCCAGAAGCTTGGAAGCTTGCAAACGTAGTTCCGATCTTCAAAAAAGGTGACAAATCAATAGCATCCAATTACCGTCCCATTAGTCTTACATCAATCATAGGAAAGCTACTAGAGTCAATTATTGCTAGTAAAATTAGAAACCACTTTGATACATTTAATTTAATAAATTCTTCTCAGCATGGAATCACTCAGGGACGTTCTTGCCTTACTAATTTGCTTAGTTTTTTTCTCAGAGGTATATGAAGCAGTAGATAATGACAAGTCATATGATATAATATATTTAGATTTCAGTAAAGCTTTCGACAGAGTCCCCCATGAGAGATTGATGAGAAAGGTTGAGGCGCATGGAATAGGTGGGGCATTGTTGGGATGGATTAGGTCATGGCTAATTGGTAGGAAGCAGAGAGTCAGCATAAATGGTACGAAGTCAGAATGGGGAGCAGTCAAAAGTGGTGTCCCCCAGGGATCTGTATTAGGTCCTCTGTTGTTTGTTATATACATAAATGACCTTGATTTAGGTATAACTAGTAGGATAAGTAAATTTGCAGACGATACCAAAATGGGGAGAACAATTGATTCAGATAGAGATATAGAGTGCCTCCAAAGGGATCTAGATACCTTACACGAATGGTCAGTAAATTGGAAGATGAAGTTTAACATTGACAAATACAAGGTATTAAAGATATGGAAGATGCATACAAATGTTAAATATAAACTAGCTAATATGGAATTAGAAAACTCGAATTGTGAGAAAGATCTAGGTGTGTTTGTTAGCAATGATTTGAAGCCTAGAAAACAGTGTATAAGCGTTCGAAACAAGGCAAACAGGATTCTCGGGTTCATTTCTAGGAGTGTGAGTAACAGAACTGCTGATGTTATCTTAAAACTTTACTTGTCATTAGTGAGACCCCATATGGATTATGCTGTTCAATTTTGGTGTCCTTATTACATAATGGACATAGATTCATTGGAGAGAGTACAACGTAGAATGAAACAAAAATTATCCATAATATTAGAAATCTTCCGTATAAAGAAAGGTTGAAGAAATTAGGCTTACATTCGTTAGAGAGACGCAGAGTTAGAGGGGACATGATAGAGGTATTCAAGTGGGTTAGTGGGATTAATAAAGGGGACATGAAAAATGTACTAAAGCTCAGTGATAGCGAAAGAACTCGTACAAATGGTTTCAAATTAGATAAATTTCGTTTCAAGAAAGATATAGGCAAATATTGGTTTGGTAACAGAGTTGTAGATAGGTGGAATAGGCTACCAAGTGCTATAGTGGCATCAAGAACGATAGGGAGCTTTAAGATACAATTAGATAGGCATATGGACCAGATGGGTTGGGTGTGAGGGTGATCTGTCAGGTGTGGCCCAGGTGTGGGGATCTGCAGATCCCCGTTTTTCTGACCTATGACCGTTTCGGTGAGGTAAGTCCTAATAGTGTTTTTAAGCTGGGCTTATAATTAGGGGTGTGTGTGACAGGGATCTGCCTTGTGTAGGCCAATTGGCTTTCTGCAGACTCCCATATTCTTATGTTCTTATGTTCTTATGTTAACTTCCGTGTTGTGAGGAACAACATTCGCCCCAAGACCAGGAAAATCATACCGGTTACCGAGTGTCACAACCTTTTCCAGATAGTCACAGACTCGGATGACGAAGAGAAAACAAAAGAAGTTTGGCTCGTGGGAGACTCAATGGTATGTGGTCAGGTCAGAGAGTTTTGCACCAGGCCACCTAAGACCAGGAAGCGTTTTTGTACCCCTGGTAGTAGTGTGGACGATGTAGTTGCTGCAGTTGACAAAGTATCGAAGTTGGCCCCTGCTAATACAATGTAGGTCATCCACGTCAGATCCAATGGTGTACAGCGAAACGTGTCGGAAGATTTGCTTCACAAGTACCAGCAGCTGATCAAGTCTTTTAAGAAGTCGTCAAGTATCATCGTCTCAGGAATTGTCCCCCGGCTCGGTGTAGAGAGCCAATTTTACAACATAGCTACCAGCACAAATCATCGTCTAGCTAACCTCTGCAGGAAGGAGAATGTGTGATTCGTCGACACCTGGGACAATTTCTACTACGATGACTATCTGTTTTCAGACAATGGAGTTCATCTGAACCAGGTGAGAGCAGTACGTTTTGGACTTCTTCTCAACGATGCGCTGAAGAATCGACTCAACACAGGACAACCAGGAAGGAGGACCGAAGATAGCGGGGACGGCGGCCTGCGAAGAACATAAATGATAATCCGTCGAGAACCACGAATTTGGATAAAGCTCCATCAACAAAACCCAAATCCCAAAATGCCAAGGATGAGGACCGAGGACAGCAAGAACCGAGGACAGCCATGAACGTAAATGTAGATCCAACCAGAACCAAAATGTTTATTAAAAAGCGTTCCGTGAGTTCAAAACCACAACTTTATTGGTTTTCTATGTAAACGCTCGTAGCATACGCAATACATTTTAAGATTTAGAGGGACTAGTGTTTACAGAAAATGATGACGTAATTGACATAACAGAATCTTGGCTCAATACAGAAGACAAGAGACTTACTAGCCGAGTACTCACTTCCCGGTTATTAAATGTTTGAGAAAAGCCAAATTAATAAAAATGGAGGTGGTGTTTTATTTGTTATCAAAGAAAGCCTTAACCCGATCCTCTTGTCAAAACCCCAAATTGTGAACGTCGACACATCCTTTGTGCTAATAAATAATAATAAAGGTACAAAAATAATACTTGCATTAATTTACATACCTTCAGCTCAATCAGTGCAAACTGACTGAAAAATTTACAAACAAATTGCAGATGCAAGTAACTCACCAGATACCTTAATTTTTGGCGACTTTAATTTACCTGTGACCAAGTGGGGCGACACTCTTACTTCACACTACGGACACGACTTGTATGCAAACTTGCAAGAGAGTTCGTTCTATCAATTGGTTCGATCGCCGACTCGTGGTAATAACGTTCTTGACCTTGTACTTGCAACAAAAGAAGAATTAATAGAGTATTTGAATGTTGTTAATGAATTCAGTAATAGTGACCATCGTACGATCACTTTCCATTTAAAATTCAATAGAAATTAACTCGATACCAGCAAAGAGAAGGTCCCAAATTTCAAGAGAGCAAACTTCCTTAAACTTAGAGCAATATTCGAGGAAATCGACTGGAGTTCTACAGTATGATTAACAATGATGATTTAAACCAATCATGGAGATGTTCACCTCCACTCCAGGATTGTCTGCTTGCCAAAAAGAATGCTCATGATAAATTAAACATCTCTGACACCCATGAAAATAAAGTTATATTTGTAGATCTATGACGCAAAGCCAAAAAATTAATCAAACAAAGTAAAACCACGCTAGAATTGTATGTTTCAAATCAAAGTAAGACAAACCCGAAAGAATTTAATAGTTATACCAGGAAGAAGAAAGTAATGACTTCAACAATTGGAACGTTAGTAGATGAGAAAGGAGATTACACTAAAGATGAAGCAAAAATGAGTAACGCTCTCAACACCTTCTATGCATCAGTTTTTACAACTGAAGACCATAGTAATATCCTTACAGCATAGCCGGTTCAGATAGATAATTCTGACGTTCTAAGCAGTATCAGCGTTACAGAGAGAGCTTTTGAAATGTTTAGATAAACTCAAGGTAAATACATCGCCTGGACCTGATACGATCTCACCTAGAGTTCTAAAGGAAGCTAAGTATGAGCTCTCCAAACCACTTACATTGCTCGTCAATAAATCCTTACAGTCTGGTACTATGCCTGATCAGTGGAAGTTTACCAACGTAACACCGATATTAAAAAAAGGGAACAAATCCTTACCTAGTAACTATCGTCCAATTAGCTTAACATCAGTTGTACATAAAATGCTAGAGACACTCATAAGAGACAAACTCGTAAATCACTTAGAGGAAAACAAAATACTTAAAGATACTCAACACGGTTTTCGTAATAAACGCTCCTGCTTAACAAACCTCTTAAACTTGTTCCACGATATCCTCAACCTCTATGATGCGAGTAAAGCTGTAGATATTATATACCTTGATTTTCAAAAGGCATTTGACAAAGTTCCCCACAAACGTTTATTGATAAAACTAAAAGCGCATGAAATACAAGAAGGTGTGTTGTTGTTGTTGTTGTTCCCTAAGCTGCCTGGCCGAACAGCCCCGAGTCCCTGAGAAAGGCCATGGCCACGATCGGGCTTTCCCACAGAGCTGTCATTGAGTGTAGATTGTGTTGTTGGCGTAAGTGGTTGTGTGAAATGCAGTCTTCTATGATGTGTTTAATGGTATGGGGTGCTGTGTTACATCCCGGGCCGGCGTCGACAACGGAGTCATCCAGTCTCTTCTGATAGCTCAGGAGAGCTGGATGGTGTCCGCATCTCAGCCTGGTCAGGTGGACTCTGTCCTCGCGAGGAAGGGAGGATTCGGAAGGATGGATTTCGGGAGGTCGTGCATGCAGCTGCGTGTTGTCTGTGAGTGAGTGGATGGATCGGTGAGAGATATGAGTATGGATGTGCTTCTGGAAGTTGGTTCGGGGTGGGCAGGGAGGGAGAGACGACAATAATTGTGTGTGATACCGTGTGCTGGGTGTTGTTTTGATATTTCTTGGTGTCTGTGGGTGTGTTGCCATGTAGTTTAGTGGGTGGTCTTGGTTCGTGGAGGCTGCTGCCAGGAATTGAGTGCCTCTCATCTCCAGATGGTCTTTGACTTTGAGGATTTTGGTTTCTTGATGTAGGTGATCTGTGGGTGCAGTAGCTGTGCAGCCTGTAAGGATCTTCAGGGCTTTGTTTTGAATAGTCTGTAAGGTCTTATGTGTTTCAGCTAGGTTAGAAGCCCAGGCTGGGCTTGCGTATTCCATCACTGATCTTATGTATTGTTTATATACTGTGGTGGTAGTTTCTTTGTTGTGTCCAAATTTTGTGTGAGCAAGTGACCTGAGGGCGTTAAGTCTGGGTGTCAGTTTCTTTTTAATGTTTGTGGTGTGCTGTTTGAATGTCATATGAGTGTCATATGTTACTCCTAGGATTTTGTGTGTGTGTATGTATTAGGGGTGTGTTGTTTATGGTGAGTTGAGGGATGTATTCGTGTTCTCCTGTCCAACTTGTGAGCAGGGTTGTGGTGGATTTGGCTGGGGCTAGATTAAGTCTGTTTGTAGTGCACCAGCCATGTAGTGTGTTGAGATAGGGTTGAAGGAGATCTGTTGCTCTTTTTGGGTCATGGTGTGTGCATGTGAGTGTTATGTCATCTGCATAGGAGGCTAAGTTTATTTGGGGCGTATTGGGTGTAGTTATATCGTGCATGTACAGATTGAAGAGTGCGGGCGATAGGACGGATCCTTGTGGGACTCCGTTTGGAAAGTTTCTGATTTTAGATGACTGACCGGCAAAAGATATGTGTGCACATCTGCCTGCTAGGAAGTTGGCCAGCCACCGTTTTGTGTTGTTGTGCATGTTTGTGTTGTAGATTTTGTTTGTTAGGTTGTGGCGGGGGATGGCATCGAAGGCTTTACTAATGTCGAGTGTGGCTAATAGTGATCTGTGTGGTGGTCTAGCTGAGTTGATGCCGTCAAAAGCTCTTTGTGTAAGGTCTGTGAGAAGAGTGTTTGTGGAGTGCAGTGGCCTAAAACCATGTTGTGTTGGAGCTAGGGGTAGGTCAGGTGTAATTAGTTGTAATACTAGGCGTTCCATGACTTTAGAGGGGGAGCAAAGGAGTGTGATGGGGCGGTGCGAGGAGGGTAGCGGGGGGTCTTTGTTGGGTTTGGGGAATGTGATGATGATACCATGCTTCCAAATGTCTGGTATTGTGTTGTGTGAATAGCTGTAGTTTGATATGTTAGTGAGTGCTTGTATGCCTTGTGGTCCCAGGTGTCTGAGGTGTATGTTGCTTATGTTGTCTAGGCCACAGGCGGGTGAGTGCTTGAGATTGTTGATGATATGCTTTGTCTGGTGATTGGTGAAGGGTGTATCGTCAGGGTCTGTGGGGAATTGTCTCTTACGTCGGATGACACGTCGGTCGTCTTTGTGAGGTTTTAGGTAGCTGACATGTGAGAAGTGATTGATGAGAGTGTTTGCTTATTGTTTACATGAAGGAGTAGAGTCTGTTGTTGTGATTGCAGCATGTGATTGTGTTGTGTTGCTGTTGGAAAGTGTGATGCTGTTTAGTGTTTTGTAGAGTTTTTTGGAGTTTGTTTTGTGATCAAGTGTTTGTAGGAAGTTATTCCAATTTAGTTTTTGTTGTTCTTGTATTTTGTTGTTAGTTTGGGTGTTGAGTGCTTGGATTTATTGTGTGATGTCTTGTGTGTGGGGTGCTGGAGAGTGTGTCAGTATGTCGCGTTGTCTGATGACGTTTTGAATTTCTGGTGTGAAGTTGGGGTTGTCTTTTTCTGTTACCTCTTTGAATGTGTTTCTTGTCAGCGTTTTGGATAGTTTTATTGAGTATGTGTACAGCAGAAGGTGTGTGGAAATGGATAGAAAATTGGCTCAGTGACAGAAAGTAATGAGTAGTCATAAACGGTAAAGCATCCAAATGGATCAATGTAAGTAGCGGGGTACCCCAGGGATCAGAACTGGGGCCAGTTCTCTTCCTAGTTTACATTAACGACATAGGTGAGGGTCTCACCTGTACAATCTCAAAGTTTGCTGATGATATAAACATTGCAAATAGCGTACTGTCAAATGCACATGTTGAAGATATGCAACATAATCTAGATAAGTTGTCACATTGGGCTCAAATTGGGCAAATGTGTTTCAATGAGGATAAATGTAAAGTACTCCATATTGGATACCGAAATGAGAAAGGAAACTATTCAATGAATGGCACCCAGCTTTAGAGTATAGACAGATAAACTGATTTGGGAGTAACAATATCGAGTAACCTAAAACCGAGTCATCAATGTATAGAAGTTGTTAAGAAGGCAAACAAAATAATTGGCTTCATAGGGAGGTCATTTGAGCATAAATCCAAAGATGTAATCCTAACTCTTAACAATTCCTTAGTCCGCTCTCTCCTGCAATATTGCGTTCAATCCTGGTGCTCTTACTACCACAAAGATATAGACAAACTAGAACGAGTTCAACGTAGAGTTACCAAAATGATACCTTGCCTAAAGAACAAACCGTACGAGGAGCGTCTTAGAGAATCAAATCTATTTCCTTTAACCCAGTGCAGATCGAAAGGCGACTAAATTCAAGTGTTCAAAATCATCAAAGGCATCGACAATATGAACTGTAAAAAATATTTCACTATCGACCAATCAAATTACACGCGGGGGAACGGTTGCAAAATGAATGGTAAATCTTTTAACTCATACGAGTCTAAGAATTTCTTCTTCAATCGAGTTGTCATCTTTTGGAATGGGCTTCCCCGAGATGTCATAGACTGGAGCACCGTTGATTCTTTTGAACTTTGCCTAGACAAACACCTTGCCTTAAATCCACGATTGACTGCATTTGTAAATTAATAAAGTATTTTTTAGGTTTCCCTCTATTATATTACTAACAGCTGTCCCATACTAACATATCCTAATCTTGCCACAGACATTTGTCCCAGGGCAGTCTTCCCTTTCCATTTTCCCTTACCCACTCTAAACTACTGTTTGGACACTTGACCATCAGTGTTTTGGAGGGCAAGCAGCCATGAGGGGTCGCTGGCCCTGTTTTTGCTTGATTTACTGTGTACTACTGTGTACTCCTTTGTACTCCCTACTCTGCAACTCTCCAACTCCAGAATGAAGATACTCCCAGTCTTTCTTCTAGGTCTTTCTTTTTAGGGTCAATTACTGTGACTGTATTCTAAAATTTGACACTAATAATTCTAATCAAGCATTTTTAACGTGAAGTTTCTTGTAGCTTAATTTATGTCTGTTTGTATTTATTGTTTATCTTTTTCTATTATAAATATTGATGATTTTTTTAAATTAATTGTTCCTGTTAAAAGAGTACTCTTTGATTAAATCTGTTGTTAGTATTTGTCTTCATATATTATAATTCATTGTCGATAGTATCAATTGCTTGCTTTTGCGATTTCCTTAGTATATTTGTACGATAAAATATGTAGGTTATTTGTAGGGTAGTTATTGATAGGGGTCACTTGAGGCATGCTATGCTTACAGGTACCTACCCGATAGCACTATCGTTAGTGAGTGCTATATATGTATTGTTTTGTAATATTGTATATATCTTATTAATATTTTGATGTTGTACTATTGTTAATGTCTTGTCAAGTTGCAAATTTGAATTTAATATAACATTTTAACACTAATTGTAATTTCTTTTATTCATGCAGAGATTAGTAATATTTGCCAGAACGTCCCGGACTTCCCAAATTGACTAATTCCCTGAACGTGACGATAGTGCGTTGTTATGTGTGCAATTAGTTTGCTTGGAACCAGATTAACTTGCTCATGTAGTAATGTACACCCTATGTGGTGGATTGTGTTCATTCATTTCATAAATTTTATTTTAGTAAGCGTTGTTTCCACATAGCGATTTTGATTTGTTGTTTTGACTTTATATTGTCTTTGTCCCAGTTTTGGTTTGACTTTGTTTGCAAGTTTTACATTTTAATTCAACAGCTGAGCTTTGGAACTCTCTCCCTGGATCTAACTTTCCCTCATCCTATGACTTAAATTGCTTCGAACTCCGAGTGTCCAAGCATTTTAGCTCAACTGTTCCTTGATTTTGGCGCTGTCACTTTCAACTCTGGGGGAGGCACTCGTCACAGGCAGTTTTGCATTAACTCCCTCATCCACATAAACAAATTTTTTTTTTTTTGTTTTTTTATATACAGTATATATATATATATATATATATATATATATATATATATATATATATTACAGTATACTGTATATATATATATATATTATAATACTGTATATATATGTTTTTTGTATTAGTATTATTATTCTATTTTTGTTTAGAGTCCGGGAATGCAAATAAGTAACATTTACTTATAGTAGGCTATATATCCAAGAACACTATTGAGATAATTAAGCGGGCATCACACGAGACATATTATTGAGATCATTAAGCGGGCATCACACGAGACATATTATTGTCCATTGTTGATCACCAAGAAGCATTCTGGCAACATGTCTGGGTATCCTTGTATTGGTACCAGAAATTAAACTTATAATACAGTCAACTTATTTGTGTCAGAATATGTATGTAAGCTTAATGCATCAGTTGCCATGCTAGAAATATTGTTGGTGCAAGCTGCTGGAGAAATACGTGTATTGGTATTAATTTATTTCTCAATTTAGCACACGATTCCTGGGAGTCTCGTGAAGTAAGAACACCAAATGAACGCAATAACATTATCAGGATTCTGCATAAATAGTGCATAACCATTTCGCCTCTGTTTTCGAAGATATTAAATTAACGTATACGGCAATGTTAAATATTCCAGCCACTAAACGTGTATTATCAGTACAAATACTTTCAATTACAGTAGAAATTTATTCCTTACGAACCATCAGTGGTGAGCAGAAACGGATCGACCTGCGTGTGAATAGAACCTGATGGAATGCAGAAACGTCCCTAGAATTTCAAGAAGGCAAAAGGAATAAAATCGGGCAGAATACCAATTCCACGCCACAGCTGCGACTGGAATCAACATTGTGTATCTCCACTAGCAAAAGGCAATTACTTTTCGGCTGAAGGGGCTTGTAAGTTAGGTAGTTAAATGATCAATGATACAATTATGTTTAGCCTTGTTTGTGCTGACGATGGTACAGTTGACATGTATCTATCTATCTATCTATTGCCTGACGCCGTGATCCCCAAAGGGGCGGCCAAGTATGACATGTAGGCCTATGATGTAAATATATAAAGTTCCCAGCCAACCTCATTCTCTTTATGGTAACGTGGCTGCCAAACTACCACACAGGCATAGTTGGTGCTCAATTTGTTCAGATGGCTGGAATGTTGTGGTCGCTAGTGTAGAACTTTTGCGGTATTTCATCAACTTTAACTTTAAACGGCTCCCCAAATTAGACTGAAAATTACTGTACATACCTCGACGATAGGGAATCCATGGGAGATTTGTTGGGATTGTTTGCAAATGAGGCAAATTGAAGTACAATACTGTAGCCTACTGTACGTTTAGTACAATACTGTAGCCTACTGTACGTTTAGTATAATACTGTAGCCTACTGTACGTTTAGTATAATACTGTAGCCTACTGTACGTTTAGTACAATACTGTAGCCTACTGTACGTTTAGTACAATACTGTAGCCTACTGTACGTTTAGTATAATACTGTAGCCTACTGTACGTTTAGTACAATACTGTAGCCTACTGTACGTTTAGTATAATACTGTAGCCTACTGTACGTTTAGTACAATACTGTAGCCTACTGTACGTTTAGTATAATACTGTAGCCTACTGTACGTTTAGTACAATACTGTAGCCTACTGTACGTTTAGTATAATACTGTAGCCTACTGTACGTTTAGTATAATACTGTAGCCTACTGTACGTTTAGTACAATACTGTAGCCTACTGTACGTTTAGTATATTATGTGAAATTGACAAAACGTAAAATAGTATATCATACATAATATAATTATATAACAATATCAATAGATTAATATGTTCATGTTTCGCATAGATAGACAAGCCTCCAAGGGAGTCAAAATATGAATATGTGAATGTCATCTAAATATTCAACAAGAGTTAAAATTAAGGAACTTAATTTTATCTTATAACTTTTGACATTATGCAAACGAATCAACATTAAAATACATACAGCATGGTGTGAATCTCGCAATATAAATACATATAGCATGGTGTGAATCTCGCAATATAAATACATATAGCATGGTGTGAATCTCGCAATATAAATTTGTTGTATTTTACTAAAAGTGAACTTATTTTAGTAACTTGCAAAATAAACAAGCTTGACATATTTTCAGACATTTTGCGCATTTTCAAATAGAATTTCATTCTTTTGAAAGTGCAGTATTAGTGGAACCTCCCCACACATGCGAACAATACTCAATACAGGGGCGCACTGTGCCCCGATACAGAGCAGGAAGCTGTGCAGGGGTGAAGAACCCACGGAGACGGATGAGCTCACCTAACTTTTTGGAAGCTGTTTTAGCAAGAGTGGTAATATGATCTGTCCAAGAAAGGTCGGATAACAATGATACACCTAGAATATTGAGAGAAGATGAAGGGTTAATATGTATATTGTTAAAGACTAATTGACAGTCTTACGGAAGATAGCGATGCAGAGATAGAGGGAGAAATTGGGTCTTGGAGGCGTTGAAAGTATATAATTAACTACAATCTAAATGTAATCACACTACTCCCATACTTCATCATGAGGTAGTACAACATTTATATGAGAAACTAGCTGTGAATGTATTATATAGATACCAAGTGAAAGGGAAGAAACTGCGTGGAAATATTTGTCAATGCTAGGAAAGCATGCCAAGTGTACTTGTTATAACAAAATGTTTATTGGAATGTACCCAACCCGTATGTCAAAACAGTGGATTTCTAGTTTTCCTTAATTTCCAAAGTCAGTGCCGGTGGACTAAATCAAGTAATAACGTTTTTGGTATTATGTGGGGTGTAGACTAGAGTTACATTATAAACTTCTACTCCTCCAGCCGACGCACTTTTATTTCGCTCTTTGTGATAATTATGATTTCGAGTTTTGGTGCATTCTCCTTCCACTACTTCTTCGTATTAATATCCTGCTATTTTTGTATATGTAATGCATGAACTTCCCTGCTAAGTTTCCTTTCCCTTTGCCTATAATGACTGTTTCCGTAATCGTATAGATACACCCTTTTCCTAATTTTATCATGCAACCTTTCATTTTCATCCTGTTATTCGTTGTTAAGTGTGAAGTTGTTTTTGGTCCAGAGGGCCTAAGGCAGTATTGGTATGGTTCTTGTGAAGGCGGAATATTCTCTGTATATCCGAAAAGTGTTATTTATTGCACGGAATTTTCTGTTTGAGTTATCCATCCGGATACACTTTGATTTAGCATACATATTTTGATATGATTAGCTGGGCATTTTCATAATTGATAATTGAGTTGAGACTATAATGCTGTAATATGTTTGGTGATCCTTCATTGTGGTGTTGATTGTACATCGGATTATCTACATGGATTGAGAAGCCAATTCAAGCCACAAACAACTAAACTCTAAATTTAATTTCATGTGTCATTTGATGGTAATGTAATAGCTAACGGTACACTACAATTTGTTTAGGTTACAATTAACATAGGTGAAATTAATACAGTTTAAGTAATTTTAGTTCGTTCTTGTTCAGAGTAGACATAATGGGCTTAGTTTTATTATTATTATTAGTATTATTATCAGATACTACATGTGAGCCCCACCGAAGAGCCGTGGGGAGACTATATACCCCGAAGGGTCTCAGTGGGGGGCACAAATAGCCAGGAAGATAATTATAACTAGCTAGCTAAAAAGGTGTTAACTCTCGTCTTGAAAACCTGGGAGCTCTCCTCATTCACTACTTCATTAAGGAGAGTATTCCAGAATTTTGTGATTGATGGGATAAAACATCTTGAATATTGTGACGTGTTACAATGAACATGAGCAAAGGCCTGATTATTTAACTCCAAGGAATATCTAGTCACACGAACAGGCCGAAAAGGTGGTGGAATTTTAGAATGTAATGGATGATCAGCATTATAGAACAACTGTTTTATAGAACAACTATAATAGTTAATTTACGTTTATGATTTTTGGATATGGCAACACAATGTTATGGTAGATTAAATATTACTTAGTAAATCCTCAGTGATAACAGGGAGTTGTTCTGACCAGGAACCCTTTGTTTATTATATGATTACAATGGGGGAAAAATGCAAAGCTGATTGTAACGAATGCCCGCCCACTAATGTTTATTTCAGTCCACAATTGTTATTGTATTATATAGAGCTTTTATTGATTGACTCCATTAATGAGTTTGTTATAATCCACAGGTAAACGGATCCCTGATTACTACTTTGCCATTGATATTGAAATATTATACGTTGTTCATTACTGGCTAGTGACTGTCCATTGTGCAATCCACCGATCCATGGTATTTCTTACGGTTATTATATTAACTGTGCAAATATATTAAAAAATGTAGCAGGCGAACTACAGTGGAGACCAACATTAAACACAATATTGTATTTCAGATGTGTCCAATTCAGTGGATAACATAGGGATTATTCATTTAAACATAACAAAGGTAAATATGTATTCTATGCTGATTACATTGAGCACAATAAAACGCACAAATGGGGCCCCAGCCGCCAACAGTGCATTACAACATTCGAGTCAATATGAAACTGCAATTCTCCGACTGAGTTAATGAAGAGCTAATGTTCAGAAATGCCAACCAAACAATTTAAAGAGGATAATAACCTTTGGTTCACTAATAAATACATATCTTAAGCTATAGTTCAAGTAGCCAAGGCAATTCAGGATATTTGCCCTACAATAGTTCCAAGTGTTGTTATTGTTGGTCTACTGATGTGGACTGTTTGGTCATAGTGCAAGTCGCCTGCTGATAGTGAAAGGTGTTACTACTACAGTGTTGTTTACCTCTTTGTGTCTATTGTACTGTCATGGTAACTACAGATCATTTTCCCTTAAATCCAAAACCATCAGTTTAAGATGTTGATTGAATATTATTCCTGTTAATTTTCTTTTCTTACTGATATTAACAATAGTTTAACTACTAAAGTTTGGGTTAGGGGCTAGTCCTAGTAGAAGGAGCCTTAAAATTGCATTGCTCGATAGCATGTTTACAACTGTCCAGTTGAACACATATATAATTAATATATAAACTAACTAGCTGTTGCTTTCTTTCTATGTGTATGAAGGAGACAAAACACAAATTTGCCTGTAACAAAAGTCCTCCCCAAAAGATGAGAGAGTGAAAGAGAGCCAAGTTCAAGTTAATTTAGAACCTAAATTTCTGGACACACGTAGCTTGAAGCAGTTAATGTGTCTGGTAATTTGAAGTTATAATTTGTATACCAAGGTCAACCATTTCACCGAATTTGGTGAAATTTGAGTGAACCATAAAGAAGTTATATATTGACCTTAACATATGACCTTCATCTATGACCTTGACTTTTTATTAATATTTTAGTTTTGTAATTGCTGACCTTTGTATAGGTATTACAGATATTTCTGCAATGTTTGGCGACCATTTCTCAATTAATTTAGAAGTAATATTAATAAATATTATATTGACCTTTTTCCGAAATCTTTGACATTGAAATTTGAAATATAAGGGTGGTTATTATATAATACCATTTATATATGTATATACAATCTAGGAGAGATATATTGGTGACGTTCTATCTTAAACACCAGTTTTAATAACTGAACTTTGATCTTGACCTGTGACCTTGACCTTTAAGCGAGAAGCTGTTGGTATATTGCATGCTAATTTTATTGACAAATTATGTATGTACCTGTATGTACATTTGGATGACATATTATTTTGATTAGTTTTGGAGAAATTATGAGTATAATTCAAATTGAACTTTGACCTTTATCTTGACCTTCGCGGAATGTGTCTGGTAGTTTGCAGTTATCATTCCTATACCAGGGTCAACCACTTCAGCAAATTTGGTGAAATTTGAATAAACCTTAAAGAAGTTACTATATTGACTGTAACATTTTGACCTTGATCTATCACCTTGACCTTTTAGCAAGAATATTTGTTGACCTTTGCATAGGTGTTCTAGATATATCCTCAACGTTTGGCGAAAATCTATCCATTAGTTTAGAAATAATACTAGTAAATCTGATTTTGACATTTGACCTTAACCTTAGGAATGGATAAAAAACACCATATAAGGAAGAGCAGTTTTTTTACAACGTTTCACAGATAGCTTCATCAGGTAACTACAGTGACCTGATGAATCAGTCTGCGAAATGTTGGCAATAAAGTGCTCTTCTTCAGATGGTATTTTTTTATTCATGCTATCTACTTTTCAAATACCGCTCAACAACCTTAGGAATATTTAATTCAAAGTGGGTCAGTGTGTTTGTCATATATACTGTATATATATATATAGCATCTAGCATTGTTTATATGGTGAACATTGAATTATTAGTTTAACAGTTGAAACATTGACCTTTATCTTTGACCTTTACCTTTAAGTAAGATCAATTTTCTTTTTTGACTGACATCCGCACCGACCGTCTGAATTCATATACTGTATAGTAATTTCATAAGTATCTACAAATTACCCTAGGAGGAGATATTGGCCAGACAGCCAGACAGAGCGATAGACAAGCATGCTGGTGGTGCATGGTATGCGTAAAATCGCTACCATTCTGCTTAGAAGAACTTATACAAATAAGTCTGGGAGTGCCGTATCCGAAACCAACGAGATGCATCTACAGACTGACGCAATATATTCAAGGGAAGCAAATCCTATTAATTAATTAGTCAATACCAAGAATATCTTACTCTGGAAGGAACGAAAGACGTGTTTGGTTTAATCATAGTGGCTTAGTACAGGGTTGTGTGTATTTTCAATATGACCAAGAGCATATAAATAATCAATCTCAGTGGCAGTGGGCGATTATGTTGGTGTGGTCAGGGACTGTGGACCCGGGTTTGTGAGTGGTTTGTGTCACGGAACTAAATACATGATTATTATTATTAATTTATGAAGGAACTATTTGGGCGAATGGATTAGATGTTGCGTGTTATATTTGTACTTTTCAATATTCCTTAAACAGTTTTTTCCAGTTAAACCAGGCATAGGAACCTGACGATAATTTGCTAGCACTGCATAAAGTCCGCTTCGTTATGTTCCGAGTTCATTAATCACCCCAGGCCATAATATAAACTACTGTGATGTATTGGTACCACGCTCAGCTCATAACCAATAATATCAATCAAAAACATTATTCGCAGATAATTCGTTCAATTTTGTAGCATGATGTGTAGGAGGGATGCTACACCAACCACCCATTGCTGTGTGGTGTATGAGGGATGCTACACCAACCACCCATTGCTGTGTGGTGTAGGAGGGATGCTACACCAACCACCCATTGCTGTGTGGTGTATGAGGTACACGTGAAATGTTATTGCACTTTTGAAATGTCTGTGAATGTGAATATAGCATGTAACCAGCGTAATCCGTTATCTCCATGCTGATTTAGTTCTAGCATAACCTTGTGCATACATGTGACAATGGTCTACCGTACCTTAAATGTCCGCCATTGCAGTGTATAGTCCGAAGGTCAACACCTTCTGGTCAATTAACTTTTTGGGCACCAATGGGGAAGAGAACCCCGGAAATTTAATTTCCGCACACAAGTAACGCGGCGGTCGAGTGGTGAGCACGCTTACGTGTGAGTATGCTTGACCTGGGTTCGATCCCAGCCCAGGGGGACATTTAGTGGGTGTTGTAGTACGTCCTAGCATGTTTCACATGCTTGCACCCAGTCGGGGTACACCTTGACTACGTATACAGACTAATAACATACATAACAAAGCCACTCCAAAAGCTTCCTCTCTCTCCAACACCCCTTCTCCCCTCTCTACAGTCTTCAGAAAAATAGGAAAAGTAGAATGTAGATACGAGGTGCCGTTGTAAAGGCTTATCCCTCAATACCTTCACCTGACTCAGTCACGCAGTCTAACAGAGTCCTTGCGCTTGTGAATTTCTCTAGAAGAACTCCTGTGTATTAAAAGTCCACAAGTTATTATTACAGCATTATAATCCATACACTTACGGGGACTACTCGCTAGCCGTTGAAGAAAATATGTTCCTCTAATGATCATTATTGAATTATCAAAAAGAGCTTGCAAAAGAGGGACAACACAAATTAATAATATGTTCATACAATCTCTCTTTTAGCATCGGGGCGTGTGTGTGTATGTGTGTGTGTGGGGGGGGGGGGGGACGAACACTTGTTACAGGAAGCTTCCCCTTTGTGTCCTTCATACATTTAGGAAAACCAAGTCAAGGCTTACTTTAAGAGTTAACAAGTAGTTTATACAGGTAGTCTGTAAGCAGGAAAGCAGACTGTTATGGTTTAGACAACATTGAAAATATCCAAATCTGCAGTAGAAAAAACAAACAATATTTGAATGTGATTACTAAAGTGTAAATAACAACTGCGTTTAATAGAAACTAAAGGGCGGGTGCCCAACCCCGAAAGGAGTTGAAATAGGGGAGCTATCCCCCCGCCAAAGGCGGCTTTCTAGGGCCTTTCCTAGCTGATGCTGAGAGGATTGGGTTCTAGTCATGTGGTGATGGGCTGGTCTATCCGAGTGAGAACTGAGCGATCTCTGCCATACCCATAGCTTACTCTGACTGTTCCTTTTACTTATATATCTTCTAGATCTCAAGTGGCGGCGTCTTTTCCGTGGATTTACCTCCCTACTGCCAACCTAGAAGTTGGCAGATTGGGAGCCAAAGCGTCACATTTTTCCCTTGCCCCTCAACTTTCCCTTCATAATTGCTGAGGGGCACAGGGCCTTGGGTAGGGCTTTGGTTTCCCGGGCGTTTCCGCACCTTCCTCAGCTCCCTGCCTTGGAGTGGCTTCGGTCACCCGGGCTTTGTTAGTGGTAAGCAGTGAGGATTTTGTGGGGGCGCTCGTTTATGGCCATGGCCTTGCTCGAGACCTTGGGGCTGTTCGGCCAGACAGCCTGGGGAACAACAACAACAACAACAACAACATAGAAACTAAAAAGTTTGCCATTTCGTTTTTACTCATAATGTATTACAATAAATATAGCCACTTGGTAATAGGAATGTATATTAACAAACAATAATTATTTATGAGTTCCCAAAAGTATGCACTTTAGTGATACCGTATAAATATGTGACCTCTTCATATTGAGTGACATCATAAAACATATGTTTTAAATATTATGCTAAGGTACTCTATAATACTGGTATTATTATACTAAGGTACTCTATAATACTGGTATTATTATACTAAGGTACTCTATAATACTGGTATTATTATTTCGTTCCGACGAACTTCGTTAACTTCATCGTATATTTTGAAGCACTAATATTTGGATATGTACGCAATTTATGCTAATATATTTAAGCACACTCTTTTCGATTCTTCACCTAATCTCGTAAAATATACAAATATCTTGACCTATTACTACGTCTCCCTAACATAGACCTTAATGACAACCTTTTCGACACAATCACATTGACAAAAACACAAAATGTCTTCACTGTCACCTTCATGTAATGTCAATTAATCTTATTATTCACCTATATTAACGCCAAACTTCAGCATTTTTTGTATTCATCTATTTTACTATTAGTATTTCTAACCATGAATAAAGCCATCGGTGATAGATAATCTGAAACACCTAATTGTGTTAAAAGGATTACCTACGTCCTCACGCTCACCTTCCCTTTCTGCATGTCGTACATCCAACACATTTTACTTGGCCCCTAAAGCCGGTATCACACGAGCGCTTTTTCCCTTAACATTTATCCTCAACACTGGCCTGGCAGCTTGTGTGGTCAACATATAAAATGTTTCGGTTGCTAAATTAACCTATCATCAATCTACTTTCCGATACCAGTGCAAAATACTTCAGAATTGTTGCCAGAAATATGTTGATCACCGAATGTTGACTATAAAATCTATCGTGTGATACCGGCTTTACTCTTCTCCACACCTTCTTCATCAGTCATTGCCATCAAAGTCATCAATATATTTTCAATATCTAACGCCCTCCAGGGTTTACAGTCATTTGCCTCGGAACTTCGCCCACACTTGAGATAACAAAATACTATTTAAAGCAAATTTTCGAAACAAATTTGTTTTGGCTGTGAGTATGAAGGAACCAAGAAGCAAAGCTGCTAATAGTGGGTGTCCCTTCAAATCGAAATACTGTGACAATTGCAGGATACGTTGGAGTTAAAATGTCTAGACACACTAACCTTGAATTTGCGTCCCAAGATGAAGGAAAGGTAGATTGTTAACTTGATCAAGTTAGTCAAAATACTATACTGTCCACCAGTGGCCACACATTATACTAACCAACTATAATCTAGACACCATCCATTCAATCCAGTGACCATCTAAGAATCATTAGTTTAATTTACTGGCCACCCAACCCATCCAGTTGCAATTCAATTAATCTAACGACCATCCAGCATTACCCAATGTCTTCCTAATCCATATAGGGGTCATCCAATGCATCTGCCACTTATTTAACCTATTTAATATATATTCCGTCCGTCTGCAGAATACTCAATCTATTCAGTGACAAAGCATTTCACCTAATAACCAATTCAGCGGCCATGCAATACATCCTACGACCATTTCATTCATTTAGTGGCCATCCAATGCATCCAGCAACCATCCAGTTCGTGCCCCTAACCCAATCTCCACTATTTATATAATCTCTTAACGCATAGTCCGATATCTCCTGCACATCCCGTCCTCACCCGGTGACCCCCAGTATATATCGACCATAACTATACTAAAGGCGCCTTCCTTTACTTCATCTTCTCATGTTTACTTAAATATGTCCGTGTATTGAGACAGCGTATTGAGGCGTATCCAGAAAATCTGTTAGCAGTTTGTCTGATATTTATATATATATATATATTTTTTGTTTCCGATTCTTCGTATGGTTGTATCTCTCTTTTTCTAGGTATTCTTTGTTCCTACCGTTCGTCTATTGTAGACACACGTCAAAACATCGCTTAATTTACTAATTATATATATTAATTAATTCCAGACTGTTGCTAAGTGTATACTAATTTAATTGATCTCTCATACTATCATTGAAATTGGTTAATGTTGCAATAAACCTTTCTCTGAAACTAAAAGAAACCTGACTATTTAACATTATCTAAAACAGACATGGATCTGGACTAACTTGAACGACTACACCATTTTGCATTAATTATATACAGAGATGAGGAATAGAATACCAGTGGCCATCAATAATAGCACAGTTATGTACTGTACCACCGTATCATTAAAGTTTGTCATTCCCACAAAATAGTTTGAGATATGTGCAGACTGCACAACAACAACCCCACAAAATATAATAAACATAAAGAAACATCAAGGACAATAGGTTATAATCAATAATTTCCATATATTAATATTTTGTGTCATGCCCCAGCGAGGGTTCGAACCCAGGCCAGTAGTGCAGCACTCTATCACCTAACCAACTAGACCACCGAGGAGTTTAAAAGTAATGGCTTAATTTGGAATTAAATCCCATCCACCACCACCCGCTCCGACTCGTCATCACGTAGCTAGATGCTAGATACCATACACACAAACACCTCACATACAAACGCTAGCAACCAAGTACTAGAGAAGGATACACGTAATCTGGGGGCACAGTGAAGGCCTCACTGATAAACAAGTAGAGCCTTAATAAATTAATATTTTGTGTCATGCCCCAGCGAGGGTTCGAACCCAGGCCAGTAGTGCAGCACTCCAGCACCTAACCAACTAGACCACCGAGGAGCTTAAAAGTAATGGCTTAATTTGGAATTATATCCCATCCACCACCACCCGCTCCGACTCGTGATCACGTAGCTAGATACCATACACACAAACACCTCACACACAAATGCTAGCAACCAAGTACTAGAGAAGGATACAAGTAATCTGGGGGCACAGTGAAGGCCTCACTGATAAAAAAGTAGAGCCTTTATAAATTATTATTTTGTGTCATGCCTCAGTGAGGGTTCGATATATTATTGTGATATATTAAATTCCATACCTATAATGATGCCATTGTGGTTACATGTGTTATGAATAGATAATCTATATTCATATGTTACCATAATGAGGCATTACTGTAGGCTACAGTATGAAAGCTTAGTACAGGAAATTCATAGGTAATTCATGGGTAACCTCTTAACACAACATACATTAACTGTATCCTTTCCACATACAGGTGTAATCATACATGTACACGCCCCATGTAACCTGTACGTAAATATGGTATATGCACTGCCTACGTCCTAAACACTTGTACATGGTGATTAATACAAACCAAACTGAAGGAAAATAGGTAACAACCATACAATGTTCTTGTATATACTTGTTAATTAATCTTTATGGCATCACGCTATGCATCTCACTACCGTAAATGTACAGTACTGGCATTAACCTTTTTCCCTGTCGTAAAGTATCAGTAAAACCCCGCCCAACCGGACTGATCGCGGGAAACCCTGTCCGGATCTGCCAAGAATTCGGATCTGGCGGAGTTCGAATTGGTCCCATACGAATGGGACATTACCGGATATCAGAGATAATTATGTCCGGTTCTCTAACTCTGACTACTCCGGATGTCAGAGATAATTATGTCCGGTTCTCTAACTCTGACTACTCCGGATGTCAGAGATAATTATGTCCGGTTCTCTAACTCGGACTACTCCGGATGTCAGAGATAATTATGTCCGGTTCTCTAACTCTGACTACTCCGGATGTCAGAGATAATTATGTCCGGTTCTCTAACTCGGACTACTCCGGATGTCAGAGATAATGATGTCTGGATTGCTAACTTTGTACTATCTAGTACCATCCTAAACTAAATTAACTGGATCTGAAAAATTAATTAGTGTAATGTACAGTACTGTACAAAAGAACATATCCCTTTCATACCTAACCCATCTCATCCATATGCCTACTGTATCTACATTTTATATCTACAACTGTTACATTACAAAGCAATACAATGTCCTTTTCTTACTGACCTGTAATGTAAGTGGAGTGGAGTGGGTGGTAGTGGTGGTGCCATCCAAAACAATGATTGCAACTGTAGCACATTTTTCATGTAGTGTACACATTAGAACACTTAACACTTTTTGCCACTTAAACAAAGAACTGAATGTTTTATTTTATTACCACAGTAAATCCACTTTTACCTTCTTAATTTTGCAATACTGATATATATTGAGGCATAACTTAGCCTAATCAACTTTTAACAACCTTCTCACTAGCCTCACCAGCCTTCTCTCCACTCTCCGCTTCCTTGGAAGTCATCACAACATCACTATCCATCTTGGTGGGGCAGGCGAGTAGAAATAATAGCACAAACACAGGGATAATGTCCAGATTGACGCACAACGCTTGGGGCAGACCCCCTGACTGGACGTAAACAATACTTTTGGTGGGAATACACTCTTACCGACAATGCTGTTCGGTCCGAGCTTGATGTTTTTTCCCCCTGCCATTCGGCCTTGTCCAAATGGCTTGGGCATATGTCCGAACCCGAATGCCTGTCCGAAAGTCTTGGGTTTCCAGATGGGAGGGCACCGGATGGGCGGGGTTTTAATGTATGTTAATCCTCCATATGAAGGCATTTCATCAGTTTTGAGTTACTGTGCGTATAATTTGCTTGAGTTAGTTGTAGTATTAGGACAAACAAAGCCTCTGCCATTGCTGCTCATAGTCTGTCTACAAGGTAAGCTCAATGAGTCAGGCTCTCCTAGTTTCAGCAAAATTACATACTCATGCTATGGCATTTAGGTCATGCCTCAAAGTAGCTTTGAGGACACTGAAGCAGTTCTCTATGAGGTTTAGAAATTAGTGAATGTGGTGGGAGGTACAATACTTCACTTTATGGTTGGGTATGAGCTTCAAAGCATCATGATGGCACTGAGCACTATCCATGATACCCAGAATAACGGCCAGGCACGTTATGTAGTATGTAAAAACTTTATTGAATTTCATGATGAATTTATCCACCAATGTAGGAGATAGCGGCTACCAGCGTTACATTACCACCTTGCTGTCCCCCTAAGGTTCATGACCCAGTCGCCCAATGATGCATAACCATACGTACATTTTGTGTATATATTATATCCAGTTTGCTCCACATTAACCCAGTGTTCTTGGATCCCCATGTAATGAGCATACTGCACTCGAGCATATTTCACTTCATGTGAATTCCGGTTTTATGGAGTATTTTCTCATTTCATGGCAGTTATCATAACCCCATCCAATGCTTTTGCCACTGTAGTGTCACAAATGTGTTGCTTTGCAGGGGAGGTGTCTCACAGTGCCTGGTTTAGTTCCTCTGATTAGATTGTTGGGACGGCCTCAATCATCATTACCAGGAATTCCACTGATTCGTCATCAACTTTGTGGCAAGTTATGGCTGTTGTGTACGTACCCCATTTTCTGGTAATTTTGAACGATGCCATAAACAGTTGTCCTCTTAATGTCCAAGTCAGCTGAAGTTGTGAGGAAATTCTTGTTCGCCTCGTATTGTGTGATTATCTTTCTCTTATCCTCCTCCGATACACAGATGTTGCGACATATAGGTTATTCGATTAGGCATAGTTTCACGAAGGCGCAACAAGTACCATGTTCTGATGGTGGACATGGGATGAAAAATGTAAACGTCCCTGACGGTAACGATGACAGCACATCATTATCACGATTGTTTGTCAGTATTGGAAACAGGTACAGGGTATCCTGGTCGACAAACGGTATCTGTACCATTTGTGGGTGCAAGGTTGTAAATACATACAATAACTATATGGACATCAGACTAACTTTCATTACACACTGTAATTTGCAATAACAACCCTCTAGTGTTATTTGGCAACTGTGGGTAGCGTCTATGGATCATGGATATACGAGTACAAAGATACTGATTTGTGTTTTACTATGAGATTCAATATTCTATAATTGTCGTACTAATGATATTCATTGTTGTAATATTTGCCATATTGATGCAAGTATTGTGTGGTTTTGTCATTAGTAATTTAATTGTTCCGACTATTGTGAACTTTGTCTCACGTAATGTTATACTGATGTAGTCAAGGAGGATAGATAAAGGAGATGAATGTGTGTCGTCAGATATTGAGTTCCGCGCGCGCGCTGTCCTAGGGATTTGGTGGCACCACTGTCATGAGGCATACAACAAAAAGACCTCAATCATTTCTCCTTATTAGATACTCCTTGCTATCTGCATACTTGGCTTGCCTGCAGTGTTAGCACAGTTGTAGAAGTTGTGATCTTCTTTCATATCTTACTAACTCTTCGTCATCCTCTTTCCGGGACTTCGGTGAAACCTTTTCTATTGTGCCAGATATCTCGAAGGCCTTTGATAGAGTCTGGCACAAATCTCTAATTTCTAAACTACCCTCCTTCGGTTTCTATCCCTCTATCTGTGCCTTTATCTCGAATTTTCTTTCTGGCCGTTCTATAACTGCGGTCGTGTGGACAGCCGTCGTTCACTTCCTCGACCTATCAACTCTGGTGTTCCTCAGGGTTCTGTACTATCTCCAATTCTCTTTCTAATATTCATTAATGATCTTCTGATCTGTACCTCCAGTCCTATCCTTTCATATTCTGATGACTCTACCTTACACTATTCAACTAGTTTTCCAGAACAACCCAACAAGCAAGCATTCAAAAAATCATGTGAAGATGCCATAAAATACTTAAATTCTTACCTATCAATCTTGTTAAATCTTGTTACTTTCAATGCTTCCAAAACACAATTTCTCCATTTATCTACCCGTAAAGAACTCCCACAGGACTATCCCTTATTCTTCAACAATACACAAATAAATCTTTCATCTTCTCTCAGTATTATAAGAATCTCTTTCTCTCCTGATCTCACTTGGAAAGACCATATTACTACCCTTGCTAAAACAGTTCCCAGAAGCTGGGTGTGCTCAACTGCCTCTGGGGATTCTTTACCCCTGCACAGCTTCTTGCTCTGTACAGGGAGGATCCTCTCACACAGCACTTCTTGACCAAGTAGAAAGGAAAGCCTTTCATCTCATTAACTCACATCCATTCACTGACTCTTTGCAATCTCTCTCTCTTCACCGCAGTGTTGCATCTCTCTCGCTATTCTATCGCTACTACAAAAATCAATGTTCCTCAGAGCTCTCTCATTGTATTATCACCTCCTCTACGTAGAGTACGTAGCACCCGTCTTGCAACACAATCCCATCCCTACTCTGTGTAACTCTCAATCCATGACTGAAACGATATTCTCAAACCTTCTTCTATTCAACAGCTGAGCTCTAGAACTCTCTCGCTGAATCCATCTTCCCCTCATTTTATGACTTAAATTGCTTCAAACTCCGTGTGTCCAGGCATTTTGCCTCGAATGTCCTTTGATTTTTGCCGTCACTCTTTCAACTGGGAGAGGCATTCGTTACAGGAAGTTCTGCATTTTGTCTTATTCATCCACATAGAAAATAAAAAACTTGTTTTATCTTGCGTGTTGCCATCTCTCTTGTGCGCGGATCACTATTATCAGAACTGTGACATCGCACTTTCCCATCCTTTATATAGTATTATACCAATCTGTATCGAACAATGTTCAAATGTTTCAGAGCTCTAAACTCTCATAACTCACCGAAAACCTATCTGACTAAATGTCATAACTCATCGAAAACCTGTCTGACTATAATGCAAAATGGGTACTTTGTTTATGCTTTCACGGTACAGTATATTCTTTTATATTGCTTCCTATAACTTTTTACCCAATTCGTGCACTCCATTTCCCTCACCGACCAGCCAGCACATGGGCCTCGCCCTGCTCCTATATTCTCGTGTTTTTATTCACCACAACTTCCACTTCATTTCCTCTACCTCATCCACTCTTTGTTGTACTTTCTTTAGAATTTTTCCTCCAGACCCTCGAGTAATCCTTTCCCCTCGTATCGCCCGTCCTGTTGTATTTTGTAGAATTCCCCTTGGCTGCTCCCAAATACTGTCTTATAATTATGTCTGTTCTTCTTACTCCTACTACCTCTAAAGTTTTCACCCAGCTCACTACTTACTTCTTTACCTCTCGTCTGTCCTCCCTCCAGTTTTTCTTCCTTCGAATCCCAGTGGATCACACATAATTATACTTTAATTGATTTCATGATTTCATTGGGGGTGTTTGGTGTTGTGGTGAAATTAATAAAATATAGATTACATATTATCCAGACATAGTATTGTGTTTTCATTCATTTTTAACTATTGTCCTCTCGTTCTTCTAAACATATTTATCCTTCCTATATAATATTTGTCCTCCTCACCCTCGAGTTCATCCTTATTTCATTACGGCTATGTCATTATCATTCCCTTCAGTATTTTGTTATGTATTTTAGTCCTACTATCCCATATTCCCTCCTAGGTGTTTTCCCTTACAATCGACCAGTCCTTAATTCCTCGCTTTCTAACATTTAATTCGTTAACGGCTCCCTTGTCCACTATTCATTACCCGAATTCCCTTTTCCCTTTTTTCAATAATCACAATCTTTCCTCCATTTCCCATAGAGTGTTTTATAACCAGGTCGTTCAACCCTTTAGTCTGTTCCATTCAGTCTATTGTTGTTTTTCATCCTCCGCACTCTCTCTCTCTCTCTCTCTCTCTCTCTCTCTCTCTCTCTCTCTCTCTCTCTCTCTCTCTCTCTCTCTCTCTCACACACTCACACTCACACTCACACACACACACACACACACACACACACGCTCACGTACGCACACAGTATTTAAATACATATCCCGGGGCAGGAGTCGTTAGAGGGATCCTCGATCAGTTTTCAGGTAACGAAATTGATGCCCGTGAAGGATTCCTTCCAGTACTGCCCCTTCCCCAAGCTTGTTAGCGAAATACGTGGAAGGGCTACCCCTTAAGGAGATTCTTAAATGTGGTGGTGTATGGTGTGAGCTTAACGTAGACCGTTTAATCGCCAACCTGCTTATAAATCTTGCCAAATTCATGGCACCAACATCATTAACACCTTACGAGCGGCCTATGCGGTTTATTTATGTGTACCGCACAGCGGGGTGTTTTTAGCCAAAATAGGGCTGTTTACGTGATCATTTTCATGCCTAAATAAGACCCAGAACGTAAAACAAGTACCTATCCCTGAAAGGGCATAAACAGAGCTTTCGAATGACACCATAACGATCCTTGTATGATGGATAGTTTTCTTGCAATAACCGTGCAACGCGAGTGCAAAAAGCAGGTAATTCGGTACTTTCAGTACATAATTGAGTATGTAGCGAGTGAGAGAGGGAGGAGGGAGCTGAGATTTGTGTCAGTAGGTTCGCCGCGGTGGTCTGGAGCAGTCATACGCTCGCTAGTCTCCTGCCACCACTTGTCTCTCTCTCTCAGCCACATTACGTGCTGAAATTGCCACTCGAGTTATGTCGAGCGCCGCCACATAGTCCAGCTTTATTTAACTCGACTAATGTTGCTCGCCGCTAATTATGGGTTAATTACAATACTATAAACGATAAGTTTACGTTGTGGGACCCGCAGAGGGCTACTCTCGTGATCCTAGTTCTAAAAGAATCAAGAGTGGGACTATTAACTATATGTAATGGGAGGTGATTTCACTCTTGCATGCTGCATGGAAAAAAATTAGTGTCTAAATATGTCCGTGCATGCCTGATAGATGTGGTATTATAGATTGTGGCTGCATCTCGTAAATCGTATATTTGTTGGGTGTAAATATATATCTTTGTCTTTGTTTACAAGTTCGAACAGGTGAAGCGGATATGGTGACATTTGACAGATCTACTTGTCATTTGCCACTTGGCTTCCTTGTCTTCAAGTGCAGTTAAATCGTCCTGTAGTCAAAGGCAATCGTCCCTATTAGTTATTGGTCGATAAACTCGGCTATCATCTGCGAAAGGTCTAGTAGTAGAAGTAAGTGATACTGGGAGGTCATTTATGTGTTACGATCCAGGTTCTCAAAGACACAGGGCTCTTCAACATTGGACTAGATAAAGGCAAAATGCAACAACGGTAACACTAGATCCAACCCCTGCCTTAAACACTGGAAAACAAAACACCATTACCGCCCTGAGTCGTGCCTGGACAAAGAGGTATCCTATGACTCGGTAACTGGTGCACACACACTAGGCTGACGCTCAATGAAACAGCCTATTCTCAAACAGTAAAAGATTACTCGATTATGTTACACAAAGAAAAGATAGTTAACGTGATTAATTAACGTTACGGTAGATACTCAAATAACTGGCACTCCTGTATTAAAGAAAGTGCAATGCTAGTCCTGCAACATCAACTGGAAACTTCTGAAATAAGTCTGATGCTGGGAAGATGTTCGTAAAGAATCTTGAACAATTATAATGCAGAATACGGGTCACAATAAATACTAGGACATATAGTAATAATAGGCAGGCGAATAATAAAGACTGCGCAAAGGTAGTAATGCTCGACAACTAAAGAAATGCTTCGTGACACAACGCAACAGCCTACTAGGGTTGTGCAACTCAACAACAACCTCGGCTCAAAAGTGCAGTGAATAATAATGCTGCATACATATAATAATGGGGCTTATCTCTAACCAGTGTCTGCTCAGTTAATAAAGTCTAGCTGGGGTATCAAGGCAGGGCAACAATGGGCGAGCATGCGGCTCGTAGCCTAAAGTTGTCCGAAGGTGGTATAATGAAGATTACGTTATATGATGGGGATGCTCTCTTGATAAATCTAGGTCTCTAGTACCTAGCTCTATCCTGACGATCCCTCCGAAGTCAACACAAAGAGGCAGCACTATGTTGTGAGGGATAGGCTATGGCCCTCTCACACCACAGCGCTGTGCTCGCAAAGTAAACCCACCCGAAGACAACTTAGGCTCCCACAGTACCTGTCGATGTCGTGCAGGGCTTAGCTAACACTGCACACATCGGAGACAATGACACAGTAACCTTACCCCCAGTCTAGCTTTAGATAACCAAGCAGAATCACTCAACACCTTGCCAGGGAGACATATACCGGTCTACAACCTTCCCGAGAGAGGACACATACGGAAAAGTCCGTCTCTCAAAACCTCAATAAAGCATAATACCTCCTTAACCTAATACATGGAAATATCTGAGAGCTTCGCGTACAATACGACTGGTCGACGGTGAACGTCTATGCTGAAACCAGAAGGGATGTTGAGTTTAATAAAGATTAGAGAATGAGAAAGGAGAAGTCGAGAGAGAGAGAAATAGTATGCAAAGTGGCGAGTATGGGGGACAGAATTGCAAAGGATGTAGGCGATACGCATGTCAGGCAAGCTCTGAGCTGGTAAAGAACACGAGGCCGCGACGGGAAGGGACTAGTTGACCACCCGGCCGCCAACGCCGTCAGCGCCCAAGCGAGCCGCGCCATAGCTCACCCCGCTGCCAGGTGTACTCCCTCACCCTCTCTCGCTCGCCTCCCACACAAGCAACATTTATATTATAGCGAATATAAAATATAAGGCGCGGTCACAGACCAAAACAAAGACCATTTCTAGACTGTCTGTGGCAACACGACACTAATTAAATAAAGCAGATCATTCTAGGACAACTGTAGCCCATCCCCCCATCCTGGCGAGCGCTAGCGAGCTGCAATGCCCCACGCAACCATTCTGCTAACGCCGGGAGGCGTCACACCCCCCCCAAGATATGGGACACTCAACCATGAGCCCATATCTGAACAGGCAGAATGTCGCTAGAATCTGCCACTCCTAACCACTCTGCCACTCATGGAATGCAAGCTCAGTCTCCTCAAAAAAAATACAACAACATTTTTTTATATAAACAAATCGTATCACCCTTCCCAAATATAATACATTCATTCATAACATTGTGCTCCCAGAGCGAGCTTTAAGAAGCACAGCCTACTGAGGGAAAATCATCTGCACTCAGTACTCAGCTACAATATTATCTTAAAATTAATTATCAAAGAGAAAGAGTTTTTATTTAATTTTTCATATTTTATTTTAATGTTGTTTTTGGCGGCTACTATAGATGTAGCCTAATTTTCTTCTAATCAAAGCCAACAACTCCTGCCCTGCGACCCTACGCTGATGCTACACACGCGAGCCAACAAGCACCAGCGCAAAAATACACCGCGAGCCAAGACAGGAGGCTATACCAACATACTGTGGTAGCCTACCCCGGATCCTCCACCCGCGACAAACATTCCGCAATCACATTCTCACAACCGGCAATATGGCGAATGTCTAAGTTGTACTCTTGCAACATGAGCGACCATCTGGTCAGCCTCATATTCCGGTTGTGGAATTGATTGAGGAATTTAAGCGGGTGGTGGTCGGTATACACTACCACGACTGGCCCATAGGCAGGAACATAGACCTCAAAGTGTCTGAGCGCTAACACGATTGCCAGCAGTTCCTTTTCAACAACCGAATAGTTTTTCTGTGCTGAATTAAATTTCTTTGAAAAGAAACTGACTGGATGGTCAGGACCTTCCTCGTCTGTCTGCAAAAGTACGGCACCAGCCCCTACTCCGCTGGCATCAGTCGCCAACTGAAATGGTCGTTCAAAGTCCAGGGCCCTGAGGATAGGGTGAGTGCATAAAAGGTGTTTAACTACTCGAAACGCCTGCTCACACTCAGGTGCCCAGCGGAACTTTTTAGCTTTGGCTAGTAGATCTGTCAAAGGAGCTAACACAGTAGAATAGCCTCTTATAAAGCGGCGGTAATACCCAATCATGCCCAAAAATCTCATGATCTGCCGCTTGGTGGTCGGCCTGGGGAACAAGTCGATAGCCTGTATCTTCTGTTGGGGCGGGCTCACCTGCCCTATCCCAACCACAAACCCCAGATACTGCACCGTGGCTTGCACAAAGTCACACTTGCCCAGATTAACCACCAAGCCTGCTTTACTAAGTTGACTAAATAAGGCTAATAATGTGCTCACAGTGACTTTGGAAATCGTTGTCATAAATGATCACGTCATCAAGGTAGACAGTACAGTTTGGGATGTCTGCTACGATGTCGTTCATTAAGCTCTGGAAAGTGGCCGGTGCATTTTTCAGACCATATGGCATCACGTTGCAACGGTAAGTACTGCCATCCACCACAAACCCGCACACCTTTTTAGCCCGCTCAGACAGTGGTACTTGCCAGTAGCCTTTGACGAGGTCTACCTTGGTCAAGTACCTTGCTTTCCCGATCTTATCCACACTGTCATCCACCCGGGGAAGAGGATATGCATTGGTGGGGGTCAACCCGTTCAACCGCCTAAAGTCAATGCAGAACCGAACTTTTCCATCAGGTTTGGGCTGCAGAGTGACAGGAGAAGTCCACCGTACTGCCCCCTTCTCGATCAAGCATCTCGCCAGCATATACTCCAGCTCATCCCTGAGCGCTGGGAGTTTAATGGGTGGCACCCGATAAGGTATCAACTTGAAGGGGGGGGTGCTCTCCTACATCGACATCATGCACCGCTTGAGTAGTGAGGCCTGGGTGCTCGGCAAATACAGTGGGGTATGAATCGAACAGGCGCTGCACTGCCACCTGCTGTTCCTCCGGCAGGTGCGCCAGAGCATCATGCGCACATTGGCTCGAATTCCCCGCCCACTGATCAGCCGAGACATGACAATCCCAGTTATCATCCACCTGATCATTGCTGCCCCCCTCTCCTTCTCCACCATGACCGCAGCAGGTCAACACAGGGACAGCTAGTGACTCAGGTGGGCGCCTCACATACTCCTTCAACAGATTAATGTGGCATAGTTGGTTACGCTTCTTCCGGTCTGGAGTGGCAACGAGGTAATCTAGATCGGAGATCTTTGACACCACCCGATAAGGCCCAGCGTACTTGGCAGCCAGAGGATGACCTGACAAAGGCAACAGGACCAACACCTCTTGACCTACCTGAAACTCCCGGAGTTTCGCCTTAGTATCGTACCTGTCCTTCATACGGGCCTGCGAACTCACCAAATTAAGCCCGGCCAGCTCCAGACTTCTAAGCATTCTCTCTCTGCTCTCGAGGACGTATCTCAACATAGAACATGGCTTAGCGGTACCCTCCCAAATCTCCTTCACCATGTGGAGAGGGCCCCTCACCTGATGCCCGAAAACAAGCTCATTCGGACTGAAACCGAGACTCTCTCCAGGTACTTCTCTTGCCGCGAACAAAACATACGGCAGACCAAGGTCCCAATCCTTTCCGTTCTCTGCGCAGTAACATCGAAGCATGCTTTTCAGCGTGGCGTGCCACCTCTCCAACACCCCTTGACTCTCCGGGTGATACGCAGAAGAGACGACAGTGCTGATGCCATGCTGAATCATAGTTTGTTTGAACAGATTAGATGTAAAATTAGAACCTTGGTCCGATTGCACCTCTTGCGGGTAACCATACCGCGAGCAATACAAGAGCAGGTTCCGGACAACAGTTTTCGCCGTGCCATTTCTCATTGGATATGCATCAGGATAACGAGTGGCCACATCCATGATAGTTAATAGAAATTTATTACCGGCACTAGTAGGGGGCAGGGGTCCGACCATATCAATGATGACCTTACTGAAGGGCGGTCCACTGACAGGAATGGGGTGCAACGGGGCTCTCGGAATTGTTTGGTTAGGTTTTCCAACCCTCTGGCACGTATGACACCTTGCTATCCAGGTTACCACCTGCCCCTTCAACCCCGGCCACCAAAACAATTTTTCTAAAGCTGCCACCGTTTTTCTCACCCCTAGATGTCCTGCCAGTGGTATGTCATGCGCCAACCTCAGTAGGCTATCCCTGCACTCCCGTGGCACCACCAACTGGTCCACTAATCTGGACCCCTCTTGCCAACTACGTTTAGGGTCTTGAAAACGCCTATAGAGGATGCCTTCTAAATAAAAAAAATCTCCTGGCTGTGCATCGCCGTCCTCGTCGAGCTCTACAGCTCCATTAGCACACGTTTGGAGCTCAGGGTCCTCTAGTTGCAACCGACGTATATCTGAGGGTGCCAAGCGATCTAACTGCTCCCGGTGCAATGCATGACCTTCCCCGATACTGGGCTGCTCCCTCTGTCTCTCTCGACGTACATAACGTTGCTGTCGTGGAGAATCGTCATGCCCAGCCTCGTCACTCTCGATGACAGGCCCAGGGGCTACTCCAGAATTAAGTAATGGTGCTAATACTGAATCACCCAGGAGAGCCGCCGAGTCAAAACTCTTAAAACCAACTCCAGCTTTAGCCTCCTCCTGTTGATCGTTCCTCCGCTGGTCTGAAGACGGAGGACTAGGCTGTGACACTTTAGCTGCCCGAGCTCGGGTGACAACACACGCCATGGGTTGTGTCTGGCACCGCTCGACCCACTCTTGCTCTTCCCTACTCACGTCGGCCGGCCTCTCGGCAACGACTAAGGGTAGAACCTCAGAAGCGGGCATTGCAAAGTCGTTGCCGAGAAGAAGGTCGACGCCCTCCACTGGCAGTTTCTCCACAATCCCGACATCCAATTCACGTGCCACACCATCCACCTCCAACTCCAACCGCACCAGCGGGTATGACCGAGTTGCATTAATACCCTGCACCACTACCACCCGAGCCGCGTTTATAGGGTAGCCAGTCAAGTTTTTCATCAGAGTCTGGGAAGCACCTGTATCACGCAAGACCTCTACTCCATGCTTGCGGCCCGCCCACATCACGCAACCCCGCCCTCTATGGTCGCAAAAAACATCCTGAGCAGGGTTCGAGCCTCCCAGGTGCTTCTGCATTGGCTGTGCCTCAGCCTCTGATGAACTGCCCCGGGCAAACTCAGATGACTTCGGAGACACACCAATGTTGCAGGCCAAAGACACAGCTGCTGTAGGTGGTTTGCTAGGACAGACTCTTGCAAAGTGCCCCTTTTTATGACAATGATAACACTCCAACTCCCCTTTGGGCTTCCCTTGGTACTGGGAAGGGCCCGGCCCCTTCTTAAATGGGACGGTGCTAGTCTTGTGGTAAGTCTTGGTATCATGGCTCTTGTACTTGTTTGCATAAGGTATATCACTAACTCGGGGGGGTGGGGCGTCATGCCCCTTGTTACCTGCCTCACTACGCTGGGCAGACCCGCACCCACGAATTAGTGATAGCCGGAGGTCAGCCATCTCAGCTGCCTCCTGTAGAGTTTTTGGTTGCTTTTCTTTAAGGTTTAATGTCAGGTCGCCGCCCGTGCATTTGAAAAACTGCTCTAAAAGCACCAACTGTTTAATGTCGTCAAACGTAGTAGCTTTCTCCGACCTCAGCCAATTCCCAAAAGCATCGGACAGCTCCCGGGCATGCTCCAAAAAGGTGCTCTCCCAACCCTTGGTAACACCCCGGAACTTCAACCTGTACGTCTCTGGTTGTAGTTCGTATGCTCTCAGGACAGCCTCCTTGAGTTCCTCATAGATAATACAAGACTCTATAGGCAATGCATCATAAGCCTTGAGTCCCTTGCCCACAAGTCTAGAGGAAACAAGGGCTGCCCACTTCTCCCCAGGTCACTGGTGTTCCTGGCACTTCTTCTCGAATCTCATGAAAAATTCGGTGACACCCGACTCATCAAATACAGGGACTAGTTTCAACAGGTGCGACAAAGACTGATCATGCCCACAATTCCCACCACCGAGACGTTGCCCTGTCGTTTCCACCCGAGTCTTCTCAAGATCGATATCTGCACGGTACCTGGTAGACTCAGCCTCCGACTGGGATTTTATTCTCGCGAGTTCGAGATCAGTCTGGTGTTTAGCCTTAGCGAGTTCGAGATCAGCCTGTCGCTGCTGGTTAGCCATCTCAAGCTGGAAGAGCATTTCTGTAGTGAAACTTTGAGGAGGAGGTGCAACTATTGGAGGCCCACCCAGCGATCCTAAACCACGCTGCCAGCGGCTATCGGCCTGCGGCGGAAACGTACTAAACTCCGGCATCCTAGAGGTCCCGATGGGAGTAGAGTGGAGGGGGGGCTCGAGCAGAAGTCCCCGAGCACCCTCTCCACCCTGGACCTCACTAGCCGCCCCCAGTACGCAAGCCCTCAAATCGTTCTTCTTGATGCCATGAGCCACCTTAAGCCCCATGAGGGGAGCCAAACACTGTAGACCATACTTGCTAATTCCCTCTAGTCGATCAGCTGTTATAGGCACCTCCAAAAACTTCTTTGCGGCCTCCTCACTAGTTACTAACCCCCCTGGCATCTGCCCATCAGAGCCTGCATCATTCCCTGAACTCTCAGTATGATCTGATTCGTCTCCCATTGTGTCCACCAAAAATTCTCACGTTTATAAAAAAAAAGAAGAAGTACCCAAGCTCCTATGTAGCACTATTCACTTGCCAAAAATGTCTGAAGACTCTCAAGCGCTATACTACTTTGCCAAAAAAAAATTAACGTGCCCACTATATTCCTCAATAAAACAAATGACCACAACAATCCTGCAATTATCTCTTAGTTCACAAGATCCTGAGCTAGGTCGCCATTTGTTACGATCCAGGTTCTCAAAGACACAGGGCTCTTCAACATTGGACTAGATAATGGCAAAATGCAACAACGGTAACACTAGATCCAACCCCTGCCTTAAACACTGGAAAACAAAACACCATTACCGCCCTGAGTCGTGCCTGGACAACGAGGTATCCTATGACTCGGTAACTGGTGCACACACACTAGGCTGACGCTCAATGAAACAGCCTATTCTCAAACAGTAAAAGATTACTCGATTAGGTTACACAAAGAAAAGATAGTTAACGTGATTAATTAACGTTACGGTAGATACTCAAATAACTGGCACTCCTGTATTAAAGAAAGTGCAATGCTAGTCCTGCAACATCAACTGGAAACTTCTGAAATAAGTCTGATGCTGGGAAGATGTTCGTAAAGAATCTTGAACAATTATAATGCAGAATACAGGTCACAATAAATACTAGGACATATAGTAATAATAGGCAGGCGAATAATAAAGACTGCGCAAAGGTAGTAATGCTGGACAACTAAAGAAATGCTTCGTGACACAACGCAACAGCCTACTAGGGTTGTGCAACTCAACAACAACCTCGGCTCAAAAGTGCAGTGAATAATAATGCTGCATACATATAATAATGGGGCTTATCTCTAACCAGTGTCTGCTCAGTTAATAAAGTCTAGCTGGGGTATTAAGGCAGGGCAACAATGGGCGAGCATGCGGCTCGTGGCCTAACGTTGTCCGAAGGTGGTATAATGAAGATTACGTTATATGACGGGGATGCTCTCTTGATAAATCTAGGTCTCTAGTACCTAGCTCTATCCTGGCGATCCCTCAGAAGTCAACACAAAGAGGCAGCACTATGTTGTGAGGGATAGGCTATGGCCCTCTCACACCACAGCGCTGTGCTCGCAAAGTAAACCCACCCGAAGACAACTTAGGCTCCCACAGTACCTGTCGATGTCGTGCAGGGCTTAGCTAACACTGCACACATCGGAGACAATGACACAGTAACCTTACCCCCAGTCTAGCTTTAGATAACCAAGCAGAATCACTCAACACCTTGCCAGGGAGACATATACCGGTCTACAACCTTCCCGAGAGAGGACACATACGGAAAAGTCCGTCTCTCAAAACCTCAATAAAGCATAATACCTCCTTAACCTAATACATGGAAATATCTGAGAGCTTCGCGTACAATACGACTGGTCGACGGTGAACGTCTATGCTGAAACCAGAAGGGATGTTGAGTTTAATAAAGATTAGAGAATGAGAAAGGAGAAGTCGAGAGAGAGAAATAGTATGCAAAGTGGCGAGTATGGGGGACAGAATTGCAAAGGATGTAGGCGATACGCGTGTCAGGCAAGCTCTGAGCTGGTAAAGAACATGAGGCCGCGACGGGAAGGGACTAGTTGACCACCCGGCCGCCAACGCCGTCAGCGCCCAAGCGAGCCGCGTCATAGCTCACCCCGCTGCCAGGTGTACTCCCTCACCCTCTCTCGCTCGCCTCCCACACAAGCAACATTTATATTATAGCGAATATAAAATATAAGGCGCGGTCACAGACCAAAACAAAGACCATTTCTAGACTGTCTGTGGCAACACGACACTAATTAAATAAAGCAGATCATTCTAGGACAACTGTAGCCCATCCCCCCATCCTGGCGAGCGCTAGCGAGCTGCAATGCTCCACGCAACCATTCTGCTAACGCCGGGAGGCGTCACATATGGAAGAAAGGAAAAGTAGGGGAACCAGAACGGTGCCTTGTGGAATGCCAGAAGTTACACAGTAGAAGAATGAGAACCCTCGAGATATTGTGGATTGGGTGGCCCATCGGCTATACCGATGGCCCCTATGACGTCCTATGGGTCATGGTTATCAGGAATAAGGTGGGACACATATTGGGGGATAACAAATACAAATGCAAATTAAAGTTGCAAGCAACGTTGTGCGGGGTTCGAGCGGGGTTGCACGCAGGGTATTGTGTTGGATACAAGGGCTGTGCCACATATATCAAAATATCATGTATCTCATCGGGCATGGAGAAAGTACAGAAGGAATATAGTGTAGCCATTTTGGCTATGGCCACTTAGACCATTAACTCCCTCAGACATATATGACGCGATCGCTTCATATGGATAAGTGAACCAAAAACTCATATGACGCGATCGCGTCATATGGACTTATCTCTATACCTCTCCAATAAGTTTATGACGCGATTTTGCGTCATATGAGCTCAGTAAGTCCGATAAGTTAGCTTACGATAAAACCGTTGGTGGCAACCTCAGTCACCTCCGATAATTCTAACGGCCGCAGTGTTGTTGTGAGTGTAGTGCGAGGCAGTGGCAATGATACCGGGGCTCCCGCCTCCTCGGACTTACTGGAACATAATATGTCTGAGGGAGTTAAGGAGTGTGACCATTTTGGTTAAAGCTATTAATCCTCTACGAGTTGTTGTTGTTGTTGTTGTTCCCTAAGCTGCCTGGCCGAACAGCCCCGAGTCCCTGAGGAAGGCCATGGCCACGATCGGGGTTTCCCACAGAGCTCTCATTGAGTGTAGATTGTGTTGTTGGCGTAAGTGGTTGTGTGAAATGCAGTCTTCTATGATGTGTTTAATGGTATGGGGTGCTGTGTTACATCCCGGGCAGGCGTCGACAACGGAGTCATCCAGTCTCTTCTGATAGCTCAGGAGAGCTGGATGGTGTCCGCATCTCAGCCTGGCCAGGTGGACTCTGTCCTCGCGAGGAAGGGAGGATTCGGAAGGATGGATTTCGGGAGGTCGTGCTTGCAGCTGCGTGTTGTCTGTGAGTGAGTGGATGGATCGGCGAGAGATATGAGTATGGATGTGCTTCTGGAAGTTGGTTCGGGTGGGAGAGAGGACAGTAATTGTGTGTGATACCGTGTGCTGGGTGTTGTTTTGATATTTCTTGGTGTCTGTGGGTGTGTTGCCATGTAGTTTAGTGGGTGGTCTTGGTTCGTGGAGGCTGCTGCCAGGAATTGAGTGCCTCTCATGTTCAGATGGTCTTTGACTTTGAGGATTTTGGTTTCTTGATGTAGGTGATCTGTGGGTGCAGTAGCTGTGCAGCCTGTAATGATCTTCAGGGCTTTGTTTTGAATAGTCTGTAAGGTCTTATGATGTGTTTCAGCTAGATTAGAAGCCCAGGCTGGGCATGCGTATTCCATCACTGATCTTATGTATTGTTTATATACTGTGGTGGTAGTTTCTTTGTTGTGTCCAAATTTTGTGTGAGCAAGTGACCTGAGGGCGTTAAGTCTGGGTGTCAGTTTCTTTTTAATGTTTGTGGTGTGCTGTTTGAATGTCATATGAGTATCATATGTTACTCCTAGGATTTTGGGTGTGTGTGTATATGTTAGGGGTGTGTTGTTTATGGTGAGTTGAGGGATGTATTTGTGTTCTGTCCAGCTTGTGAGCAGGGTTGCGCTGGATTTGGCTTGGGGTAGATTAAGTCGGTTTGTAGTGCACCAGCCATGTAGTGTGTTGAGATAGGGTTGAAGGAGATCTGTTGCTCTTTTTGGGTCATGGTGTGTGCATGTGAGTTATCTGCTCAACAGGTGGTGTTGTGTGTGTGTAAGTGTGAGAGTCCGAGTGTAGGGGGTGAGACAGTGAAGCACGGGAACGAGGTGGCTTCAGAGATGGGGTCGTTTCGGGCCATGAGTGAGCACCGTGCCTCATGTGAAGGCAAGATGGCAGGTGCTCGTTGTACTCTACGTGCTTCACATGTCTCACTCCCTAGACTGGAACAAGACCTCACGGGCTTCACTGTTCATTGTAAAGCGGTGAATGTTAAGGCTCTCAGCCTATGCCCGAGAGGAAGTAAGTTGGAATATAGAAAAAAACAAAACAAAATGTGAGTGTTATGTCATCTGCATAGGAGGCTAAGTTTATTTGGGGCGTATTGGGTGTAGTTATATCGTGCATGTACAGATTGAAGAGTGCGGGCGATAGGACGGATCCTTGTGGGACTCCGTTTGGAAAGTTTCTGATTTTAGATGACTGACCGGCAAAAGATACGTGTGCACATCTGCCTGCTAAGAAGTTGGCCAGCCACCTTTTTGTGTTGTTGTGCATGTTTGTGTTGTAGATTTTGTTTGTTAGGTTGTGGCGGGGGATGGCATCGAAGGCTTTACTAATGTCGAGTGTGGCTAATAGTGATCTGTATGGTGGTCTAGCTGAGTTGATGCCGTCAAAAGATCTTTGTGTAAGGTCTGTGAGAAGAGTGTTTGTGGAGTGAAGTGGCCTAAAGCCATGTTGTGTTGGAGCTAGGGGTAGGTCGGGTGTAATTAGTTGTAATACTAGGCGTTCCATGACTTTGGAGGGGGAGCAAAGGAGTGTGATGGGGCGGTGCGTGGAGGGTAGCGTGGGGTCTTTGTTGGGTTTGGGGAATGTGGTGATGAGACCTTGCTTCCAAATGTCTGGTATGGTGTTGTGTGAATAACTGTAGTTTGATATGTTAGTGAGTGCTTGTATGCCTTGTGGTCCCAGGTGTCTGAGGTGTATGTTGCATATGTTGTCTAGGCCACAAGCGGGTGAGTGCTTGAGATTGTTGATGATATGCTTTGTCTGGTGATTGGTGAAGGGTGTATAGTCAGGGTCTGTGGGGAATTGTCTCTTACGTCGGATGACACGTCGGTCGTCTTTGTGAGGTTTTAGGTGGCTGACATGTGAGAAGTGATTGATGAGAGTGTTTGCTTGTTGTTTACATGAAGGAGTAGAGTCTGTTGTTGTGATTGCAGCATGTGATTGTGTTGTGTTGCTGTTGGAAAGTGTGATGCTGTTTAGTGTTTTGTAGAGTTTTTTGGGGTTTGTTTTGTGATCAAGTGTTTGTAAGAAGTTATTCCAATTTAGTTTTTGTTGTTCTTGTATTTTGTTGTTAGTTTGGGTGTTGAGTGCTTGGATTTGTTGTGTGATGTCTTGTGAGTGGGGTGCTGGGGAGTGTTTCAGTATGTCGCATTGTCTGATGAGGTTTTGAATTTCTGGTGTGAAGTTGGGGTTGTGTCTTTTTCTGTTACCTCTTGGAATGTGTTTCTTGTCAGTGTTTTGGATAGTTTTATTGCGTATGTGTACAGCATTGTTGATGTTAGTGATGGGTGTACTGTTTAGAGTTGTGAAGTGTTGTTCTGTCTCATTTGTGAATGCTTCCCAGTTAGGTCTTTTATAATTGGTGTATGTGTGTTTGTGGTTAGCTGGGGTGAGTCTGGTTTTGGTGGTGTTAATGATCGGGAGGTGGTCAGAGCCTAAGGTTCTGACCACCCTCCAGGATGTTGTGGGGGCGAGTTCTGGGGAGCAAAAGGTGATGCCTGGAGATGATGGGGTATAGAGGTCTTGGTGAGGAATATGGGTATGTTGATGGATGTCGTTAAGGATGATGAGGTTAACAGTTTGGTTTTGTAGTACCAGCCCTCTGTCTGTGTCGGGGTTGTTGACAAACCAGGCCGACGTCTTGGCGTCGAAGTCACCACCCAGGATGATGTGTGGGGTGTTTGTGATGTGTTGTAAGTGTGGTCTGTATTCATTTGGTACTGTAGGGGATGTATGTGTTTATGATGGTAATGTTGGAGTTGTTGCCAGTGCGTATTTTAATTGATTGTATTTCTGTTGTGTTATCATTTGGAGGGAGGAGGGATTTGGTTTGTACTCTGGTAACTATGTATGATATTTCTTTGAGTACCAGGGTGATGAGTCCACCGCCTCCGCCGACAGCCCGGTCTTGTCTGATGGTGGTGAAATCATGAAATGTGGGTGTTTTTTGTGTTGTGCAGAGTTTTGTTTCTTGTAAGATGGCAATGTGTATGTTGTGTTGTTTGATGAAGTGTGAGAGTTCGTGTTTCTTTGTGTTGATGCCATATATGTTCAATTGGAGAATGTTAATATTATGTGCACGATGTATGTTGGGTGCTGCTGCACGAGGATGGGGTGGGGGTGAGGGAGGGAGTGGGGGTGAGGGAGGGGCTGGGGGTTGGGAGGGGTGAGGGGGGGTGGGGATTGGGGAGCAGGAGATGGGGGTTGGAATGGATTAGGATGGGGTGTGGTGTGTTGAGTTGAGGATGTGGATGGTATGGGAAGGTTAGGTGGGTTAGGGAGGAGAGGTGGACAGGTTTTAGGGGGGGGAGTGGATGATATGGGAAGGTTAGGTGGGTTGGGGAGGAGGGGTGGACGGGTTTTAGGCAAGGGATTTGACTGGGAGAGGGAGGGGCATGAGGAACAGGTCCAGGTGTTCGTGTAGTGTTTCTTGGAGGCAAGTGTTGTGCAGGTGAAGTGGGTCCAGTTCCTGCATGAATTGCAGAGAACTGAACCCTTAGTGTGGCGACTCGAAGTGATGGGTTTTGAGCAAGTTGGACATATGTATGTGTAGGTGGGTCCTGGGTTGCTCTCAATGTCTCCAGCTAGAAGAAGTCTTCGAGAAATGACAGCCGGAGAGGAATTTCTCGGTGTAGGAAAAACTGTGTGATGTGTGTGTGTGGTGTGAGGTGTGGAAATTCCCGGCGCGACCGAAGCCGCTCCAAGGACTCCTGTACGAGTAGGCATAATTGCCCGAAGTTGCCTTCATTCTCTGCTCATTTTCATGCATAAGCAAAAGCCAGAGCGTAAACAATTATGTATTCGTGAAAGTACGGTAATAGCTTTCAAATTACTCCTGAATCATCCCTGTACGACGTCTGGTTTTCTTGTAAGGATCTTGGAAACGAAGGGCAAAATTGCTAAAAATTACCAAATCCGATAGGCCTAGGCGAAATCGCTAAAAATTACCAATTATTTTCTGTTTTCGCTATGTGTGACGCTGCACATAAGTGAACTCTCTCTCACACAAACCTCAGTGTCGTGGCGGGGCCTGTAGGCTCCGGCTGACGTCCATCCGTGCTGCTTGCAAAAGCTGGCCTGGCTCACAGGCTACAAAATAGCCGGAAAATCGTCTCAGTCATATGAGGGGCCACGCGTGAATTGGGTTAAGAAGTGTGGTTGTTTAGATTATTTAATAGGGTCACCATAAGGGTAATGATGTGGCATTTTTTCTGTACAGAAGCTTGGCCTTTTTGGTTGGGGCTTCTTAGGAATGTGACCTTTTTCGTTAGCCATGGAGAAACTGCAGAGGTACAAATTATTATAAGCAACCTCATGTTAAAAATATTGTATTGATTGTATGCGTGTATGCCCCGACAGAGGATATACTTGAAAGAAAGAAAGAGGAGTTCTGGATGAAAATGTGGAGGCGTGCCTGGAGAAGTTTGACAAGAACGAAAGAATATTTCTGATAGGGGATATGAATGGTAAGGTGGGTGATAGGAAAGTTGAGGGAGTGGTGGGAGGGTGGGGGTACCATCATAGGTGTATGGGAATGATAGTGCACTTGTGGACGTATGTGTGGGGAGGAGGCTGTGGATAGCCAACACCTTCTTCCGACACAGAATGATCCACAGGTACACGTGGAAACGGATGTTGACGATGAAGGATAAGACAGTGGTGGAACGAAAGTCATTGATTGATTATGTATGTGTGGATGAACGAATGAAGAAATCTGTGATGGATGCTAGGGTGTATAGGGGTATTGCAGGGGATCTGTCTGATCATTATGTAGTGGTAGCTATGGTTAGGATACAAAAGAAGTGGGTGAGGAGAGCTGGAGGGAGGCGAGAGGAGGGTGGAATGGTGAGGAGGGTGGAGAGGTTGCAGGAGGAGGAAGTCAGTGAGGAGTACAGGAGAGCAGTGGAAAGACGACTAGGTGGGTTCGACCTGGAAGTTATGGAGGAAATGGAGGAGATGAGCAAGGTGTTTAAGGATGAGATCTGTGCAGCATGTGAGGAGGTGTGTGGAGTGAGGAGAAGAGGGAGGGGAGTGAAAGGTACAGCATGGTGGACAGAAGAGGTAAGAATTGCTGTGGAAGAAAAGAAGAAAGCATAATTATAGAGAGTGGTTGGGTAGTAGAGGGAATGAAGATTCCGAGAGACAGAAACGAGCGAGGTACGTGGAGAGTAAGAGAGTAGTGAAGGAAAGTAAGAGAAGAGTAGATGAGGAATTTGGAAGGAATCTGAGTGTAAAATGGAGGGAGAGTAAGAAACTGTTCTGGAAAGAAGTCAAGAAAGGTAGGGAAGGTAGCAAGGGAAACAGTAAGGGTGTGAAAGATAAGAATGGGAGAATGCTAGCCGAGAAGCAAGAGAGAGTCGAAAGATGGAGGGAGTACTTCAGTGAGTTGCTAAATGTAAGGAATGAAGAGCCAGCAAACATAGCTGGATATGTTATGGGAGGGAGAAGAAGAGAAGTAGTGCAGGAGGAGGTGGGGATCAGGAGGTCAGAAGTGTGGGAAGCCATGAAAAGAGTGAAGTTGGGGAAAGCACCAGGAACAGATGGAGTGTGTGGGGAAATGTTGAGGTATGGTGGTGAGATAGTGATAGAATGGGTATGGAAAATGTGCAAACTAGCATGGGAGAAGGGGAGTGCACCCGATGACTGGAAGAGACATAATAGTCCCCCTATATAAGGGCAAAGGGGAAAGAGGAGTGTGTGGTAACCACCGAGGAATATGTCTTCTAAGCGTAGTAGGGAAGGTATACAGTAGGGTAGTGATTGAGAGAGTGAGAGTGAGAACGGAGAAATGGATAGGAGACGAGCAGGGAGGTTTTAGGAAGGGAAGAGGATGTGTAGATCAGATTTTTACCCTGAATTGTGTTGTGGAGAAGTATCTGGAGAAGAAACAAAAGGTGTATGTTGCCTTTATGGACTTGGAGAAGGCCTATGACAGAGTGGATAGAGAAGGTTTGTGGAAAGTACTTAGAATATACGGAGTAGAGGGCAAGTTGCTGAAAGCAGTGAAGAGCATGTGAAGCCCTCCGAATCATAAGGGGACCAACCGACATTTTTTGAATTTCCAAGCCAAGCACGTGGTGCCATAGCCCAACTTCTCCCCTACACACTGGTAGTCGTTTGGTACCCTTAAGACGAAAACTGTATGAGTGAGAGTCCTGGACGTTAAGGTAACTTTTTCGCCTTTCGGGAACACTCACCAATATCCTGGGAAAAATATAACATGACACAAGGGGTCCAAACGACACTCAGTTAATCCCTCCATACTCTCACTCTCCCGTACGTAAAAGTACGTTCACTTACCCATACCCTTGTACTTACGTGTTAATTATTAACTACTTACCTGCCTTACCTGGAGTATGGAAATTGGAGGCTTGTGGGTGGGAATGATGGACAATTACGTACACTACCCAATATCAGTGCATTATTATCTTTAAAAGAAAAAACTTGTGGTCAAAGTGCTGGTAATGTTAGATTTTGGCCATTTTGGCCATTCAAAAAAGGGGATAATTTTGGTTTGGGTGTTTTTACTAAAAATATAGACGTGGAACCCCCTATTTTTACATGCTGGGATGAAAGAGTAGTGTTTCAGCTACCTTCAGTAAAAATATGAAGAGGGCACCTTACCGGGATAAAGAGTTACACATATTTTGAACTGCCAAACTTTGACCTTGATTTTCTCAGAAGTAAGAAAATGGTGGTTGGTCCCCTTATGATTCGGAGGGCTTCATGTATGACGGTGCAAAGGCGGCAGTACGTGTGGAGAGTGAGCAGAGCGAGTTCTTTGACCTGAATGTTGGTTTGAAACAGGGGTGTGTGATGTCCCCGTGGTTGTTTACTGTATATATGGATGGAGTCATGAAAGAAATACTATCAAGAGCAGTGGATGTTGGTGTATCACTGAAAAGGGAGGGAATTGAGTGGAAGCTACCTATACTGCTGTTTGCGGGTGATACAGTTCTGATGAGTGATAATGAATGGGAGTTGCAGGGTCTGGTAAATGAGTTTGGAACAGTGTGCGAAAAAAGGAATTTGAAGGTAAATGCGGGGAAGAGCAAGGTTATGGTCTTCGAAAGGGGTGAAGTCACAGAGTGTGAGGTGAAGCTGAACGGTCAGGCTATGGAAATCGTCAACTCTTTTAAGTATCTGGGCAGTGTGTTGAGTAAAGATGGGACTATGGATGAAGAAGTGCGGGAGAGGATACAACAGGGGAAGAGGGTTGTAGGAACGCTAAAAGCAGTAACAAGAAATAGGGTGGTCAGTATGGAAGTGAAGAAGTCCTTGCATGACAGTGTGGTAATCCCGACACTGACTTACGGAAGCGAAGCATGGACGTTGGTTGAGAGACTCAGACCAAGAGTGAGAGCAGTGGAAATGAATTACTTAAGGAGTGCGTGCGGAGTTACATGGAGGGATAGACAGACTAATGAGGAAGTAAGGAGGTGGTGTGGTGTGGAGGTAGATGTGCTGGAAAGTGTGAAAAGGAACAACTTGAGATGGTTCGGCCATATGGAAAGTATGGAAAGCGAGAGAATGACTAAGAGGGTGTATGAGAGCGAGGTGGAGGGACAGAGAGGGAGAAGTAGACCGAATGAGAGGTGGAAGGATGGAGTGAGGAAGTACATGAACGTAGGCGGTGCTGGTTGGGGGGAGGGGCGTCGACTGACTGGGGACAGAGGTGCATGGGGGCGTTTCGTTCTTGGCCACCCCTTCGGGCATCACGGCGTCAGGCGTCAGATAAATAGATAGATGTTAAAAATATCTTATATATTTATGTTTAGCTTTACTTGGCATTCCTCTTCCTCTATGTATCTAGCAATTTAACCCCCTCAAACTCCTTATGACGCGATGGTGTGGTAATTACCCCGGGCCAAAAAGCTCTAAAAGACGATCGAGTGATAACTCAAGCGAGCTTGAAATACGCAGGCGTTTCATTCATGGTCACCCCTTCGGGGATCAAGGTGTCCGGCAATATATACCGGTAGGCTATAGATAAATTCATTTTTGGGCTATTTCTTCCAATTTATTTATCCTGTTAAAGTGCTTGATTGATTTTTGTGCTAATGTAGTTAGTATTTGGTGTAATTTTACATATTTCAGATAAATCTGGAGAGCACATGCAATTTATTTGTGCATGTTCAGTAAGTATTGCTGGGGAAAGGGTTAACGTATTCTTCTTTTGGGGTATTTATTCTATGTATTTATCCTGTTTCCGTGATTGATTGAGTTTTGTGCTAATGTAGTTGGTATTTGGTATAATTTTACATATTTTAGATAAATCAGAAGAGCACATGCAATATATTTGGGCATTTTCAGTCAGTATTGCTGGGGAAACGGTTAACATACAGTATTCATCATAGGAAGGGAAGAGGATGTGTAGCTCAAATCTTTGCCCTGAAATATGTTGTGGAAAAATATCTTGAGAAGGGACAAAAGTTGTATGCTGCCTTCATGGACTTGGAGAACGCCTATGACAGAGTTGATAGAGAAGGTACCGGTATGTAGAAAGTACTTGGAATATACGGAGCAGATAGCAAGTTGCTGAAAGCAGTGAAAAGCATGTATGAGGGTGCAAAGGTGTCAGTATGTGTTGAGAATGAACAGAGCGAGTTCTTTGATCTGAATTTTGGGTTAAAGAAAGGGTGTGTGATGTCCCCGTGGTTGTTCAATATATACTGAACTGTATATGGATGGAGTCATAAAAGAAATGCAAGGATGAGCAGTGGATGTTGGTGTACCACTAATAAGGGAAGGCAACGAGTGGAATGACAGAGTTGATAGAGAAGGTATGTGGAAAGTACTGTACTGAGAATATAATATGGAGTAGATGGCAAGTTGCTGAAAGCAGTGAAGAGTATGTATGAGAGTGCAAAGGTATCAGTACGTGTGAAGAATGAACAGAGGGAGTTCTTTGATCTGAATGTTTGGTAAAGCAAGGGTGTGTGATGTCCAGATGGTTGTTTTATATATACAGTATATGGATGGAGTCATAAAAGAAATACAAGGAAGAGCAGTGGATGTTTGTGTACTGCTGTTTGCTGAAGATATGAATGGGAGTTGCAGGGTCTGGTAAATATTTTTGGAACAGTGTGCGAAAAATGGAATCTGAAGGTAAATGCGGGGAAGAGCAAGGTTATGGTCTCGAAAGGGGTGAAGCCACAGAGTGTGAGGTGAAGTTGAACGGTCAGGCTATGGAGATTGTCAGCTCATTTAAGTATCTTGGCAGTGTACAGAGTAAAGATGGGAGTATGGATGAAGAAGTGTGGGAGAGGGTGCAACAGGGGAAGAGGGTTGTAGGAATGCTGAAAGCAGTAACATGAAATAGGGTGGTCAGCATGGAACAGAAGAAGTCATTGCATGACAGTGTGGTAATCCCGACACTGACTTACGGAAGCGAAGCATGGACGTTGTTGGAGAGATTCAAACCAAGAGTGAAAGGGATGGAAATGAGTTACTTGAGAAGTGTGTGCAGAGTTACATGGAGGGATAGACGGACGAATGAGGAAGTACGAGAGAGGTGTGGTGTGAATGTACTGGAAAGTGCGAAAAAGAACACCTTGAGATGGTTCGGCCATGTGGAACGTATGGGAAGCGAGAGAATGACTAAGAGCGTGTACGAATGAGGTGGAAGGACAGAGGGAGAAATAAACCGAGAGAGAGGTGGAAGGATGGAGTTAAGAAGTATATGCGTAAAAGCGGTGCTGGATGGGAGGAGGGGCGTCGACTGACTGGGGACAGAGGTGCATAGGGGTGTTTCGTTCGTGGCCAATCCTTCGGTGATCAAGGCGTCCGTCAATAGATAGATAGATAGATAAATTCATCTTTAGGGCTATTTCTTACATTTTCTTTATCCTGTTAGTGTACATTATTACATTTGTTGGTAATGTAGTTGGTAATTGGTGTAATTTTACATATTTCAGATAAAGGATGTCAACAAAATAACAAATGATGAGCTGAAGAGTCATTTAGGTATAAAGAGTATTAGCGAGGAGATGCGTACAAGTAAATTGGGATGGTATGGACATGTGGTGAGAATGGATGAACAAAATTGGGTGAAAAGATGCAGGTCTGCGATTGTGGAGGGAGCTGCACCAAGGGGTGGACCGAGTAAGACCTGGGATCGGACTATACGTGCCGATCTCAAATCCAAAAACTTGACAAGTAAAGCATCCCTTAACAGGGTTGCCTGGAACGCCGCCATTAGGAAAAGAGACTGAAACTGCACATCTGTGTGGAGCACTCAGTCTTAAAATGTTATGTACGTATGTATGTATAAATCTGAAGAGCACATGCAATCTATTTAGGCATTTTCAGTCAGTATTGCTGGGTAAAGGGTTAACATATTTATCTTTTGGAGTATTTCTTCCATTTATTTATCCTGTTTTTGTTTTTTGTTTTTTTTCTATGTGATTGAGGGAGGCAAAAGGCATAACTGCCTATAGCGAGTGCCTCCCCCATAGTTGAAAGAGTGACAGGGCCAAAATCAAGGGACGTTTGAGCCAAAATGCCTGGACACACAGAGTTTGAAGCAATTTATGTCATAGAAAGCGGGAAAAACTGATTCTGGGAGAGAGTTCCAGAGCTCAGCTGTTGAGTAGAAGAAAGTTTGAAAGTAACGTTTCACTCTTGGGTTGGAGAGTTGCACAGAGTAGGGATGGGATTGAGTTGCAAGACAGGTACCACGTGCCCTACGTAAAGGAGGTGGTATGCACTGGGATAGCTCTGAGGAACACTGATTATTATAGTAGCGATAGAATAGCGAGAGAGATGCAACATTGCGGCGGAGAGAGAGATTGCAGAGAGTTGGTGAGTGGACGGGAGTTAATGATACGAAAGGCCTTCCTTTCAACCTTGTCTAGGAGAGCGGTGTGAGAGGAACCTCCCACACATGTGAACAATACTCAATACAAGGGCGCACTATGCCCCTGTACAGAGCAAGAAGCTGTGCAGGGGAAAAGAACCCCCTAAGGCGGTTGAGCACACCCAGCTTAGGGGAGGCTGCCTTAGCAAGACTGGTAATATGGTCCTTCCAAATGAGAGCAGAAGAAAAAGAGACACCAAGAATATTGAGAGAAGATGAAGGGTTGATTTTTTTATTGTTGAAGAATAAGGGATAGTCCGCTGGGAGATCCTGACGGGTATATAGATGGAGAAATTGGGTTTTGGAAGCATTAAATTTAACAAGGTTTTCTCTGCCCCAATTGGAAATAGTATTTAGATCAGAATTTAAGAGTTGTATGGCTTCATTACGTTTGTCGTTGAGGGATTGCTGGCTGGGGCATTCTGAAAAAGTAATGGAGTAGTGTAAGGTTGAGTCGTCTGCGTATGAATGGATGGGAATTAAGGTACAGTTAAGGAGATCACTTATAAAAATTAGAAAGAGAATAAGAGATAGGACAGAGCCCTGAGGAACACCAGAGTTTATAGGGTGAGGAAGTGAACAATGGCCGTCCACAACCGCGGCTATGGAATGGCAATTAGAGACAAAGGCACAGATGGAGGGATAGAAACCGACGGAGGGTAGTTTAGAAATTAAAGATTTATGCCAGACTCTATCGAAGGCTTTCGATATGTCTAGTGCAATAGAAAAAGTCTCACCGAAGTCCCGAAAGGAGGATGACCAAGAGTTAGTAAGATATGAAAGAAGATCACCAGTAGAGCGACCCTTAAGGAAGCCATACTGGCGATCTGAGAGCAGATTATGAGAAGAGAAATGCTTAAGAAATTTGGAAGCAAGAATAGTTTCAAAAACTTTAGAAAGACAAGAAATGACAGCAATTGGACGATAGTTGGAGGGTTGAGAGCGGTCACCCTTCTTTGGGACAGGTTGAATGTGAGCAAACTTCCAGCAAGAAGGGAAGACGTTAGAGGATAGACAGAGACGAAAGAGTTTGCCTAGACAGGGAGTCAGCACGGAAGCACAGTTTTTGAGAACAACAGGAGGAACACCGTCCGGACCGTACGCCTTATTAGTGTTAAGCCCAGAGAGGGTAGAAAGTACATCTTTTGAAGAGATTAGGATATTAGGCATAAGTAAGAGAGAGGAGGGCGGAGAGGGAGGAATAGCACCGGAATCATCCAAGGTGGAGTTTCTAGCAAAAGTTTGAGCGAAGAGTTTAGCTTTGTCAGAGGAAGAAGTGATGGTTGTGCCATCAGAGTGGGAAAGGGGAGGGAAAGACGAGGAAGAGAAATTGTTGGAGAGGTTTTTGGCTAGATGCCAGAAAGCTTGGGAAGAGCTAGAGTTGGATAGTTCAGTGCATGTATTATTGATGAAAGAGTGTTTGGCAAGTCGAAGAACAGATTTGGCTTGATTCCGGGCAGAAACATATGAAGAATGAGAGTCTTGAGTTTTAAGGCGTCGGTACCGTTTGAATGCTTCCTCCTTATTGCGGAGGAAGTGAGTTTTATTGATTTAAGTGCTACTGTAGTGGTATTTGGTGTAATTTTACATATTTTAGATAAATCTGAAAAGGACATGCAATATATTTGGGCATTTTCAGTCAGTATTGCTGGGGAAACGGTTAGCATACTGTAGTCATATTAGGAAGGGAAGAGGATGTGTAGCTCAGATTTTTGCCCGGAAATGTGTTGTGGAGAAATATCTGGAGAAGCGACAAAAGTTGTATGCTGCATTTATGGAGTTGGAGAAGGCCTATGACAGAATTGATAGAGAAGCTATGTGGAAAGTACCGGTACTGAGAATATACGGAGTAGATGGCAAGTTGCTGAAAGCAATGAAGAGCATGTATGAGGGTGCATAGGTGTCAGTATGTGTGGATAATTAACAGAGTGAGTTCTTTAATCTGAATGTTAGGTAAAAGCAAGGGTGTGTGTGATGTCCCGATGGTTGTTCAATATATACCAGTACAGTATATGGATGGAGTCATGAAAGAAATACAAGGAAGAGCAGCGGATGTTGGTGTACCGCTGATAAGGGAAGGAAACGAGTGGAAGTTGCCTCAACAGTACAGTACCGGTACTACTGTTGCTGACAACACAGTTCTGATGAGCGATAGTGAATGGGAGTTGCAGGGTCAGGTAAATATGTTTGGAACAGTGTGTGAAAAACGGAATCTGGAGGTAAATGCTAGGAAGAGCAATATTATGGTCATTGAAAGGGGTGCAACCATAGAGTGTGAAGTGAGGTTGAACGGCTATGCAGAATGTCAGCTCATTTAAGTATTTGGGCAGTGTGTTGAGTAAAGATGTGAGTAGGCCTATGGATGAAGAAGTGTGGGAGAAAGTGTAACAGGGGAAGAGCGTTGTAGGAACTCTGAAAGCAGTAAGAAGAAATAGGGTGATCAGCATGGAAGTAAAGAAGTCCTTGCATGACAGTGTGGTAATCCCGACATTGAGTTATGGGAGGGAAGCATGGACGTTTCTGACTGGGATTGATCATTGATTATCATCGGTTATGCTAGTTGGAAAATTAGTGGGGTAGAATGTAGAGTTCGGGTGTACCGCCAGCCTTGTTTACACTACGCGGAGCGGCGGCGGACACCGGCCATCATGTTCCCGTCTATTTGACTGCTTTTGGATACAATAATAGGTTGAGGGGGGTCACCCCCCCCCCCATGACATATTGTCATCATCATATATATTGCCAGCAAGAGGCAAATAACCGAAAAAAATGCCTTCAAAATAGACGCGAACTAAAGGCTGGTTCACACATAGCCGAGTCGGTGCGCGAGTCCAACACGAGTGATGAAATTTTGCTATTCAGCAATGACTCGTCGATCCTCCTCTACACTCGTATAGACTCGTGCTACGCTCGTGTATAGTCTTTGTTTACTCGACACACTCGTGGGTACTCGCCACGGGGTCCAAAAATTTCATGCATGCATGACATTTTTGGGTCCCGTGGCGAGTACCCATGAGTGTGGCCTAAATACGTGTAGACTCGTGTACATACGTGTTAACTCGGGGTTTGACTCTGAATAACTTCGTTATTCGTGTTAACTCGTGTTGACTCGTGTAAACCCGTGTAACACTCTTTGGTGGTTCGTCGCTTTTCGTCATCATTTCGACGTTGACGAAGCAACACGTGTCTACACGCAACAACACGTATGTAACACACATGCAACACGTATCAACAAGAGTAGAAAGCACGAATGCGAGTGCCAAAATTTGGTGCCCCCATGATGCCAGAGTTTACACGATTCAAACACAAGTGAAAACACGAGTAAACAAGAGTAAACACGATCCACTGAGAAAAAAAACACGAGTGTAACACGAAAAAGCAAGTGTCATTTGAAATACAGTTATTTCAAAAATGTAGGAAGAATCAACGAAAGTTTACACGGATGTAACACGAGTCAACACGTGTGCAACAGAGATCCAACGAGAGTCAACGCGTTGTCTTTCGTGTTGATCCATATAAAAATAGTGTTGATCCGTGTAACAATCGCGTTGACTCGTGTTAGACTCGTCCATACTCTTTGTTTACGTGCCCTGGAATGTGGCCATTATTTTTCAAATTTTTGACACTCGTGTTGGGTTCGTGTTACACTCGTTTTGACTCTCAGTTACTCGTACAGACTCTTGCATGAACACGTGTTGACTCGTATTGACTCGAGTTAACTCGTGTTACAGTCTCCTTGACTCGGGAGCAATTGCTACTCGCGGCCGACTCAGTCTCCAGCGACGGCGATAATCGACGAGTGTGACTCGTGTTGGACTCGCGCACCGACTCGGCTATGTGTGAACCAGCCTTTAACCACGGTGATCGACATATGTAAACATGACGGCGGAGGTGTCGGCGGAGGACACTTGCGATAATGTTCCCGTCTATTTTGAATGCCATTGGATACAATAATATGTTGAGGGGGGCTTTGCCCCCTTGACGTGTTGTCATCATCATATATATTGCCAGTAGGGGGCAAACAACCAAAAAAATTGCCGCAAAGCCCTCCCCTCAACATATTATTGTATCCAATGGCAGTCAAAATAGACGGGAACATGATGGCAAGCTTCCGTCGCCGCTCTGCGCAGTGTAGACAATGGTGGCGGTACGCCCGAACTCTACATTCTACCCGGCTAGGCCTATATTATAGGCTACAATAAATAAGTAAGCTAGGCTATTTTATCTATAGGCTATGCCTAGTCTAATATTACAATTTAAGGTAGCATTCAAGTTGACTACAGCAGGACTTAACCTTGACAAGGTATAGGCTATCCTAGTGATTACTAGGCCTATACCCCTTTGAAAGGACATTAGCCTAGCCTAACCAAACAACTTTACCCAACCTATTATAGTAGGCTATTATGGGTGGGGGCTGCTGCCCCCACACCCCAATTTTTGGTGTATTTGTCTATTTTGTCTGTGAAGTGGGAATTTCTTCAATTTGTCGATAACGAAAATACTCCATGCGGACTATAGCCTATGGAGAAAAATATGGCGAATCTATTGTTGCCTATTATCTCTAATAAATTGTTTCTCATAATGCTGCAGTAGTGTCGTTTAAAATACCAACCATTTAATTGTGTGCCTTTAAAAATTACCTAAATTAGGCTATAGGCTACTGGAAGATTAGAACAATCTTTAAGAATGACTAGGTTAGGGTTATTGTCGTGCCAAAGCTAGATTATAGCCTAAATATAAAAGGAAGTGAATAAAATTAAATATGCCGAAAAAAATTGCCGTCAAAATAGACGCGAAGTTAACCGCGACGATCGCCCTATGTAAACATGACGACCGTACACCTGGTAACTTCATCCATCCCATTAAAAGTTACTGTGGGACACAAAATATGTTGAGGGGGTCTCTGCGGCTCTGCCCCCCCACATCGGCCCGTCACGTATTATGATGTACAGTAAGTCATCATCATCTGTGCTAATTCATAGGATCCCCAATTAAGGACAAAGTCAATCAACAGACGAAATAAGCTCCCAAATTACAATAACATAGCGGCCCGCCGTTTATGGGCGACTTTTTACACATAATTTTAAATGTTACTTTCCTGCCCTGGTCTAGGCCTAATAGATTTTTCCAAAGAATCAAACTTAAATTAAATTAAAAGGAAGTAGCCTAGCCTACAGTTTCTAGGAAGGCTATTCCAACATGCATTCCAGAACTTAGGCTAGCCTAGGCCTAGGCTATATGAAAATTTGTGGGTGGTCTGCCAAAAAAGAATCACTAGGCCTATTAGGCTATGGGTAGGCTAGTATGGGGTGCATTTTTCAAATGTTCTGAACTCTTAGGCCTAGGCTAGGCTAAATTAAAACTCACAAAATCTGAGTAAAACCAGCACTAGAATTTTGTCTTGTTGTCTTGGGGCAACCTCAGGCGAAAACTCGCCCACTCTGGCCCTACCGTAGTCGCGGAGATCCTATGTCACAATTAAATTAGTTTATAGTTAAGGTTAAAATTCACCACCGTGTCACTTTCACTCTAGGTCATTCGTAGAACCGTAACACTGTAAAGGCAACAACCCAATAGCAGGTCATCAGGTGGTGAACCAGAGACCTACAAACCACGGTACTAGGGCCAGAGCAATGTCTTGAAGCGAGGTGCCCTTATCAACCAACCCCAGACAATCCAGTAGGAGCTGTCGGAAGGAATTCATCTTTGAAGCCAGAAAGGGACGCCCATCCACATGCTCAGTGACGGGACGAGGCGAGGCTTAGGAGGCATATGTAGGACGACCAGATGTAGGATGTGGAGGGGACGAGGTACCGTACGACGATACATGGGATGCGGAGACTACGGAGGGAAGAGCTCGTCAAAGTCATACGGTTCCTTAGGACCTCAACAATAACCGGGGGACGGCCGGTGCGGGCAATGGTCGATCGCCGTAGTTAATATAAGTTCGCGTCTATTTTGACGGCGATTTTTGTTGTAGTTAGGCTAGGCCTAGGCTATTTGCCCCCTGCTGGCAATATATATGATGATGACAATATATCATGGGGGGCGATTGACCCCCTCAACATATTATTGTATCCAACGATCTCTAACCTCTGTATCTCAAAAAGGGCTAGAGCAAATTGGCTGTAAATTTCCACATCTAGGCTATTCCTTGACAGGTTTGCTCCCTCCAATTAATATTTATTAGCATAAATTCAGCCTAGTTTAGCCTATAAAACAAAAACTAACATTTGTTTAGCCTAGGCCTACATATAAAAAGAAAAAACCCACTCGTACTGCAATTATAAGCATAACTATGAGTATCTAAGTTACAAAGCAAATGTTTTGTATAGCCTAAAATAAACCATAAAATTGTCATCTTTCAACTGTTGAGGTCATAAATATAAAAAAATCTAGTACATTAGGAAAAAATGCGTTAAGAATTGTGTTAGCGGGTCTATCGTCCCCTTTATTTACGTAGTCGCACGCTCGCAGTTACATTCGCGTCTAATTTGACTGTGGTTATTTGCCCCTGCTGGTGATATAGATGATGATGACAATAAGTCATAGGGGAATAAAGCCCCTTCAACCCATTATTGTATCCCACGGCCAGGCGTTGGGCAGGGTAAATTGTTTTGTTACCGGCCGGCGGATTGAGGGTGGCTTTACCAAGTTTACCCCAGCAGTTAAATTAGAAACGAATGTAGGCCTAACTGCGAGCGTGCGACTAGGCTATATAAACAAAGCTTTTGGTATGCCCACAACTACAACTCTTACCAAAACTGCAATTAGACTATTTTTTTTTTTTTTTTTCAGTCTAAGCTAAATTGTGGAGGCTAGGCTAAATTATTTAGCTGCAATTAGCATAGCCTATTTTTGTTTGTTCTTTCAGTCTAGGCTAAATTGTGGTAGGCTAGGCTAAATTCTTTAACATGTGTACTATTGTGTAGGCCTGTGCTTTCCAATAGAAGTAAAAATATGTAGCCTAGCCAATGCAATTTACTAAAATCCAAGCCTAGACCTATGCAGAGCTCAAAAGCAAAAACAAAACAAAAATATGTTGAGCAGTGAAATAAAATTAAGCTAGGCCTAGGCCTGGTTTCTCATAGGCCTAATAATCTAATGAAGTATACTATAGCCTAACCTAATTTAAGTTATTTCACAAAATACTAATAGGCCTACCCAGCCCTCCTCATGCATTATTTTCCAGTGTAAAATAAGTTTGTGCTTAACTGCAGTAATGAAAGGTAGCCTATAAATAGGCTAGCCTATAAATAGGCTAGCCTATGTTGGCTGTGCAATTGTCTCGATTTGACTATTTTTACCTAATTAGGCCTAAAGCAGCCTGAGCCTATTCCCAACCCCCAAACAGTATCCCATGTTAAGGCCTAGGCCTAATCCCACTCTCAATCAAAATTCGAACTGATAAATTCGTACCTACCGGTAGCGCTGCCTAGGCTAGGCCTATATTTTTCGTGAATAGATATAGAAAATGGTTTAGAGGAAAGACCATCCCATATTATGTTCAAATAATATGTAATAGCACTTTGTATGGTTGTATTAAATTTAAATAGTGATAGATGTGTATATTAATGGGATAAATACTCCGAAGTTCGCATACGTTCAGAAAATTATACTGCAACACTGTTGCCAGATACTAATCAATGCCATTATCATTATATCATAATGCATTTTACTCATTTGCATAATTTCAAATACCTAGGACATTAATATCATATTTTCCTATCTTTTTTGTAGTGATATTTGTATGATTTAGTGGTATATTGGTGTCTGTCTAGGGTTATAATGCATTGTGAAAGTTACCTCTGAATCTCTGACTTGGTAACAATTCGTTATGGACCCTGCCTTCTTTGAGTACTACACAGCAAGAGAAGCTTTCGGTTCTGTCATTACTGTTCAAGGTAAACAGCAACTGCTAAATTCGACATCATGTTCAAATAATATATAATAGCATTGTCTATGGTTGTATTAGACAAAAATCGTGATAGGTTTCTATTTTATGTGGATAAATAGTATTAAGCTGAATAAACTAAATACCGAAAGTTCACTAGAGTGGTTGTTGATACACTTGCTAGATGAGGGAGGAGGGAGGTAGGAAGGAAGGGCTAGGTAGTGTTGCCAGTTATATCGCTACATATTACCGCTAGATGTAGAGCTATTTACTTCAATTTAGCAGCCATTTTTTCATATCTAGAGAGATTTACTAGGGATAATTTAAACATTTCAGACATTCTAGTCATATTACATTGTAAAATTTGCAAAACAAACAAACCAAAACTCTTTAGAAATTGCAGCATTATTCAAACATTGTTTGACTATGTAGCAACATGCTAGCAACTTTTGAGAAAGGATCTAGCGGTATTTTGTGGAGACATACTGGGAGGGTGGGAGGGAGGTGGTGGTTGCAGTGTTGCCAGTTGTAAAGCTACATATTACCGCTAAATGTAGAGGTATTTACTTCAATCTAGCAGCCATTTATTTTATATCTAGAGACGTTTACTAGGGATAATTTGAACATTTCAGACATTCTAGTCATACTACATTGTAAAATTTGCAAAACAAACAAACCAAAACTCTTTAGAAATTGCAGCATTATCCTAACATTGTTTGGCTATGTAGCAACATGCTAGCGACTTTTGAGAAAGGATCTAGCGGTATTTCGTCGTAACACTTTAGGAGGGTTAAAATACGAGTCACACGGGCAATTGCCAAAACTTTAAAGGTCCATATCATTGTTATTAAACTAAGCATTTGGCAAAGGGAGGAATTGTTAAAAACCGTAGCCAATACTCTGTCATTCACCAAAAATAAATTTGAATTATCATTATTATTTGGTAGGGTAGGTACGTATAGGTAGGTTGGCTAAATAATTGCTGGAATTCGTAGGAACTCTAACTGTTTTGAGAGAGTTAAATAAAAACAAATTATAGATCTGAATAATAAAGAGATTATGTTATTAAGCAAAACTGGGGGATGCCTGGAAGCCTATAGACTGCAGACGGTAAACTTTGTGTGGGTAGCGAATTCGGTTTTAAAGTAATTTAAGAATAGACAGTTTTCAATGCTGCGGCCAAACTATTCTACCCATTTATATTTTTTTGGTATCAAAGCGTTCGGAATCGCGAGCCTCACCCAACTACGCAAACGTGGCTTTGATCATCGGCGTAGTTTTTAAGATGTGGAATTTTAAGTGAAATTAGAGGTTTTTTCAAGATTGCCTGAAAAAAACCGACGTGCAAAAGCAAAACCTTCTCTATAAAATTTACGGAGCATTAGTAGGGGAGTGCGTATGCCAAAGCCCAGTCGTTTCCTGTGAGTGGGAGAGACGGTATTTAGGCGTCAAGTTTTTCGGGAAATCAGCTGCCACGGACCTGTTTGGCCGCCATGCTGGATGTTTAACATATCAAAAGTTGCCCAATACAAAAATGCACCTCTTGTGAAAGTTTGATCCCGATCCAAAAAGCGGTTCTGGAGTTATTGCTTCGAAACCGGCGCGTAAGAAGAATTTGGATGAAATCCCAGGTTTAATGATTACAATAGGGGTTCCCCGTAGGGGAATTAAACTAATGCTTTACAAGTGGCATTCAACTAGGAAAAGATTGCTGAATTGTTCTTATGTTTTTTTCAAATAACGCCTAACCGAAAAATAACACGTTATTACTCTTTAGAGTAACATAATGTCATAAGGTAAAATCTAATGTTTATAGAAATGAGCATTCGTCATATTTTATTTTTTGCTTTCTATATTCAAACTACTCCCTCTCGGTTATAGTCTGAGAGCCTGTACTTTCTACCCCTGAACACGGTGACGCCTATGAGGTCTCGTTCCAGTCTAGGGAGTGGGACATGTGAAGCACCCACTCATGGCTTGAAGCAGCCCTATCTGATGCTGTTTCGCCTTTGCACTTCACTGTCTCACCCCCTAGACTCGGACCCTTACTCTATGAATGCCACCTATTGAGCAATTAACTCTCCATTGCATCCTGTAGCATATTTTGAATATGGGAATATTCATACAGTGCTATTTAATCAGGGAACAATGAGGGCATTATTTTAGCGTTTCGGTGGGCTTAGTGGTAATGCACTAGTACTACTGTGGGTTTCAGAGGCTGTGTGGCATCGTTTTTTCGGGAATAACTTATTAACAAACAGTTGGATCAGTATGATATTTTGACACAGTTTTTTTTACACCGTCCCCTATTTTTGGTCAATGTAGTGCATTACTAAAAGTGTAGAAATAAGCCACTTGTCCCTGTGTCATGAGGTTAAAGTCGCACATTATTGACTAAGAAACGGACAAGGCTTCCGTGGCTTACCTGTGAGAACCACCAAACCATTATTGCTCCCCCATCAAACACGGCAGTTATCAGCCACCACCGAACCCTATTATTGCTTTTAAATTCAAGTAATCTTGTCAATATCAAGTATAAATATACAAACTGTATGTATTTTTGTATAATAATACTTGATAGTGACAGATTACTTGAATTTAAAGGCGACAATAGGGTTGTTTAATAGCCAGAACACAAAACAATAAATGCGTCATCGGATCTTGAATGGGTAAGTAACACGTAAGTATTACAGTCAAATTCGTAATAAATGTTCAACAACTTCCTTTCATTATTTGTGGTGAAGCATATCATTATTAGGAGGGTGTATGGGAGGGGTTATCACATAATGGCTAAAATGTATTACTATTCAAGTACCAACTACAGGTAGCAACCAAGTTTCAAGTAAATTCGTCAATAAGATTTTGTGTATCTGGTTATATACAGTCCAAAATAATCACACTGCCACAAACAATAACATTCTCACAGGAACAAAAAAACTTTTTGGTTCATAAAACAGTAAATAGGCTTTACGTTTAATACGAACATGCTTGTAGCAAATCGTTTCTTTAGCAATCATGGTTATGAAATAATCCGTAGAGGGACAGCAACAGTAGAATACATGGCGTCACTATTACTGAAATGGATACAGAGGTCTCTGTAGAACCACTTTCATCCCAATATAGTTTTATATCTTAAGCTAGGTAAAGTTAGTATATATTAGGAACAATGCAAATATGTCGTTCTTTGATAACATTTAGGTAACCGTTTTAAATAACCTTTTGTTGAATGTTAAAATATTGCTCAATTTACAGTAGCTACTTGCCGTTATAATTATTTCAAATTAGAAAATGCCATTCTTAATCACAAATTAAGTACACTTTCAAATTAATGCGGAACTTTATATTTCAGTCAGACTCGGTATGTTGATATTTTAAACGGATTTAATGTCTTTATAAGGACTTTATCCAAACGGTATTTTTTCAGATAAGGAAAGATATCTTAGAGTCACTTATATTAAAGGTTAAGTGCCTTCCATGTACTGTAGGCAATTACAGACATTATCAAGAGACACGAATCCCCTGACCCCCCTGGAGAGACGAGGGCAGACAGGCAGGGCGACACATAGATAAATAGACCGAAAAGACTGAGGAATTTCAATGGGTGTTCGATTTTTGGTGAATTTGGACCCAGAAGCTGCTGGGACACACGCCCGAGAATTTCCTCTCCTAGGTATAAGGTGTTAGCAGTAGAGAGAAAGAGGTTCTAGATGTAAATGGGAAGGATGTCATTTGCAGACCCTCACAAGACAATGAAAGGACGGGATAAGTTTTGTCAAATGCTCTTGTTCCTTCATCTATGTACAGTTACCAAAGCTACCAAGAACCTGCCTTGCAATGTCACCAGACCATTTGTTGTGGTAAAGCTGTAGAAGAAGTGAATGTGATTTGCGACAGTGTTTCACTGACACAAACAATAACATAATCACAGGTGGCAAAGCTGTAGAACAAGGTGATTGTGATTATTGACAGTGATCGCACTGACACTATCAATAACATAATCACAGGGACGGAGTAACTGGTAGCAAATGTCCTCCATATACGTACAAGTAGACACAAACCTAACTTGGTATGAAGCCTTGTAATTTGTTTATGGTATGGCAGCCTATGTTTGTTATTTTTTTTCATGAGAATAACACAACAAATACGATGCTAACCATTAACATTCCCTGGGACAGTTGTACATATAAACAGTTATTTATATTTTGTGTAACTTCTTGGGTGTTCTCAACTACGTGATTTAGTGACGTCACGAATGTAAACATGCGTCATTTTGAGGACCAGAACCACAGAGATAATATAAGCTCAACAATATGACTTAAGATAATTTGGGTATACCAGGGTTTCTTAAAGTGTAGGCTTTAGCTTGGCAGGCAAGTGAGGTTAATGATGGCTCTATGTTCATATTGCATTTCACTTAATTAATAGACCTGATTGGGAGATATGCAAGGTAAGTAAAGAAAGCAACTTGTGAAGTAAATCCGTGTTGAACGTGGCAGTGCGTCTATATCAGCTGCAGAGCAGGCAATCCCCCAGACCATTCACTGTCAAACATATGATTTATCCACTGTTCTAGCAGAATTATAATGTAACTGCAATCATTGTGCAACTAGTTAAAATAAATGCTAATTTGATAATCTATTGTGAACTACTTTCCATTTAATAATATGTCCAAACTCTAGTGCCAAGCATATACTGTAGACCTGTACGGGTTTTTTCCCCACCGTAGTCCCGAAGTTACAAGTTTATCCTATTTAATTGTTAATGATGTTTATTCTATGTGAACGTAATCTCTTATCGTTGAGATTGCAAAATAATGTGAATAGCGCAAACTAACCATACTCCAGCATATGTTGGAATTTGTTTATGCAAATGTCACACACACACCCATACATACATACATACACACACACACTACACACCAATAATGTATGCGTTATTTGGGTAGTGTACATCTGTGTATTTGTTCTATTGCCTGATGCCGTGATCCCCAAAGGGATGGCCACGAACGAAACGCCCCCATTCAGCTCTGTCCCCAGTCAGTCGTATATAATATATTACCATAAAATATTTGAATTTAGATTAATTTGAATTTCATTTTCTGTATATTGACATAAATATAATGATATAATCTATCTATCTATCTATCTATATGCTCAGGCCCAATCCCCATTTTGGGGGTAGCCGACTCAAGACAGAGCAAGAACAGGGAAAACACAAAAACAACATAAAACAAAAAATAAACACAGATAAAAAACAAACTCTCACACATCCAGGTCACTCAGGAGAAGACCAAGAGACAAGGGTTACCAAGGTCGCTCCAGCACTCCCCCGGCCCCTGACCACCCGGAGAGGTTCCGATCTCGGCAGGCAGACATGCAGCGGAGCCAAAGCCACAAGCCCTCCCACCACACTTCCAGGCACACCCTTCATATTAATCGTCTCCCCGGACCAGGCGCCTGATGGACTATTATCTAGTCCAACTTGCGCCCGACCCCTTACTCCAAATGATATAATATAAACACAATATTGCCAAAATCTTACTTTAGTGATAATATAAGCAATTATATAATCATATTAGTTGTCAAATATAGTTTAAGAAAGAAAGACAAAAAATAAAGTAGATGTAGTCAATTCTGGTATTGTTAGTACAACATAATTTATGCCCAATACTGATATAATCTAGTCTCTATACTATTATTATTTCGATAATATTCAAGACCTCTTTCGCCGCCCTATTAGAAATAATGTATTAGGGAAAATAGGGACCTATAGACTCGCCATATTTTTCTCATTATAGTCCGCATGGAGGAATTTCTTTATAGACACTTGAAAAACCCGATTACATCGAAAAATAACACCAAAATAATAAGTCCCGACCGTAAACACAGCATTACGCACAATGAATCCTTCGACTTGACTCTCCTTCTTCTTCTTGTTTTGAACGATGAGGTGGGCGTGATTCACCCAATAAATGACGTGAGCGACACTCACAAAAACGAAATGACGGCAACCTGTTGTTGCTCCCTTACTGATCTACATATATGAGGATGACAATAAATCAAGGGGGGGGGGCAGCGCCCCCCTCTTTGCCCCCCCTCAACCCATCGTGCATCCAATTTACCGTACAATTTCCCTTACCTACTGTAAAAGCGCGATTCACCCAATAAATGGCGCCATTTGACGTCGTATCTTCAGATTAATGAATAATGGGTAAGTTAATGCAAATCCTCCACTCTAACCATGAAAAACAACAATAAAACACTATATTCCTTGGCAAAAATATACAGAAAAGTTGGTAAATAATGCGGCTCTAGCTTTCTTAAATTTTACCACATATTCGTAGATATAAGAAAATCGGTAAGATTTGTGATATCGGGCATACCACTACCGACATACAGCATAACTCCTCTCTAAAACATTAACCTAACCAAACAACCAAACCTATCCTAACCTAATATTCATGTAGTAATGAGAATACTAGGTTAGGTTACATTTTTTTAGTTAGGTTAAGTATTTATAGATGATTTATGTTGTATGTCGGTAGTGGTACGCCCGATAACACAACTCTTACCAAAAAATCATTGTCTAACAATAATGCTATGGAATTAATTGGAAATGCTTCAAGTGTTCAGTAACATATGTTCATATGTTTATTGTTCAGCCAAACCTACAAGGGACTGGAGTCCTTGAAAAGGAGCTCTAGTTCTGACATTATTATTGACTTGCAGTGTTTTGCCTTAATAATCCAGAAGGGTTGATACCCTCTCAAATCCTAGTTTAACTAACCAACCTATATCAGTGCACTCTATAAACCTAATGAATGTATTAAGAAAAATACGATAACATTAATGCCAAATAGATAAATGTGGTTGTAATTTTAGGAGGGGTGGTAAAAAAAATTTGTTTTGTTATTAACAAATTTTCTAGCTACCTTCCTAGACCTTTAAAAACAAAACAAAAAGAAAACCATTAGATCCCCCTTCTATATTAATGGGTACATTTTTCGGTAGAAAAATGTCCCAGCCGAAGCCCCGCTGATGGCCGCTTCTTCCAAAATAACAGGCTTACTATCGTTTACCAGGATACAAATAAAAACCTAAATAGCACGAAAGGTCATAATATTGACAAGGAGATGGGGCAAATGCCTTAAAATCTCAAAACCAATGGGGCTAAACACGATGGAGAAGGGGATCCAAAAAAAAAGACCCATCTCCCCTTATAGGCAAGACATTATAACTTGCTTCGAGAAAGACATTTTCAGCTGAAAGGTTTAGCAATTACTTTATAAAATCGGTTACTGACGTTTTTCAACCAATATGTAGTTCTCCGACATGCCTTTTCTGACAAAGATAAAGCTGGTCCCTAACATATATGCTGTTACGACTGACAGTAGGGGCTTCTAGTCTTTGGACTAACACAGACTATTAAATACACAGCACCTCCGTAGCCTCAGCTCGTAACACAGCCTATCGCAACAGAACAGAGCTCATTCAAAATTTCCAGGCTCTCTGGGGACCAAAGGTGCAGACAATCCCCCAACTGGTTCCGCTATACAAACAATGCAAACACTGGAACCCCTAGTTGTGGTGAAAAGATATCTTGAGCCACAACTATCATTAACACTCGGTACCGAATAGCAATACTGAGGAGGATCCGTTCTAAGCTGCACAAAGAAGAGAAAGCTCTGATTTACATTACGTTGATAAAATTACGGTAAATACATGCCAACAATAAATGCCAAAATAATGAAACAAATATCAGGCATAAACAATTTAATCACTGATCAAATAAACACCTATCAACCACCACCCACCTAAGGTCATCCTAACAATCGTTGAGACGTCCTAAGCCGACTTCAACTCAACGGGTTTATATAGTAACTGTACCAGTACTAGTGCATAATAGAGAAAGAATTCCCAGGTAGGGAACACATCTGCGGCATACTGCAACACAACTATAAAACACCACAGTCTAATTTGTCCAGTCTATCAGTCGGCCTGGCCCGAAGTAATCCTTCCTGTAACTGAAAGACTACTGAAGTCCTCCACCCTCTACTTCGAACCAGGCATTCCCCAATAGACTGGACCACTAGCTAAAATTATGCACATATAAAAACAAAAAAAAACAAAAAACAATTATCGGCTGAGAATTAATACACGCCACTGCAGGAATAAAAGAAAATGCTTAATAAGTCCTAGCGATTATGCCAGCGAGGAATAACTCTTACCCCTCCACCAATACCGAAAGTATATTGGCTACCTTAACAAGACCAAGGTTGCGGCTTTACAAAGACAAGGTAATACACAAAAAAGAAAATATATAGAGGAAAAACACAAGTAAATCTGCAGGGACACACAAGCCACAATTGGAGGGACAAATACGCCACACACACGCCCTTAGAATCCGTCTGATTTTACGTTAAACTGTCACTGAATAAACAAAGAAGTAATTAAATAAGTAAAAACAAATGCCAATAAAAGAGAAGCGCAAAGGTAGCTGTTGCTCCTTCGATAACACAAAAAAGACTGACTAGCCTCAAGCTGGTACACACTGACGTCGACAGATGGCTCCACTTGAACCAGATTGCATAGAGTACAGAAAGATAGAGCTAAAAGCGTTACGTCACACAGTTATTTTGCCGCGCGTCCTAGGGATTTGGTGGCAGCACTGTTGTAGGGCATACAACCAAAACACCTCAGTAATTTTTCCTTATTAGATACTCCTTGATATATGTGCGCCTGGCTTGTCTGCAGTGTTACCAAAGTTAAGGGAAAATCCGCAAAATAAGGGGGCAACATATTAAAGAGGGAACGTCTTTAGGAGTGAATTAATGTTGGTAAAAACCCTTGTAAATTACTTAATATAAATTTGAGACGGTCTTCGCAGCGCAATTGATAAATGCACTGAAGTTCGGTGTGAGCATCCTAGGTTCGAATCCCTGGACTGCCACATGTATTTGTTGATTTCATTAATTGAGTTTATAGATGTTAATTTGTAAAGTGGCACTAAAACTGGAGGAGGAAGTTTGCTTGTGAACCTCCTCATAATGACGACACTTTCACGATGATCTGCCCTTTACAGTAGCCTCTACTTATGTCTATTTAGCTCTGTCATGTCTACAGAGTCTCTGTATAGCGTATAATTGATTATTAATAGCGTTATTAGTACTAGGTAGGGATTATTACGAATTAATGGGGACCCTCCCATTTTCCTTTGCGATAGTGCTGCCATCTCTCGCTATAATCAGATGTGTGGGGTCTTTCTTTCCTCTCTATCCTTCTGTACTCTATGGCCTGATGGTTCCTTTATGCAATGTAATCCTTACCTAAATAATGCAACTACGACATGTAGGACCACATAGGATTAAACAACTAAATACAAAATGCTTATACAACGCATTTAATAAGCGTATTGTATCAATATACTTAAAATGAATTTACACTTTCTCCTCCACAATGCAGAACTTCTGCTTATCAGAATTCATTTATCCCCAGAGCTACTACTCTTTGGAATTCACTTCCCTCGAATTGCTTTCCACAAACTTACAATCTACAAATGTTTAAATCCAGTTGTTACAAACATTTTATGAATGGAGGATGCCTTTAGGCACATGGACCTTTTTGTTTTATCTGTGTTTTTCCTTCCTCCGTTCATTGTCTCTTAAAAAAAAAAAAAAAAAAAAAAAATATACCGGAAAAGCCCATTAATACAAAATGGGGTACATAATTTTGCCACTATTTAGAGAATGGGAAAATCAAAGAGACCACGTCATTCAACGAAATAATATGAATTTGAAGCAAACGATAATATACGGATTAACGCCTTACGAGCGGGCCCGTCAGTAACTTCTACTACTTTCCAATCGGGTGGTTTTACCCTAAACGACCTTGTTTCCGTGCTCTTTTTCATACATAAACAAGAGCCAGAGCGTAATACAATTATGTATCCCTGAAAGGGCAATAATTGAGCTTTCCAATGACACCAGAACCATCCTTCTACGACCACGCGTTCTCTTGCAACGATCGTGCAAGACGAGTGCAAAATCCATAAAATACGATAATTTCCTTACATAATTCCCTGTGTAGCGAGGCAGTGAGTGTGGGTGTGTGTGGAGTAGGGCCCAGTGCTGGCGCAAGAGCTGTGCCGAGCAGTCAGAGTGGACCTAAGCTCCTCCCACCGCTGGTCTCTCTCTCAGAGCCAAATATTGCTCAGAATTGCACACCGCCTTAAGTCGGTCCCCGCCACATAGTCTATGGTTCTCTAGACCGACTTAAGTCCACCCCGCCAGACAAGGGTTAACATCGATCACTGCTTCACCCCGTATGGTCGATCACTGCTCCACGCAGTATTGAGATTACCGCAAGACGGTCTGATATATTCACCATGTGAATATAATATGACCAATGCATCATAGTAATTTATAGACTAAACTAGAATAAACTTACGATGGTGGATCATCGCAACAATATGTATATACACAAACACTTATACTGTGTGTATATATATATATGTTTATATATATATATATATGGTATGATACCAGTTAGGTTAAAATTAATGATGTAAGCTATATTTAAGTGTGGGTACATTTGTTTTGAATATAGGTGACTATAATACTGGAGAAATGACTAATTGCTGGTAAATATTTGTCTTTGATAAATGGCCTGTGGGGGAATGACATATCAACTTAATTATTAAGTAGCCAAATTACTGCTGGGTAATTAACATAATTGGTATATAGAGCGTAGACCCTTACAATATATATTATTCAATAGACCCTGTGTGTGCAGGCGACATCAAATTGCTCTCCCTCCCTGGTTCATCCTGCTTCACATATAACTAGAATGGATATTATCTCTCTCTCTCTGCATCTCTCATTGTAAACCGCCCCTTTCTTAGTGTAGCGGGCTTCTACGTTTCACAGACAAATAGTTTCAGTCACTTTGCTTGGCATGAACAATGCCTAGATAAACTAAACCATGACATTCATATGCAATATTAACGAGTAATTTAATTACAATCCTTCACAGATAAAAATAAATTAGAGGAACTTCATTTAATTTGTATTATATTTTTCCTTGGGTGAGGAAGTGATTGCAGGAAGAAGTTATCAGTTATCTGTTCTCAAGATCGCCACCTGCAAGTGGCACCGATTAGCGTGTCGCTCATCGGTAATTTGTTTAGGGTTTATTCCCCTAGATGGTTTTCCCGCCAATACTATCAAGTTCAATCCACCCGGAAACACCCCTTTCAGATACCAGGGGACTGCTAACACCAGAGAAAACTACCGAGTCAGAGTCTGGTAGGGATGAACAAACTAACGAGTCAGCGTCAGGTAGTGACGAACAAACCCAAGAACATCAGAGACAACCCTATCTCAGGGGGAGCGCTATCACACCATAGAATGAGTGGAAGAGGGGACTCATACATCAGGGGAATGAGGGTCTATGTGGTGCCACTCAGGGCCGGACTGCCCAGTGCAGGAAGAGGACCTCCCCCACACCATGAAGGGGACCCCGTCGCGCAAGAGCAACCCCTGGCAACCAACAGTTATTGTCGTTATCGAGTACTTGGAACCCCACCACTTTTTGACGGATAGCAACAACAGATGGCGTTAGCGTCTAGTAGGCCTTAGGGCAAGCTCTAGGGCATTTACACTATAGAGTCTGGTTCCTGACCACTTATTGCCTCCTGGTACACGAAATACACACTTGCATTTTCGGTCCTTTGCAGACAAGGACAATCGGGTTTGCCATAGTTATAATTGACTTTCTATTGCAAAATAATTTATAATGAGGTTGGATTAGAAATAAGGGTTATGTATTCAATGGTATACAATTATTATATGGTATTTATTATGGGATAGTTGCTAATTTTACCCGGAATTCCTGAATATGTTAAAAGCCGAACTAGTGATCAGCTTGCACAACAACACGAAACAGCTACTGGATTTGTCAATGACAAATCAGTGTTTTTTGTGTTCTAAGTCAATCGGGAATCTTCCATTCTTCCACTGGCATGGTCTGAAAGCATTATTGCTGTGACATATGCAATATTGATTGATAATTTCAAGTAAATCAGCTGGTAAATAGTCTATTTTCACTGGCTCCGGACACAAAGCAACTCGTTCCCTAGTCGTTTCGTTATCATAACACGATTTATTCTTTAAATAACTTTAACACCTTAAGAGCGGCCTATGCGGTTTATTTATATGTACCGCCCAGCGGGGTGTTTTTAGCCAAAATAGGGCTGTTTACGTGATCATTTTCATGCCTAAATAAGACCCAGAACGTAAAACAAGTATCTATCCCTGAAAGGGCATAAACAGAGCTTTCGAATGACACCATAACGATCCTTTTATGATGGCTAGTTTTCTTGCAATAACCGTGCAACGCGAGTGCAAAAAGCATGTAATTAGCCACTTTCCCGATACAATTCCTTATATAGCGAGTGAGAGAGGGAGGAGGGAGCTGGGATTCGTGTCAGTATGTTCGCCGCGGTGGTCTGGAGCAGTCATACGCTCGCTACTCTCCTGCCACCACTTGTCTCTCTCTTTCAGCAACATTACGTGCTGAAATTGCCACTCGACCTATGTCGAGCGCCGCCACATAGTCCAGCTTTATTTAACTCGACTTATGTTGCTCGCCGCTAATTAAGGGTTAATAAGCAAGCCATAACCATCCATAGCATAGCCTACGCTATTTTATATTGGGATAGGCCTATGCTTATCCTCTTATTCCGACAGTAATAGGAAATCATGAAAGAAAGGTACGGTGATGTAATTTCCCTGAATACCGATTTTCGTTTATAATCCGCTGGGAAATTGAAGAACCTAATCAATCTAGTTTGGGATAAGGTAGGATAGCTGTCCTCTCTGATGATGTATTGATCAATTTTATTGGTAGTCGTTGCCTTCGTCCAGTGGAAGAATGAAATATATATTAATCGAAAAACAGGACGCAATAAAGTATATTGAGTATGTAGTTTTATTTGTCCTTGATATGTATATTAGGGTGGATCAAAACACATGATTTCTGAATTTATTATTGTAATAGTGTCGAAACTATGGGGGTAGGCAAGAATAATAAGTAGCCTAAATTTCAAAGTTATATATTTATATCTTCAGGTGCCCCAAACCCATCAAATATTTGAAGAAATCTATATTTATCATGTTTTTCTTCCAATTTCAATAGAAATATGGCAAGTGTAAAGGAAATGGAAGCAGTTGTAAATTAATTAAATTTTGTCAGTTAGCCCAAAATAATGTTGTTTTCTATGGAAAAGTACCTCAGGCTGTATTGCACCATTTTTGGAAATACTGTAAGTCAGTGCTGATCTTCACTTGATAGCAGGTGGTTATTTGTGTTCACTGTGCCTGATTTAATGCTGCATTATATATTTTGTTTTGTAAAGCATACTTGTACTTATGGTGATTATTTTATAAATTGACAATGTGTTTCATGTCCCAGACTAGAATAAAGTAAGATGGCAAAGAAACCCAAAACAACAAGAACATCTGCTATGTGCCCCATTTTTGGATATGGGGAAGATCTGCGGCATCGAGAGCTACCAACATATGAGTGTTATGAAATACTATTTGTATGTTTGACTTTCTATGAAGCAAGACACATATAAGGATCCCTCAGTGTCAGAAATTACAAAATATATTCTAGACAAACTGAAAGTAATTTGGAAAAGTGCTTCTGTCCCAGTTGTGTCAAATCATCGAATTGAAGCAATGTTAAAAAGCTACCATGCAAAATATCGCAACCTTCTGAAACCATGTAAAGGCAGAAAGGATTCTAAAGCTTACAATGCGAAAATTGAGGCATTCAAATGTGAAGCACAAAACAAACTGTTTGACATTGCAGCCTGCAAGTGTAAATTGCTATCAAACTGCTCCTGCTCAAAAGAAAGAAGAGTTACCAAGGAAGAACATATTTTCCTGTTAGATCATAGGAATAACAGGAAAATGGCTATTGCTGGAGTGGATTTGACATTGTCTAAAAAAAATACATTAACAATGTTAAGAAAACAAAGAGAACAAGGCTTGGTTCAGTCTACAGATTGTATACAAAATAATGGTAAGTCTGACACATTATCCGGAAATGAGAGCATGTCAGAGGAAGATGATGAAGATGATGATACATATCCAGAACCTACAAGCTATAAGAGACTACTTCAGAAGAAGGAAAGAACTCCTTCAAAGAAAAAGAAAACTAAACATCTACAAACACTTGCAAGTGCTTGTGATAGGGCTGGTGTGTCAGACCGCGCTGCAGCACTCAGTGCTACTTCTCTTTTACAAGATATAGGAGCTGTATCAACTCAGAATACAGCTGAAGTTGTGGATAGAAACAAGATCAGAAGAGCTAGACAAAAGAAAAGATCATCAATTGGCAAAGTTAAAGAACAAACACCCATTACTGCCATATATTTTGATGGCCGGAAGGATATGACATTAACTCAGAAAAAAAGAGGGACAAAATACTATAGAAAGAAGGTCCTACAAGAACATATAACATTAGTACAGGAACCTGGATCAGAGTACATGGGACATTACACTGCAAAATGTGGATCAGCAGATGGAATAAGTAAAGGTTTGTTTGAATATGCTGAGGAAAATAATACTGATCTGAAAAACCTGATTGCAGTTGGTTGTGATGGCACAGTAGTCAACACTGTAGAGAAAGGAGGTGCTATAAGGCTGATAGAGATGAAGCTTAATAAACCAATTCACCATTTCATATGTCTACTCCAGGCAAATGAACTGCCACTACGCCATTTATTTATAAAACTTGATGGAAAAACATCCGGCCCTAATGGATTCACTGGTCCCATTGGCAAACAACTTCATACCTGTGAGAACCAACCTATTGTAGCCTTTGATAACATTGATGCTGAAGGGCCAGTTGTGGGTTGTAAGGACCTTAGCACAGACCAGAAATACTTAATTGAAATACACCAAGCAATTACAAAGGGATTTTTTCCTCCGGATCTGGCTCATCGCAACCCAGGAAAGATGGCCCACTCCCGTTGGGTAACTACAGCTAACCGCTTACTTCGTCTATACATTTCGACTGAGAATCCCTCAAAGAATCTCCTTAGCATTGTGTTATTCATAATGAGAGTTTATGTACCAATGTGGTTCTCAATTAAGCAAAATACATCCTTTGTAAATGGGCCAAAACATGTACTCAAGACAATCGAACTCACAAGAACACTAGGCGAAGAAGTGCAAGGTATTGTCTATCCTGTGATTCAAAGAAACGCCTTCTTTGGACATCCAGAAAACATTCTAGTGTCAATGATTGATGATAACAACAGTGAAATAAGAGAACTAGCTTGGAGGAGAATAAAGAAGACCAGGCAGAAGAGCAAAGACAAAACTGTGAGATATTTTTCAGTACCCCCTCTTAACTTTAATGCCAAGAACTACATTGAACTGATTGACTGGTAGCAACGCAAAATCACTGAGCCACCACTAACAAAACAAATGACAGAAGACGACATTGAAAGCCACATTGTCAACAAGACTAGAATGACATTCCCTACATTCCCATGCCATACTCAAGCTGTGGAAAGGATGATTAAGGAAGTGACTGGTGCATCATTGAAGGTCTGTGGGTATGAGGCACGAAATGGATACATTAGATCAAGACTTGAATCACGTGCCAAGATGCCATCATTTGAAATTAAGCTCACTTCAAAGTATAAGCATAAAGAAAATGTAATCAGGTTGAATCATGCCATCAGATGGGTGGTTGGGAAGGGCATGGGTGGATCTCGACACACAGCCACCTCCTCGTGGCGAGCTCTGGATTATCATTGAACTTTTAAAGATAAACTGAGAGCTGTGTACCTGTGAGAATCAGTTAAGAGGATATAAAGAATGACAGATTTCACTAGCAAGAAATTAGTTAAGTTAATTTTTTGTATTTTGAAGAAGCTGCAAAAAAATATATTTGTTTAGAAATAGCTAATTATTTTAGAAACATAGGTATTTTTAACAGCTTTGGGGCACCTGAAAATACTATTTAAAGAAGTGGAATTTTAACATATTGAATATCTATGTCTAGCCCATATTTTCCACACTATTACATGTCGTTTTTCTAAAAAAAAGTTCAAACCCTCAATTTTCGATCCACCCTAATGTATATACAGCTAAGGCAATATGGTGTGCGTGCATTATTGCATGGAATAATTATTTTAGTTGGTGACATGAGCTCAAACAATGGTTTTAATCATATTATAATATTATGTTCTTTTACAGTATGAGATATATATATATATATATAGTTCGTTCATGTCAGAGAACGTTACTTATGTACATAGATGTTGTAACAGGATAGATTAGAGGTTACATAATGTAGGTCTTGCCATTACGTCAAATTTGTGATTACTATACAGTACATACAGTACTGTACACTAATGAAAGAGAAGTGCGATCCCGTAGAGTTTTTTTTACAATAGTTGTGGATAGCAACAACAGATGGCATTATTTTGTGGTGGCATCTGGCAACCTTTAGGAGCACGATTTTATTAGTACATTAGATAGCACGTTTCCCATCTCCTAGTATATAATCTCTGCGCAAGAGGGCCATGGAGGATGAGGAAAGGGATCGGCCTAGTGAAAGCCAATCGACCTTCTGCAGTCTCCTGTTTTCTTATGTTATATTAATCTTATGTTTTTAATATAATATCCTGGTCAAGTTATTGAGAAGTAGTCATGAAGCGATGTGGTCATGTAAAGACATGCTGTAGTTCACATTCGGTATTGGTTATGCATCAAAGTGGTGTTCATGCGTAGTTTTAAGGATGCATAACAATTCTGAAGTGAAGTAGTTATGAATCAAATTAGTTTAGAGTTTAGTTGGGAGTCTAAGTAGTTATAAGGCGAAATGATCATCACGTGAAGCATTCATGGGGGACAGGCTTGGGGTTAATGAGGTGAAGTTATCCCGGGCGGAGTAACGGTGAGATAAGTAAACAAAGTGGAAGTAACGGGAACACATCGTACTCTGCCCAACCTTAATGGAGCCTCCCCTTTTTTATTCTCAGATGGATACTATATTTTTCGCTGCCACCTAAATGCAATCAAGGGAGTCGTGGAACAGTGTGGGATTGGAGGGGGTAGGGAGGTGATTAAAGAGGAGAGTTCATTAACGGTCTGAGGCGACACTCTATTCGTTTCCAGTAAATGTGAATCTTCCGTTCAGTCGACCAACATGTATAACTATTAGTGAGAGATAGAAAGAGCGAGGGCATTTGCTTGGTACTTTGACACAAAAATATGATAGTAGGGAGAAGGGGGGCCAGAAAAACCCACCATTTCCCCTAAATAATACAGCTACAGATCATACAGCATAATATATGTTAGCGTTGTAACAGTTATCTTTGTTGGCGACTGTACTTCCTTGTTGTAACACTGGTGTGGACAATGGTTAGAGAAGCGTCAAATACGTGTGTTTATTCACAGTAACCCATTATCTATCAGCGACTTCTGTTATAATGTATTCTAGCTATATTTAGACGATTTTATGCAGCCTATGAAGGATCAGTGGTAGTTAAAAGGGTTGATTGAGATAGTTTAAAACACTATAATTACTGGAGATCCTTCCTAAACTTCACACAATCGTTTAAATATAGCTAGAATAAAATAGAAAAGACGTCGCAAGTACAGAAGGGGTTAACGTAACAGTAATGTTCCATTAGTTTTGAAATTTTCAGACATTAGCCCCATTAAGTTGGCAATTTTAAGACCTTTCTTACAGTTTACCTGTCTATTTTTTTCCTGACGAGCTATAGCGAGCCTGTAATATGGTAGTCTTTCTTCTATTCAACAGCTGAGCTCTGGAACTCTCTCCCAGAATCAGTCTTTCCCTCTTCCTATGACTTAATTACTTCAAACTCTGTGTGTCCAGGCATTTTGGCTCGAACGTCCCTTGATTTTGGCCCTGTCACTCTTTCAACTTTGGGAGAGGCACTCGCTATAGGCAGTTCTGCCTTTCGCCTCCCTCACTCACATAGACAAAAAAAAAAAAAAAGTAACCGGCCTACAGTAGAGACATTTTTCTCTCGAAAAATGTACACAATTAGCTTGATGGGGGGTCTTGGGGGTGTTTGCTTAAGCTTGATGGAGGCCTAGGGAGGAAGCTAAACAATTAATGAACAGTTAAATAAATGAGCAAATATATACGCCCATCCCCCCTTAGGACAGGTAATGCCCAAAACAGTAATTTTCATGGTACGGGTGTTGTGAATATGCACATCGACTTTGACTTCAAATTTCTCCCAAACCAAAAGACTTAGAGACTTAATGAAAATTGCTAAACATAATATAAGGATCCCTTAATACTGTGTCAGTAAATGATGGATATTGAAAGTTAATGAGTATTTTTCAATATTTTAATAACAAAATAAGTAAAGGTTTTAAGTTAGTCTTACTCAAAACATGAAAACAAATACTAAATTCGTCCTGAGGGTGCTGGGACTCTGCGGTTGTAGGTGGCAATGGTGGGGCTGATTGGTGTATGAAGGATGACCCTGTATTCCCCATACGTTGAGAGAAGTGCGAAGTTGCAGAAAGGGTTAATATTTTGGCCATCTAAAAAAACTGCCACATTTTCAAAAAATCATTTTGATACCTAAATATACTTTGAATCAAACCAAAATCAACATAGTGCTTCCTACATGCTCCTATTATAATACCAAAGTGCAATAATAGAGATTTGAGTACCATAGATACTATAATAAAATATTATATGGAGGTAACTGAAATCATGTCATGAAATGGGGCAAACATTCCTGACCCAAAGTATGGCAACATCAGACCCACATTATGGCAACATCAGACACATTAACCTGCGTGAGCTAGTTCACTCACCATCTGGCTAAGTTGCCTATCACTCCCAGATCAATATCTCAAGTCACAATATCACTAATTGTAAACTTTTCGATATACGAAAATGTCACTTACTAGGTCCATATGTTGCAGAATTGAAACGGATCAATCCTGTTTGGGCATGTTCTCATGTTGCTGGGCGAGCAGCACCTCCACACCCGACTGAGGCCCACAGCACACTGACTGGCTGCAGGCCGATATCATGGGGAACAGCCTTGGTGGCTGCGCAAATTAAAACAAAAATGTTTTGCGCACCACGCGACTGCAAATACGATACAGCGTTACCTGTCCAGGGTTAAAACTACAGACCAGGAACCATTGCTTTGGACTCTACACAAAGTCCAAGTTCACACCAGTAATAATTTGGGATGAATTGTTTAGGATTCTCATTTTAGGAGTTTTGAAATAATGGAGTACTGAATTCAAGTTCCCAGTGACATGTTTTCAATAATCTTTAATATACTCTGTTCATCAGAATGCAGGTGAACATTATTCCTCGTTTTTCAGCTATGATCTAGCAGTAGAAAAGTATTTAACAATAAAATAAATCCTTAAATTACCTGAAAGGGACTGGAGCTCTCCCAGAGGGGCTCCAATCCTGACGTTATTTTTCCTTACAGGGTGCTGGCTTAACCCTTTGGCTACGGCCATTTTTGGGCTATTTAGGGCATATTCAGGCACTCCTGAATGATAAATCAAGCATCTGCATTAAATAAAGTGTATTCTGCGGAAAACTAGGCAAGAATAGCTTCAAAATGACACCAGAACGGGCCCCGTACGTGGTCTGGTTCACCCGCAGTGGTGCCAGTGAAATGCGGGAAACCGGCTATTATGTAACACTCACTCGCTTGGCTACACTGCTGGGTGACACAGAGAGAGACCCGCGCGAGACACAGTCAACCTCAGTGAGCCGCTCGGTGCTCTGAGGGTCGGAGGTGGGCCCCTCCCGCTCCCGCCCTCTGACACTCGATTTTTACGTTTTTTACAGGCTTTTAAAGCCTGGAAATTGCTGTAACTTGCCAGGACGTTCCAGAACGTCACCCGCAGCGAAAGGGTTAATAATCCAATAGGGTTGATAGCCTCTGCAGTCATATTTTAACTACCCAACTTAAACTACGAGGAAGGGACTGAAGTTCTCGCAGAGACGCATCATTCCTGGCGTTATTCTTGACTTACAGTGTGCTGACTTAATAATCCAATAGGGTTGATAGCCTCTGAAGTCCTATTTAACTAAGTGGCTTAATAATCCAATAGCGTTGATACCTCTGAAATTCTATTTTAACTAACTGGCTTAATAATCTAATAGGGTTGATAGCCTCTGAAGTCCTATTTTAAGTAACTGGCATAATAATCCAATAGGGTTGATACCTCTGAAATTCTATTTTAACTAACTGGCTTAATAATCTAATAGGGTTGATAGCTTCTGAAGTCCTAATTTAACTAACTAACTTAAACTACCCCAATAGTAATACCAATCATTATCATTTTGTACTGAGTTTTGTTTTATAACTCTTGTCACAACTGTGTATTCATATTTGCCAAAGCAAATTGAAATTTGAATTAACTGATAGATCTTTTGATCTATAAATTATTTCTGATTTAACAGAGAAAATCTTGTTACTTTCGACGCCTCCCATACCTTATTTCTCCCTCTATCCCGCCAAGGCAATCTGATGCATGACTATCAATTATTCTTCAACAATACACAAATCAACCCTTAATTTTCTCTCTATACTCTAATTGTATCCTTTACTGTACATCCAACCATACTTGGTAAGATCATATTACCACTCCCGCTAAAACTGCTTACCAAAAGTTAGCTGTGCTCAACCGTATCCCTGGGTTCTTCAACCCTGCATAGGGGCACAGTGCGCACCTGTATTGGGTATTGTTCCCATATGTGGGAAGGCTTCACCCATACCGCATTCCTCAAAAGATTAATACAAAAAAAATCGCCTCATCAACTCACTTCTGCTTACTAGTTCCCTACAATCTCTTTCTATGCGCCGCAATGTTGCATATATATCACTCTTCTATTGCTATTACAACAATCAGTGTTCTTGAGAGCTCTCTCAATGCGTACCCCCTGCCTTGCGGCGAGTGCGACGCACCCGCCTCTTAACACAGTTTTACTCTTACTCTGTCCAGCTCGCCAACCCAAGACAAGGTGGGATAAACTCAGATGTGCCAGCAAGATTTGCCTTTTATTTCTTGTCCGTGGGAACGCCTTGGCACCTCAGCACTCTGAGCCAATTACAGGTCACCTAGGACACACTAAGACTCTCATCTCACCTCACCTTCCAACTGCTCGGCTCATAACTTACCCTCATTTCAAACTTGTATATTCTATCCCGGTAAAAAACGTTCAAATACAATGGTGCCACCCTCTTACTCCTGTCAGCCACTAAAATATGTCACAAATAAGCTTCCAGGAAGATATTACGAAGGTGTGAGAGAATGCAAGTAGGAGCTCTTGCAGTTCAAGTGACCGGGCCGACACAAACATGCCCGAGCGCGCGTTTCAGCCAATCGCAGGCGTGCGTTGCGCCGGGGGCGGGTGTAAAGGGGAGGTGGGCGGAGCAACAACAGGCAGACAGACACGGGCACCTGCCTAGAGCAAATTGGCCCACTCTAAGCCGAAACTTACCACTTACCCTCCATGGCACCAATAGGGAGATAAAAACCAAGATTGTTCCTGACCTCCAAGACCAGAGCCATCCTGAATGCAAGAAGAGCAGAGAGAAGCTACACCACCCACCCTCTTCCCAGATACACCAACAGTACCCTGATGCATGCCGACACGTACATCGCCTGCTTTCATACAATTAGCCAAACGATACCGGACTGCAACCAAGTGGTCGACGGAAGTGAACGGATGGATCATAATCATTGGCCAGCCTTGAAATGGTAGACAAGAAACAAGACGCCCCCCCCATACTTTATTAAGGGACCCTTAATTAAAGGCCCGAACAGACTAAATAGAGAATGAGAATATGCTTGACAGAAGCCTCGTGTCCCACTACTCCTACCAATAAATATATGTGTTCTTATAGGACAACCAAAGAGAAAACTTATTAGACAATTGAAACAATAAAATTATGATGTTTTGAGATATAAGTTTTTCTTGTTAGTAAGGCACTTGCCAGTTACCTAGTAATAGCACAGGATCTTCTAGGATATATGTATATCAAAGATAGTTACATTTTGAGTGAAAACCAGGGAGTTTCGAGAAAATAATAATGGAGAGACATTAGTTGACTAAGTTTACGTAGCTGAGCCAAAAGGGGCGCAATACCTAGTTCTCCGGGAGTCTAGGAATAAGAGTAATAAGGTTATTAAAGTAATGATGTTCACAAATCATGTGAAATAGAAAGGTAAGATTTGCTTTATGATAGAAGTAGCTATTGAAATAATTAGGAAGGGGAGCTATTTCCCGACCATTTAGAAACACTCATTTTGTTACCAGGAAACATTCTTTATTTATTAGATATTCACCTCGTCGTCACCATGCTTCGATCGTGCGTAATATCTAATAAAGTCATTTTAAGGATTAACCTGTACTGTACCGTAGGATACATTAATAAAAGTCCCCAGCAGTCCCAAGCAATGTGGCAAAAATGGCAGGAGAGACCACCTATCCACCTCCAAAGATGAGGCAACACTGGCTGTGTCACCCTTCAGTGGGTCTCATATAAGCTGAGAAGTGTTGCCAACACGGGAGTAGTGCTCAAAAGGTCGTGGTAACTGGTACAGGGTTGTGAAGGCAGTTACAAGGAAAGTACATTACTGACGGATATATATGTCGCTGGGACTGAGGAGGTACTTACCTACTGACGTATATATACGGCGCTGGGATTGGAGGGGTTAAGTGATGGGGAAATACTTTATAATATTGTTAAGGTGATTTAAGGACACGTTGATTTAGTAATAGATCTGATCTTGTCAAAGTGACATAAGTTCATACTGATTTAGTCAAAGTTACTAATATTGTTAACCCCTTCTTTACCGGCGACGTCTTTTCGGTTTTAGTCTAGCTATATTTAGATGATTTTGCGCAGTTTAAGAAGGATCTGTGGTAGTAAAAAGGGTTAAGTGAGATAGTTCGAAGCTGTTAATTGTTGGTTGCCCTTTTTAAACTTAATAAAATTGTCTAATAGTTGCCAGAATATAATGAAAAAGACGTCGCCGGTACAGAAGGGGTTAAGGAGATTTAACCCGAGAACGCAAGGAGAGTCTTAAGAGGTTTTACTGGGCAAAGGCGACGGGACTCTTAAGATCCAAGGCCTAAAATAATCCTTTTAAAAGATCCCAAAATCACTCAAAAGAAAGGAATATGTGATTAAGTGAGATTATTCCCCTCCATACCTTCTATCACTCCTCCACATGTGTCAACCCCCCCCCCTTTAATTATCACCTATTTTTCCTCTTATTCCCTTGTTTGTCAGCTTATTTACAGTGCCAATATCTCCCATCTGGTTTCAAGTTCATCAAGGACGCATGGAGAGAGCGTGGCAAGAGAGAGAGATCACTCAGGCTTCAAGGCTCGAAGAGGGAGGGTGTATGTCTCGTCCGCCCTCATCTCATGACTGGAGGGTCGGCAATAATTTGTCTTTTTCACCCCCCAAATACTATTCCCACTTGTTTTATTGCTGTTACATGTTGATATATTCATATTAAACGTAAAATAGGCGCATATGAATAAATAATAACGATATTTATCGGATAATGATGATTTTAGGCGGGAATGAACCAAAATATGCTTGCTTGGCAGGATCTTTTAAAAACTAATGGCGCTCCGTTCTCGGGATAAGAACGTGTAATTGAACGTGATATTGTTAAGATGATCTAGGGAGATGTTTGACTTAGAAATAGTCTATACTATTGTTGAGGTGATTTAAAAACACGTTGATTGAGTAATAGTTCTGATATTGTCAAAGTGATGTAAATACATACTGATTAAATAATTGTTACTAAAATGACGGAGCCAAAAGGACAACCACACAATATAGCCACCGTAAGGGAGTCCAGGGAGACAAGGAGAAAAGGGTTTAGAAATAGAATCAGTTCCCATTCTCCAGAGAACGGGAAATTTGACCCCTATACCCATGCTCTAATTACCCGTACAGGTGAGTTACCCCCGAAGGGCAGGTCAAGCCCCTCCAATCAGCACCTCACGCGGCCCCGCCAATCACAGGGCAGGACTCAAAGATCCAAGGCGGAACTTCCCCCTGAATACCCCCCCCCCCCCCCCCCCCCCCCCCCGAGTACTATGATGAAAAAGTGTTTATGCAATCTCAACATAAAGAGCCCTGGGAATATTTAAATCGTTTGGGCCCTCCATCCTCAAGAAGCTGCCAGACGAAATGAAAAATGAAATGTTAATATCAAGTGCAAATAGCCATAATAATTAGTGAACAGGAAATCACAAATTACATCATCAGGCTTGATGATATATATAAGAAAGAACAAAAGGTCAAACAGACGAAAACCTCAGTGCGATGTCTTTAAAGCACCATAATGTATTTTTCATGTAATTATTAACCTCAACATAGCCCACTTTTATGTATTTACTATGCCCCTATTCATACGAGATCACGCAACCTGACAAAGAGAAATAACCCAAATATGTACTGACTGAAACTACAGGAAGGCAGTTCACACTCAGTAGCTTACTCCGTCCGGATATATATGTCGGGAGTATAACTACCTAAACAATCCGTCCGAATAATTGCTGTCCGGGAGTCGTTTGCCTGAGAGAGAGAATGAGCCTGCTGTCCACTGCCCTCCTGCCCTTGGACCCCTGCCGAAGCAGTACCCTGACGCCTGGCCCTGCCCCCTGGACCCCTGATGAGTGGCCCCTCTTACGTCCAGCTGCCGTGCCCGGACCTCTGTGACGCCCCGCCCCTCGTACTTGGCCCTTCTCATCCTCCACGCTAACCCTAAGTGTTTCTGCGTAACTCATTTGTGGCTTTTGTTGAAGGTAAGGTAATATATGCGAGTATTCCGTGAAGTGTTATTAAGTTGATCTGTGCCTATTTATTATTCAATTATCGATATGTGTACACGTTACAATATGTCATAGTAATTTGTCTTTCCATTAATCTTGATCTGTGCAAAGGATCTGTGTCTATTAATTGTTCAATTATCGATCTGTATACACGTTACATAGTCATTTGTCTTTCCATTAATCTGGATCTGTGCAAGTGATTTCATCGCACTAGATATTGCTACGAAACACCCCTTTGCAGTAACTTTCTGAAGTGTTATTATTCCTTGTCAATTGTACATCCGTTATATACAGTCATCTCGATCCAGGCTTTCAACGGAATACTCTCAGATGTACCGATATATGTTATTTATTCTCTTGCATATCCAAGTTGAAGTATAAACGTATACCGTGAAGATATTCCCTAATTTACTACCATTTACCTAGGACCTATGCCCAAATTTTAATCTATCTATCTTTCCTTACCGAAAAGTCAAGAACCCCTCCGTTGAGTTAAAACCTTAATTCTATTATTCGAGCTATCTAGTTTATACCAGTGCTTGTGAATTAATCTAATCTACGCGTGTGGGTCATTAATAATTTTGTTCACACATTTATAGTACCGGTAACTCTTGTTCAATCTTTTTTTATTTGTGTCTTCTTATTATCGTAGAGACCATTACCATTTCGATCTTACTATTTCTATAGTAAATATTTAATTACATCATATGTTCATGTAATTCGCATACGCCATATCTTTGATCCACGTATTGCCAGATAGAGATTTGCTAATATATTAAAATTTCCTTTTATACTATTATCGTAGTATTTTGACTTAGTACAACTTCGTCGTTTACGCCCTATTATATTCTGAGTTCTTCCGAATTCTATTTTACTGTGATTATCCAGTCGCATTTTTATTGAGTGTCTTTTCCTCATTTTATATTAACTTACTTTCATTCAAAAACCTGTTATAGCGATTCATTGATCTAAATTTGAAATTTAATTCAATACTTGTGTGTATCAATCTCTTACCCGGTGGAAATCTATTTTTCGTAGCCCTGTGTCGAGTCTTTCACAGAAACCGCTTAGATAAGTAAATTCCAACTTAAACCACCCTGTCAATATGCTCCATAGTATATATTTACTATTCACCAGTGTCTTATAGTTGCACTATTTCGAATTATAAATTCATAGCAAAGCAGTCACTCTGACCTAGGGTTAAACACACTACCTTGTATTTATCTTACCTGTGTGACCCTTTGTTAATCCCCTTGATAAGCGCTCACCGCCCCCCACTCGTGAACGTAATGTCAAGTCAATTTGCCTTATGCCAGAAGTCTTCACACTATAGTCATCCTCCTATGAAATGAGCTACAAGGTGGAGTCCCTCGCCCTGTGCGGTGTTGTCAAATATTCAAAGCTTTAACAACAAATGTTAGTTTTTCAGGCTATTAACTAATTAATTTTAGCTTTTATGACTATATATATTATATTAAAAAATTTAAAGGTTATGTGGTGTTAAGAAACATATCATTTTAAGGATATATAGAAGGAATGTATACAACATATGGCACGCTATTTAGAACATGCTGCCATTTTTCTGGGGACAGCTATAAATAGATTTAAGGAATGGTAGGATATGCGACGTTGCCAAGTAATGTCAATGCGGTTCTGTTGGCTACGCACACACTCACACACACCCCTACAGATACACACACAAACACACACATACATACACAATCTCCAAAATGCAATATAGCACAATGTAATCCCATCAAAAGAGAGAGAGAGAGAGAGCTGGATACAAGTAATGGCAACGCTTTAAGTGGCCTCAAACTACGACAACAACATCATCCAGGTCAGACGGTCACTAACCCTCATTCATAGCGCGACCACCATGGAAGGAAAAACTCGCAAAAGTTACTCTCATCTTCATAGCCAGGCAAGGGAAATGCTGTACAATGTAAATAGGTATATACAAATATAGCCTACCTATTATTTCGTTTCTGTAACTTTTATACAAGAATACCAATAACCCTTCCAGACATAAAAACGTCTTTTACATTTATTTCAAGTCTCCCTTCTAAATGTGGTTTTCCTTGGATTCCCGTTTTCTAAAAGGTTTGTTTTGGTCGACATGTGGCAACACCGCATAGGGCGACCTTGACCTCCTTGGAGCTCATTTCAGTTGAGTTTGACTATAGACGTTATACTCACATATGCATTATCACTTGATTTGATCTCCTATGTACATGTATAACAGTATTATTCCTGCATATTTATATTATCTATACTGTGTGTAAATGTAACGTGACTAATTATAACCAAAATATCATTATAGACCATTCTATCTTTGATACGTCACTTGAGTACCTGTATTGTCTGCCCTATATGACAGAACAATATTCTATATATCATACCTCATGCAAATTAAATAAACTAAAGTGTGAAGCAATATTGTGTTCTTATTGTGTGAATGTTGCCTTGAAATAAAGAGTTGGTGGAACTGCAAGATACATAAAGCTAGATGCGACCCTGTCGAGCATATTCTATATCAAGATATCTTATTATAAGATTGTAATAGAGATTATAACCAGTCGAGTTGAAATACCAACCCAAAATTTCAGTTACGGTACTAATATTGTTAAGGAGATATTTGATTTGGTAATAGTTTCTGATATTGTTAAGGAGATTCAAGAACGTGTAATGAATAATGATTTCTGCTATTGTTAACCCTTCCTACCCGGGTGTCATATTGGCATGACACCACAAAATAAGGGCAGGAGCCCAGGTGTCATGCTAATAGGCAGCAAGCTTTCAAGCCTATTCAGCTTGGTCTGAACGCTGTGCGTCCGACGCATGTAAACAAAACCGATCGTTGCATCATCGCACCTCCGAAAACAAGAAGGAGACGTCCGATCAATGTTATTGTTGACGTAAGACGAAATTAGTGTGTGAAAAGCTCCGATACTGTCAACATCGCGGCAAAATTCGCTCCACTGAGATCGTCATCACAACTGAACCAGTTGACTTACAGAGCTCTACTCAATGCCAGTCTACAGATTGAAAACCACACTACGTTTATAGATGCGTGGGAAATTTCTAGCAGTTAAATTAAACCAAAATACGTTAGCCTAGGCCTAGACGTTTTTCGGCCATTTCGCCCGGGTACGGGCGACCGTCCTTCGGCGTACCAGCCCGGGCCCGGAGGGTTAAAATGATTTAAGAGGATATTTGATTTAGTAATAGTTTCTGATATTGTTGAGGTGATTTAGGAACAGATGATGAAATATAGAGTCTGATATTGTCAAAGTGATTCGATAACATATCGATCGAGTGATAGGTCCTACTATTGTTATTGTTACTTCTCTCTCACTCTCTATATATATATATATATAATATATATATATATATTATGTATATATATATATATATATATATCTGAGCGTGTGTTTAACACTATCTCACACGAGCGTACACACTACCATTCCGAAGTGGGAACTTAAATGAGAGATAGTAGATCCATTGCTTGGTGTTACACACCTCTTATCCAATATCCAAAACATTTATATATAGTTATGCGGCAGTCATTATTAGCAATATATGCATAATATTTTCGAATAGTGTACCAACTGCAAACGTTATGTCGGTAGTATAATTTTTACTTAATTTTGTTGGCATGTTATGTAATATTTTAAGTATATGCCACCTGGAATAATACATTTCATGCAGTGAGGAAATGAATGATAAATACTGCATATATATAAGTTGATTGTTGTACCTCTCTTCATAATGTATATTATAATTTTAATCATTGTTGAATATGATGCAGACAAAGTATAATCAATTTTAATTTCACTGCAATTATATAACACAATATACAGTAAGTATTCATGTTAGCTATCTGAGGTTTATGTGTTGCGGAAACCTTGTACAATGATCAGTTGTGACAAGATCTTGAACAACACCTTAAAACAAGAACTGTAACTCCTGCAGAACCAACAGCTTAATTACCAATCAATCCAGACAAAGGAACTCTTTGAGGGAGGTTGGGTTTTGCAACGTCTGGCCATTATTGAAACCTCTCACGACCTGGCAAGAGGCGAGGGAATGTTGGAACACTAATCAATTGATAGCTACAAATACCGTCAAGTAAAAGCATTATATAAAAGAAGGAGATTTTCTTGGAATCGGGAAATACAAGTGTGCAGTTGGAATATGAATTTTCTTCCACTCAGTAATTTTACGTAGGAACATAAAATTAATGCAGTATGCTTGAGTACAGTTTATTACGCAGTAGTTAATCCATATGAACATATAGATAGATAGATAGATAGATAGACAAATTGGGGAGCACCTTTAAACAATAGCAAGGACAGCCCTCCACCTTTTACTCTTCTACTTAGCTCTTTCTTTCTGCCTTACCTTCTCTCTAATTCTTAAAGACCTCTCACCTTCCCAACCTGTCTATCCCCCTTTAATTTAACTTAACTTAACACAATATTCTCGTAAGTAAATCGTAGGCCGACTAATGTCACTTCCATACATAATAGCGTGGAGTGCGTTAAAACTTATGAGGGCATCTGTACATCCTGCATCTAAGAAATAATTGTTAAAGAACAACTTTGAATTATGATATTTTAGCAATAATTATGCACATTATATATTAGCTCAAAACTGGATTCAGCTGTCAATATGTTACTTTTAGCTTACATTTGTGGTTGTATTTATATACTCGTATTTCCTTCGTGTAATTAATGTTGATGCTCACGAAAAGCACATTTGTTATAAAGTGAACAATGATGCATGCGAAACTTTGTATTTATCGGGTTTCTGTATGTTATAGCTTCATGAATCTGTTGCATACAAAAAGGTACATAATTTAATTTCCTTTTATTAAAATCCTCCTTATATGGTGATATATTTTAATTATTTTATTCCAGTATTGGGTCATCCATTAAATGTATATAATAAGGAGAAACAAGATCCTAATCATAGACTGGACAGCCACTGATAAAATACTTTAAATTCATGATATTCAAATATATATATAATATATCAGACAGGGCTATAAATAGAACCATTCAGGTAGTGTCCAACTACCTACACCATCACAAGGGTTAAAAGAAGGAATTTGACATTTCTACCAGTATTCCTTCCCAACCCGACTATGATGGGGGGGGGGGGGGCAGACAGTTATATAATCGAATTATGGCTCTCCTAAGCATGACAAATTGTTTATTTGATCACAAATATAGCTGACAGGGCTAGAAATCGAACCATTCAGGCAGTGTTCAACCACCTACACCATCACGAGGGTTAAAAGAAGGAATTTGATACTTCTACCAGTATTCCTTCCCAACCCGACTCTGATGGGGGGCAGACAGTTATTTAATCGAAATCCGGCTACCCTGCGCATGACAAGTTGTTAATTTGATGACAAATATTGCTGACAGGGCTAGCAATCAAACCATTCAGGCAGAGTGTCCAACCACCTACACCATCACGAGGGTACAGGGGAATTCTAGCTTGCAGTTATCAATTCTCAAAAGAGAATACATAATATAATAAGTTTTGTTACCGAGACCGTACACATAATCCATATATCAAAAGATACAGTACCAGAGATGAAAATGGTACCGATTATAAGAGTAACCTAGAATCTCATGATGACACTTTCTTCCTATATATACAGTATATCCACTACTTAAAGCTTCTGAGAGCTTACACACTTATCTGAGCATATAGTATAAAGCGTATATAAGTGCAGTACATACATCTGGAAAGGTATTGTAGGATATTGGCAGGTATAGGAAAAGGACAATCAATGGAGCTTTGGCAAACTCCAGTACCGCTATAAACTGAAACCTATCACTATTATGTTATGTGTTATATTAGGACTCAAATTAATGTTGTTTGGTTTCTACATGTACAGATTATCAGCTACCCCATTTATCTAAATCAATTGCATGCCAACCATAATTTGTAATACTATATACTGTATAATATATAGGCTAAGCTACTCGTACAAAGAAAGCACTTGCATTGTAAAGGGCCCTTCACACAGTCAGGAGTGCGAGCTAGAATCACTGGGAGTGATGACTCTTGGCGGTTCCTGCAAAAATGACAGCGAGCGTCCGAAATTCCACTTGCCACCACGACAGAGTAGGAGTCAGCGAGAGTGTATTTGCGAGTCACATGGAGTCACTGTGAGTTACCAGGAGTCAACGGGATAAAACCGTGAATGAAATGCAAGTTATTGAAAATTTGACAATCAACAGTCGTTTTCGGATTAGTGCTAGATATGAGTCGATGCAAGTAATACACAGGTCAGTGGGAGTCAGGAGGAGTTATATAAGAATCACTGGGAGTCACCGAGAATCAGTGCGAGGTGTAAGGATGGAGATGGGAGTATGCCATGGATGGCCCCAAGATCTATTATTTTACTATATTTTTGGCACGTTTGGGACAATAGTCTATTATTTCCAACTGATGAGAAGGTGTCATGTCTTCATCTTGATTACTCGGCTATTACAAAGGAGAACAAGCAACAATAGGTCACAACAATGTGTGGTAGTGGTAGATACAGTGGTATTAGTGGATAAAGTGGTAGTGGTGGATAAAGTGGTAGTTGTGGATAAAGTGGTAGTGGTAGATAAAGTGGTAGTGGTGGCTAGTGGTAGTTGTGTATAAAGTGGTAGTGGTAGATAAAGTGGTAGTGGTAGACTATGGTAGTTGTTTATAAAGTGGTTGATAAAGTGATAGTGGTATATTAAGTGGTAGTGGTAGATAAAGTGGTAGTGGTGGATACAGTGGTAGTGATGGATACAGTGGTATTAGTGGATAAGTGGTAGTAGTGGATAAAGTGGTATTAGTGGATAAAGTGATAGTGGTGGATAAAGTGATAGTTGTGGATAAAGTGGCAGTGGTAGATGAAATGGTAGTGGTGAATAAAGTGGTAGTGGTGGATAAAGTGGTAGTGGTAGATAAAGTGGTAGGGGTAGATAAAGTGGTAGTAGTAGATAAAGTGGTAGTAGATAAAGTGGAAGTGGTGGATAAAGTGGTAGTGTTATAATAAGTTATATTAGTGGATAAGTGGTAGTGGTGGATAGAGTGGTAGTGGTGGAAAAAGTGAGTGGTAGACAAAATGGTAGTTTTGGATAAAGTGGTAGTGGTAGATAAAGTGGTAGTTGTGTAAACAGTGGTAGTGGTAGATAAAGTGGTAGTGGTGGATAAAGTAGCCTACTTACAGCGAATTGACTATATCAAGTAACTAAATAATGTCCGCGAGTCATAAAAAGTGTCTGCGAATCATGTTAGAATCATTTACGAATCCACTGTTCTGTATTCGGACCTAAGATCATTTATTAGTAATAGTACCGTAATGAAAGTGCTTAATTTCAAAGAAGTACAAAGGAAATCAAGCAACAACAGGTTTAGTGACCCCTCTAGGCTGCTTGTCCTCCAAAACACTGAGAATCAAGAGTCCGATGTGTGGCTTAGAGGGGATAAGGGACAATTGGGAAGGGAACTACTGCCCTGGAACTAATGTTCGTTGCAGGATTAGGAAGTTAGTAGGGGACAGATTAGTTAGTAACATAACGCAGTTATAAGTGATCTTTCGTATATCTGGGAAAAAGAGAGTAACATCTTAGTAATATATATACGCAATAATCGTTGATGAATCTGAGGGGGGAATAAAATAAAGTTATTAATCTACAAACGCAGACACTCGCGGGTTTGATGCAAACTATTTGTCTAGGCGAAGTTTAAAAATATCAACGGTGCTGCAGTCTATAACGTCTCGGGGAATCCCATTCCCCAGGTTGACAACTCGATTGAAGAAGAATTTCTTAGATTTGTGAGAGTTAAAAGTTTTACCAATTATTTTGCAACCGTTTCCCAGCATGTAATTTGATTGGTCGATAGTGAAGTACTTACTATAGTTCATATTGACGATGCCTTTGATGATTTTGAACACTTGAATTAAGTTGCCTCTTAATCTGCGCTGGGTTAGAGGAAATATATTTAACTCCTTAAGACGCCCCTCGTATGGTTTGTTCTTTAGGCTAGGTATCATTTTGGTAACTATGTTGAACTCGTTCTAGCTTGTCTACAGTATATCTTTTTGGTATTATGGGCACCAGGATTGAACACAGTATTCCAGCGGAGGGCGGACTAAGGAATTGTAAAGAGTTAGGATAACTTCTTTGGATTTATGCTGAAATGACCTGTCTATATAGCCAATTATTTGGTTTGCCTTCTTAACAACTTCTGAACATTGTTGACTCGGTTTTAGGTTACTTGATATTGTTAGTCCCAGATCGGTTTCTCTGTCTACACTCTTAAGCTGAGTGCCATTTGTCGAATAGTTTTTTCTCATCATAAATACATCATACATCATACTGTAAACCAACTTGTTGTGACACTCACCCATCCAGGTACTGTTGGTGATGATCTGGAGTATCCTGGCGGGGTCCATGGTGGTGGTGGTGGTGTGTAGGAACTGGGTGCAGATGCTGTTGACAATGGTGGGCGTTTGGTGATGTGTGATTGGACGTTATCTAAATATGGTGATGAAGGTATACATGTGGTGCGAGTAGTTGTGGGTGGGGAAGGTAAGAAACAGGTGTGTGTGTGTGTGTTAAGTAACAAGTTATGTGTGGTAGTGTAGGTGCGACTGTATAACAAGAGTGGTAGTGGAGTGTGATATTCTGGTGGTTGTGGTGCGTGTAGTTCTGGCGGCAATGTTTCGGCAAGGTTAAGTTCACATACACGGAGTTTCCGTTACCTGAACTCCCAGCACACCCACTGAAACCTTTAAAACTTCACAACAACCTCACTTCAACTATGTTTTTAGTTTCTGCTGCAATGTTTGATAGTCAAGGGTTATGTTCAATATGTTGTCTTCACTTCGAGTATAATTAACTTTTTATGTAAACATGTTCGAGTTCCATTGGTAGTAAAAATACGATATTTTCAGATATGTTATGTAAACGTTTCTGTATTTTGTATTGTTTTTATTGGTTGTAAAATGCACTGCTTAAAAATACCTTGTTCTTTGTTCACAGTCCATGTATATTTGAGCTAAGATATATATTATATTACCTATTATTTTACATCATTATTTGTCAATCAATATATGTTTATATGAAAATCACATATTAACACCGTTGAATAATATATCTCCCTGTTGCTTTCTTTAATAAAAACCTATATATTAACATTGCATTTTTGAGTCGAATGCATAGAATACATAATTTATTTTCGGATGTATTTGTTCATATTATTTTTATTAATACAGTCGTGTTTTTTACTTCGTAATATTGGAATTTTGTGGGTATTACTTGGAACTTGGAACTTGGAACTCGACTGCTTACAACATATTATTAAATATGTACTGTTCGGGATATAAATATCATGAGCAATTATTGAACATTGTGTAAATTATATCGATATATTTTTTCGGAAAGGATTTGCTTGTCTTTCCAATATAAAGTAGAATTTTGTTTTTCTATTCCGTTTATTTATTGCATATCAAAAATAGACCAACACATTACAAGTTGTTGTTGTTGTTGTTGTTGTTCCCCAGGCTGTCTGGCCGAACAGCCCCAAGGTCTCGAGCAAGGCCAAGGCCATAAACGAGCGCCCCCACAAAATCCTCCCTGCTTACCACTAACAAAGCCCGGGTGACCGAAGCCACTCCAAGGCAGGGAGCTGAGGAGGGTGCGGAAACGCCCGGGAAACCAAAGCCCCACCCAAGGCCCTGTGCCCCTCAGCAATTATGAAGGGAAAGTTGAGGGGTAAGGGAAAAATGTGACGCTTTGGCTCCCAATCTGCCAACTTCTAGGTTGGCAGTAGGGAGGTCAATCCACGGAAAAGATGCCGCCACTTGAGATCTAGAAGCTATATAAGTAAAAGGAACAGTCAGAGTAAGCTATGGGTATGGCAGATATCGCTCAGTTCTCACTCGGATAGACCAGCCCATCACCACATGACTAGAACCCAATCCTCTCAGCATCAGCTAGGAAAGGCCCTAGAAAGCCGCCTTTCGTGGGGGGATAGCTCCCCTATTTCAACTCCTTTCGGGGTTGGGCACTCGCCCACATTACAAGTAGATGTTCAATTGCCATAAATATGATATATAATTTGAATATAAAAACAATTGCACGTAGCATTACAAATTAATATGCAAAATATTTTTGTTTTCATGTCATCATACACAGTATGCAGAGACAAACATATAAGGAATATAATTGTATGAAAATGTGAGTATTAACGAATATTATATATATATATATATATATATATATATATATATATATATATATATTACAGTACATCAGTGGGTGGCCTAGGGCACCGTGATGACCCAAATTGTTTGTATAATCTAGGCAAATCTATTCTTAAAAACTACTTAAGTTTGCTACATCAGAGTCCTGTTTTCTGTTTGATGGTTCTTTGTTCAGTCAGATTTAATTATAGATCTTGCTTTTTGCGAATGCAATATTGTGTATTCAGGAGACCATATGGTTGAATAATAATGATTGTCCTATTAGTTGTAAAACCTATGTATGCTTTAGACCAAATAAAATATTGTTCAGTTTCAGTTTCAGTTTCAACCACTGAACTGGTGATCTTTTTACTATCTTCCTAACTCCTGGTCAACCTTCCTCTCATGATATTGATGAGACCCTTTCTATTGCACTAGACGTATCATTTGCCTTCAATGGAGTCTGGCACAATTCGCTAATTTCCAAAGTACCATCCTATGGTTTCCATCCCTCCATCCGTGCCTTTTTCTTAAATTTCCATTCTGGCCGTTCAATAGCAGCGTTTGTGGATGGTCATCGCTCACTTCCTCAAGTTATCAACTCCGATGTTCCTCAGGGTTCTGTTCTGTCACCAGTTCTCTTTCTAATATTCCTTAACCCGAGAAAGACGAAAGCGCCAGGACTCTTAAGAGTCTAGGCATAAACAAAAACTTTCAAAACACCCCACTGGCACTCAAAACAAAACAATATGAGATTAGGTGAGATAATTCCCCTCCATTAATTTCTACCACTCCAACACATGTGTCCCAACCCCCCTTCCCCCTGCTTTTTCCCCCTCTTCAATTATCAGTTATTTTTCTTTTTATTCCCCCTTCTATTGGGTAATTTTCCGAGCGTATTTCCCTCACAAGGTCTTTTTAACACGGGCGAGACAGCTAGAGATCCTTGCAACACAGAGACTTATATTGCAAGGCCTCAGTAGCGCACAAGAGCTCTGAGAGAAAGGTTATTCCACGACCGGGCTCTCGGCTAACGATACGACCAGGCGGCAATAATACGTCCTTTTCAACCCCCAAATGCTATTCCCACTTCTTTTATTGCTTTTAAATGTTCATATGTTCATTTTAAAAGTAAAATAGGCACATATGGATAAGTAATAATTATATTCTGTATATGGTAAATATATGAAATTTGTTGTCAGGAATGAACCAAAAGATCTTCGCCTGGCGGGACATTTCAAATATCATAGCTTCGCCCTTTAAAGGTTCATTCAATGATCATAATTATCAACTATACCTCTAGTCCTACCCCCTCATATTTCATATGTTGATGACCTTATAGTTTTATACTAGTCAACTAGTTTTCCACAAAGACCCACCAAGCAGTTACACCAAAACTTATGTGTTGAAGCCATACTGCCTATCTTCTGATCTATCAACTATGTCTGATTGGGGCAGAGAGAATCTTGTTACTTGCAATACTTCCAAATCCCAATTTATCCATCTATCTGCCTGTCACAATATTCCAAATTACTCTTCCCTTCTCTTTAGCAATATACAAGTCAACCCTTCATCTTCTCTTAGTGCATTTTTTTCTTTGGACATTTCTTGGAAAGATCATATTACCACTCTTGCTAAAGCATCTTCCTAGAAGTTAGGTGTGCTCAACCATCTTGTGGGCTCTTCAGCCCCGCACAGCCTCTTGCTCTGTACAGGGGCACGTGAACCATTGTATTGAGTATTATTTGCACGTGGGAAGGTTCCAGCCATGCTGCACTTCTCTAAAGGGTAGAGTTAAAAGCATTTTGTGTCATTAACTCACTTCCTCTGTTTAATTCCCCAAAATCTTTCTCTACATGCCGCAATGTTGCATCTCTATCACTCATCTATCGACATTACAATAATAATGTTCTTCAGAGTATTTTCATGGTATATCTCCTCCCCTACAGAGGGTGGGGGGCACCAACCTTTCAGCACATTCCGACCTCTAGTATATCCAACTCTCTAACCTAAGAGTGAACCAATTTTCCTGGTCTTGTTTGTAGTCAACAAGTAAACTCTGGAACTTTAGCTCTCTCTCTCAGTCTGTGTATCCCTCATTCTATGGCTTAAACTGATGCAAGCTCTGTGTTTCCAAATTTGTTTACTCTAACATACCTTGAACTTTAAGGGGGACACTTGTAACAGTTAGGTTTGACTGCTGTTTCTTGCATAAACATAAAACTGTAAAGCTAAAAAAAAGGGTATTGATAGGCTAAATTGAATTACCTAACTCGATAATATGGCTAATAATAGTTTGCGATAATATATAGTACAAGTACATTTCGATTTTGTTTTTTGAAACGTCATCTGCACAGTGCTATATTGCTTTGCGTTGTAGTGTGTTGTTATATTTTAAGTTTAGCTCTGTTGTGTTGTGTTAAGTGTGGTTGGGTTAAAGTATTTCATATTAGATTGTACTTGAAGGGTACCTAAATAACCAAGGATTATTGCATTGACACACAAGATTCATATAAGGCCTGTTTTAAGAGGGTAGTGTTATTTGTGGGTTTATTTACTTAAGAATGTATTTATTTTATAGTAACCTCGCTAGACAACCATCAAGTTTAAAATAAAAACACCCCCTAGACAAGCGATGAATGTATACATTTTTCGGTAGAAGATCATAACCTCACCTATAAACTACCTTGGTTTAAATGTACGAACGTATGCACAGTTCCCACGATCGTAAGCACCGCTCCCACGGTTCAGGCAACGTGACTCACTGGCAATTGCCGGAACACTCAAGGAGATTGCCAGCAACTATTTAGTATCACACGATACTGCCACACCCGTGCATGAGCCGACAGAGTGTCAAGGCCAGTAGCAGACACAAATAGCCACAGGAAGGTCGATACCTGCATCGCTCTAGGAACTAATCAGTGTTAAACAGTGACACATACAATATCGATACTGAAAACATACTTAAAGTGTGTGTTAATACTTTTGTTCTAAGATTTCTCCGAATATATTATTTTTTTTACAGAGATAACAGATTACGGGAAATATAGCTCATGTCTTGGTTGCTTTTTTTATATAGTTGTTTAAAGGTACAGGTACTTCCTATAGGGTCGCTACAGTACCTTCACAAACCTTATAGTTAGAGTTAACATTGTAAAAGTTAATAGCTATAATAACTATTTTCATGGTAAATAAATAAGAAAACCAAAAGTGTTTACTTAAAACAAACCTCTCTCTTAAATTTCCTAATTAACATGTTTACAGCCATCGCCGAACCTACACACATTACAAGGAAATAACAAAGAAGTAAGAAGCAGAAATAGACAGCCTGATATAGCCCAATACACAAATTTCCCGGCCGAAGACCGTTTCCTCTTAAATTACAGGCTCGCTATTGCTCGCCATGGAAAACATTGACATCTAAATGGCACGAAATATCTTTATATTGACACATAAATGGGGCAAAAGGTCTTAAAATCACCAAACTAATGGAACGAACGTCTTAATATCTAAATGCTAATGGGACTAACTTGAGGGATACAAAGCAACTACCGGCTACCCCTTAAGCTAACTTCTCTTTTCCCCAAACTTACCCCTGACCAAAACTATTGTTGGAAACTGCCTAAACCAGGAAACAGAAGTTTGTCACAGTGTAAGAAACATTTATGCTATAGCCCTTGACATATCAAACACTTTTGATAGAGTATGTCAACGATGCCTAAAATCTAAACATCCTAACATTGGCCTGGTATCGCTATTCCTATTAAATGCTTCTTCTTTGCTAATATGTATAATGGTAAAAAAAAATCTTCTCACAAGGTTTAGCTTACGTTAACCCCAACTATTTTCGTTATTTAAATCAATGATCTGTCTTTTACTCGTAACTGTAATCAATGCCATGCATATACAATTGTTAGATATTTCACATTGAACACTCTTTTTTTTATTTTAAAATTTAAAAAGTTGACTCCCAAATAAACACTGCAGTGCATCTTAATAATAATGTATCCAACAATGCCTATCGGGGTTAATACAACCTCGTTTCCTTTAATGCAAATATACATCTTGCAACATTCAATTAACTAATAATCCAAATTTTCCCGAATCCTAAATTACTTTCAATGAAGCAACCATTTCCAACTCTAACAGCATTGAGACCCTTGGTGCATTGTTTGGTTCTAGCCTCAGATGGACATCTCACTTTAGATCTCTACCTAAAACTACCTCATAGAACCTTGGGCTTCTTTATACAGGTACGTTAGTGAATTTACCAAGATGAACAGTTAACCATAATATATATATATCATGTACATTTTTAGTTTTAATATGGTTCGCCTTTGTGGAGTGGATTTAATCCACATGGTGGCAGTGTCACAGTTATACAAAAACACAACATAACAATTAGAGTTAATAATATCCCATACACAAATAACTGTAGCAGCCCTTATATGTTTTGCAAGGAAATTATGGCAAGTGTCGAATTAAAATTGTTGCATTTGTTTTCATCTCGCATCTTTCCCCGTGATAGTTGGGTCTCTGTTAGCGCTCATGACGTAAGGGGAGATTTTCACTTGAGGTGTTTAGCCTATATTTGGATCACCTTCTCCCTCATGTTTAGCCCCTTTATTTTCAGATTTGAAGACGTTTGTCTCATTAGTTTGTCGAATTTAATTAAGACCATTCGCCCTATTCTGACAATTTTGAGATTTTTTCGTACAATTTAGGGGTTGATATTTTCCTGGCGAGTGATAGCAAGCCTGCAATTTATGAGGAATCGCCCATTGGCCGGGACATTTTTCTCTTAATAGGGGTCTTTGGGGTATTGTTTTTAAGCTTGATGGAGGTATAGGGAGCAATCTAAACATCTCTCCTTAATTCCTCCACATTGCAGAGCTTCGGCTTTTCAAAATTCATTTACACGCCGAACCAGATACCTTTGGAACTCTTTCAACAAACAGCAGTTTAGATGCAGTTGTTATAAGTTCTGTTTTAACTAAGAACGTCATTACTTGAATTAATATTGTTTCAGGATTGTTTGTCCTTCTTGCTTTATTTACAATATAAAGTAACTATTTATGAGCTTCGAAATTGGTGTTATCGCCACTGAAGCTCACTCACCCGAGCTTTCATGGATATAAATATGTATTTATGTGCTTACGGGCTTTTCTTCTGAAATACTATTCAAGAACTTGCATTTTCAATTATGTCTGGTTTATATTTCTAATGTTATGATCACATAACTTCTTCTTTCATGTTTTCCAACAATACTATAGACTGTACTTCCGAATGTTTACATTGTGTATGTACAGTACATAATTTAAAGATGTATTTATTATCGTCGTTTGTGCTATTGATATTTGATGTTCTTATAAAATTGCACATAACTTAAGATCAAGCGACTGTTTTCAGTAAGACGAAGGATATCAAAGGTTCAAAAGTCTTCGAAAAATGAAAGTTATATTAATTTTAAAACAAATATACAACAGTCCACCCCATCTGTTTTATTAAAAATTAAATGTGTGTTAATAAATCTTACTATATGATTGTTTTGTTCGTAGGGCTGGGATCTGTCTTTCATTATGAGAATATTATTTTGGCTAATGTTCATGCGTCATTGGCAGTCACTTAACCCATCCTGTACCAGCGTCGGCCCTAATCTGTCAGTACAATAGGGTAATACTAGTACCAGTGACGGCTGCCATCCATCATTAATATACGGCTGCCATCCATCATTAATATCCGTCTGCTAATATCTAGCGGGAGCTGCTAACCTGACTTGAAAGCAATGTTGCTAGGTGTTAGCAAAACTGCTTGTGCCTCCCCCAAGCCATTCAAGGTCACAGACACTCAGTCACCCCTCAGCTGTTGTGGTGGGAGCATGCTGTCTCACCAGAGAGGAATCATTTTGACCAGAATGGCTGGTACTGAGGGATGTATAAATTGCAAAATGCTCAGATATAGTATTGGTTAACCCTTTACCGGGTACTCATAGAAATACTTAGAAATTTCATTTTTTGACCCTAGACCATGAAAGTAGACCTAATTCTAAGGTATTTTTGCTTATGATTTGTTTTCACATTTTTGTATATTGAATTAGCAAATCGAGGTTGACGAAGTGATCATATATGGTCAAGCGCCAGTCTAGGGTAAAACTAATCTTGAATTATGCTATATTGAAAATGTAAATATAAGGTAAACAAAATACACAGAATAACAGTTATATCATTATATTACCCAAAAATAAGCGTTTTATTTTAATAAGTATATAAATAGATTATATATGAATAGTTTAGTTTAGGTACTTTTCACAACCCAGACACGGTCTGGTACCCCATGAATAATTAATTCCAAAAAAAAAATTGGGCATAGGTTCCCCCTGAACAAGTAATTCCAGTAACATTTGGGCATAGCTTCCCCATGAACAAAGAATTCCAGCAACATTTTGGCATAGGTTCCCCATGGACAATGAATTCCAGCAAAATTTGGGCAGAGGTTCCCCCTGACCAATGAATTTCAGCAAATTTTGGGAATAGGATCCCCATGAAAATTGGTATTTCTTTATGTGACAGTACTCATATCTCAAAAAAACTTCAGTATATGCCTCACAATATCAAAAATATATGTGAACTCACTAAAATATTTGTGAACTCACTAAACTTACCAAACTCATATTTATTTCACTGTACACTTATGAGGAAATAATAGAAATCGGTCATTTATTTCTATGTTGAACATTCTAGAATCCCTACCCAAGTTGTGGCCATGTGCCATGCTGGTTTGGGTAATTATCATCAAAGTTATATGGTTTTATGTAACTTGGGAGTACAACCCCTTACCGGGCGAAATGATCGTATTTGTATTGAGTATTGTTCACATGTGTGGGGAGGTTCCTCTCACACTGCTCTCCTAGACAAAGTTGAAAGGAAGGCCTTTCGTATCATTAACTCCCGTCCACTCACCAACTCTCTGCAATCTCTCTCTCTCCGCCGCAATGTTGCATCTCTCTCGCTATTCTATCGCTACTATAATAATCAGTGTTCCTCAGAGCTATCCCAGTGCATACCACCTCCTTTACGTAGGGCACGTGGTACCCGTCTTGCAACTCAATCCCACCCCTACTCTGTGCAACTCTCCAACCCAAGAGTGAAACGTTACTCTCAAACTTTCTTCTACTCAACAGCTGAGCTCTGGAACTCTCTCCCAGAATCAGTCTTTCCCTCTTCCTATGACTTAAATTGCTTCAAACTCCGTGTGTCCAGGCATTTTGGCTCGAACGTCCCTTGATGTTGGCCCTGTCACTCTTTCAACTATGGGGGAGGCACTCGCTATAGGCAGTTATGCCTTTTGCCTCCCTCAATCACATAGAAAAAAAAAAAAAAAAAAAAAATTTAGTCATTTCAATTCTATAGGCTACCGGGCATAAGTCCATATATGATCACTTGCGCTTTACCCCTTACCGGGCGCATGTCCATATTTGATCATTCACTTTTTCGCAAACAAATTTTACCAATTTCCGTATGTTCCACGTAAATGACAACTATATCAGGTTATAGTACAACTATTCAACTGCATAATATCAGATTATTATCAACTTACCGATATTACGTGATAAGCTAGGGTCGAGGGCGTCAAGAGAAAAATCGCTGAGATCCTACTTTCTTCATGTCTGGCCTGCAACTGAACTTCGAGTTGCTCTCAACCAATACTGAGATGGCATCAGCTCTTACACCATACCCACGTGAGTAGCCTGATCATCGGTGATTGGCTGAGGCATGATGACGTGGTGGCAGACACACACCGGGCGGCTTGGGAGCGCCCTTTTGGACGCCCATTTAAGTTACCATATATGGTTCCTCGCCCGGTAAAGGGTTAAACGTTAATTTAATAACGTGACTCATGGCCCATGCCAGAATCACTAGTATAAATATTTCAACGTCGATTAAGATTTGATCCATGGTTCGATCTAGCTAATAGATACCAGGCGATAAATCTCCTGTATTTATGTGGAGATGGAAGCAGTGCCTGTGTAGGATACACAGCATAGTGTATACCATTACATACCACATTATAACTCACATTTTCAGAGTAAAATTACACACATTTTTCACTTGACCCCAAACACATCGAGGTAAATGTGACTCATTTCTGTTTGTGAAATAAACTGCATAATAAATGAATTCCATCCGATACTAGGTAGAGATCCAAATTACTACAATTTGTGCCGACATCAATAGGGTCAGGGGTACCATTCCCGCAATTGCACTCTGAAAATATGGGTATTTAGGCCGTGGAAAGTCATTAAATTTGCTCTCCACGAATAATTCTCCCTTTTCCCTTTCAATAAAGGATATTGGATGCTTGTCATGAACACGTCGTGGCCGAGTGGTCAGCATAAGGAACGAAAATCTGATGGAAGCGTGAATCGAATTCCGGTGGGGTAGAAACATTGATTCATGTGACTCTAATATATAATAATAATATGATGATGATCAGAAAAAATTGGTGGATGACGCAAAAAAAAAAAAAAAAAATATATATATATATATATATATATATATATATATATATATATATTCGTTTAGCCAGGTAGTAGATTTTCTTGTACAAATATGAGCTTAAAGGAAACCGCAATTTCTGTATTAATAAGTATATTATTTACTCCTTCAATATTTTTAGCAATTTTCCTCTGGTGTTTTTGGAGTTTGTAGAGTATGTCTGCATAGTTCTGGTTTGTGATGAACAAGGGGTCGTATTTATAGGGGTTAAGGAGATCATGTAGGGGAGGTGGGATGAGCTAGCTCTAGCTCTGTGGGTCCTGGTTGGTGGTGCGCCCAAACGGAAATATGTACCAACAATTCAAAGGCATAGCAATGTGCAGCCCCTGGGAGTTCTCTTTGCCAACTTCTTTATAGGCACCATCGAAGAGGAGTTCCTGGAGAACAATCGCCCCTCAGTCTACTAGAGATATGTTGGCGACATATTTGTGTGAGCTAAGGACACCAGGGAACTACTGACCTTCAGCAACGATTCATGGCCGCTTCAGGACAACACTTCACCTACAAAGAATCCACCGACGGACGACTTCCCCTTCCTGGACATCCTTATCTCCACCCACGACAACAGATTCAAAACAACAGTATACACAAAACCCACCAACAACGGACTATGCCTGAATGGAAACAGTGAGTGCACTCAACGTTATCTACAGTCCGACATCTCTGCCTACGTCAGGAGGGCCCTCATCCACTGTACCACATGGAGGGATTTCCACCAAGAACTGGAAAGATCATCTCAAGTTCTCATCAACAACGGATATTCCAACACTGAAGTATTCGCCACCATCAAGAGACAATTAGAAAAATGGTACAGTCAAGACAACCCCAACACCAACATCCCAGAGACCATCAAACTGTACTACCGGAATTATATGTCTTCCGACTACAGAACAGACGAGGAGATAATAAGGGAAATTAGAGACAGAAACGTACATCCCACAAACCCAGACAACAAAATCAGACTCACCATTTACTACAAATCACCAAAACCCTCCAACCTCATCCTCAAGAACCGCCCCACCACCAGCAAGAGCCTGATGAGTGACGACCACGTAATTTGTTTTTCTTTTCTATATGCATACCAACATATATGCAACAATGAGAACTGTGGAGCTAAAAAAATACATTGGTATGATGCAAACCGGTCTATCTCGTTGGCTAACTCTACATCTTCAAACTGGAGCTATCAAGGAGCACTACAAACATCTACAGCAATAAGACCTGATCCACCCAGACCTAGAAAGACATACCACTGTCATCGATAAAAGAGAATGACCCCAGACGACTCGCTACACTAGAAGCACTACACATCCAATCTCTACGACCTGCCATTAATAGTCAAACACAAGACCTGCAAATACTCCCATGTATGGAAAGACACACCCCTGCCCCAGGAACCCTGTGGCCTCAACCTGTAACGTGGACTCGCCCCCTTGCCCCTCCCACCACCACCACCACACAGGATGACAGCGCAAGCACGCCCAGCCCAAGCAAACCAGCAACGGGATACAGCCAGCGCATCGCTCAGCGCCTGCGCACCACCAACCAAGACCTACAGAGCTAGAATTAGCTCGTCCCACCTCCCGTACATGATCTCCGACATATGACGCGATTTTGAGCCTATTAGGGATAATTTAAAGCCTTTGTTACCATCAGGGGTATTTAGAAACCTTTAGTTTAGTTTCTTCAACCTCTGCAGCTGTCTTTGAGTTAGCTGTGGGCAGAAAACTAATTTTGGAGAGGTAATTATAAGAGTGAGAGAACTCTATTTCTTATTGCTAATCTGGCAACCTCTGTGTCATATTAGCGTGAAAGGGTTAACCCCTATAAATACGACCCCTTGTTCATCGCTTTTCACTTCTCCTAAAGATGACTTGTGAACAAGACGAAATGTCGAGGCCAAGAATTGCCAGAAATATTGAAGGAATAAATAATAAACTTATTTATACCGAGATTGCTTCCTTTAATCTCATATGTCTACAAGAATATATATATATATATAATATATATATATATATATATATATATATATATACTGTATATACATAAGCATATATATACAGTATATACTCTATATATGGTAGAAGTTGGTCATATTTTTCTAAGTGAACGGAGTTATCGGTTTTGATAACTTTTCCCAAATATTACGGCCGATATTTTGCACTCGTTTTCATTTAAAATAAAACATGTAAATAGTGCCGTGGAGAGCAACAAATCGTGCAACAAAATTCCGAAACCCTTTTGCGGAAAGTCCATTAGACTTTTTCGAAATAATGTGGGGGCGGCTCTTTGAATAGCCCAAACCAAAGCTGGACAAATGCCGATATGTTGAGACTTTTATCCTAATTTTAGAAGAATACACTTTATAATCCTTTTATTCTTCCTTTTATAAAGACAATCACCTTAAATTTAGGAGGCATCGGCGAGGCAAAAGCTGGGATAGAGTTTTCTTTCCTCCCATTAGCTAAAACAGATAATACAAGTACATAATTATGTTTGTATGGGTCAAACACAAAATCATAGAGATCGGTAGTCCTGAAAAAGAACTGTAGGAATCTATCTTACTTTATCAAACTTTGCTACATCTGTTTTTCCAGGTGACCAGAGTTTCAGATGTGTGATGAAAAGTTGACTGACTTAAAAATACAGAATTCTTGGTAGAGAGGTGCACAGCGGGGCATTTAAACATTAGTACGTTTTCGGGAACGTTACCCTTTGTCTTGATGAACTGCTAACATGTTCCTTTGTTTATCACATTGGGAGCAGAGCTTGACGGTTTTGTGCGTGTACATTTTAGTGTAATGTGTGGTCCGATGCTGTACAACTTTCAACATCAACTGAAAGGCATTCATAAACTAACTTTATATATTGTATGAACAAACACATAGCACACAGCAGTAAGGAAAACTATGTATGGATTGGTGAAGTAAAATCTAGTGAAATTTGCTGAAGTTGGACATTTTGGTGATGACAAGACTTCTATTTCTTGCATCTTTAGAGTATTAGTTACCATAACGATACTGCAAAACTTCAAGTTTATATTTTATTTATATGCAAAGCGGATATGATTATATATTGACATTTAATTTTGGTCGTTACTCAATCTTTTGTGAGCAGATTAGGAATTGAAGTGCATTCTGATATTGCATTTTATTATCATCTTCATGCTTCACTTAAATATAATTACATAATATGGCTTTATTATACAAGACGAGTGTGTATTGTTCAATGTTTTGTCCTATCTATAAAAATCCGTTTTGTGTCATAGTTCACAAGTATTTATATTTTAAATGGAAGTAGTTTAATTAAACCTTGGGTGCAGATTCTTGAGTTATCCATGTTAGCACTGCATATCTTGGTTGGTAACTACTGCCATGTCTTTCTAACAGATACAAAATATAGCCAGGTGTTTCAAATGGTTCAATGTAGTGATAAAATGACGATTGGTGTTTTTTGTTGGCGTGGCATAACCATTGAAAACAATCACGGTTGTATATCGAAACACCACTTTAACTATTTTAAATATATCCCAGCTGTTCATTACGTACTTCAACTTCAGTGTTGTTTTCACCCACAGTCATGAGGTATGCTGTAATGTACAACTTACTCAGTTATAGGAATTATGGTAGTAAAACCTTAACGGAACCTTAAGCTACTCCTTTCTAAGACTAATAATTGTCTAATTGGCACTTAACTGAAGATTAAACTGTGTGTGTATAAATATATATATCATTAGTCTTTCTTCGAGGTTATCCTGGACCACTTCATGACAAGGCTACATAACCTCTGCTTCATTTTTACACTTTAGAACTATCCATCATCCTAAAATACTTATTCCCGGAGTTGAGAGCTGGGTGGGCGGGAGAGGTTTACCCAAAAGGTTGATGTGGTAATCAATAACTTCACCTGCCAAACTTCCAAACTATATGACGACTTTTATATTGCATGCCAACCACCATAAATAACTCTTCTATCCGGAAAACTGTCTTGATAACGTAATGCATAAATGTGCGGTATTTCGGTGTGAGTATCCTAGGTTCGAGTCCTTGGAGTGCCACATGTATTTGTTGATTTCATTAATTGAGACATATATATATATATATATATATATATATATATGTTAGAAGCAGTTAAGAGTTTTAATGAAGGGAGCAGAGCATGTGTTAGAGTAGGAAATGGTGAGTTGAGTGAATGGTTTGAGGTAAAGGTAGGTTTGCGACAGGGTTGTGTAATGTCACCATGGCTGTTTAATATGTTTATGGATGGTGTGGTGAGGGAGGTGAAAAGGAGAACTATGGGAAGAGGATTGGGTTTAGTAGGAAAGAATGGTAGAGATTGGGAGTTGAATCAGTTGCTGTTTGCTGATGACACAGCATTGGTGGCAGATTCTGAGGAGCAACTGCAGCGGGTAGTCAAAGAGTTTGGTGTGGTTTGTGGAAGGAGGAAACTGAAGGTGAACGTCAATAAAAGTAAAGTAATGGTGTGTAATAGGAGAGATCATAAGGTGAATCTAGATGTGAGGCTGGATGGGGGTATATTGGAACAAGTAGAGTGTTTTAGATATCTAGGAGGAATGATAAGCAGAAGTGGAGGTATGGAAATGGAGGTAAAACAGAGAGTGTGTGAAGTAAGGAAGGTTTTCGGAGCAATGGGAAGTATGTGGAAGACGATAAATCTCGGAATAAAAGTAAAAAATGCACTGTATCAAGGAATTGTTGTGCCAACAGTGATGTAGGGGGCTGAGACACAGGCTCTGAAGAAAAAGGAGAAAAGAAAGCTGGATGTGATGGAGAGGAGCTGCTTGAGGAGTATGTGTGGAGTTACTCGTAGAGACGGATTGAGGAATGAAGAGATACGTAGGAGAGTGGGGCAGCAGGAACATTTGTCATCCAGAGTGGACAGAAGGATGCTGAGCTGGTATGGTCATGTTGAACGAATGGGAGATGAAAGGCTTACAAAGATAATATGTGAGTCAGACACAAGGGGAGATAGAAGGGCAGGAAGAACCCCATTGAGATGGAGAGACTGTGTAAGACAAGGTTTGGATGATAGAGGAATGACTATAGAGCTGGCAAAGGAAGTGGTAATAAAAAGGAATGAATGGAGAATGCTTGTGAATAGTTGAGTGAACACGTGGTCATTTGGGGGAAGGGGTCAGGCGCAAGTTGGACTAGATAATAGTCTATCAGGCGCCTGGCCCGGGGACACGATTAATATGAAGGGCGCGCCTGGAAGTGTGGTGGGCGGGCTCGTGGCTTTGGCTCCGCTGCATGTCTGCCTGCCGAGATCGGAACCTCTCCGGGTGGTTGGGGGCCGGGGGAGTGCTGGAGCGACCCTGGTGACCCTGGTGTCTGGGTCTTCTCCTGTGTGACCTAGATGTGTGTGAATTTGTGTTTTTATCTATGTTTGTTCGTTGTTTTTGTGTTTTCCCTATTTTTGCTCTGTCTTGAGTCGGCCACTCCCAAGAAAAAGGGGGAACAAAATAATAAAATGGAATAAAATAGAAAATAGAAAATAATAATAGGAAAAGTGGGGATTGGGCCTGAGCATATAGAATCTAGATAGATAGATTAATCAAGTTTAGAAGTAAAGTTGGTTGGTGAAACAAATATGAATAGGTACAATATAAGTACTAGCTTGTGGAATTATAGATTTTTTATTCATATCCGAAAGACATATATGCCTACAGTATTTATAATTATGTGTTCGTGGTATGGGGGTGTTGCGGGCAGCATATGGTGGTACACCTTTATATTAAACAGTTCAAACATAAACACATTTATATTGTGTATATTACTTTCCTTGTTCACAAAACCATTAAGTTCTTTATTGTTCTATTAACTACATTTATCCGAGGTTGCTGTATGCTGCAAATGTCGGATCGCTCCTGTACACAATTATTCAAAGAAACAAAACAGATGTAGTTTATGATCAGTAAAATTATGACTATATGAATAATTATAAAGCATGGACACATTTATGTGAAATACTAATACTACTACTACTACTACTACTACTACTAATAATAATAATAATATATATTATTAAATCAGTTAGTGTGTCTGTTTGTCTGTCTGTGTGTTCTAAATAGGCGGCCGCAGTTTTGGACCTGGGGAGCTGAAACTTTGCATGTGGGTGTCAATTGACCTAGGTCAGGTCATAGGTCATAGAGGGAGCGAGGCCACGATCGGAGGTCGTTTCGAGGCCGAAATTGAAAAAAAAAAAAAAAAAAATGGCCGTTTGGGGCAGAGAGCCTCCGATCGAAAAGGTGTAAAAAACAAAAGTTGTTCGCAGCCCCCCAAAATGGGAGTACGGATGAGGTCAGATCCCAAATCGGAGGTCGTTTAGCGGCCGAAATCGAGGTCACCGTTTAATGAGGCACAGGGAGGTCGAGGCCGGTGATTAAAATAGTATCTATCTATATCTATATATTATTAAATCAGCGTGTGTGTCTGTTTGTCTGTCTGTGTGTTTTTAATAGGCGGCCGCAGTTTTGGACCTGGGGAGCTGAAACTAACTATCTATATCTATATAATTATTATTAAATCAGTTTGTGTGTCTGTTTGTCTGTCTGTGTGTTCTAAATAGGCGGCCGCAGTTTTGGACCTGGGGAGCTGAAACTTTGCATGTGGGTGTCAATTGACCTGGGTCAGGTCATAGAGGGGGCGAGGCCACGATAGGAGGTCGTTTCGAGGCCGAAATTGATTTTTTTTTTTTAAATGGCCGTTTGGGGCAGAAGGAGGCCTCCGATCAATAAGGTGTATGGAACGAAAGTTGTTCGCAGCCCCCAAAATGGGGGTACGGATGAGGTCAGATCCAAAATCGGAGGTCATTTAGCGGCCGAAATCGAGGTCGCCGTTTAATGAGGCACAGGGAGGTCGAGGCCGGTGATTATGGTAGTAGTAGTATTGTAATAATTGTGGTAGTAGTGATTGATGATGGTGATTATGGTAGTAGTAGTGGTGGTAGTAGTGATGGTGATTATGGTAGAATTAAAACCCGGGCAACGCCGTGTAGTAATAACAATAATAATAATATTAGTAAACATAATACTAATAACAATGATAATGATATTGATGATAATAAAAATAATGTTTGCACGATTAGTACTACTATCGTTTTGCTCACAGTGATAAGGTAGTGTCAACAATTGCACATATTGCCAATATTTATTTTGCAAATAGTTAGCCTATCCTAAAGAACGAACAATAAACATGGTTTATAAAACAACTCCGTAAACCCGGAATTTAAAACAAACTATAATGGAGTGGAAGCTTAATTGAATATATTCCCAAAGACCAACTGCTTTAACTCCTGCATAAGTTCCATTGTTGAATGAGGAAGAAAAAGTTAAAATCTCCACGGAGCTCTGGTCCCCCTCACTGAAGAATCTGGAGTTCCGAGACTCCACATAATAAATAAATATAACTTATTCCCTAATAGTTCAATTACTGTAACCTTTAATCTATATGAACATGTGGATTTTGCTAGTGTTACAACCTTGTGCCTGTTGGTTTATGTTATTGGAATTTCATCGGTGACTACTTAACTCAGCTGTATGTGTTTCCTTTCATGTTGCATATCAAATGATTCGTCGGAGAATTTTTGTAAGCATACTAATATTTGTTTTGGCCGATGGATCTTGTGCAAAAAATGATTCTGTGAGAAACGAATTAACTTCCTTTATCTAACATGACATACATACGTGATGCGGTGAGAGGAAAATAGAGATAAAGATTGTTTATTAATGTTCTGAACAGGGGTTTAACTAACGATTCGAGGGGAGGGATTGAGAAATAACGTTATGCATAATTATGTATGTATATTTTTGGACAGTTGACCAACTTTGCTGTTTGATCATCTGTCGTATGTAATTATTATAATGGTTAAATTAGTTATTTTACTGCAAAATGTTTTGTTTAAATTCATACAGTCTTAGACCGAGTTATATTTCCACCGATTCATTATGCGAGTGTCGAGAAAAAAAAGCCATTAATATATACTTGGCACCTCTACCTTACTACCTTACCGAGTCCGGACTACCCCCGTTGTCCGAGAGTTGGAGCTCCCTGTTGCTGAGAGGGCCTGTTCATTATGATTTTGTCGCTTACTAGTGACCACCTCTTGCATGCTTTCCTTCCTCTTTTTACTTAATATTAACGTTAATACTCAATCCTTTAGTTATTCTTTCGCATATACTTGTTATGAGTAAGTGCTGGCTGCACTGAGCTACTTCGCATTTGTTGTTGTGTGTTTTAGTTGCGTTTGCACCGCAACTTTGGTGGAGGTGGTTCGTTGATCAGCAGTGTAAGCAAGCAATCTTCCATTTATTGAACGTACCAGGGTGAACAATAACGTCTCGTCGTGTAGGTTTGGTGCTTTGGATGTATATGTATATTGCATGTGCTTAGCTATCCTCCTTTCGTTGCACATCATTGACTTAAGACTTCAGAGGCTATCAACCCTATTGGATTATTAACCTGACAAGCGCGATATAGACGTAGGTGCTAGGGTAGTTATTTGTGCATTTCTAGCCCTGGATTCTGACAGAATTCGTTATATTTACAATATAAACCATTATTTGTTTTCGGTATGCTTTTATTTTACATATATGATGTATATATGAACCTTCAAGAGTGCTAAAATAAGTGGGAAAAGCATTTGGGTTGTGAAAAACGAAGATATTGGCCACCCGGTCATAATCTCAGGCGAGAGAGAGAGACAGGCAGCCCTCCCCTCTCGCTGTCTGGGAGTCAACTGAGACGAGCGAGGCGGTGTGTGCCGGTGTCTGGGTGTTGCATAACGATCTTTTCTGCAACCCACTTGTGCTACATTATCGCGGAGAGAAAAATAACCGATAAATGATGATAATAAGAGGAAAAATAGGTGATAATTGAGGAGGGGAGGGAGGGGGGAATAAGGTGGGGAAGGAGGGGAGGGGGTTGGGTGAGATTTACATGGATGAGTACTGGAGGGGAATTATCTCACCTAGAGACAAATTCCTTTGTTTTGATAGGCCCTTTTTTTTTATGGAAGGCTTTTTTTATGGTCCTGCTTCCGTGAGGCCTATCGCGTTCCCTATAGGAAGCCTTCCGTGAGGCCTATCGCGCTTGCCGGGTTAAGAAAGCACACTGGAAGTGAAGAATAACGTCAGGACCGGAGCCTCTCTGCGAGTATTTCAGTCCCTTGTGTCATTGAGAGACATCGACTAGGTAGGGTAACTCTCCTGACCTAAAGAGGTGAGGTTTGGGATTTCAGTAGTACCGTACGCATTTACCTTCCCCTTTAGTCTTGTGCCAGCCTTTCGTGCAGCAGACCTATTGTATCTTTTACTAATTTTTCTATGGGATGTTCACCATTGGTGATTTCAGGATTAGCTTTTCCTAACTTTGCTGCCATGGACATGGTATGTTTGTACAGTCCCAATCCTTAAAAGTTAGCCCATCAGTGTCGAGCTTCTGGTTAGGGCCGGAGATCTTAGAGGCATTTCTGCATGGTAGTTTAAACGGCAACGTACTGTACACACTAACTCAAAACGTACCAGAATTTCGAATACTGACTCGACCAACGTTCAGACCATATCTTTGTCTCTTTCCCTACTATAAATTTTTATAAAAATGTGCTAATATAGAAGTTGTTTATACAATAGCAGACATAATACATTAGTTAATGGTATACCTCATACGAGTTTCACATATATGTATTCATATAAATATATATCCTATTAACTTTAACTGGTTGGAACCACTTTACATTCCGCCCCTGAAACATGCTGTCTGTAGATTATTATCAACCGAATTATATTGAATGACCTACAGTAGTATGGCATTGCTTTGCTTAAATTGAATATCAATATTTATTATATTTTTTTATTTTGTTTGATATTTAATGTCGGAAATAATGATTAACATAAATATAAATATTCTTATTATTATTATTAGTGATGGTGGCAGTGGTAGTAGTAGTAGTATACATTTTCATTAAAATATGTTGGTGTCCCATACAAGGAATGAAATATTTCTGCGACACAAATACGGAATATAATATACTGTATATTGACTTAAAGAAAATAATATATGCATAGCAAATTAATTCAAATGTAATGTCAAAAATTATAACTGGAATAATGTATTGCAAGCAAACGCCAAGGCGAGCAGGATTGCAAAACGAGAGGCGGTCTAGACCGTTGGACGGTAATACAAGGTTGGAAACGTTGACAGACAGGTGGAAACTCAGACAACACTTTGAAATGAGAGGTAAGAGATAAAAGTAGGAAGGAATGTGATTGAAGAGTATATAAGTGGTGACAACCATATCCCGGTAAGTAGATGGGAAATAAGCAAGCAGATAGAAGAGTAGACAGCTGGGTGGAAACAAATACACACTAGTAGAAAGGTTGACTGGTGTTAGAATCTGTAGAATAGAAGACTGGTGGGAAGTTATAGAGGAGGGTGCGAACGTCGACTATTTGTCCCAAGTTGGATTATGTTAAAGCTATAATACTGCTCAAATGAAATAATAAATTATCAGTAACAAAGAGAATAGTAAGTTTGTCATCATATGCAAGTTATTAATTATTACAATAATAATAATAAATATTACCAATCGGTATTGCGAATAGAGCGAAGAGTACTTAACATAGGTAGATTTGTACAATGTACAGTCACGAGCATAAATACTGTGACATCAACCAGATAACGTCAACTCCTTCATCACGAGAAGTGTATACTAAGCTGAATAAAATTGTCTGACGTTAGCTAGAATGAAATACAGAAATAATTGTGAGTTTGAATAATAAGTGTAGTAATACGTTTGGAGACGAAGGGGCGAACATTATCTGGTTGGTGTCGTAGTATTTATGCTCGTGACTGTACCTAATGTCTATTGTTGTATCATTTATCAGAATTTGATTGATATACAAATGAAGAGTGGAGAACGAGATTTGTTCTAGACATTCTAAGAACCAATACTCAAGATTCTAATCCGTTGTGCGTTAGTGTGTGCCTAAACAACCGTGACTTGCCGTCCAGAAACACCTCTTAGATCCCTGGCCCAAACCATATGCTCGAGCCTCGATCCAATGGGGCTTGCTTTTAGGGATTGTGAGTGTACAGTACAGTCACGAGCATAAATACTCGACACCAACCAAATAATTTTCGCCCCTTTGTCTCCAAAGGTATTGCAAAATTTTGTATTCAAACTCACAATTATTTCTGTATTTCATTCTAGCTACCGTCAAACGATTTTATTCAGCTTAGTATAAACCCCTAGTGATGAAGGAGTTGACGATATCTGGTTGATGTCGCAACATTTATGCTCGTGACTGTACATGAGATATATTTTCCTGGTTTTAGCAGGCTGTAGCACGTACTGATACATATAAATACTGTTCTTCAATCTCGTTAGTATGCATATCGAATTTCCAATGACAGTTAGTATAGACATCAATCTCCTTTTTCTCACTTGTAAACTTAAGTGCAACACTGTTTCTGCTATGAACATAGCAATTGTTCTAACTTATTCTTAATGCAATTTCGTTATGTCTTTACTAAGACTTCTCTATTTAAGATAGTTAAGCTCATCTTTTTCCTCATAAAGTTTGTGATATATACAGTATGTATACATTCATATATATATATAAACAAAACAAATGTATGTGCGTGAGGGAGATAAAAGGCAGACCTGCCTGTAGCAAGTGGCTCCCACATAGTTGAAAGAGTGACAGGGCCAAAATCAAGGGACGTTTGAGCCAAAATGACTGGACACACGGAGATTGAAGCAATTTAAGTCATACGAGGAGGGGAAGACTGATTCTGGGAGAGAGTTCCAGAGCTCAGCTGTTTAATAGAAGAAAAACTGAGAGTAACGTTTCACTCTTGGGTAGGAGAGTTGCACTGAGTAGGGTTGGGATTGTGTTGCGAGATGGGTACCACGTGCCATACGTAGAGGAGATGGTATATACAGGGAGAGCTCTGAGGAGCTTTGATTATTGTAGTAGCGATAGAATAGCGAGAGAGATGCAACATTGGGGCGAAGAGAGAGATTGCAGAGAGTTGGAGAATGGCGGGGAATTAATGATATGAAATGCCTAACTTTCTACTTTGTCTAGGAGTGCGGAGTGAGGGGATCCTCCCCACACAGGTGAACAATACTTAATACAAGGACGCACTGTGCCCCTGTACAAAGCAAAAAGCTGTGCAGGGGTAAAGAACCCCTTGAGGCGGTTTTCTGGGAGGCTGCCTTAGCAAGACTGGTAATATGGTCCTTCCAAGTGAGAGCAGAAGAAAAAGAGACCCCAAGAATACTGAGAGAAGATGAACGATTGATGTTTCAATTGTTGAAAGATAAGGGATAGTTCTCTGGGAGTTTCGGATGGGTAGATAGATAGAGAAATTGGGCTTTGGAAGCATTAAAGGCAACAAGGTTTTCTCTGCCCCAATTGGAAGTAGTAGTTAGATCAGAAAATAAGTGTTGTATGGTTTCATTACATTTACTCTTTCCATTCACATATGCATAGCCTACGTGAGTTGCAGTTGGGATGTGTGTACATGCTTAGATTGATAATGCAGGATTCGAAGTTGCATAATAAATCGTAGGCAGTGTCCACCAACCTTTAACTGTCTTCGTGGTGCGATGTATAAGGTGTTGATTTTCGGTGTGAGCATCCTGGGTTCGAATCCACGGACTGCCACATGTGTTTGTAAATTTCATTAATCGATTTTAGGAGTATGGTTGGTTGTTGGAAGGAACATAATCATTTGTTTTTGAGGGATTGCTAGCTGGGGCGTTCTGGAAAACTATTTGAGTACAGTCGTCTGTGTATGAGTGGATGGGACTGGAGGTACAGTTGAGAAGATCATTTATGAAAATTAAAAGAGAATAGGAGATAGGACAGAGCCCTGATGAACACCGGAGTTGATAGGATGAGGAAGTGAGCAATGGCCTTCCACAACCGCAGCTATGGAATGGCCGGAAAGGAAATTAGAGACAAAGGCACAGATGGAGGGATAGAAACCGAAGGAGGGTAGTTTAGACATTAAAGATTTGTGCCAGGCTCTATCGAAGGCCTTCGGTATGTCTAGTGCAATAGAAAAGGTCTCACCGAAGTCCCGAAAGGGGGATGACCAAGAGTTAGTAAGATATGAAAGAAGATCACCAGTAGAGCGACCCATCAGGAATCCATACTGGCGATCTGAGAGCAGATTATGAGAAGAGAAATGCTTCAGAAATTTGGAAGCAAGAATAGTTTCAAAAACTTTAAGAGATACAAGAGATAAAAGTAATTGGACGATAGTTGGAGGGTTGAGAGTGGTCACCCTTCTTTGGGACAGGTTCAATGAGAGCAAACTTCCAGCAAGAAGGGAAGACGTTAGAGAAGAGACAGGGACAAAAGAGTTTGTCTAGGCAGGGAGTCAGCACAGAAGCACAGTTTTTGAGTAGAACAGGAGGAACACCATCCGGACCGTACGTCTTCTTAGTATTAAGCCTAGAGAGAGTAGAAAGGACATCTTTAGAAGAGATCAGGCTATTAGGCATTAGTAAGTGAGAGGGGGGTAGAGAGGGAGGAATAGCACCGGAATCATCCAAGGTGGAGTTTCTAGCAAATATTTGGGCGAAAAGTTCAGCTTTGTCAGAGGAAGAAGTGACGGTAGTGCCGTCAGAGTGGAAAAGTGGAGGGAAAGACGAGGAAGAAAAATGTTGGAGAGGTTTTTGGCTAGATGCCAGATCGCCATGGAAGAGCTAGAGTTGGATAGTTCAGTGCATTTATATTGATGGAGGAGTGTTTGGCGAGTCGAAAAACAGATATGGCTTGATTCCAGGCAGAAACATAGGAAGAATAAGATTCTTGGGTTTTAAGGCATCAGTACTGTTTGAATGCTTTCTCCTTGTTGCGGACAGCAGTAGAACAAGTGTGAGTAAAACAAGATTTTTTGGCATTAGTTTGAGAGAAAGGAAATGGAATGTATGCCTCCATGCCCAATAGAATTACCTCGGTAATGCGTTCAGCACTATCTGAGGGTCCTCGGCCATGGAAGCAGAAGTCATTCCATGGAAAATCAAAGAAGTACCGTACTACCCCAGTCGGCAGCGCCAAAGTGCCACAAGCGCCGCCGGCTGGGAATATCGGGTGGCCGTACTGGAGAGAGAGGACAGATAATGAAGATAAGGTTTATGGTCTGAGGACCCCAAAGGAGAGAATAGATTGACCGTATAAGAAGAAGGGTTAGAAGTCAGAAATAAGTCAAGAATAGACAAAGTATAAAAGAAAGCCTTTCGTCTCATCAACTCACATCCTCTAACTGATTCTCTGCAATGTGTCTCTCTTCGCCGCAATGTTGCATCTCTCTCGTTTTTCTACCACTATTACAATAATCAGTGGAACAACTGACCACAGACAGTCCGTGAAAAGAGAACATTGTATTCCTTCAGACGTAGCTTGAAGGAGCACCTGAACCGAACAGCTGCGAGAAGGGAGCACCAAGCTTATGTCTACTACTAAATATGACATAAGAGATAGGCAAAAATAAAAATAAAAATGATTACTTAATATTTTAACAAGTCCAACTATAGAATGTAACGTATCTTAGTATAGCCCCGTATTAATACTTTCTCTAAATTGTTTACTACTCATATTTATTTACATTTCTTATTCTCCCCTTTCTCCCCACCTAACTTAATCCCACAAGGACCCCAATGGAAATACGCCTAACAGCCTAATTGGGCTATATATCATTAGTTGGAATTATGCAAAGCTGGTACATGTCATATTTGTAACATATTATGTTGTACCAACATTGTAAAATGCTAACTGAATAAATAATATTATCATCATTATTATTATTATTATTATTATTATTATTATTATTTGTGTTCCTCAGAGCTCTCTCAATGTATACCACCTCCTCTACGTAGATCACGTAGCACCCGACCTGCAACACAATCCCACCCCTACTCTGTGCAACTCTCTAACCCAAAAGTGAAACGATATTCCCAATCTTTCCACTACTCGACAGCTGAGCTCTGGAACTCTCTCCCTGAATCCATGTTCTGTCATCATATGACTTACATTTTTTTCAAGTTCCGTGTGTCCAGGTATTTGGCTCGTACATTCCTTGATTTTAGACCTGTCACTCTTTCAACTCTGAGGGACGCACTTGTCACAGGCAGTTTTGCCTTTTGTCTCCCTCATCTACATAGAAAACAAATATTTGGAACCGAAGGTTTATATTTACAAATTCATTATTAAATATATATATATATATATTACTTGTTATAAATGTATCTTATCGTGGCAGCAAGAAAATATAGTATATAGATAGATAAAGATGAACTATTAAGGTGAACAACTTTAATCATGCATAAGCTTTATATAGATAATCATTGACTTGATAAAGATGAAACATTGTTCACCATAGTAAAAGTCCATGTTGATCACTGTGTCTGTATCTACCTCAATCTGTTGGTGTCTGCGCTTTTAGGGAGATGTGGTAACATAGTAGTTAACCTAGCCAAGTGTAAATTACATTAACGTATTCCAAACTCGAAAGCAATGGAATACATTTATTACTAAATAAAATAAACTTATAGATCATTAATGTGTGAGCAGAGAGACAAGCAGATGCGAGGCGTTGTTTTTATCGGTAAAACTATCCAAATGCCGGTGTAATAAAACATAATTTCGCCCAAGAATCGCCTTGACGAATGGCTAAAATATTCTGCAGTGGCCGCTAGATCTGCATGTCTATTTTTCGTTTATTTTTATTTTCTAAAAGCAAATTATATCGAAGATGACATTCGCATATGTAAGTTTCATTGGGGAGCACTTCAAATTGGATTACGTTATCTAGGGTACCGGTGTAGCAGGAAATGTTTCCCCCCTGACTGAAGTTCCCGCCGGGAAAAGCTGTAGCCTAGGCTCAATTTCCCCCCGGGAAAAGTGGCCTGGGCTGCCCCCCCCCCCCCCCCCCCCCCCCGGGGGGGATTTCAGACCTAGGATATATTTTTTCCCCCTCTTGGCCATGTTTACCCCCCTTATTTAGGATAGTTGACATAATTACTTATCGTAGAACTGTTTAACGAAAGCATATGAATGGTTTAAAGAACCATTAACAAATAATTAAAATATATACATTTCACATGTATCATATATTTAAAAAAATATATATCTAAGGGTAAAAATATGTCTCTTTACTGGAGGGTATTACAAATATTTTAAAACTAACTTCACACAGTATAATACTTTTTTTTCTCTCTCTTTGCTTGTTGGACTTGGTTACATTTAGAGCAGCTCCAAGATGCTTTGAATTTGTGAAATTGGCAAGCAGTGTGGCACCATTGATAACAAGATTCACACTCCACCACTTCGCATCCATTTGCTGCGATTCCTGTACATTCTTGGCAAATCCATGCCCCAGGAATGTCGTCTTCCTTTGCCTTTATTATAGCATGAAGCGTTGTAAGTGCATCTTCATCCATGTATTTGTAAATGGCTTCTTTCCTTCGACTTCCACCTTTCTAACAACATCCTCATCTACAAGCATTGTGTCATGATGGGCGAGTCATTGTTTGATGTTTCGTTATGTTAGTAATTGTGTTGTGGTGTTCGAGTCAATGTTTGATGTTTCAGTCATGTTAAAGTCATTGATCTACTTACCATATAACCTGGTTGGGGGGGGGGGGGTATTTTGGCCAAGAGAGGGAAATAATATCCTAGGTAAAAGTTTCCCCCGGGGGAAATCTATCCTGGGCCAGATTTCCCCCGGGGGGAATATCGGACGGGGGAAAAGCAGACTGGTACACCGGGTATATAACCCTATTTGTGTTGTTGAACGACAAATTTAGAGAAGATGTGGGAGAATTCGATATGTATATGGCAGTGTGTGAGCGAGTGAGTGTGTGTGTGTATAATAGTATATGTGTGTGTGTGAGTGTGTGAGTATATATGTGTGTTTGTGTGTGTGTGTGAACTCAATGTGTCAGTGTGAGTGTATGTGTTGTGCATGTAATATATTATGAGATAGGTAGAGCAAAATTTAATAATGTAACGTGTGAGTGTGTGGTAATTTGAATTAAAATGTAAAACTTGCAAACTAAACAAACCAAAATTGGGACAAGGACAATATAAAGTCAAATTAAATTATCAAAATAATAAAAGGAACCCAAATATAAACTGGTATATGTGTATGTCTTTGCGTTGATATGTGCGCTTGCGCGTGCAAATGAAGGTGAAAAATGCACTGCCTGTTCTGTCTGGTCCCGAGATTTTGGCCCCCCAAGCTTAAGATGCTTTTTATATTTTACGCTTCTCGTTTTAGGTTTTCACTTTTAAGGATGATAATCTCGAGTGCCATGGAGAATATTGTCAGCGTCAGTGTTGATACTAACTTCTGCTCTTGGTGGAGTCATGTGTTTTGTATTCCATACTCTAATTGGATTTCAGTTCGAGCTTATCCTTGTGTAAATGGTAAGGAATGTATTAATGTAATAATTAATTTTATCCTGCTTGACAACTCGAACTATCAACAAATATAAACTATGTAATTAATTGTTTAAGTCATCCATAATTTAAACCTTTTAAGTTATATGTATATTGTTTATGAGCAAATAATGTTATCAATAATAGGGGTAACTAACATTACTATGCCATCATTGTGAAATAATCATAATTATATAATTTACTTAAACGCGACTTGGCACTTTGAAATGTACGCGATGTGATATAATGTATAGTTACCCATAAGTCCGATGATTACATAATTATGTACAGTACTTATAGCAATGTTATTTTACATTATGAGTGGCATTGAAATGACAACCTACTGTATGTATTTAGCCATACCCTATTAGTCTTATAGCTATGAAGACAAAATCGGATTATCAAATGTTCTACAATAACAAAGCTTGTGAGTACGATGTATATATAATTTTCCTGCAACCAACTAGGAGCTCTTGCAAAGCGCATGAGGACTGTTAGCTTGACTCAGTATAAGCCCTTTTGCCTGTTACAAATATGCAACCATCTTAAACTGTATAAATATTTCCCTATGCGTCTGATTATCCTAATAAAAAACAAAATAGCGGTCAGAGATACTAGAAAATATGTACTCATAATAATTACACGTTCCTTTGAGTATCGGTACTTAGGGTGTCCGATACATACAATTTATACAAAGCATTCTGTTACCTTCAGTTGGTCACTTCATATGAGTACTACGATACATCTATAATACGTCAATTATTTATTACAGTACATGAGTATATTCATAGTTAGGCTTGAAAGCAGAAATACACCGTAATGCATTTCGTGAAGAGTTTTGGTCAAAGCTAAATATCATTCGAACGAAATCATAATGGGATATACATCTTATACATATTCGCAAATGTTATTTGCGAATCTCTCTCTCTCTCGCTCTCTCTGAACTGAGACCTGTTATTAATTGAAGAGTAATGTTTCAAGTTTGATATTTATACTAGAAGAATGTCTGTGCACAATATTTGAACTATTAGGTTTGCGTGGAGTGTATCAATGAAAATGTCTTAATGTCTTTCCTATTTGGCAACTATATTTTCACTACACGTATAGTATGTTCATATATTTATAATAAACAAAATAACCAATGAATAATGCAGTCAATTGAAGAACACACTAACTCTTTGCAACATATCACATGAGTTATTCTCTACCAGAAGCTTAACCCTTGTAATCCGATGACGAAACATTTTATAATAGCTTGGGAATAATGTTACTGATATAATTTTGCATTTTCTTATCCAATGATACGTCAAATTAGAACACTGAGCCTAAACGATATCATGATACGAATATTCATTGCATTAACCAGTGTTCCTTGAATTGTGTTAAAGAAAAGAATGACATTTATGTTGTAGACTAAACATGGACTATACCCGCTAGTTACTAGTATATAAACAGGTTTTGCATTGATCCTACAAGGATAAGGTCGGCACTCACATATCAATAATCTTAATAATGTACAGCCAAATGCTAAAGTATTGAAGCGCTTAGGCTCCACAGTGTCACTTTCGTAACTAAGTTACTCGAGTGTTTTAAGGGGAAGTAATCTTTTTCTGACCCCCTCCTCCTTCATGTTTAATCCCATTAGTTCTCAAACTTTAAGACCTTTGCAATTTTGTTGGTCAATATTAAGGCCTTTCGTGTCATTCAGGTGTCGATTATTTCCTGGGGAGCGACAGCCGGGATATTTATGTATTAAGCTTGATTGAGGTCTAGGGAGCAAACTATAAACAAATATACATACCTTTAACCCTTAACTGTCGGCGCGCAACTTATGTCGTGTGAAATAAATTTGGACTATGTGGCGGTTCATAACTTATGTCGTTCGCCATTTTCACTTCGTAATGTTGCTGAGAGAGAGAGCTGAGCGGTGTGAGGAGCGTAGCAACAGTATGACCGCTCCCCACGACCACCGTGGACATACTGAACTGTATTCTACTTTCTCACCTTCTCTCTCGCTACACAGGGAATTATGTAGGGAAATTACCTAATTACAGGGTTTTTGCACTCGTGTTGCACGATCGTTGCAAGAGAAACAGTGGTCGTACAAGGATGGTTTGGGTGTCATTGGAAAGCTCTGTTGACGTCTTTTCAGGGATAGATACTTGGTTTACGCTCTGGGTCTTATTTAGGCATGAAAATGATCACGTAAACAAGCCTATTTAGGGTTAAAAAAAAAACGCTGGGCGCTACGGTCAAATAGACCGCCTAGCCAGCTAAATAAGGGTTAATAATAACAAATAAATATATAGATATATTAACGTCTTCTGCAGCCGACATATCGTTATCTGTCAATCGTCAGGCAGTCTCTTTGGCCACAGTATCGGAATCACAAGTGTGTTTAACTGCAGTCAATCATATGCCTATGTTTACTTCCATTCAGAACAGTAAATTATTTGCATACTTCTTATTCATAAGGAGTCACATTTAATACAGACATAAATAGTAAAAAGCTCACTAATATAAACTTATTGTGGATGCCAAACACAGACATGATTTACCGATAAAGCAGTTCGTGTGACACCAACAAACTGTATCAGAATTTAATAAATCGTTACGCATCATTAAATTATAAAACGTCAATTTAAGAACTCCGATAAATTGTGGCGTACCATTATACTACATTAGCAATGTAATATGAGGTAAAAATCTTCAAATTTTATACTTCTCAGCATTATTTTTTGAAAAAATATATTATGTAATTTCGAATCAGGACGCCATTGAATGTGCTGGTATATAACTAGTTTTGGTTTCCTCTCTAGTGATAGGACACATATTGAATACAATTATATATATATATATATATATATATATATATATATATATATATATTTATATATTTATATATATATATATGTATATATATAATATATATATATATATATATATATATATATATATATATATATATATATATTATATATAACTTTACTCAGTGTTAACGTACATATTACCAAGTTACTCATACAACTTGGTTGAGCCAGAGAACTACTTCTACTTCTACTGTACTTCTCACTTCTCAGCCTGTTCTTCCTCTCTCCAATTACTGTTTTTTCTTATTTTACTCCAGCTATCTGGTCTGGTCAAAAAACAAAAGGTCCACTTAAATCTCTGTAGGCATTTAATGATACTAGGGAGTTGGTTACTGCATATTATCCAGGTTACGGTAACAGTCTTCACTGACGAGCAGTTGGCCGTGATATATAAAAGTCATGTGCGTTCTCAGATGGATTACTGTTCACCTCTGTGGGGTGGAAGTGGAGTGGTTGCATTGAGGCAGTTGGACAAAATTCAAAATAAAGCTATTAGATTAATCAATAACCCTGCAATCACACAGGACCTTCCTACATTATCCATACGAAGAAACGTTGCATCCCTTGCATTATTCTACAGATATTTTCACAGCAATTGTTCCGAGGAACTTGCTTCAATTGTGCCGCCTCTCCACATCTTTCCCCGTAGAACTAGGGCAGCTGAGAGCGCGCCCATGAATTACACTTTCTCCTCCACAATGCAGAACTTCTGCTTATCAGAATTCATTTATCCCCAGAGCTACTACTCTTTGGAATTCACTTCCCTCGAATTGCTTTCCACAAACTTACAATCTACAAATGTTTAAATCCAGTTGTTACAAACATTTTATGAATGGAGGATGCCTTTAGGCACATGGACCTTTTTGTTTTATCTGTGTTTTTCCTTCCTCCGTTCATTGTCTCTTAAAAAAAAAAAAAAAAAAAAAAGTTTACTTCCCAGAACCAGATGCCAAAATTGTCCAGTAACTCAAATATTATATTATATACAGTCATGTGATCAGACGCATTGAGTGTACAGAGACTTATCCAAATGTTTCTTTTTGTTTCGTTTCGAGAGATCCTCAAAACAGTTTGGCGAATAATACATAAGACGTATAACCCATTACGATTTTGTTCGAATTTTTAACAAATTTAAGGCTGGGGTGACCTATAACTTATTGACATTTATTCTGTATTCCTTAGTGTCAATCTTTAAAATATATTTTCCAAAACTTAATGAAAAGCAGAGGAATTAAAACGCATAACTGATATCAAGCCGAGTTATGAATAGGCCTATACGCAAGTATAGTACTAAATAATTGACGTATTATGCATGCATCGTAGTACACATACGAAGTGACCAACCAAAGGTACCTGAATGTTTTGTAAAGACAATTATGTTCCGTACACCCTAAGAACAAAAAGGAACGTGAAATTAATATGAGTACATAGTGTGTTGACTAATATCTACAAACGATATTTTGTTTTACATCAAGGTAATCAAACGAACGTATAAGGAAATATTTGTAACGTTTGAGATGGTTGCATACCTTATGTTTTGTAATAGGCAAAAGGACTTATATTGAGTCAAGCTAACAGTCCTCATAGACTTTGCATGAGTTTCCAGTTGGTTGCAGGGAAACTAATATATATTTCGTACTCACAAGTATTGTTATTTGTTATTGCAGAACATTTGATAATGCTATTTTTTGCTTCATAGCTAAGACTAGTAGGGTATGGCTAAATACATAGGTTGCCATTTCAATGTCACTCATAATATATAATAGCATTGCTAGAAGTACTGTACATAATTATGTAACCATCGGACTTACATAATATCAAAACGCGTACATTTCAAAGTAACAAGTCGCATTTAAGTCAATTAGATAAATATGCTTCTTTCTCAATGATGTCATAATAATGTTAGTTACCCCTATTATTGATACCATCATTTGGTCATAAACAACATACATATAACATATAATGTGTTAATTATTGATGACTTTCCCGGTTGAAGGTACATTTAACAAATAATTACAGTGTTTATATTTGTTGTTAGTTTATTTGTCAGGCAGGATACTATTAATTAATACATTAATGCATTTCTTGTCATTTACATAAGAATAAGCTGGGCCTGAAACCCAATTAGAGCATGAAATACAGAACACATTACTCCACCACGAGCAGAAGCAGGTACCAACACTGACGCCGAAAACACATTACTCCACCACGAGCAGAAGCAGGTACCAACACTGACGCCGAAAACACATTACTCCACCACGAGCAGAAGCAGGTACCAACACTGACGCCGAAAACATTCTCCATGGCGCTCGAGATTATCATCCTAAAAAATGAAAACATAAAAATAGAAGGGTAAAATGTAAAAAGCATCTTAAGTTTGGGGGCCAAAATCTCGGGACCAGACAACAACAGGCAGTGCATTGTTCACCTTTATTTGCACACACATGGGCACATATCAAGGCAAGGACTTACACATACACCAGTTTATACTTGGGTTCCTCTTAGTCAAATTACCACACACTCACACGTTACATTATTCAATGTTGCTCTACCTATCCCATACAATATTACATGCACAACAATTATACACCCACACTAACACATTGATATACACATACACTCTCGCTCACACTCACTCACACCCCTTCTCTAAATCTGTCGTTCAACAAATTATGTAGCGTTAAATACCCTAAAAAACGTAATCCAATTTGAAGAGCTCCCCAAACGAGATTTACATATGCGAATGTCATGTTCAATATCATTTACTTTTAGAACATAAAAGACAGACATGCAAATCGAACGGCCACTGCAGAATATTTTAACCATTCGTCAAGGCGATTTTTGGGCGAAATGATTTTGATCACATCGGCATTTGGATAGTGTTACCGATGACAACAACGCTTCGCATCTGCTTGTCTCGCTGCACACACATTAATGATCCAGAGGTTTATTTGTTTATATTTACTTATTTATTTCATTGCTTACCAGTGTGTAATAAGTTAAAATATCTTACACTTTGCTAGGTTAACTACTGTGTCACCACATCTCCCACAAAACGCAGATACCAACATACTGTATGGAGGTCATTAAAGACACGGTAATTAACATGGAAATTTACTGCTATGGAAAAACAGATTGAAGGAGAGAGTTCCAGAGTTTACTTGTTGAGTAGAAGAAAGACTGGTAACAGTGATTCACTGATGGATTAGAGATGTGGACAAAATAGGGGTGGGAATGTGTTGCAAGGCGGTTGACACCCATTATCCATAAAGGAGGAGGTATACACTGATAGTTCTGAAGAATGCTGATTATTGCAATGGCGGTAGATGATTGAGAGATATGTAATATTGTGGTGTGTAGTGAGAGATTGTAGGGAATTAGTAAGAGAAGGCGAGTTGATGAGACAAAATGCTTTTGACTGTACCCTTACAAGTAGTGCGGTATACACGAAACCTTCCCACAAATGTGAACATTACGTGGGTGCACTGTGTCCCTGTACAGAGCAAAACGCTGTGCAAGGTTAAGAGACGGTTGAGCATACCTAATTTCTGGGAAGCTGTATTAGCAAGAGTGATGATATGTTTTTTCCAAGAAAGATTTGTGGAAAAAGTGACACCAAGCATTTAGATATAAGATGCAGGGTTGATGTGTATGTCGTTTAAGAGTAAGTGATAGTTGTTTGGAAGATTGTGACGGGTAGATCGAAGGAAACATTAAGTATTGAAAGTATACTTTCAATACTTCCAGAATCCAATATTGTTAAACAAATATTGTTAAAACAATATTTGTTCTGCCCCAATCAGAAATAGTTGATAGGTCAGAGGATAGGCGTGTTATGGAGTGATTGCATGGTGGGACGTAAAAAACTAGTTGAGTGTAAGGTAGAGTCATCAGCATATGAATGGATAGGAGTAGAGGTACAATTGAGAAGATCATTAATTAATATTAGAAATAGAACTGAAGATAGAACATAGCCCTGAGGAACTGAGGAACAACGGAGTTCACTGGTTGAGGAATTGAGCAATGGCCATCCACATCAGTAGCTATGGAATGGCTAGAGAGAACATTAGAGATATAAGCACAACTAGAGGGATAGAAGCCGAAGGAGGGTAATTTGGAAATATGTGATTCGTGCCAGACTCTATCGAACGCTTTCGATATGTCTAGCACAATAGAAAAGGTCTCACCGAAGTCCCATAATAAAGATGACCAAAAGTTAGTAAGGTTAAACAGGAGATCACCTGTAGTGTTTCCGATAAAGAAACCATACTGGGGATCTAAAAGAAGAAACCATACTGGGGATCTAAAAGAAGAAACCATACTGGGGATCTAAAAGAAGAAGAAACCATACTGGGGATCTAAAAGAAGAAACCATACTGGGGATCTAAAAGAAGAAACCATACTGGGGATCTAAAAGAAGAAACCATACTGGGGATCTAAAAGAAGAAACCATACTGGGGATCTAAAAGAAGAAACCATACTGGGGATCTAAAAGAAGAAAACCATACTGGGGATCTAAAAGAAGAAACCATACTGGGGATCTAAAAGAAGAAACCATACTGGGGATCTAAAAGAAGAAACCATACTGGGGATCTAAAAGAAGAAACCATACTGGGGATCTAAAAGAAGAAACCATACTGGGGATCTAAAAGAAGAAACCATACTGGGGATCTAAAAGAAGAAACCATACTGGGGATCTAAAAGAAGAAACCATACTGGGGATCTAAAAGAAGATTATGGAAAGAAAAATGCTTAAGATATTTTGAATTATGAATAGATTAAAACAAACATTAGAGATGCAAGAATTGAGAGTAATTGGATGATAGTTGGAGGGTTGAGATCGGTCACCCTTTGTTGGGATAGAGTTCGGTTGCGAAATATGAAAACAATGTTTAAGAAACTAGTTTTGGAAGGAAAATAGCTAAGGTATTGAGAGCGGGAAAAGCAGAAGGTTTGGATGGTATTGCTGTGGAGTGTATAAAGAAGGGTGGAGATGTGATAATAGATTGGTTGGTGAAACTTTTCAATGTGTGCTTTGTTGTGTCAATGGTACCAATAGACTGGAAGAGTGCATGTATTGTGCCGTTGTACAAGGGGAAGGGAGATCGGCATGAGTGTTCAAGTTATAGAATTATTAGTTTATTGTCAGTGGTTGGAAAGCTGTATGGCAGGGTGTTGATAGAGAGGATAATAAAGTGTACGGAAGTTGCAATAGGAGAAGAACAGTGCGGTTTTAGGAGGGGAAGAGGGTGCGTGGATCAGATGTTTGCAGTAAGACAGTTATGCGAGAAGTATTTAGAGAAGCATAAGGAGATATTTTGGGTTTTTATGGACTTGGAAAAAGCGTATGATCGTGTGGACCGTGAAACAATGTGGAAGGTGTTAAGGATTTATGAAATAGGAGGAAATTTGTTAGAAGCAGTTAAGAATTTTTATGAAGGGAGCAGAGCATGTGTGAGAGTAGGAAATGGTGAGTTGAGTGAATGGTTTGAGGTAAAGGTAGGTTTGCGACAGGGTTGTGTAATGTCACCATGGCTGTTTAACATGTTTATGGATGGTGTGGTGAGGGAGGTGAAAAGGAGAACTATGGGAAGAGGATTGGGTTTAGTAGGAAAGAATGGTAGAGATTGGGAGTTGAATCAGTTGCTGTTCGCTAATGACACAGCATTGGTGGCGGATTCTGATGAGAAACTGCAGCGGGTAGTCAAAGAATTTGGTGTGGTTTGTGGAAGGAGGAAACTGAAGGTGAACGTCAATAAAAGTAAAGTAATGGTGTGTAATAGGGGAGAGCATAGGGTGAATCTAGATGTGAGGCTGGATGGGGAAATATTGGAACAAGTAGAGTGTTTTAAATATCTAGGAGGAACAATAAGCAGGAGTGGAGGTATGGAAGTGGAGGTAAAACAGAGAGTGTGTGAAGGAAGGAAGGTTTTCGGAGCAATGGGAAGTATGTGGAAGACGAGAAATCTCGGAGTGAGAGTAAAAAGTGCACTGTATCAAGGAATTGTTGTGCCAACAGTGATGTATGGGGCTGAGACATGGGCTCTGAAGAAAAAGGAGAAAAGAGGGCTGGATGTGATGGAGATGAGCTGCTTGAGGAGTATGTGTGGAGTTACTCGTAGAGACAGATTGAGGAATGAAGAGATACGTAGGAGAGTGGGGTAGCAGGAACATTTGTCAGCCAGAGTGGACAGAAGGGTGCTGAGCTGGTATGGTCATGTTGAACGAATGGGAGATGAAAGGCTTACAAAGAGAATATGTGAGTCAGGTACAAGGGGAGATAGAAGGGCAGGAAGACCCCCATTGAGATGGAGAGACTGTGTAAGAAAGGCTTTGGATGATAGAGGAATGACTATAGATCAGGCAGGGGAAGTGGTGGTGGACAGGAGTGAATGGAGAATGCTTGTGAATAGTTGAGTGAACACGTGGTCATTTGGAGTAAGGGGTCGGGCGCAAGTTCGACTAGATAATAGTCCATCAGGTGCCTGGCCCGGGGGGACGATTAATATGAACGGTGTGCCTGGAAGTGTGGTGGGAGGGCTTGTGGCTTTGGCTCCGCTGCATGTCTGCCTGCCGAGATCGGAACCTCTCCGGGTGGTCAGGGGCTGGGGGAGTGCTGGAGCGACCTTGGTAACCCTGGTCTCTGGGTCTTCTCCTGGGTGACCTGGATGTGTGTGAGTTTGTGTTTTTTATCTGTGTTTATTTTTTGTTTTATGTTGTTTTTGTGTTTTCCCTGTTCTTGCTCTGTCTTGAGTTGGCTACCCCCAAAATGGGGATTGGGCCTGAGCATATAGATAGATAGATAGATAGATAGATTGCCTTCTTTTATTTAAAAAAATCAACACATTTGTTACAAAGGGAGGACCAGTTTCATCCTAAGTCTTATTGACGGCCAGCCTAAAATATTATTTTGGGTTCCATGTCATCTCAACCAGTAGACCATTTCAACCAGTAGCTCTCAACCAGTGCCAAATTAACCCAGACCAACCAAACCAGTGCCAACATATAGTACTAACCTAACCTAACCTAACCTAACCTAACCTAACCTAACCTAACCGTATTGGTTGATTTGGAACTGGTTGAGAGCTACTGGTTGAAATGGTCTACTGGTTGAGTTGACTGGTCACCATTATTTTGTGTATCATTTTTGCAACTAAAATATGTGGTATAGATGTTTTCGATCCAGCTGGAATACTATTTATGAACTGCTAAGACTAATATTTTAATTTATGGGTAATTTTAAAAGTACAGGATCGCGAGAATGGGAAAAAATATATTCTTTGAAAATACATTTACAAAAATGTGTATAGACCTGGCTTGGGTAACTAATCGTTAAAAGTCATACAGTTAGAATTTCGCACAACCTTTCCTACTAATTATACAGTAGCCACTCCGAAAAATTATAATGTTTACAATACCCATTACATAAGTGTAGCACAGTGGAATTTGTGAACTGTTATATGCATCGTCAACAATTAACCACGATTACCTAACCACAAATGTATATATGCTTCGAAATAGAAGCATAATTGAATGTTATCATAGGTCTATTGTTGCTTTGTTTTGTTTTTTCTATGTGGATGAGGGTGACAAAAGGCAAAACTGCGTGTGGCGAGTGCCTCCCCCAGAGTTGAAAGAGCGACAGAGCCAAATTCAAGGAACAGTCGAGTCGAGTTTGAACGAATATTAATTACTCTTACAATAATGTGCTTTATAGTGTGTAATAATATTAATATAACATTAACATTAAGCATTAACCTGTGTTGGCGATTCAATACATCCAACCCTCCACAACATACGTACCAGGTTAATTTATCCACACCTGCACATTCGTATATGTTGAGCTTTAACCCTTAATTGGCGGCGCGCAACTTATGTCGTGTGAAATAAATATGGACTAAGTGGCGGTTCACAACTTATGTCGTGTGCCATTTTCACCACGTAATGTTGCTGAGAGAGAGAGATGAGTGGTGGGAGGAGCGTAGCAAGCGTATGACTACTCCAGACCACCGCGGCGGACCTACTGACATGAATCCCACCCTCCCCCACCCTCGCTACACAGAGAATTATGTAGGGAAAGTACCTAATTACATGGTTTTTGCACTCGTGTTGCGCGATCGTTGCAAGAGAACCAGTGGTCGTACAAGGATGGTTGGGGTGTCATTGGAAAGCTCTGTTTCAGGGATAGATACTTGTTTTACGCTCTGGGTCTTATTTAGGCATGAAAATTATCACGTAAACAACCCTATTTAGGGTAAAAACACCCTGCTGGGCTGGTCAAATAGACCACCTAGCCCGCTAAATAAGGGTTAAAACCTTGCTCGAAATTCCTTTTACCAGCTAATGTAATTTGTTCCAGTTCAGTAATTGTATTCAGCTCAATCTCCATTTCAAAGTGCAGTTTTTTTGTGTTTATCCAAACCGTGTATTTTCTTTTAATACTATAGTCCCTAAAACACTTTTACCGGGTAATGTAATTTGTTCCGGTTCTTTAATTTTATTCAGCTCAATCTTCATTCCAAAGTGCGGTGTTTTTATCCAATCATTTTTGTTTTTTTTACTACCAGAGTTCGGTTTATGATGCAAATTAATACCCGACTATGCACCAGTTTAGCTTCGTATTATTTACTTGTATTTTCTATACTTTCCTTATAAATGATGCTATAGACCTTTTTTTTTTTTTTTTTTAATAAATGTATCACCATATACTAATTTAATTTGGAAGGCAGGATATGTATTATTGGTATATAATAACAATATATTACAGGATGATAGCCAACTATTGTAATTGTCTGAACTGTGCAAATATATGTTATGTGTAGGCATGTATAATCAAAACGTCACCAGTCATAATATGAGGGTGGATTAGGTTTGTATACATCCATCCCTTTTTTGTATATTCAATCATGTTTATAAACCTTTTACAAAGTTGTATTTGAACCATTCATGACCAATACTTGTACAAAGGAACTAAAGCAGCGTCTGTCTGAAATTGATGCACATAATTGTCATAGATTTCGAAATGAAGAACTTGCACCAGCACACCTCTCCCCTTCCCTGTGGGATCTTGTCTTTATGAATAACACATCTGGGGACTCATCCTGTGCCACACATATCACTCGACAAGATTCATTTTCTCGGGTGGGAGGATTTTTGTGATAAAGGGTGGAAGGAAAATAGTATATGCTGGGTCTGAAATTAAACGAATATAGTATTACTTATACTTTGTTGGATCATTCTGAAGTAGCCTACCGGTAACTAGCCATTCAGTTCCTTGAGCATGTATGAAGACAATCAACAGGGTCTGATTGGGGAAAACAAAAACAAACATAATATGTTCTACTTCGGTTTAGTAATGTTATATGGATATTTTTTCTTTGTGTATGGAGGAAACAAAACGCAAAGCTGACTATAACAAGTATCCCCTCAAAGTTTAAAGATTCATTGAGAGCCAAATTCAAGGTACATTTCCCTACACAAGTTCCGTTCCTCTTTGATATTATATTTACGAAAGTCAAATTGTCAGTCAGTCAGACAGTAGCCAGCCCTTACTCCTACAAGGGGTAGGGAGGATCAGCAAGAGACTAGAGAAAGGATAAAGAGGTGACAGGAAAAGAAAACATATATAACAGTTTGCCCACAAAAAGCAAGCACACAAGCATTCAGAAGCGCCAATCACTCATCAGCCCCCGAAATCAATGGCTACACCTCAGATATACTTCTGGACAAGGTCTCTTCACATCAACATCTGTGATAAACACCTTCCAGGTTTGTAATTAACAGGGCCCAGAAACCTTCATGTACTGTCTTCTAACAAACTTCCTCCATTCATTCCTGTCATTTGCAAATTATTTTGCTCCAGTCATTACCTTTTCACGCTTTGACACACATTCTGACACCATATCATACCATCTCCTTCTCGGCTTTCCACGGTTTCTTCTTCCTTTCACTTCACTGACATAGATCCTTTTAACTATTCTTTCTTCAGGCATTTTTTACATGTAACCATACCATCTAAGAACACTTTCTTCAACATTTTGGTCTACCAACTTCTTAACTCCACATGCCTCGCTTATGTTCACACTTCTTACTTTGTCTATTCATCGAACTCTACATGCATTTCTCAGCAAATCCATTTCAACTGCTCTTACTTGCGACTTTTCATTACTATACCATACCAGAGTTTCACATCCATACATCAATGTCGGCACCAACACACCCTAATGCAATCCTCTTACTGCTTCCATACTTAAATGTCTGCTCCTTAACAAGGCTTTCCAGCTACCATTCTTCCTTGTGTTACTCTGGTTTCTATTTCTCTTGTACATTTTTCTCTTTTCTCAATTTTAGCTCCCAGATACATACCTTGTTCTACTAGTTCAAGTTGTTCTCCATTAATCTTTACATTACACACAGTGTCTCTTTCTCTTTCTTCTGCCATTACTTTTCTTTTATTAATATTTACTTTCGGACATCGTCTTTCACATACTTCCACAAATATCTCCACCATCTGGCACAGGTCATTCTTGCCCTAGGCACATAACACTGCGTCATCTGCGTACAACACATTAGTAACAGTCATTCTGTTACCACCTCTCACCATCTCTACTCCCGCTCTTCATGTTCTGTACTTTACTTCTCTCATTACCCCATCCATGTCGATACGAAACAACCAGAGTGGCATCACACATCCCCCTCTCACTCTGACCTGCACCATTTATTCTTACACATGCTTCACTACCATTACAGAAACTATTCACAACATTCACAAATTTGCCTTTTATATCATACATCTGTAAGACTTTCCATAATCCTCCTCTATTTACTATGTCATGTGCTTTCTCAAGATCCATAAATGCCATGTATACCCTCTTAAGTTGTTCACATTCCTTCTCTATGATCTGTCTCACTGCAAACATCTGATCCACACATCCTCTTCCACTTCGAAATCCACCCTGTTCATCACTCACTTTTCCATCGGTAATTTTGTTCACTCTGTCATTCACTATTATCGCTTATACCTTACCAGCCACAGTCAGCAGACTGATACCTCTGTAACACTTACATTAATTTCGTTCACCTTTACATTTATGCAACAGGAATATCGTTGCCCTCTTCCACTCCACTGGCACCACTCCCTTTGTCCAAGCTTTTAAACATAGTTTCCACAGCCAATCCATTGATACTTTACATCCATTTCTTATCATTTCACACTGTATTTCATCTACACCAGCAGCTTTTCCATTTTCAACTTCTTCGCTGCATTCACTATTTCTACTCTAGATATTTCCCCTCTTTCTATATGTCTCTTATGTGGCACATCTAACAGACCTCTATCATTGACAACTGTTCTGTTTCCATTTCCACTCATTAGCCCTTCAAAATACTCCTTCCATTTCTTCATCTGTAATCACATTTCCTCTTTCATCTTTCACATATACACATTTCTGACCACATTATCTCATGCATTTACACACTTCCTTCCAAATTATATCTTATTCTCTGCAAAATTTGCATTAATTTTATTTCCCAAATTTCCATTTACTTTCTCTTTCTTTTCCTAAACGAATTTCTTTACTATGGTGGTTGCTCTCCTTTCTCCACACAAGCCATTTACTTCCTTTATCTTTCAAAACTTCTTTAACTTTTTCATCCCACCATACGGTCCCTTTTCTTCCATTTCTGATGTTGCACACACCACATACATTCTTCGCATTTTTCACCAGGCAGTCCTTATATATATTTCATGCACTTTCAATCTCCATACCATACATATCGCATGCCATTAATTCTTCTTCCACCCTTTGCCTGTATTCTTTTGCTACATCCTCATTTGTCATTCTTTCAATGTTTTTTCTTTCAGCATTACAATTGCTTCTCTTATCTTTCTTCCACGCTCCTTTCAACTTTAAGTAAAACAAAAGTACTATTCAATTAGAAGAGTTCCTTGGTGGTAGAAGTTAATTCACATTTTTCTGCAACTGCTCAACAAGATACTACACTCTAACTTCAATTATACTAGTTTTATTTCCATAAATATGATCTCAGAGAGGAAAATAACTTGTGCAAGAATCTCTACATTTCTATATGTATGAAAACACAGATGTTAAAGCAGTTTAAGTTATAAGATGTTGGAAGGACAGATTGACTTGTTGAGAAATATTTATTATGTACTGTACTAATAAATATATAGCTGATTTAATCTGAACATCAATATAAATGGATATAATTGCATAAAGAAAATCGCAAGAGCTCATAAACAATTGTCAGTTGTTGTACATCCTTAGAAGAAATTTTGATAGTAGGCATAAGTAAGAGAGAGGAAGTGGAGAGCCAGGAATTACACTGGAATCATCCAAGGTTGAGGTTTTAGTAAAAGTTTGAGCAAAGAGTTTTTGTTAACTTTGTCAGAGGAAGGAGTGATGGTTGTTCCATTGGAGTGGAAAAAAAAGAGATATAAACGAGGAAGTAAAATTGTTGTAGATGGTTTTGGCTAGACGCCAGAAAGCTTGGGGAAGAGCTAGAATTATAAATTTCATATTATTTGTATTCATGCAACAGGTATGGCAATTCAATGATCAGATGTATCCGAAACACAAAGATCGAGATTCATGAGTTTGAAGGCGTCAGTACTGTCTGTATGCCTCCTCCTAATTGCAGACATCTGTAGACCAAGCGTGAGTAAGGCTAAGAGTAAGAAAACATTATGTATGCCTCCATGACCAAGATAACCATCTCAGTTATGAATTTGTCACACCCTGAGGGTTCCCAGCCTTGGAAGCAAAAATCATTCTATGGGAAATCAAAGAAGTACCGCTGAAGAGCCTCCCAGTTAGCAGTGCCAAACTGTCAAAAGCGCCGTAGGCTGGGTGGATCGGAAGGCCGCACTGGAGAGATAAAAAAAGGTAGCAAGATAAGGTTATGATCGGAATGGCGAGAAAGATTTACAGTGTAAGCAGAAGGATTAGAGGTTAAAAATTAGTCAAGGATGTTGGGCTGATCTCCAAAGCGGTCAGTGATACGAGTACGGTGCTGAACTAACTGCTCTAGGACATATAGGATAGAAAAGAAGTACCGGTAAGCTTCTTCACCAGGCTGGTCAGTGAAGGGAGAGGTGAGCCATTGGTGGTGGTGAACATTGAAATCACCTACGTTGGAGGTTTCAGAGAAGGTTGAGATGGATAGAATGTGTTCCAATTTAGAGGTAAGACAGTCAAAGTATTTAAGATAGTCAGTAAGATTTGGGGAAATATACATCACAGATAGGCTATCATTATCTAGTTTGAGAGTAACAAGATACCTTCAGACAGACAGTTGAGAATCCATTAGAATCCATTAACGTTGGGAACACAAGGGTAAGTAAGGTCCAGGGTTCGAATCCCGGGTGGGATGTGTGAGGTTTTTCTCAAGTGGCATTACTTGATTTAAAGGTAAGTAAGATTGTTGCACACATACGCACAATATGCATTTTTGGCTTGACATTGACAATAGAGCTAGTAGGAGGATACATAGCAGGATTTGCTCTCAGTTCCCTCAGACAACTGGGTGTCGTTGAGGAAAAGAAGGTCAGGTTGTTGTTGTTGTTGTTGTTCCCTAAGCTGCCTGGCCGAACAGCCCCGAGTCCCTGAGGAAGGCCATGGCCACAATCGGGCTTTTCCACAGAGCTCTCATTGAGTGTAGGTTGTGTTGTTGGCGTAAGTGGTTGTGTGAAATGCAGTCTTCTATGATGTGTTTAATGGTATGGGGTGCTGTGTTACATCCCGGGCAGGCGTCGACAACGGAGTCATCCAGTCTCTTCTGATAGCTCAGGAGAGCTGGATCTCAGCCTGGCCAGGTGGACTCTGTCCTCGCGAGGGAGGGAGGATTCGAAAGGATGGATTTCGGGAGGTCGTGCATGCAGCTGCGTGTTGTCTGTGAGTGAGTGGATGGATTGGCGAGAGATATGAGTATGGATGTGCTTCTGGAAGTTGGTTCGGGGTGGGCAGGGAGGGAGAGAGGACAATAATTGTGTGTGATACCGTGTGCTGGGTGTTGTTTTGATATTTCTTGGTGTCTGTGGGTGTGTTGCCATGTAGTTTAGTGGGTGGTCTTGGTTCGTGGAGGCTGCTGCCAGGAATTGAGGCCTCTCATGTCCAGAGTCTTTGACTTTGAGGATTTTGGTTTCTTGATGTAGTGCAGTAGCTGTGCAGCCTGTAATGATCTTCAGGGCTTTGTTTTGAATAGTCTGTAACGTCTTATGATGTGTTTCAGCTAGGTTAGAAGCCCAGGCTGGGCTTGCGTATTCCATTACTGATCTTATGTATTGTTTATATACTGTGATGGTAGTTTCTTTGTTGTGTCCAAATTTTGTGAGCAAGTGACCTGAGGGCGTTAAGTCTGGGTGTCAGTTTCTTTTTAATGTTTGTGGTGTGCTGTTTGAATGTCATATGAGTATCATATGTTACTCCTAGGATTTTGGGTGTGTGTGTATGTGTTAGGGGTGTGTTGTTTATGGTGAGTTGAGGGATGTATTCGTGTTCACCTGTCCTTGGCTCGGGCGAGATTGAGTCTGTTTGTAGTGCACCAGCCATGTAGTGTGTTGAGATAGGGTTGAAGGAGATCTGTTGCTCTTCTTGGGTCATGGTGTGTGCATGTGAGTGTTATGTCATCTGCATAGGAGGCTAAGGGAGTATTGGGTGTAGTTATATCGTGCATGTACAGATTGAAGAGTGCGGGCGATAGGACGGATCCTTGTGGGACTCCGTTAAGAAGGTCAGGTTTGACAGAGTAGTGGTGATGTGCAGAACTGGATACCCATCCATATCGTCACCAAATGATAACACAAAAACAAATGTCACATATGAAGATACTGTGACCACGGTATGGCAACACTGACCACATAAAACCTGGTATATATACATAAGGAATCGTTATATTGTACGTTAAAAATGAATCGACCAATAACTAAAAATGTCATTGGATATTCTCATCGCCTCATAAGAATTACAGGATGCCGAAATATAGGAGGCAATGCATTGTGTATTATCAAAATAGGACTACTCAGGCTATCAACCTTACTGGATTATTAACCCAGCATTTTGTAAGTCTGAAAGAAAAGTAAGTCTTCGAGAACTCCAATCCCTTCCAAGCAATATAAAACAAAATGTTGTATATGAATCCGTACTGAACTCGAATAGTTTCCAACAAATCTAGAGTTAACAAATATAAAAAAATATAAAAACAAAATATATATAAAGAAATACATATACTAAATGTATATATCTCTCTCTCTCTCTATATATATATATATATATATATATATATATATATATATATATATATATATATAAAGTTTTTCAAACAAACTGTGTTATAAGAGTTCTATAAGGGAATGCCATCCACCCATTATTTTCTTCAGGCGAACGCTCACTTTTAGAATCTAGAAGGCCTTTCGTCGTAGTGGTGTTTCCAACTCTCTCATATTAAATATATAATTTTTCGTCCTTCCCCAGACTCCCACGACATTGACGACAAACATTTTTGGGCTGAGAATGATTGTAGATTTATTGCGAACTCTTAACAAAAGTTAAAGGGCTCAGTTCAAAAGTTAAAGGGCTCAGTTCAAAAGTTGAAGGGCTCAGTTACGTGTGTGTGTTTGTGTATCACTAACACGTTAGACACACAAGGAGGGATTTTCTTGCTCAAGGACAGGCAAGTATATCATCACACCGAGAAGGAACTTATTTAAGTTCAGTACTGTTCACTACTTAGATGCATATACATTGATAATTCAATATGTTGATCAACAGATTAGAAACAAATATGTTTCACTGATCAATGCATACTGTCTATTTCTTTTGTATAAGATACTACATTAGGCAAACCTCGATTGTGAATACGGCGAAAACCAAGAATAGTAAAGCAATCCACACCTTTAAAATGACAGTACGTTATGCCTTAGGTAGCATAGCGTAACTTATCAGTAAGCATGAGAAGCATGCACTGGAATGTCCATCAGATCATATGTGTTGCCATACTGACAAACTATCCGAGAATGGTATGGACCAATATGTAAATATAACGTCATCGCCATTAGTCCCGCAAGTAATATCGCAAAATGCTCACTGACTATCTCATTCTGAAATGAGCCAACGTTAAGGTAGGAGAGATTATGTTGCGGCAGACATAATTTACTTGGGCTTGGTTGGAGTATGGTAGATTAGGGAAGGACTCAAATAAATTATATTATATTAGCTATAGGTAAATCGACTGTGGATGTGGGCGATATATATCAACAAGAGCACCCAAAATTCCTCGAGCACGTTTAGATTATACGCACTGCCATAAAGACAAGCGATGTTGGGCCCACAGAGTTGGGATGCCATTTTGAAGGCTGTAGGAGTGGATCAGTTATTATGAGGTTTATACTACTAAGGATGTAGATAGTCAGCAGCTTAATTATGTAGCATGAGGTAAAATTTAGTTATCTGTTATACAGAGGCATGAATACATGATTCATCTCCCTAAAGACCGAATTTTGCTTATGTCCGCATTGCAACACTGATTGCCAATGCTCTCTTTCCAATTGAATAAGCAAATTCACACAAAGACACATGCTTGAAATAATAATAATGACGATAATATTATTATTTTTATTATTGTATAAATATATAATGTTCTTATATATACCTAAGGGTTGGAATAATTCGACAGTTGATAATGGACTTTGGCTTAATTTATATAACTTTCCAATCCACTTACTTTATCTCATTATTTGTATTCCCCCACTTCTAAACATGATAAATTAAAATAAATGGATAGTGTTTTGAATATTACGACCACAGTGCATAACATTTTCCTTTGACATTTTGGATTCCCCATGACAATTTACCACTCTGAACGACATTCACTATTTGACTTTTTCAGCATCAAACTTAAGGTCACACGAATAATGAATTTATAGGACACTATATCAGAGGTCTTACTTCCTAGTGACTCTGGTTAGAAAATATAATTTCGTTGTGTTGGCATGCTAATCGTTTCGAAACATTGATAATACCCTGTACATGCAATTAATATTTATTTTTACCACAACTGATAATTCAATTTATCAGCAATTTTTGCCTTACCTGATTATCTCAGAAACTACACAAATCAAACAGCAAGTCTAAGTTATCATTCTTGTCTTTCATACAAAATATTTGCCTTGCGACTAGACTGCAGTTAACTCAAAAATAGTCTCTTTCACCCCTTCAATCAGATGGTAGATATCATTATTGTCGTCATGAGTTTACAGAAACTATCCAAAAGATTTAATTAATTAACTCACTACAAATGACAAACTATAGAAAAACCTAACTTCTTTTAGCTGGTAGCTGGTAGTAATCACAATTATCGCAACTCCTTTCTAGCAAGCAACTCCTGTCGGCTCCCGTGTCTACCAACATATTTGCCACTTTTCCATTGATAACCATTGATTCGCAGGGTGATAGTTGATCTATAGCTCGTACCCCTCCATAACGCCCATCTATGAGAGGTCTCTGGCAACATTTTCTGTGTCTCCTTCTTCAATGGGTTCAGTGTTAATGGTTATCGGATCGTGTTTATACGCCGTTTACACTGTGGCTCTGCTTTCTTTCCTTTGTCCCATTTGACTCATCCTCTCTCCAAATCTGGCTGGGGGTGCCATTATCAGTAGTGGTAACGGGTTTGTAGGTAACAGTCAAAGATTTTGAGCTTATGTCTTGCCTCGGCTTTGGCAGTTGCGGGCTATGTGTCCTACTTTTTGGCAGAGGAAACAGCGTATGTTTTTATTTGTCTGGATTTGTGTACGGCTCTCTTCCTCCTTTTTATCTTCTCTCAGCTTATTAGCTTCCATCATCTGCTTTATAACCTCCATAAATTCTTTGATTGAAGTTAGCTCATGTATAATGCAGTGTTTCCTTACTCTGATCTGGCAAGCCTGTCTATTATTTCTCTGATATATGTTTCGTGGCTGTCCTTGTCTAAATGAGGATAGCTTAGGTGGAAATACTTCTCTACTTCCCTTCTGAGAGCTTGTATATTCTGTCCTTCGAGTTCCAGTGATTTTAGATGGTTCCTTTTTTTTTTTTTTAAAAGACCTCCGTCTACGTATTGTGAAAAACCTGTTATCCTCCGGCAAATTGTGGGGTTGAGTGAGTGAAGGGGGGGACAGTGAATGAAGGAGGATGCATGTTTTTCATAATACGTGTTGCTAGCCCCAAACGCGCGAGCAACTGTGGCTTTCAACCATCCGACACATCCCCTTTTATTAATGTGCATCACACATGTTACATACATATAAAGTTTATGTTTTGTTTTACCCTACTGTGGAAAGACTACGGATACACCACTCCTGCCGGGGCCTCACGCAGTGGCATGACCCAGTCCTGTCGAACTGAGCTCATGACGCTGGTGGCATTGCCCCGGAGGATAGCCATCCCTAGTCTTTGCTTGAGCCAGAGGGTTTCCCGGGGTTCTCCTGAAACTTCTCTGATTTTACGGCCTATTTCATTCACCATCTTAAGGGTGGTAGGGCCGAAGACTGCTGAAGTTTCGAATGCCAGGGGCTCGAACTGATGAATTCTGGCGATGGCTTGATATTTTTCTCGCTTTTTATTTTCTGCTATCCGGGCGGCTTCACCTGCTTCGTCGGCGTTTCTGGCGGCGTTGGTTGTGGAGAAAGTGTCAACACATGTGGCATCCCACACGAGGCACCGGCCATTCTTGTAAGGGTAAGTGGTCATCCCATCTGGCCGTTTGCCGTCTTCTCTGTGAAGTCCATGTGGTTCGAGGATTGATGCACAGTTAGCACTCTGCAGGGCCCGTTTTATGACATCATTTAGTGCAGAGTGTCTTGGCAGGCGGCCTGCGTTGTAATTACATGACAAGGCATGGTGACCTTGAGCATCCATCCTCCCATCACACTTGCAAGTGTGTGGGTGACAAACTGCCGCACCCACTCTGAGCGCGATGGCGACCCGGAGCGCTTCAGCATCCAAGTGAGTTCCAAGAGGTGGGATGGGGATGGCGTGTAACCACAAGCCACTCTCCGAACGGGCGGCTGCCTGGAGGCGTGCTTTTGCAACCTGGTCTGCATTGGTTAGGAGATTTTCTTGAGTTTTCTTCGCCGAGATGGTATCCCACGCTTTCTGCTTGCTCCTGGAGGTACCCTGAGGCTCCTCCTCTACTCCTGTACTTCCCTTCCAGGTGTTAATCGCTGCTGTTACGTCCCCGTTAAGTGTCATTCCGGGTTTAGAATAAAGGATGGACAATACGAGGTCGTTGGTCGCGATGAGGGAAGAGATAAAGGCTGGGGAGGCAATATCCGAGGCTCTCCGTATGCCCAAGCCCCCGAGGCGGACAGGAAGGGTGGCTTGTGTCCAGGCCCGTTCTTTAAATTCCACGTTGGTGATGCTGGTCACTGCATCTCGGATTATGCTGTCTAATTCTTGGAGGCCGCCGTTGTTCGTGTAAGTCATCGATGTGCGCAGGAGGTATTGGAGTTTTGGGATGGAGAAACAGTTCTTGAGCAGGGCCAGAGCTGAGTGGGCATTGATGTGTATCAGGCGACTCACGAGACGTTGAAGCTCCTCCTTTTTAACTTGAAGTGCTGGTGGGATTGCTGCCAGAGTTAGTGGGGAACCTAATAGGGTTTGCTGGTGCTCCTGAAGGATCTTTACATCTGGCAATATGTTTCGGAACAGGGCCTGAGTCTCTTCTCCTTGTTCACGTGTGTGGTTGAGGAGAACAAGTTCACATTTGGTGTCATTTATCACTAGCCCGGCCTGGCCGAGGTCAGTTATGATGTTATTTAGGTCAGTTAGAACGTTCTCTACTGACCCACCCAAGGTTGCATCGTCCAGGTACCATACATTCAGCTCTGACCTTACTTTGTTAGCTGCTGCATCCACCCCTATTGAGAAAAGAGCAGGACCACCTGGATCTTCCTGCTGTAACCCGGTCTCTGATGGGATTACTGTCTCGCCAAAAATCAGGATTGAAGGTTTGGAATAAGCCTGCCAAAGTAGGGGGTACAGAGTGGGGATGTGTTCTTGAGCTGCACGGAGGAAGACATCCCTGCGAATGCTGTTGAATGCGTTCCGCATGTCAATCTTTAGAAGCACTCGTTTTTCTTGGGCTTGGCTGAGGTAGGTGCGGGTTGCGTGTACAGTAGCTTCACACCCCCCTGGAGTTCCGAAACCTAGTTGAACTGGTCTTAAGTGTTGACCTAGGCCATTCGAGAGTGGTTTCAAACCCACCTTTGTGGCAAGGCGGAGGAAGGTGTTCCCTACTGCTATTGGGCGCACACCGCCATCTTTTTTTGCCAGTGCACAGAGTGATGCCCCCAAAAATAGGGGTGTGGCACAGTCGGGTACTTCCCCTCTTAAAACCATGTTGATGAATTTGGTGGGGGTTTCCAAGAGTGCCTCCCCAGCAGCTCCTGATCCCTGACCCAAGAGGCCTTTGAGGTGGGCGGGTCGGATACCATCTGGGCCCGCGGCTGAGCCTGCTGGGAATGAAGTCACTGCGGCGACCACCTGCTCCTTCGTGACAACTAAAGGTTGGCGCATCTGGTCATTTGGGGCAGGGGGGAGGTTTAGGTCCCTAGGTGTAGGTGGGTGCTTTTCTTGTAGGGCTTCAACAACTTCGGTGCCTTGACCAGCAAAACCTTCTGAAGAGGACAACAGTCTGACGGCCCCTTTGATGTCACTATCCGCCAGCTTCGCCGCGACCCTCTTCCTTGTTTTCCTTGAGGACACCTCGCCTCCAAATTCCTCTACGCGAATGGCTCTCGCGATTGCCCAGGTGTTTCATCATTCTAGCCTTACTCGATCGTCGTTTAGGGCCTTTCCCCTGTGTGCTTTGCCATATGCCAACTTCTTCGCCTCTTCATTGATCTCTTATCAGTGTGAAATTACACTCCAGTTGTTGAATCTACATCAGTTTCTTCCTTCCCTTCATCCCATATTCTGAACCGGATTATCGTAGTCATTTTAGCTGGCTTAACAAATTATTTCGTCTCGCCATGATTCATATGTCAAATCCCACAGCTTGCCAGCATATGTTGTATAAAATAACATGTGCTTATACGTAAGTTGGTGCAAACATTTGCTAGTTACTCATGGACTTTATTTCATAAACACTGCGACCCATCTAGTGCTTTCCGTCGACATCAGACTCTCCACCTCCTCCCTCCCGGCCTTCGTATAAACGGATGTAATGTCAGGGAGCGCGCTGAATGGATGAGCCAGGCAGCAGGTAAATTCTTCTTCTCCGGAGCTTTTTTGATATTCTCCTGTATTTATTTCGGATTTCCTCTTGCCAAAACAATATCCCGGTAATTGTTTATCGCTATTGTTTGTATGTTTTTCATAACAGGGATCTTATGGATAGGTAATACAACTATTACCACCAAGATATATTAAGTTGGAAGGTTAGTTGTTGTTGTTGTTGTTCCCTAAGCTGCCTGGCCGAACAGCCCCGAGTCCCTGAGGAAGGCCATGGCCACGATCGGGCTTTCCCACAGAGCTCTCATTGAGTGTAGATTGTGTTGTTGGCGTAAGTGGTTGTGTGAAATGCAGTCTTCTATGATGTGTTTAATGGTATGGGATACTGTGTTACATCCCGGGCAGGCGTCGACAACGGAGTCATCCAGTCTCACCAGAAGGTTAATTAGTAGGGTAAAGTATTTACAGCTGACCAATCAGCGAGCACGTAGGCGTAGTGCATATCAGCTCGAGTCAGTTTATCCCTCTCTGTTCTCTTTACAGCAATCGTAGAGAACTGATTAGCTACTGGGTATATGTACCGTTCTCTTGCAACACTGCCACTAACTCTATATTTCCATATTACTATTATTAGTATTTAAAAACAATATATGTTACTAGCATCTGGAATTGATTTAAAAACAATATATATTACTAGCATCTGGAATTGATTTAAAAACAATATATATTACTAGCATCTGGAATTGAGTTTCTCAGGTACTATACCTCAACTTTTCAGTCCTCAACCTTTAAAAACAAAAACATAATTGTAATACAAATGCAGTTTTAAACACCAATAACACCCCAAATTAAATTAAAGAATGCCTGTGATTTTCCCAGGATTCGAACCAGGATATCACATACGAAAGAGAAAAGGATTAAACATACTTAACTTTTGTGATTGAATGTACTGACTATTGATTGTAAACCCTGCTATAATAGTTATGGTTTTCAAGAACCAGTAACTTTGCTTTTCTTTTCTGTTTTTCTGTGGGCCTAGTATGCGCTTTAAAGTACCGGTATATCCATTGACAAATAAAATAAATATCAAAGCATAATCCATCTGTTGTTCCCACACAGTATTTCATTACCCCTTCGAATGTACCATGACTCCTACATATTGCCTAATTGGCTATTACTAGACGATTGTATTAAGCTCAGAAAGTATGTGTGGGAGTTAAAGGTATAATTTAGATAAATATATCCCTTTCATTGCTAGAGGTTCTTTGGAATCTGAATTATGGCTTATAATAACAGTTTAGATAACAGATAGAAATGCATCATCGGATACTGAAAGGGCTAGTGATGTTATTGCAATGTCAGTCAAGCAATTAGTGAGTTGCCAACTGTATCTATCAAAGGGTAAAGGGAAATCAGGAACCCTGAGTAGAATTAAAAGCAAGCGCTAATGAATAACTCTGGAACCTGTCAATATCACCAAGGCCTTGACTGAGTGAGGACTGACTTAGGCACTGTATAATGTCTTAGGTTGATAACAGTCGTTGGAAGTTGATTAAAATTGAGGGAGGTTGAATTGGGTCAAGATCAATTTAATATGTTCGAGTGAGGTCTAAGTTGATTGAGGTCGAACAAGGCCGAATGAGACTGAGGGTAATTGAGGTAGTTGAGATAATTTAGATTGACTAAGATTACCTTAGGTACAATAAGGTTGATTTACGACAAATCATGTTGATTGAGATACAGTAAGGCGATCTAGATGAAGTGAGGATAATAGTTGTGCTCACCGATGCATGCGGAACATGTGTTCAAGAGATATTAGTTGTATGTGTAAAAAGGATACAAAAGGCAAAGCTACTGTATATCACCATAGTACCCACTACAGGTGATAAAGATATCTAAGCGCGAGATATAATACCAGAAACTAGCTGTCAACCAACATAAAAACGAACTATTCACCCAAACAAATGTTAACACTAACTGATCCCACGCTTAGCTAGGGGAGGGGAGTTATTGAGTGCTTGATATATATTCTTAACACTCTGTCTACCTTTCACTGGAAGCCATTTTACCATAATAGTATATGTTGCGTATTGTCTTGGTTAATCTACACATTTACTATGCTTCGTGTTATCTGTGATCCATGAACATTGTTCTTTCAGTGAATATAGTGTCATACTTACAATTCAAAGTTTTGTTTTTGTTTTGTTTTATATATGCGACTGTGGGAGGCAAATGGCAGAACTGAAAGAGTGACAGGGCCAATATCAAGGGACTTTCGAGCCAAAATTCCTGGTCACACGGAGTTTGACGCAATTTAAGTCATAGGAAGAGGGAAAGACTGATTCTGGTAATAGGTTGTGCATGGTTCATATCCTTTTATCTAAACCATTGGGAAACCTTTTTGATGGATGAACTAATTAAATAGAACAATTGGTTTGTCTTTTCGAAATAGGATAACATAACCTTTTCTTTCATAAATTATAGTCATTCTTCCTATAAGGTCGGGTTATTATTGGTATCTGTCCAGTTTATGTAACTGCAGTGTGTGTGTGCCTCAGTAATGTCTCCAACAAATGCGAGACAGCACTGCCGGGAGTAGTTTTGTATTCTAAGATCAATACACAATCATGTCCGTGTGCCAACTAAAGTATGCCAGGGTAACAATGGGGGATGTGGGGTGTATTTTTGTGTTTGAATAAAAGACAGATTGAGAATAACGTTTCACTCTTGGGTTGGGGAGTTGCACCGAGTAGGGGTGAGATTGTGTTGCAAGACGAGTGTTGCGTGCTCTACGAAGAGGTGGTGGTATACACTGAGAGAGCTCAGAGAAACACTGATATGTATGGTAGTACGTAGCAATAATTAATTATTATGTACACAGATAAACAAAACACTACATAATTATACAGTCACACGCAGAACTAAATACACACACACACACCATTTAGCTAGTCAATATCCACCAGCCTCAATCATGATCTCATCTAATGTTTGCAATATTTGATGAATCATGTTTATTCATTATTATTGTAGAAGTTATAATGTGCCCACCAACTAATACAAATGCTATGGTTTAGTTTGCCAAATGGTAAGCAGTTTCCATTATAACTTTGTTGATTGCTATTATTGCAGTATATATTTATTGATTAGGTTAATAATAACCTCCGTCAACCAAGTTGGAGGAGTTTATGCTTTTGCTACCTCCCCCTGTCTGTGTGTTTGTTGTAAACAATATATCTCAAACAGTTTATGAACCGATATTCACGACTTTTGGTGGACAGATACGATATGCGCCAAGGAAATATTGATTCAATTTAGGAGGTGATCAGTAGAGTGCATGTATCTGCCAGCGTAGGCGGTTCACAAAGTTATGAACCGATGTTCACGAACATTAGTGGATAGGTAGGATATGAGGCAAAGAAGTGATCCAATTTAAGAGGCGATCAGTAGAGTGCATACCTTGTGCATTCTAACGAGTCCCCCATTTCTTATCTATTATGTTTTTATTATTGATTGTTAAATCGTGTTTTGGCGGATGCTCAAAATATTTTTGAAAACTATAAATTAACATAATTTATCAACTTGTTTTTGCCCTATATAAAATCAACCAGATTTGGAAAATTGTAAAGCGATGTATAGTAGTTCAATAATATTTCAAACCGCAAATATCACATTAACAATTCCTAAACCACTCATTTTGGAACGAATTAGCTTCAAATTTCAAAGAGTTACTTTTGTGTTTTGATTTCTAGTTGATGGTTATATATTCTTAACACTTTGGCTGTGGGCATATTTCCGACTATTTCCGCCATATTATGGCTCATTCATGCACTCCTGAATGATCAATCATGTGTCTGAATCAAATTAAATGTATTCAGCCAAAAAGTAGAAGAAAATTGCTTCAAAACGACAACAAACCGATCTTTGTACCTCGCAGGCTTCACCCGCAACGCTACCATAGACATTCGCTAAAATGAGCTAATGTCGCGCTACATTTGCCTTTGGCAGCGCTGTATATCTCGCAAGACTCTGACTCAGAGCCCTCAGTGCCATGGCCGACTGGCTGAGGGAAGGACATGTGCGCTGTCGCGCCCTCACACTCAATTCTACAGGCTTTAAGAGGCTTTAAAAGCTTGTAAATTGCTGAAAATTGCCATGGCGTTCAGGAACGTCTCCCGCAGGCAATGGGTGTAAATTTAGAGTACCTACAATTTAACTAATATTATCGAATATACTGTATATATACTGTATATATATACATTGAGAAACATAAGGCGATAGAAAAATATGTAAGAAATTAACGTGTAACACATTAGAATAGTATTACAAGAGTGACTGAGAGTTACTTCTTGCTATTTTTCAGATTCCCTTAATAAATAGTTTTATATACGGTAATATGTTGAGTTTTATTATCTAGCGACGATTTACAAAAAAAGGTGAGCATTTGAAGTCAAGTAATTTCAAACCAATGTGCAGTCTACTCAACATTTGATTTGGTTTATATATATATGTCAGGGAATATATATATGTTATTTCTTATCAATATCACATGTACAATAACTAAAGTGAGACATATTTGGATTAGTAAACAGGGGTGAAAAATGGTAAATTAAAGAAAATTACCAATGAAGTATGTAGAATATAATATATGATATATGATGAACATGTGCTTTAACACCCAAGCCGCGGAGCCCGACATATGTCGAGTGAGAAAATCATAGCCACCCCTGCAGGGCCCGACATGAATCGGGCGGGATTTTGAGCACATTATCGGCTCTGAGAGAGAGTCCACGCTTTGGAAGGACATTAGGCAGGCTCTGACTGCTCGGCACAGACCCAGAGCCGCGACTGAAGGTACCTCCACACCATTCCACACCCACTGTATCGCGAGACCAGCAAAACACTCGGGAAATTACCGTATTTTAGGGTTTTTCCCCTCGTGTTGCGCGATCGCTACAGGATAACCCGTGGTCGTACAAGGATGATTCAGGTGTCATTGGAAAGCTCTATTATCGCCCTTTCACGTATACATAATTGTATTACACTCTGGCTCTTGTTTATGCATGAAAAAGAGCATGGAATGAAGCTCGTTTAGGGTAAATATGCCCGCCTGCCAGGTAGTAGAAGTTACAAACATCCCCGTTGGACAGGGGTTAAAGCATGTAATGTTTTCAACTTAGTAGCGTGATAACGTGTAAGGAACTACTGTGAATATTGAAGTATCTAGCGATATAAAGTCCAGACTCCAGTGAACACAAGCTATTATAAAGATAAATTAAGTACAGTGCTGTAATTGATAGATAATTCCTTATGAGGAGGATGAAAAAGGATTTAGATATATTAAAGCTGTAATTTCACAAGACACTGTTAAGACGGAGCAGTTGATCTAGTACTTAGACTGTACAATAGTGAAAGATAATGATATGCATTAACCCATAAACAGCGAGCGTCCTCATAAGAGTCTGAACCCTAGGAGCGCGAGCGTCCTCAAATGATGTATCAATGGGAAGATAATATTGGGATGGAATTTGTGCTGTACCTAGTATCAGTGCATTACCACAAGCCCACCGAAACGTTAATAAAATACCCTCATTGTTCCCTGATTAAATAGCACTGTATGAATATTCCCATATTCAAAATATGTTATAGGGGTGCAATGCCTGGTGAGTTATCTGCTCAACAGGTGGCGTTGTGTGTGTGTAAGTGTGAGAGTCCGAGTGTAGGGGGTGAGACAGTGAAGCACGGGAACGAGGTGGCTTCAGAGATGGGGTCGTTTCGGGCCATGAGTGAGCACCGTGCCTCATGTGAAGGCAAGATGGCAGGTGCTCGTTGTACTCTACATGCTTCACATGTCTCACTCCCTAGACTGGAACAAGACCTCACAGGCTTCACTGTTCATTGTAAAGCGGTGAATGTTAAGGCTCTCAGCCTATGCCCGAGAGGTAGTAAGTTGGAATATAGAAAAAAAAAAAAAAATTAGCCATGGCCTAAAAAAAGCCTTTCCAAACATCCCAGTCACTCAAAACAAAGGAATGGGTAAATATGCGAGATATTTCCTCTCCATACATCCTATCACTACTCCACATGTGTCCAAATGCCCCCCTTCCCCTCCTCCTCAATTATCACCTATTTTTCTCTTATACCTGTGATTATCGGTTTATTTATGGCGCCAAAACTCCATACCCGGTTTCAAGGTCGATAGGGAGGGGTGTGGAGGGAGGAGGGAGAGAGAGAGACTAGCCCACACTACCTCCTGTCTCGCTCAAGAGCTCGTGAAGGGAGGGTGCAGTTTCGCTCTGTCAACTCCATGAATGAACCGCTCGGCAATATTTCTGTTTGTCACCCCCCAAATACTATTCCCACTTGTTTTATTGTTGTAACATGTAACTATCTTCATATTAAACATAAAATAGGCGCATATCAATAAGTAATAACGATATTTATCGGATAATGACCATTTTCGTCAGAAATTCATGCAATAGCTTCGCCCCTCACGACGTTTAGCGAATCGAAGTCTCGCCGCGGATTGGTTTAAAATAATAAAGCTCTATTTTGAGGTTGCTGAATTGCATGAGGAAGAGGAATTATTGGTATTTCTTTAGTATGCATAATATCTCTCTGGGTTGTATGTTTTTATCTCTTCAGTATAATTGTGCCATTCAGTATGTGCCATACGTTGCTGATGACTATGATGACACACGGCGCTTAAAATCAGATCTAGGCAATACGAGTCCCAATTCACAAATGATCCCAGTACTACAGTAACATACAGTACGATGGTTATTTGGAACTTCACAACTATTATACTATTGTACCTATATCTCATAACATGAACAACCACTTGTGCTTCATCTTTTGGAATGTGTATTACACAACCATTTACTACAATGCTTAAATCAACAAATTACTGTAAGTGAATAATGCAATATTATTTTTTTTAACCTGTTCGCGTGTTACTATCCAACATTTTGGCGCATCATTAAATTATTTCAATGGGATGAAGCTAATTTACGAATGATCGTCTTGCACGATGCAATTGGAAAACAAACTCATATAAATATTCGCTGTCGCTTTAGTATACGATTGTACATAAACGCCCTCATAATTTGTGCATAGTTCCTCAAAAAAAAACATAACATGAAACAATTTCGCATACTATAGGTTTGGTCTTATCGTGATCAAAAAGGAGATTGAAAGTATATATGACAATATTATGTATATTCATGCACTTTCCTGTTCTTCAAGCATAATAAACTTGATATATAATCGTCAACTTAGTCAATAATACGTATAATGCAATGACGTTATCTACAAGAAAAAATATTTTGCCAAAAATTAATACCGGTACTTCAATACAAACCTATTGGACAATACATCTCCAACATGCCTTTTTGCTGTGACTTTTTACCTACGACTTTTCTTTTACACCTTGTTGATTTCTTGTGGCTCAGTCACCCGATTATGCCTAAGAAGGTTGCATTCTGTGAGAGTACAGCATAGTGCATGTGGGGACAGAACATGTAAGAACTACAATTCCGAAAACGAGGATTTGGAACTCTTTGGAAATATATTCGAATATAACTGAATTTCTCAAACTAATGGAACACTAGGCATAGTATGACATTAGAGGTGATTGGTTGGACAGTGTACTTAATGGATGAAGGGAAGAGCCTGAGGGGAAGAATACACTTGGAATTGGTGGTGTTATGAGGGTAAAGGGGATAGAAAATATGGTAAAATACATAAGGTTACCGTACATATTCAGAACATATTTGGTGGTGTTATGAGGGTAAAGGGGATAGACAATATGGTAAAATACATAAGGTTACCGTACATATTCAGAACATATTTGGTGGTGTTATGAGGGTAAAGGGAATAGACAATATGGTAAAATACATAAGGTTACCGTACATATACAGAACATATTTGGTGGTGTTATGAGGGTAAAGGGAATAGACAATATGGTAAAATACATAAGGTTACCGTACATATTCAGAACATATTTTAGGAAGTGTGCATGGAAAATTAGTATTGGAAGTTGTCGGTACTCGTTCTAATTACCAAATTCGGAAAAGAGTGTGTGGCAAATATAGTAAATGAGCAGTCCTAAAGGAAGAACAGACTGAGTAACCCAATAGTATACAAAAATACTAGTTATTAACATAATTTTAGCAATATATGAATAAGCAACATTCTCCATAAATAGTTTGTAAATCTTAATAAGATACATATTTTTTGTTTTTGTTTTTTCAGTTAAATGTTCCTTGGATTGGATTTGCAAAGCAATCTCAAGTTTCTGGCTTTATACATTTTACAATGCAACATTTGCTGCAGCTCTACTTGGAAGGTGGAAGGAAATAAAAGGAGAAACAGACGATAGATTGAAGCATGGAGTTGAGAGGTATATGGGTGATAGTGGTGTTGGATTGTGTGAGTCACACCGGCTGACTAATGACTGAAGAACATATAGCCGACCGCCACACTGGGGAATTAGGGCGTATATTGACGGACATAAATACAAATTGATATTTTGTGAATATGAATGGATTGACAAATACACATGTGAACATAATATTAAAATGTTTCCTTCCCAAAACATATTATACTTTTGAATCTCCAAATGCACATCTCACCTTCTATACCACTACAGAATGAGGCCACGGAAGAGAGGGTGAGAAATAGTAAAATAAACTGTGAATCTGAATGGCCTGAATTAAAGAAGGGTACAAGGTTTGTAATTATTGGAAAGCAGTAGACAATTATTATGCAGGAATTATTCTTAACTGTGAAAAACGTAAGTAACTATGCTGAGCTGTGTTGTTCTGTGATCTTGATGAACAACAGATAATAATTATATTGTTAATTAACGATGTTTCTATTTATTATATTTTTGCTTTTTGTTTGTATTAACTTTTTTGGTTACACTACTTTAACATATCAGGAAATATCTCGTAAATGCGAGAGCAAAGGAGATAATGATAAAATATTTATTTTGTCTGAGAATGGCCTATTTTATTATTACTAGTTGCGAACCCACAACTTAAGTATTACCGTACTAAAAAGTCTCACATGTAGACTCGACCAAAACACAATCTTTACACTGGTGAGCTGTAAATAATCTAGTGTGAACGGAATGAATCGGGTGAAACATACGTCTGTGAGGTATTATCATAAGATTTCGACCCACTTCCAGAATGTTTAGAGCGTTAGTGTAAAAATTGTTTTCTGGTCGAGTGTACGTCATTCAGGTTTTCTGCTGGCCACAAGTCGGAGATATGGTCACTGATCTAAGAATACAGTTTTATCAAAGTATTCAATAAGTTAACGTTGTAGATCCTATATATTCTGTATATCATTAGCCAAACTTACTATGGGTTTCAAAGGCCGTTTTACATAGTTTTTCGGGAATAACTTATGAACAAACAGTTGGATCAGTATGATAATTTGCCACAACTTGTTTCACACCGTGTCCTAATCATTGTCAATATTGTGCATTACCAAAAGTGGATAATTAAACCATTTTTCCCTGTGTCATGAGGTTAAAGTCACACCTGAATGACTAGGAAACGGACGAAGCTACCGTGGCGTACCTGTGAAACCACCAAACCATTATTGCTCCTCCATCAAACATGGTAGTTATCAGCCACCACCCAACCCTATTATTGGCTTTATAATCAAGTTATCTGTCACTATCAAATATAAATATATACAAAATATGTGTTTTTATATATTTATATTTAATATATTTTTATTTAATGAAGGTAGCCTACTAAAGTCTATTGGCTGTAAGTAGGCGATAAATCATGACCTCTATCCTCTGTAACTCAAAAAGGGCTAGAGCAAATTGGCTGTAAATTTCCACATCTATTCCTTGACTGACTCTTTCCATAGGGTAGAAATATTAGCTCATTTACTCTAGTCGTGTTTTAGTCACAGAGGTTTGAGGTCATGATTTCTCGCCTACTTAAAGCGAATACACTATAGTATGTATTGTATGTCAAATTAAATAATAACTGAAATTAATGAGGTTTGCGTCATATTTGTCCAATTTTCAGAGAGGAATTTCTGATTAAACTTAGGGATGACAGGTGAAGATGAAAACAGCTTGATTAACGTCGCTTATTTTGACTTTCCTTATATTCTTGTTCTTTATTGCTCGACTAGAAATGTTAAAGCAATATTTCCATTCAAGTTTAAGAAGATATTCGCACACCAACAATACGATTTCATCCAGATTATAATATTATATTTTGCAATAACCCTTTCTGTACCAGTGACGTCTTTATTATTTGATTTCAGGCACATTTAGATGATTTCATTAAGCGTAGGAAGGATGTATGGTATCTAAAAGGATTAATGGATATTGTCTGTAGCCGTTTAATGGGTACATGTCCTTCCTAACCTGAATATAATCGTCTAATACAGCCAGAATATCATGAAAAGGACGTTACTGATGCAGAATGGGCTAACAACTGCACACATTATAAAAGGACGTTACTGGTGCAGAATGGGCTAACAACTGCACACATTATAAAAGGACGTTACTGGTGCAGAATGGGCTAACAACTGCACACATTATAAAGGACGTTACTGGTGCAGAATGGGCTAACAACTGCACACATTATAAAAGGACGTTACTGGTGCAGAATGGGCTAACAACTGCACACATTATAAAGGACGTTACTGGTGCAGAATGGGCTAACAACTGCACACATTATAAAAGGACGTTACTGGTGCAGAATGGGCTAACAACTGCACACATTATAAAGGACGTTACTGGTGCAGAATGGGCTAACAACTGCACACATTATAAAAGGACGTTACTGGTGCAGAATGGGCTAACAACTGCACATATAAAAGGACGTTACTGGTGCAGAATGGGCTAACAACTGCACACATTTGCACACATTATAAAGGACGTTACTGGTGCAGAATGGGCTAACAACTGCACACATTATAAATGGGTACATCATTTCTGTTCTTACCTGACCACTAAGGTTTACATAATGCGGACATGCTGCTGGTTTATCGTACTTAAGAATTTGGTCAATCACAATATACAGTTGTTATTTTCAAATACACAATACATCACATAAATCCGCGTATATATATGTATATATACATATATACTGTATATATCTATATACATATACAGTAATATATATATATATATATATATATATATATATACTGTATATATATATCTATATACGTATACAGTAATATATATATATATATATATATATATATATATATATATAAAATGTGTGTGTGTAAGTACACCAGCTACGACATTATCACACCACAAGTATTGCATACTGTATATTACACCACAAACTTTGTTACAGCAAGTTAATTTAAAGTTTAGCACAATTATTTTCGTATAATCATTATCAGATTTAATAGATTATAGGCAGTTAGCTAATATAATTTGTGTTCAAAAATGTGTAAACACTCGACAATATTATCGACCCCGTGTTCAACCTGTATGGGGGTTGAGGTGAGTGTGGAGGAGCGATCAACGCACTGACGCTCACTCTGCCGCGGTCACCAGACAACTGACTAGGAGCAGCCGACGATCTCTCTCTCTCTCTCTCTCTCTGGGTCACCCTTATCAGCAGCGCCTGAGCTCAGTTTTAACCCTTTTACTAAAGAAAATAGTTTTCTTTTAAATCCCAATGCAATAATTAATGTTTATATATGTAGCTATGTTATGTTAAACATATTAGTTTCACTGTATTATGTTTGTATAACATGTCCTTATCAAAGGCAATATTGCTGTTTACATGATGTACTTCATGGCCTTCAGCCACATTGGCTTGTATTGAGAGGTAAATAATGAAAACATAATATGACTATATAGTTAGCTTGGTCTTAAGAGGGGACGGTTCACTTGTTGGGCGATTTTTGCATGTATTCATAATGTTTCTAGTTTCCTCCTTAGACCTCCATCAAATTAAAAACAAACATTCATTAGATCCCACCTCTAGATTAATTTGTAAATTTTTCGGTAGAAAAATGTCCCGGCCTAGGGCCAGTTCTTCCAACATTACAGGCTCAATATCGTTCGCCAGGGAAAAAATCGACGCCTAAATAGCACGAAAGGTCTAAATATTGACGAAGAAATGGGGCAAAAGGTCTTAAAATCGACTAACTAATGGGGCAAACATCTTAACATCTGAAAACTAATGGGGCTAAACATGAGGAAGAAAGTGGTCCAGAAAAGCGGCCCATGTCCCCTTAACCCTTAAAGATCGGGGTCGGACTTAAGTCCGGTTCCAATTTGCAGCAAGTTAGGAGCATTATTAAGGCTTTTAAAGGGTTAAAATCGAGTGCAAATGGCCGGGAGCGCAGCGGGCCAGACAGCCGACTCCCAGGGCTTACCGCCGCCCATTAATTCATGTTCCCTGTGTTCTCGAGAGGCCGGCAGTGTAGCCAGTAGTGAGCATAGCTGGGAAAAATATGCCGCTATATGCTAAACTTCCATGTTACTGGTATCACTGTATGAGAACCACGAGTGCTACGTAGCTCGTTCTGGTCTCATTCTGAAGCTTTTAGCGCCTAGTTTTATTTGCTAAATAATTTGTTTTTCATGCAGATACTTGATTTATCATGCAGGAGGGCCTGAATATGCCCAAATAAGCCCAAAAACCGCCGCTAGACAAGGGTTAAGCAACTTATGCAATGTAATTGGGCAATGCTAGTCTCATATAAACATACATGGCATAGTTAACTTGGATTTACTGACAATACTGATACACTTTCTTCAGTTTCGTCATTCCTAACCTGAATAATATTTATTTCATAACAGCTGGAGTACAATGAAATGCAGTTGTAGTACTGAACACTGTAATATGTCAGAATTAGTCTGTATTATCACCACAATCAGGACAGATCATAATTTACTTTGGAACTATCTAGTTTCAATTTTAAGAGTGCAGGGTGGTTACTATAAACATATTTTGTTAATAGATTGTGAAAAAGGCAGCTTTTCAAATCAAGAAGATATTCATAAAAGTCTGCTTATGTTGATAGAAATGTCAAGTCATTTACAATACAAATTTAAACAGTATGTATTAGATCCCTATAAATTTAAACAGTATGTATTAGATCCCTATAAATTTAAACAGTATGTATTAGATCCCTATAAATTTAAACAGTATGTATTAGATCCCTATAAATTTGCCCACTTTATTATGCGTTTGCATATATGTCTATTGACTAACTTTGACAATATAAATAATACCATTATGTAATCCCATCATACTACTTATACAAAGGAAACATTTGTATTCATATTATAAATTATAAATGTTATCAAATTTAATGCCACACTATCTGATCATATATATATATACAGTATATATATATATATATATATATATATATATATATATATATATTTATTTATTTTTTATTTTTTATTTCTATATTCCAACTACTCCCTCTCGGGCATAGGTTGATAGCCTTTACAATCTACCGCTGATCACGGTGAGGCCCGTGAGGTCTTGTTCCAGCCTAGGGAGTGAGACATGCGAATCACCTATTCAAGGCTCGAACCCAACTCCATTTCTGAAGCTGCTTCGCCTCTGCGCTTCACAGTCTCACTCCCTAGGCTCGGACCCTCACTCTCAGAACGCCACCTATTGAGCTATTAACTCACTAGGCATTGCCCACCTGTAGCATATTTTGAATATGGGAATATTCATACAGTGCTATTTAATCAGGAAACAATGAGGGTATTTTGTTTTGGTATTTCGGTGTACTGTGGTAATGCACTGAAAGTAGGTACAGCACAAATTCCATCCCAATAATATCTTCCCGTTGACATTTTGGGATTCGAACCCGGGTCCATTGGATTACCAGTCCAGTGGCAAGACCACTCTGCCACACCTCCCCTATACATATACTGTATATATATATATATGCATATACTGTATATAGATATATGCACATATATACATGTTTTTCTATGTGAATGAGGGAGACAACAGACAGATCTGCCTATGACAAGTGCCTCCCCCAGAGTTGACAGCTAAATTTTGTTTTCCGTTTGTGGCAGAAAGTAGTGTGGTGTGCTTGTTTAGTGTAGTGAAGTAGATAGCAGGAGGAGGTGTTTGTGAGAGTTGGATGAATCGCTGTTTATTTGAGGCACAAACAGAAACAGTAAGGGAAGCCAGACACATGGAACAGGAGTTCCAGCAACTCATTATCAAATGCCTATAAGCCTCCCCTGGATATTACCTTGTTCGATTGGTGCCTGCAATCTCCCCATCTGTTAACTGCCTTCTGTTATAGAGACCACCACCTGCAAGTGGCACCGATTAGCATGTCATCCATCGGTAATTTTCTTAAGGTTTATTCCCCTAAATGGGTTGCCCGCCAAGGCTATAGAGACCCATCCACCCAAAAACAACCCTTTCAGATACCATGGAGACTGCTAGCACCAGAGCAAACTACCGAGCTAGAGTCTGATAAGGATGAATAAACTACCGAGCCCGAGTCAGGTAGGGACGAATAAATTCAAGAACACCAGAGACAGCCCTATCACACTACAGGGGAAGAGTGGAGGAGGGGACCCACCCGAACTCCTTAGGAGAGCTCAGGGACCCCGATCTACTTTAATCAACCATGGACCATTACCCATCTGCCTTGCTCAAGGGGAGACGGTAACCACCAGTTATACCCCCGAAAATCTTTCAACCTGAGTGAGGCTTGAACGCGAATCTGCTTGATGGGAAGCATACAACTATCGCGTCATATGGAACTTATAACCAATAACTCATATGACGTAATCGCGTCATATGGACTTATCTCTATACCTCTCCAATAAGTTTATGACGCGATTTTGCGTCATATGAGCTCAGTAAGTCCGATAAGTTACCATACGATAAAACCGTTGGTGGCAACCTCAGCCTCCTGCGATAATTCTAACGGCCGCAGTGTTGTTGCGAATGTAGTGCGAGGCAGTGGCAATGATCCTGGGGCTCCTGCCTCCTCGGACTTACTGGAACATAATATGGCTGAAGGAGTTAATGTGCAGTTTTAGCACTAATACGTTGTTTTCTTCAATGTGTGTGAAGGAGACAAAAGGCAGCCAGGTTGGTGTCAAGATGCCTGGACACATGAAGTTTAAAGCAGGCTAAGCCGTAGATGAAGGAAAAATTGATAGAGGGAGAGAGTTCTAACGTTTGCTTGTTGAGTAGAAGAGACCAAGACAAAATTGTAATTCTTGGGATGGAGAGCTGGACAGAATAGGAGTGGGATTGTGTTGAAAGGCGGATAACTCACACTCGCCGTAAAGGGAGGGGGTATGCACTGAGATATCTCTGTAGAATACTGATTGTTGTAATAGCAATAGAAGAGTGAAAGAGATGAAACATTGCGGGCTGTGGAAATATATTATAGGAAATTAGTAAAAGGAAATTAGTTGATAAGGTAAACTGCTTTTGCCTCTACCCTTCGAGAATGTGCGGTATGGGTGGAACATCCCCACACATGCGAACAATACTCGATACATGGGCATATTGCACCTAATACAGAACAAGAAGCGGTGCGGGGGTGTAGAACCCACGGAGACAGTTGAGCTCACCTAACTTCTGGGAAGCTGTTTTGGGGAAGGAGTTTTGTAGATGTTTTAGCAGGAATGTCGGGAGAAAAAGAAAAAACAAGAATACTGAGAGAAGATGAAGGGTTGATGTGTGTACTGCAGAAGAATAAGGGAAAGTCGTGTGGAAGATCGTGATGGGTAGACAGAAACAAAAAATCGGTTATGGAATCATTGAAAGTATCAACATTTTCTCTGCCCCAGTCGGATCAAAGATAGTTACTAGATCAGAAGATAGGCATGATATGGCTTCATCATGGGAGTTTTGGAGTTATTGCATGCTAAGTCATTGTGAAAAAACTAATCAGATAGTGTAAGGGTAGAGTCAAGAGCATATGAGTGGATAGGACTAGAGGTACATTTAAGGAAATCATTAATGAATAATAGAAAGAGAACTGAAGCCATGAGGAACACTGAAATTGATAGGGTGATGAAGTGAGCAATGGCTGTCCACAACGGCAGCTATGGAATAGTCAGAAAGAACATTAGAGTTAAAGGCACAGATGGAGGGATAGAAATTGAAGAAGGGTAGCTTCGAAATTAGAGGTTAGTGCCAGACTATATCAACGGCTTTCGGTATGTCTAGCGCAATAGAGACAGTTTCAGTGAAGTCCCGAAAAAAGGATGACATAGAGTTAGTAAGATAAGAAAGATCACCAGTAGAGTTGCCCTTAAGGAAACTATACTGGCGATCTGAAAGTAGAAAATGGCAGATAAATGCTTAAATTTGTTAAAATTAAGAATAGTTTAAAAAATCTTAGAGATGCAAAAAATGAGAGCCATTGGACGATAGTTGAAATGTTAGCCCAGGAGCGTCCTCATATGAGTCTGAACCCTAGGAGGGTGAGCGTCCTCATATGAGCCATGATCTAAAAAAAGCCTTTCCAAACATCCCACTGTCACTCAAAACAAAGGACTGTGTAAATATGTGAGATAATTCCTCTCCATACATTCTATCACTCCTCCACATATGTCCAAATTCCCCCATCCCCCCCCCCCCCCTCTCAATTATTACCTAGTTTTTTCTTATTCCTGTGATTATTAGTTTATTTATGGCGCCAAAACTCCCTACCCGGTTTCAAGGTCGAAAGGGAGGGGTGTGGAGGGAGGAGAGAGAGAGAGAGAGAGACTAACCCGCAATGCCTCCAGTCTCGCTCGTGAAGGGAGGGTGCAGTCCCGCTCTCTGTCAACTCCATAAATGAACCGCTCGGCAATATTTCGTGTTTGTCACCTCCCATATACTATTCCCACTTGTTTTATTGTTGTAACATGTAACTATCTTCATATTAAACATAAAACAGGGGTATATGAATAAGCAATTACGATATTTATCGGATAATGACGATTTTCGTCAGAAATTAATGAAATAGCTTAACCCCACACGACGTTTAACGAATCTGAGTCTCGGATAGGTTAACAGCAGTCACCCTTCTTTGGGACATGTTGAACGAGATCGAAACTTCCCGCATGAAGCAAAGAAGTTACATAAAAGTGTTTATTATACCTATGTAAGGAGTCAGCACAGAAAAACGATTTTTGAGTACAACAGGAGGAACACCATGCGGTCCTTATGCCTTCGTAATATTAAGCCCAGAGAGAGCAGAAAGTACATCCTTAAAAGATTTTATGATATTAGGCATACCTAATGTTACGAACTGGCACTCAGGTACACAAGGGCTCTCAATCAGGACTCGAATACGGCTCGCTGCCACAACGGAAACACACGATCCCAATCCCTGAGTACTGCCAGCCGAACAAAAAACACCAATACCCTCCAGAGTTCAATCTGCTATAACGGGGTATACAAGAACTCGGTACTAGTGTTCAACAACAGACTAATAAAGAGACAGGAATTCTCTAGTCTGGTCAACAATCAAACAAAGAAGTAAGAAACAACAACACCAAAGAATAGTGTTGGCCGAAGCCGAAGTAATCCACCCTTGACTAAGAACTTAAGAAGTCCTCCACCCTCTACTTCGGATCGGCACTATTACGTTACGTTAATTAATAGTCCTTAAGCATCGAGCAAGGAATCTTCTGAAAAAGTTAGATGCTTCTCGGATGCTCGTAAGAAGTACGTATCGGATTTTGAACAGTAATTCAATAAGCAAAAAACACTGGCAATTAAACACTATTAAAGGTTTAAATTGGCATAAGGATAATTAAAAGAATATGCAATAGTAAATGGCAAACATTAAAAAGAAGTACTCCGCAAATGCAACGGCAATAGCCTACTCGGATTGTGCTCGTGGGCCACTAATCACTAAAGTAGCCAAGCGTGCAACACATGAAATCAATAGTGCATAAACAATATCATACATAAGGAAAGCTTCAATACTATTCTGTATCTACTAATCGAGTAAAGTCTAGCTGGGGTACTGTGGGCAAAAGGTAGCAGTGACTGAGAAAAAACGGCTCGTAGCCTAGCGAAGTCCTCACAACTGTTTAAAGTATTACGTTAAAACTAACAAGTGCACTTTGAGAAATCCAGATCCCTTGTATCTGGTTTTCTCCCGGCTCCTTGACAAAGTAAAAACAAACTGTTAATAAAATACAGGGTGGTTAGGCTCTTGCCCTCACGCACTGTAAATTATTAACTCAATACAGTCAGCCGCGAAGACAACCTAGGCTTCACTGAACCGAAACGAGTATGCAGGTTTATCGCTTAACCACTGCATCAAACAACAACTCGTAACACAGAAAAGCCTTACCCCAGTCTAGCATTACCTAGACTAGCAGAAAACAGGAATAATAATAATAACACACAGGGAAATGCATATACAAGTGCAACAAACATAAATCAATCCTATTCTAAGTTAACCCTTCCAAAATAGGCTATCTAATAGGCATGTATCTCGTGAGAACTCAAGCGATAATACGTTGGCTGACTAGCTCTGCACCAACGGGACCATGGAAGTTAAACAGGCAGGGAAAAGAGGAGATAAGAATGTAAGGTAGTAGAGAAAGTTCACATCAGTCAGAAGAATATTATATAGTTAGCAAGGGAAATGAGAAGTCGCTCTGCCTAATGAGTTCTGATGAAAAAATGGCTAGACTTCCCTTTTTATACCCGGCCCTCTAGTGAGCCCAACGTGAACTACTAAGGACCGCCCACTGACAACCATTACGTAATTTCTCTCTCTCCTCTGGGATAGACAAAGGCTCCCCTAGCACTGAGGGGAGGGGGGAGGGGGGAGTGCTAGTGCTAGTGAGTTAGGCCCACCTCCCGCCTGGCGCACCCACTGACCCCCAACGGTGGCTGTTCCTCTTCCCATCATTACAAATAAGTTTTACACACAATACTTATAACTAATGATAAAAAATAGAACTCGTTGACTCAGATGAAAACAAAATACATATTCATAATACCTATAGTACAACGGCTCACATGAACCAAGTTAGGAAACTCTACATAGACTACAGCCAAAGTTCCTGCCCTGACGATCCTAGCGAGAGTGGGGCATGACTAGGCGTTCTGTACAGCATGCTCACACTGGACATGCGTCACACTAAGAGAGAGGGGGGTTGAGATGGATGAACAGCATCGGATTCATCCAAGGTAGAGTTTTTAGCAAAAGTTTGAGCAAAGTGTTCACCTTCATCAGAGGTGAGTACAATTGTTGGAGAGGTTCTTGGCTAGATGCCAGAAAGCTTGGGAAGAATTATAGTTGGAAAGTTCAGAGCATTTGTTATTGGTGGAAGAATTTTGGGCGAGTCAAATACCATATTTGCCTTGCTTCCGGGAAGAAACACAAAAAGTGATAGATTCTTGAGTTTGAAGGCAATGGTACCGTTTGAATGCTTCCTCCTTATTTTGGACTGCCGAAGAACAAGCGTGAGTAAACCAAGATTATTGAAAGGTAGTTTGCGAGAGATAAAATGGGATGCATGATTCCATGCCTGAGAGGATTACCTCATTAATGCACTAAGCATTCTATGAGTGTACCGGGCCACTGAAGAACAAATAATTCCAGGGAAAATCGAAGAAATACTGCTGAAGAGCCTCTCAGTCAGCAGCGCCAAATTGCCTCAAGTGGACAGGATAAGCTTGTAATCGGAGGAGCCCAACCGAGGGAGAAGATTTACTGTGTAAGCAGAAGGATTAAACGTTAGAAATAAGTCAAGGATGTTGGGCAAATCTCCTAGGCAGTCCGGGATATGGGTAGGGTGTTGAACTAAATGTTCCAGGTCATTAGGATAGAAAAGATGTAAGCTTGTTCACCAAGATGGTCAGTGAATAATAAAAAGAGAGCCATTGATGGTGGTGGACATTGAAATCGCCCAAGATGGATAGACTGTGTTCCACTTTAGAAGTAAGATAGTCAAAGTATTTTGGATAGTCAGTCGAATCTTTAAACCATTAAAGCCAAGTTCTGAAGCATTAGCTATGATGAAGTATTGTATTGTCTTGTTTCCGTTCGTTACTGATTCAAATGAGTTTGTCGCAATTTATGTTCTTGACTGTACCTAACTTAATTAACATCATGTGTTCCTAATCGTCCGTGATTTTGTTTTAGATTTGTTTGCTTCAATTTGGATAAATCTCGAGTTACTGTCCCTGTCTCTAGATATAACACAGGTTATATGACCAAGGTTTTCGGCTCTATAGTAAATGCTGACTGTACCAGATATAGTTGTCCATAGCTGTACACATACCAATGAACCACTACTATTACATGTTGGACAGGTGGACAAGAAAACATGCGTCATAGTACTGGATTATGTGGCCATGGCTTAACGGGAGATTTCCACTTGAGGGATTATTTTCTTGACCCCTTTCTCCCTCGTGTTTAACCCCATTGATTTGGAGATTTTAAGACGTTCGCCCCATTAGTTTGGCGATTTTAAGAACTTTTGCCCCATTTGTAAATTTTAAGACCTTTCATGCCATTTAGGTGTCGATTTTTTTGTACGTGACCGATAGCGAGCCTGCAATTTAAATGGAATCGGCCTTCGGCCGGGACATTTTTCTACCGAAAAATGTACAGATTTATCTTGAAAGGGGGTCTAAGGGGTTTAATTTTAAACTTAATGGAGGTCTACGGAACAAACCAAAAACCTCCCCTTAATGCCCTCTGTGTCCTCTTTTCTCCCATGGTGTAAGTTACCAACATACCTGGAAAGAAAAGGAAATACATGGTAGGTACTCATAATAATTCATAGTTCTTCTGTATCATTCATAATTATAATATACCATTCCACACTGACAAATGTATATGGACATAATGAATAATTGTTGTATATAAATAAGTAATATTAAACATATACACATTTATTCACAATTAATCAAGTACAGCTAGTATAAAATTAATCAAGTACAGCTAGTATACAATTAATCAAGTACAGCTAGTATACAATTAATCAAGTACAGCTAGTATACAATTAATCAAGTACAGCTAGTATACAATTAATCAAGTACAGCTAGTATACAATTAATTAAGTACAGCTAGTATACAATTAATCAAGTACAGCTAGTATACAATTAATTAAGTACAGCTAGTATACAATTAATCAAGTACAGCTAGTATACAATTAATCAAGTACAGCTAGTATACAATTAATCAAGTACAGCTAGTATACAATTAATCAAGTACAGCTAGTATACAATTAATCAGTACAGCTAGTATACAATTAATCAAGTACAGCTAGTATACAATTAATCAAGTACAGCTAGTATACAATTAATCAAGTACAGCTAGTATACAATTAATCAAGTACAGCTAGTATACAATTAATCAAGTACAGCTAGTATACAATTAATCAAGTACAGCTAGTATACAATTAATCAAGTACAGCTAGTATACAATTAATGAGAAACGTGGAAGGTGTTTGCATTTCATAACTGAGTAAATATGACCATTAGAGCCTTCATAAATCCAAAACATTGATGTAATTATCTATAATAGTATATGTATTATGCATGGTATGATGTATTAATACATTACAATTTATACTATCATGACACATTAAAATGACTATTAACATAATTATAACTGTTCTCCCATGGTTTTTACCGGGTTTGTATTGGTATTTGGTAGGTTCTACTCGACAAGAAGTTAAATTCATACATCACATGCACAGTAGGAGTAAAGGGTAAAATATAACACTGAATACATCTTATTAATAAGTTTAATTAATAGTTCAATGTGTAGGACAACAATACTTATTTTTACTAATACAATGGATATATACATAGATGAGCCTAGCATGGGTGAGGATCCACGAGGGAACTAGGAATATACTTGCTTTTCTCTCTCTTCTCTACAATGAATATACACTTTAATCCTCGGGAACCGGGCTGCCTGTTAGAAGGACGGTCGCCCGTACCCGGGCGAAATGGCCGAAAAACATATAGGCCTAGGCTACCGTATCTTTGTTATTTTAAATGCTAGAAATTTCCCACGCATCCCTAAACGTAGTGCGGTTTCCAATCTGTAAACTGGTGTTGAGTAGAGCTCTCTAAGTCAACTGGTTCAGTTGTGATGACGATTTTAGTGGAGAGCATTTTCAGGCGATGTTAGCAATACGACGATCTTTTCACTAATGAAACTACGACATACAGACATACAATAATAAACGAGTCTTCTCCTTCTTGTTTTCGGAGGTGCGGTGACGAAGCGACCGACTTTGTTTACATTCGTCCGACGCACGGCGTTCGGATCAAGCTTGCAAGGCTTGCAAGCTTACTGTCTGTCAGAAGGACGCCCGGGTACCTGCCCTTCTGCAGCGGTGTCCTTCCACAAGGACGCCCGGGTAGGAAGGGTTAAGACACTGGTGTATAATATAATTTACACTTTTCTTCTTCTACAATTTATCTTGTCTCTGTTATTGAAGGAGATATACTTAGCTTCCTCAGCATATTCGGAGTTTATCACTTCTATTGTATTTATGTAGGCATAAACGATACACCTGGTCACACTGGTGTAATAATAAAACAGAGTTGTTGTTGTTGTTCCCTAAGCTGCCTGGCCGAACAGCCCCGAGTCCCTGAGAAAGGCCATGGCCACGATCGGGCTTTCCCACAGAGCTCTCCTTGAGTGTAGATTGTGTTGTTGGCGTAAGTGGTTGTGTGAAATGCAGTCTTCTATGATGTGTTTAATGGTATAGGGTGCTGTGTTACATCCCGGGCAGGCGTCGACAACGGAGTCATCCAGTCTCTTCTGATAGCTCAGGACAGCTGGATGGTGTCCGCATCTCAGCCTGGCCAGGTGGACTCTGTCCTCGCGAGGAAGGGAGGATTCGGAACGATGGATTTCGGGAGGTCGTGCATGCAGCTGCATGTTGTCTGTGAGTCACCGTGTGCTGGGTGTTGTTTTGATATTTCTTGGTGTCTGTGGGTGTGTTGCCATGTAGTTTAGTGGGTGGTCTTGGTTCGTGGAGGTTTCTGCCAGGAATTGAGTGCCTCTCATGTCCAGATGGTCTTTGACTTTGAGGATTTTGGTTTCTTGATGTAGGTGATCTGTGGGTGCAGTAGCTGTGCAGCCTGTAATGATCTTCAGGGCTTTGTTTTGAATAGTCTGTAAGGTCTTATGATGTGTTTCAGCTAGGTTAGAAGCTCAGGCTGGGCTTGCGTATTCCATCACTGATCTTATGTATTGTTTATATACTGTGGTGGTAGTTTCTTTGTTGTGTCCAAATTTTGTGTGAGCAAGTGACCTGAGGGCGTTAAGTCTGGGTGTCAGTTTCTTTTTAATGTTTGTGGTGTGCTGTTTGAATGTCATATGAGTATCATATGTTACTCCTAGGATTTTGGGTGTGTGTGTATGTGTTAGGGGTGTGTTGTTTATGGTGAGTTGAGGGATGTATTCGTGTTCAGAGTTCTATTCTCTAAGTATTGCACTGGTGTTGGAATAAAATAGAGTCATATGAGTTGCTCTATTTTTCCTAAGTATTTCACCTGGGTTGCACTGGTGTAAAATAAAACAGAGTCATAGAAGTTACTCTATTTTTCGTAAGTAGTACACCGGGGTTGCACTGGTGTAAAATATAACAGAGTCGTATGAGTCGCTCTATTTTTCCTAAGTATTACACTGGGGTCTTTCTGGTGTAGAAGTTAGAGATTTTGGTACCACTCCCAATATAACACTTTGAAGATCTGGAGTGGTTAGCACAGTCAGGGTAGAGATGAGAGTTATCAAGTCCTGTCGTTTAGGTTCCGTCGAGCCGCTTTGGTGGTCCTGCCGTGTGGATGGTATCGTAAATACGATAGGCTATGACTCTTTTGTGATCCCGTATGTCTCTGTGACGTCACGGTCGCTCCTGCAGCACGACGTAGGACGAGTAGATCGTATATTATAAGATTGTAAATAAGTTAAGTTATAAAAGGCCTAATATGCTATTAAGCAATATTGCCATGGTCTTATGTAGTATATATTAATATAATTTATCGTATAGAGCAACCTAGATGCGGTACGATAATTTGGGCTACTGGCGTTTGCCAAGGCAGCAATGTGTGCCTTTGAGTAAGAGCAGAGCCTTCACGAACACCAACCAGTTAACATCTATTTTCCGCCCTCAGTTGATCGCGCTTTTGAGCCTCTAATCACAATACACTGACACCAATACAAACAGCTACACCATCACGACGCTCTCATCGACGCCATGACTGACAGACAGATAAGCATAATATTCATGTCCATTCCCATGTAATCATTTATTCTTTCTTTAACTTGACTCAGTCTCGGGACCGAAGTCTCGTTCCCCGTTGCCCGCCCGCCATATTGGGTAAAACGTTCTCCCTTGCCTCATTGCCACGTGGAACTATTGGCGAGTTAATTCCTGGCTAATATTAACCCTTATAACTTTACTCTATATATAAATTTATTATGTGAGACCTTTGGATATAAATTAGCTTGTTTCAGATTGAATTCAATTTAGATATGGAGTAGTTTTAATTTAGATTGATTTTATTTGATTCCTTATAACTTATTAATATTTAACTTCCATTGATAGTTTACCACATTGGTGCCCAGACCCTGAATTAGCTGCCAGTGAGGGATTTTAAGGCAATGAACAAGGGGACATATAACAGGATGCAGGAACAACTCTATGATAAACTGGCAAGGCTAGCCAAGCGATGGTTAGAGCCGGAATGCAGGGTCACATCGTTGCGCCTGCTTAAGTCCTGCATCCCATCCATCATCTTTCCTCAATAATTTTCTTTTCCATTTTAGACTTCCTGTGACATATGACCTGACCTAATATTTTTTCTTGTTCAATATGACCCTTTAGTAGGTATTGCTATTTTGTGTACTATTTTTTCTCCATAACATAGAAGTCCGCCGGTCGGCGTCTCTTAACTAGACTACTATTTTTCCGTTGTTTTTGTGACATTTAGATACATAGCCTATAGGCTTACATGCAAAATGAAAAGAAGACAATAAAGAGACACCATCTAGTGGGGTGCTGATCAAGGCCCCTAGAAATCAAAGGGCGAGGCTTCGGGGAGTATTAAATAGGCTAATGTGGACGTCAATAGTTTCATCACTACTGCTGACCTAGAGGAATTGGAAGATAGATTAGAAAACGTCCAGGCTACCCACGGTCGTATTATGGCTCTGAGTGAGGTGATTGTCGCAGACATGACAGGGGAGGAAGAGATAGTTACAGAGTGTGATAATCACGCCCTCTATGATGAACCTGTCTTTAGAGCGAAGTACATATTACAGTGTGCTGTCACAAGTAAGAAGGGAGGCGAGACTGAGGCCCATAGAAGGGCTGACCCAAAACACACTGTACACCTCCCAAAGCTCAATCTTCCTACATTTGGGGGCAAATTGACTGAGTGGTTAGCTTTTTGGGACGTATTTCGGTCTACAGTTCATGAATCCTTGGATAATGTCCGCAAGTTTCACTATCTGAAGGGATAAATGGAAGGAGAGGCCTTACATTTGATAGAGGGTTTTGCGGTACTGGGTGATAGTTATCTTGAGGCAGTACAATTATTAAAGTCCACATACGGGGATCAAGAGCAGTTGAAGATGGCCCATGTCGTTGCCTTGTTAAAGCTCACAGAACCACAGTATAAGGTTGAGGAGTTAGCAAATTTTAGGGCAAATATGGAGTGCCATACTCGATCACTAGACACCCTAGGGCTCACCACACAGGAAATGATAGTCATTATCTTACGTCAGAAGCTTCCTATGGCAATACTTGACAGGGTTAGATCATTTGATCTGGGGGAGTTCAAAACTCAGTTCAGTAAGGAAATTAGCAATCTACAGTTGAACAAAGGGAGAATGTATGTGTCGGGAGGGAGTGAGAATGTGGAGATGAGGGGAACTGTAAGCATGACGGTGGGGACTAAAGAAAAGAAAGAGGGTTCATATAAGAAACCTGCTCAGATTCTATGTAAGCTATGTAACAACAAACATAAATGGAGTTTCTGTGTAAAGTACCCAACAAATGAGACAAAACTAGCACAGGCGAAAAGATTGAAGCTATGTGTAGGTTGTCTACATAAGGAACATGGTAAGCAGGGACAATGTACTACTACATACTTAAGGCCCTGTCGCCACTGCAAAGGACATCACTTTGATAAGTTGTGTCCTACAGCAGATAAAGTCAAAGACCTCAAACCAGAGGGTACTACAACTGTGGCACTAGGTAGCATGCAAGACACCACTATATTGCCCACAATACAGATTCCCATGGAAGGTAATGACAGTAACAAAGTTTGTCGGGTACTTCTAGATCAAGGGTCTCAACGTTCCTTTACAAAGAGGTCCGTACTAGTGGGACTGAAGCACCGAATCGTAGGGGCTGAGACTCTTCGATTACAGGGCTTCACAGGGGTTACTGATAAGCAAGACTACGAGATAGCGGAGATTTCATATTTCTACCTTAAAATCCGGTACTTTATGACTTGTATCGTAGTAGACACCCTACCAGAATATGTATCTGTAGGAGTGAAGAAGGTGGAACACGCATTACGGAGCAAAGGGGTTAACTTGTCAGATCCCATGGGAAATCAGAGTGAGATGCATGTTCTACTTGGTGTGGATCATTATTATGAAGTAGTATACCCTGGATTTAAAAAGATGTGTGGTGTAATTTTAATCCCCACTAAATTTGTATATTGCATGAGCGGAAAGGTGCATACTACACAGTCAAAGGTCCTGGTCGACGCAGTCTCGATATATAGAGTCAATGTAACTGCGGCAGAGGAGTTGGGAAGGGAGGATTCCCAACCTAGTGACCCTAAGATGGCTGCCGAGTTCGACTTGGAACGACTGTGGAGATTGGATCACATAGGCATTAATCCTATGGAGACTGATTATGACTCGGAAGTTGGGCTACAAAGGGTTGACGAGTCTGTGAGCTACTGTGCCTCAGACAAGCAATATCAATTTAGTTTACCCTGGAAGAACAGTGAGATAAGCCTGCCTACCAACTATGGTTTGGCATTAGGTCGCTTGCGCGCATTGCAGCAGAAATTGTCTAACGAACCGAGCACGCGCCAGGCGTATGACGATGTATTTCGGAGTTATGAAGATAGGGACTTTATTGAGAGAGTCGATGTCAAGGAACCGATTAAGAAGGGTAGGGTTCACTATCTGGCCCATCATGGGGTAAGGAAAGACAGCGTCACCACACCAATACGGGTGGTGTATGACTGCTCTGCCCACCAAGGTCAACTACCCAGTCTAAATGACTGCCTGCTGACAGGTCCGTCCATGGTGTCTGACCTGTCCCAACATCTATTGCGGTTTAGGCTGGGAAAGTACGCCTATACCAGTGACATCGAGAAAGCATTCTTGATGGTCAAGCTAAAGGAGGAATATAAGAGATGTTACCCGCTTTCTTTGGTTCAGCGACATTAGCGACTCTGAAAGTCCGGTAATAATATACCGTTTTCGGATTGTACTCTTTGGGGCCACGTGTTCAAAGTTTTTGTTAAATGCCACAATCAGAAAACATCTAGCTGACATTCAGGAAGACACAAGTAAACTATCTCACGGATTATATACATAAGAGCTAGGATTTGCAGGGTTTGGAGCGTAAAATAGTCAGGATGATTTGTTATATACATACTGGACATTGTTGTTGAATGAGTATGCCATCATATGTACTAAACCTATACCTCGTAAAGTGGCGGCGTTCGATGACGTTACGTTACAAAAGTTTTGCGATGCTAGCGCCACGGCATACGGGGTAGCCATATATGTCGTTACTTCATTTGGGGCACATTTAGTTACAGCCCGGGCCAAGGTAGCCCCGGTTAAAAAGGTAACTATCCCTAAAATGGAATTGACTGCCATGCTGCTATTAGCACGTCTGGTGCAACATGTACGCGCAGCATACGAGAGCGAATTAAATATTGAAATCGTTCACGTTTGGTGCGTTAGCCAGGTCGCACTCAAGTGGATACATAGCAAGAAGTCTCTGCCAGTTTCTGTGTGGAATAGGGTAGCTGAGATTAGAGCCCTTTTGCCAGACGTTGCTTATTATTATGTAAATACAAAAGAAAACCCAATGATCTCATAACTAGAGGTATAACAGCTAGCCAGTTAATGAAGTCCGAATTGTGGTGTCATGGTCCAAAGTGGCTGCTCCATGAAAGTGAATGGACGATTTGGCATGCTGTTGGTGAGGGATTTCTGCCACTGGAAACAGTGGCTGTTACAGCCCAACCAAATGAGCCACCGGGTCCAATCATAGAGTGGGCAAGATTCGGTAACTATAATAAACTAGTCAGAGTTGTAGCTTGGGTATTGCAATATGTATCCAATCTCAAGCTGAAAGTAACGGCCCAACTCTGCAACAGGGGTCACAACATTGATGCTTGTGAATTTAAAGCAGCTGAAGTAACTTTGATCAAATGGGTTCAAGTAGAAACCTTTTCCAATGAATTAGAATCCTTGAAAGGCTCGAATAAGACATTAATGCCTAATATAGTGCGTCAACTAAGGTTGCACCTAGACAATGGCCTCATCAGGTGTGAGCGTCGCCTGAAGTGGTCGGGTGTACCAGACGGCACAAACTGCCCTATACTTATGCCAACAAGACATCACGTTACTGATCTATTGATCATACGTGCACATAGGGAAGTAAAACACTACGGGGTATGTCATATTATATCAAATTTACGTCTCACATGGTGCATACCCAGAGTTCGACAAGTAGCTCGATGCGTAGTAAGAAAGTGTGTAATATGTCAGAGACTAAAAGGTAAACCATATGCAACTGGACCAGCTCCACCTCTACCTGAATGCCGTGTAAAGCACGTAAAACCTTTCCAAGCGGTAGGATTAGATTACACAGGGGCATTGAAGACGAGAGAGCATGAGAAGGTTTATATATTATTGTTTACCTGTGCCACGTCTCGAGCGGTACACCTACAACTATGTGATAATATGTCTAGCGAAGAATTTATGCTGGCGTTTAGACGGTTTTGTGCCCGTCGTTCATTCCCTCAACTCATTCTTAGCGACAATGCTCCCACTTATGTCCAAGCATCAAAATATCTAAAGGATATGAGTAGTGATCCTACTATCATCACTTTTTTGTGAGAGAAGAAGTGCGAATGGAGGTTCATTCCAGTTAAGGCACCTTGGTTTGGTGGAATGTGGGAACGATGTGTCAGCATAGTAAAGTCAGGACTCAGAGCGGTTGTAGGACGTGCTCTATTAAAGAAGAGTGAGTTGACGACAGTCCTCACAGAGATAGAGGCAGTCGTGAATGATCGCCCGCTTACATATGTGTACACCGACCTGCAAGAACTACTACCATTAACGCCAGCTCACTTGCTATATGGAAAACCATTGACTGGTTTCCATCTGATTTCCATTCCATAGTAGAGTTGGAGGATCCCTTGTTGTACTCTGAGGTAGCGGTGTCTAAGAGATACCAGTATATATCCAGGATAATCGAGGATTTTAGGAAACGGTGGATTAGTGAATATCTGCTAGCATTGAGGGAAAGGAGTGTTACTCCCTCTGGCAGACCAACAGCACCTACAGTTGGTGAAGTTGTTTTAATTAAAGAAGATAGTCCTCGTTTATACTGGAAATTGGGCCGCGTTTTGGAGGTATACAAGGGGGCAGACTCTGTAGACCAGGTGGCGCTATTGAAGACAGCCACTGGAACTACTGTTCGTCCTATCGCACGTTTGTACGCTTTGGAGCTCGATTCCGCATTGCAATCTGATGCTCCACCTGTTATTGCTGCGTCCGAGGATTCTCAAAGGAACGACTCACCTCTTACTGATGGTGATCATTCTCGGACCAGGACGTGTCCCAGACGCGCTGCTGCTGGCGCCGTCGACTTGTGGCGTCAGAAGATAGCCTCTGGGCAACTTTAGGTTTAAGGTGGGGTTCAGGTCTTTTTTGGGAGAGTGTATCGTAAATACGATAGGCTATGACTCTTTTGTGATCCCGTATGTCTCTGTGACTTCACGGTCGCTCCTGCAGCACGACGTAGGACGAGTAGATCGTATATTATAAGATTGTAAATAAGTTATGTTATAAAAGGCCTAATATGCTATTAAGCAATATTGCCATGGTCTTATGTAGTATATATGAATTTATCGTATATATTAATATAATTTATCGTATAGAGCAACCTAGATGCGGTACGATTATTTGGGCTCTTGGCGTTTGCCAAGGCAGCAAGGTGTGCCTTTGAGGAAGAGCAGAGCCTTCACGAACACCAACCAGTTAACATCTATTTTCCGCCCTCAGTTCATCGCGCTTTTGAGCCTCTAATCACAATACACTGACAGCAATACAAACAGCTACACCATCACGACGCTCTCATCGACGCCATGACTGACTGACAGATAAGCATAATATTCATGTCCATTCCCATGTAATCATTTATTCTTTCTTTAACTTGACTCAGTCTCCGGACCGAAGTCTCGTTCCCCGTTGTCCGCCATATTGGGTAAAACGTTCTCCCTTGCCTCATTGCCACGTGGAACTGTTGGCGAGTTAATTCCTGGCTAATATTAACCCTTATAACTTTACCCTATATATAAATTTATTATGCGAGACCTTTGGATAAAAATTAGCTTGTTTCAGATTGAATTCAATTTAGATATGGAGTAGTTTTAATTTAGATTGATTTTATTTTATTCATTATAGCTTAGTAATATTTAACTTCCATTGATAGTTTACCACAGATGGTGTGGATAGGGATATAGATGGATTAGTTGGTTGGTCTTGAATGGTAGCTCCTTAATGTCATGACATAGGGTACATACCATCGGACTAACGCAAGGTTGAACAAGGACATATCTTGGGTTACTATTGCTCGTCTATCCTGACCTTTGTACTAATCGGTGGTGAAGTTCTGTTCCGGTACTCTTGACTTAGGGTCTTTAATACAGTGTCGCTAGTGTCATGACACAGTGACAAGGTATCAGGCTAACGCGAGGAGATAGTAAGATCATGAACTTACTAATTTCACTCGATCTGCCACTGACCATTTTAAGAGTGTTCAAAGAAACCAAGTTCGGTATTTAAACCTTTTTACTGCATTAGTCCTTGACCATGGTGTTAGACAGATACAGTATGGACTTCTATATGAAGAGTGCCGTTATCCAGACGGTATCTCACAAAGCCCGAACTATTAGAATGACCTTTACCATGGCAAGTATCTTTCTATAGTTTATGAGTGCGGTTTTGGCAAAAGAAGTAAGGTGGGGACATGTCCTTGTGGTTATGCTTCTAATACCAAAGGTGCAGCCTATTAGAGATCTTAATAATAAACACTATACCATGGCATGTGATAATATTAATTCACCTAGTAGGGAAAAGAACTCCTCAGACCTTGAAAGATATTCACCATGGTTTCAATCTATACTTGAATGGAAGGTTTAATTTTAGGAATTGAAAGCTTGCATGTAAGTAATTCAAGCCCTAGAATGGCTTGCTTTACCTTGGTTCTCGTCGGGGTAGTGACGACTTTGGCTGCTATGTCCCAGGTCAGATGTGTGGAGGTCATAAGTACATGGGGCGTATTCCGGGGCGGATTAGGTAGACCCCTAAAAGTTTGAGGGCTGGTGGGGAGGCCTCTGCGCGGAAGAGCGGCGCAACTGTTCCTTTGTTATTTGTTTATGTTGGTCTTTCTTCTTCTGACTATATACAATCTTTTTCTTCTGGGATTCGGTGTTATCAAAAGTTTCGTATTTCCTGGTGTGGGTGGTAGAGGAGGATTAATGGTGGCAATCTTTAACTTGGGTATTTTAATAACTTATTACCTTCACAATTAAAAACAAATAGACTATATGGGAACATCTATCCTTTAAACATTTGATTGTTTGCAACCTTCAACAAACAACAAATACGACTAGATTAGATTGAATATTTTGAGTCATTGTGCTCATTTTATCAGCTAAAGAGAGTATGCATCCCTCAAAACATAGGAGACTTTTAACATTCCAATTTGTGGCTTAAGGGGAAGTATTGTATATTTTGTTAAACCCCTTCTCCTTCATGTTTATCCCCATTAGTGTTAAACCCCCTTCTCCTTCATGTTTATCCCCATTAGTTTTAAACCCCCTTCTCCTTCATGTTTATCCCCATTAGTTTTAAACCCCCTTCTCCTTCATGTTTATCCCCATTAGTTATAAACCCCCTTCTCCTTCATGTTTATCCCCATTAGTGTTAAACCCCCTTCTCCTTCATGTTTATCCCCATTAGTTATAAACCCCCTTCTCCTTCATGTTTATCCCCATTAGTTATAAACCCCCTTCTCCTTCATGTTTATCCCCATTAGTGTTAAACCCCCTTCTCCTTCATGTTTATCCCCATTAGTTATAAACCCCCTTCTCCTTCATGTCCCCATTAGTGTTAAACCCCCTTCTTCTTCATGTTTATCCGCATTAGTTATGAACCCCCTTCTCCTTCATGTTTATCCCCATTAGTGTTAAACCCCCTTCTCCTTCATGTTTATCCCCATTAGTTATGAAACCCCCTCTCCTTCATGTTTATCCCCATTAGTGTTAAACCCCCTTCTCCTTCATGTTTATCCCCATTAGTTATAAACCCCCTTCTCCTTCATGTTTGTCCCCATTAGTTTTAAACCCCCTTCTCCTTCATGTTATCCCCCCTAGTTATAAACCCCCTTCTCCTTCATGTTTGTCCCCATTAGTTTTAAACCCCCTTCTCCTTCATGTTTGTCCCCATTAGTTATAAACCCCCTTCTCCTTCATGTTTATCCCCATTAGTTATAAACCCCCTTCTCCTTCATGTTTATCCCCATTAGTTATAAACCCCCTTCTCCTTCATGTTTATCCCCATTAGTTATAAACCCCCTTCTCCTTCATGTTTATCCCCATTAGTTTTCAAATTCTAAGATTTTCGCCCATTCCTTTGTCAATGTTAGGACCTTTCGTGCCAAATAGGTGTAGATTATTCCTGGTGAGTGATAGCGAGCCGGTAAATTAGGAGTTACTGGCCTTCTGCTGGGACATTTTCCTACCGAAAAATGTACAAATTATCTCGCAGGGGAGTCTTTGGGATTTTTTTTTAAGCTTGCTTGAGGTCTAGGGAGCAATCTAAAACAAATAAACAAATAATATAAAATACATTAATAAATACAATAACGTCCCCTTAAAGCCGGTCATGTATTGGGTTATATATTGACTGAAGGGTAGTGTACTGTACTTTGATGACAGTATTGTTGTTGTGTCTGTGAATCTCTTATACTGTACAAAGGAGTACAAAGGAAATCAAGCAACAACAGGTCTAGTGACCCTTCTAGGTTGCTTGTCCTCCAAAACACTGAGGATCAAGTGTCCAAACAGTGGAGTGGGTAAGGGAACATTGGAAAGGGAACTACTGCCCTGGAACTAATGTCCGTGGCAGGATTAGGAAGTTAGTAGGGGACAGATGGGTTAGTAACTGAGGGGGGGATAAAATAAAGTTATTCATTTACAAACGCAGTCAGTCGCGGGTTTGATGCGAGATATTTGTCTAAGCGGAGTTTAAATGAATCAACGGTGCTGCAGTCTATAACGTCTCGGGGAAGCCCATTCCACAAGTTGACAACTCGATTGAAGAAGAAATTCTTAGATTCGTGTGAGTTAAAAGATTTACCAATAATTTTGCAACCGTTTCCCCGCGTGTAATTAGATTGGTCGATAGTGAAGTACTTACTACAGTTCATATTGTCTATGCCTTTGATGATTTTGAACACTTGAATTAAGTCACCTCTTAATCTGCGCTGGGTTAAAGGAAATAGATTTAATTCTCTAAGACGCTCTTCCTATGGTTTGTTCTTTAGGCTAGGTATCATTTTGGTAACTCTACGTTGAACTCGTTCAAGCTTGTTTACATCTTTTTGGTAATAAGGGCACCAGTATTCCAGAAGAGGGCGGACTAAGGAATTGTAAAGGGTTAGGATAACTTCTTTGGATTTATGCTCAAATGACCTCCCTATAAAGCCAATTATTTTGTTTGCCTTCTTAACAACTTCTGAACATTGTTGACTCGGTTTTAGGTTACTCGATATTGTTACTCCCAGATCGTTTTCTCTGTTTACATTCTTAAGCTGAGTGCCATTCATCGAATAGTTTGCTTTCTCATTTAGGTATCCGATATGTAGTACTTTACATTTATCCGCATTGAAACTCATTTGCCAAATTTGGGCCCAACATGACAATTTATCTAGATTGTGTTGCATATCGTCAACTTGTTCTTTTGAGAGTACGCTATTTGCAATTTTTGTATCGTCAGCAAATGTTGAGATTGTACAGGTGAGACCCTCATCTATGTCGTTGATGTAAATTAGAAAGAGAATTGGTCCTAGTACCGATCCCTGGGGTACACCGCTACTTACATTGGTCCATTTAGATGCCTTACTGTTTATGACTACTCTTTGCTTTCTGTCGCTGAGCCAATTTTCTATCCATTTCAACACACCGTCTTGTATTCCATGCACTTTTAGTTTTAGCAGTAAACGTTTGTGGGGAACTTTGTCAAAGGCCTTTTGAAAATCAAGGTATATAATATCTACAACTTTACTCTCATCGTAGAGGTTGAGGATATCGTGGAAGAAGTCTAAGAGGTTTGTTAAACAGGAACGTTTTTTACGAAAGCCGTGTTGAGTATCTTTAAGTAAGTTATTTGCCTCTAAGTGATTTACGAGTCTGTCTCTTTTGACCGTTTCTAGCATTTTACATACAATTGAGGTTAAGCTAATTGGACGATAGTTACTGGGTAGGGATTTTCTGCCTTTTTTTAATATCGGTGTTACGTTGGCTAGCTTCCACTGATCAGGCATAGTCCCAGACTGCATGGATTCATTGAATAGCAATGTCAGTGGTTTGGAGAGCTCATCCTCAGCTTCCTTTAGAACTCTAGGCGAGATTGTATCAGGTCCAGGCGTTTTATTTACCTTGAGTTTATCTAAATAATTCAATACTTCTCTCTCTGTAACGGTGATATTGCTTAGAACATCTGAATTATCAATCTGAATCGGCGATGGTGTAGGGATATCACTGAGGTCTTCGGTTGTAAAAACTGATGCAAAGAAGGTATTGAGGGCATTACTCATTTGTACTTCGTCTTTGGTGTATTCTCCATTTTCATCGACTAACGGTCCAACAGTTGAAGTAACTACTTTTTTCTTTCTGATATTCCTTCTTTCTTTCTGTGTTCCCATACCGGAGATTGTAAACACCCTTCCTTCTCTTAGGAGTTCAGGTTAGTTCTTTATTAACTAACACCTCTTGAAATATTATTTTACCCATTCAGTACCAGCAATATTTGTTTTTATTTTATTCTGGTTACTATTAGATGATAATATTCTGTTCAAAAAGAGTCTCCAATAATTAACAGTTTTCGAACTACCTCACTTAACCCCTTTTACTACCATAGATCCTTCGTAAGCTTCACAAAATCGTTGAAATATAGCTACAATAAAATTAGAAAGATGTCGTTAGTACAGAAGGGGTTAAGGCCTGGCAATAAAGGGGGTATTTGTTTTTATTTGTTTTGAAGGGTCGGAAGATCCGAAGACCACTTTTCACCCTGTTGCGTAACCTATTTTACTGTCAGGTGAAACAGAGGCAAGGGGTGTGAGGAGATTGCCCAAACATGTCCACCAGCCGAGAATCGAACTCGGTCCTCCCGGTTAGAAACCAAGCGCTCTACTAATGTCGCTACTGGTTATCCCTCAATTAAGGAAGCTCATACTGGTAAGGTTGTCAACTTTCCTGCGTATCTCTCGCTCTCTCTTTAACTTTTCTAACTTGTTGTATGCATTCCTCCAAGCGATTTTCAAGCCCTGCAAGGGTTTTCACTTTTACCAGTCCTCATGTTTGTTTTTTGTTTTTTTGTGTTTCAATACTTAACAATAATTAACTCCAAACAGTCCATGGCAATTAGGACTGATACCTATTGGTATATATGTCCTATACTGTAATTATTTACACATATACATGTATTGACGGTGCAGAAGGTTAGTGTGGTGCTAGTGCAAAAGAAAAAAAAAACACAAAATAATAATAATACAGGTAAATTACAGTCGCCAATTTCAGCTAACTGGCCATCATGAAACCATAATATTAACACATGTTTTAGTTATCCAATATATATTTTTTTAGCATACGTTGAAAAGTAAATAATGAGCAATGATAATCAATTATTTCTGAAAATCCATTCCAAATATGCATTCCTTTATGCCTAAATGATCTATATACCATTGATGTTCTGCCAATTGGTACATGAATTTGTGTTCTCTGTCTTGTCGTATATTGATGAATTTCTTCGTTTGTATTGAACATATTCAAATCTGCAGGCAACATCCTCTTCATGAATTTGAACATAATTTTAGCTAAACAGTATTCATATATTTTTGAAAAAGGCAATATTCTCAATGATATAAAAATCGGTACAGTATTGTCCCTACTTCTTTTAGACGCTAATATTCTTATGACTCGTTTTTGAAGGATAGTGATAGTCTTAATGTAACAGTCACTTGCTGAACCCCAGACTTCTATGCCATAAGTTAAGTAAGGAAGAATAAAGTTGTTATAAAGTATAACTAAAGTCGAAGTAATTACGGATTTCCTAGCATTACTCAATATCCCAATACCCCTATGTATGGCTAATTGCCTGAGTAAATTGTGTAAGTTCCGTGTTAGACTTAGCTTACCAAGCAAACTTACCAATACATTTCACGGGTTAGCACTAATTATCTATAGATATTATTTCCCACAAGCTGTTCTTGTGTCAGCATATGTTTATCGAGTCTCTTCTTAAAATCTTCCACATAATTAGAGTCTACACCACTTTGAGGTAGTCTGTTTCAGAAGTCAAGTGTATCTATGCAAATGAACATATTGTTCCATCAATTTAGTTTTTTGTTCAGGTTGTTTACTGACTGCCCAACTGATCGTAAAGCTCTTACTTTACATTCTTGCTCACCGGTTAACATGTCTGATACCTTTAATTGTTCGATAGAAGTATGGTGAATATACATAATTATGTTCTGTAATCATGTTACGGAAATTATTCTTAGATTTATTTAAATAATCTGTATAATTATCTAGCTATCTGTTTTAATTAATATGTTCCTTCCAACAACCAACTATACTCCTAAAATCGATTAATGAAATTTACAAACACATGTGGCAGTTCGTGGATTCGAACCCAGGACGCTCACACCGAAAATCAACACCTTATGCATCGCACCACGAAGACAGTTACAATGTCAGTGTAGCCTACCTATTCGAATGTTAATCGAATTCATTCGAATTTGTGGAAGTATAATTTCAATATCCGTAGTCTTTGCATATTAGTATTCATAGGAATGTATTCATAATTATGTTCATATATAATTGAACTGCTATCTGTGTTCATATATAGCTATGTGTTTGTGTATGTGCGTGTTTGAGTGGTGGTGTTAAAATAGTTTATTTTGATGGTATGTCATTAACCCGTTATGTACCAACGACGTGTTAGATATTTTTCGTATAGCTATATTTCGATGATTTTGTGCAGCTTAAGAAGGATCTGTGGTAGTAAAAAGGATCAATTAAGGTAGTTCGAAGGGGAGGGTCTGTACTCAGCCGGATACCTTACCCCAGGCCCCGCCCACTGCCGAAAATGTACAAATATTATATTATATTAGCTTAGATTAACCTAAGCTAACCTAACCCTAAAATAAAATAAAATAAAATAAAATAAAATAATATAATATAATATAATATAACATAACACAAATAAAAATATAAAAATATACTAAACTTCGAGTGGGATCGAACACTGGATATCTGAATGCCAGGCGGGAACTTTAGTGACTGTACTACAGAGCGAGCTGGCAGGAACGGTTTGAACGGTTTATTTAAACGCGGGGAACGGGGGGCGGGGCCAAGGGAGGCTTACATTTTCGCGCATGCGTAGAGGGTAAGGTATCCGGCTGATTACAGACGCTCCCAGTTCGAAGCCTGTTAACTGAATACAATCGTCTATTCATTGCCAGCATAAAATCAAAATGACAGACATGGTACTGAAAGGGTTAACTCTCGGAATCGCTATAAGTTAAGCATAAGAATGTACAGTCACGAGCATAAATGCCTCGACATTAACTATATAACGTCAACTTCATCGCGAGAGGTTTATACTAAGCTGAATACAATCGTCTGACGGTAGCTAGAATTAAATAACGGAGTCATTGTGAGTTTGAATAAAAAGTATAGCAATACCTTTAGAGGTGAATATTATCTGGTTGGTGTCCCAGTATTTATGCTCGTGACTGTACTACAGTACCCCTACCGTTCACTCTTGAACTATAATTGCACTATCGCCAAACGCTACACCTATGGTATCGCTCTATTTCAACCCACAATAACCTCTTTACATGCAATATATTATACAATTAAAGATAGCAATCAGAAAATAGATTCCATAAAATCAAAATATCACATTGAAAATTAATATAAAAGAAGTATTCAAATGCTTTGTCCAAGGTCACACCATCATCATTTTGTTATGAGCTGAGCAATATGTTTTGTTATTTATGAAATTCACGCTCATTCCAAAAGTCATCAAAATGTGTTTACCATTAATAGTTGTCATTAGTTCCATTGATCTCATTAATTAGGTTTATTTGTAAATTAATTGGTGGGTTTGGTGCTTTTTGGTGGCAACAAAATTATACATGCTCAATTAAACTTTTCAGCAACAATAATTACATATACCGGTAGTACAATATACTATATCTCAATAAAAAGAAGAAAGGTTGATCTACATTATTTCCGTAGCAAACCCCACAAACAAATAGTTTTTGATCGATAAAAGTGATGTGGAACGTCCCTTCTTTTTGCACCATCATTATTAATAGTTTTCAGCGACGTCAAAAGGTTATTATATGTGCTATGACAATTATTGTGCACGTACTTTCCAAAAATGCAATCACATTTTGTCTATCAACAATATTTCATTTTTTATGAATATAATAGCAAAGTTGTATGCAATTCCATTTCTCATACTCGTATAACGTTCATCCATAGACCACAGTAGATCTGGACTGGACACAAAAAGGGAATTATTGCAGTAAGGGACCCAAAATCGGAGAACGAACCCCCAAGTTCGAACCTCGAAACCGCGAAAATGTGATATTTTCGCGGTTCCGAGGTTCGAACTTGGGGGTTCGTTCTCCGATTTTGGTTCCCTTACTGTAACGTTCCAGTTTCATGTCCAGTACAGATCTACTGTAGTCTATGGTTCATCATACTCGGTATATGTTTTGTAGCTATAAATTATAGTGATACGTATAGTTAGTTGTATGTGGAAGAGAATATAAATAACTCAAGGTCCCTACACATAATATTTGATGATATGTGATTATTTACACATTGGCGATCGTCTCGTGTTGAAACCAGTTTTACCATGCATACCCTGATAATAGCTTGCACTACATACAGTATATACAGGTATACTAAAACAGAAGTGTTTTAAGATATATATATATATATACCAGTATATATATATATATATATATATATATATATATATATATATATATATATATATATACAGTATATGTGTGTGTGTGTGTGTATTGTATAGCTATTTAGACACACTAACCCGTAGCCCAGACTGAAACTGGGCCGTGCTTAAAGGGATCACTGGTGTACCTTCCTGCTTTACTCATGGAGTAACACAGAAGGAACTGTCGATCGGACAGGAAGGCAGAGATTGACTAAGAGCAGTGTTGCCAAGGTTTTTATTTGCCGTGCCACTACCAAACCTTATTGTATCCCAATTTATACATAATTTGAGTATTCAGTGTTCGTTCACTTGACTTCTAAAGTATCCAATATGTTCAGCACATATCCCATGTGTTTTGGGACACACTTCACGAATACATGCATCGTGATTTGGAACCTGAGAGAGTTACCTTTCCAAAACTAGTATCTCTGTCACGATCACTCATACTTTGTTTATATTAGGAATCATCACCGATATTAATTCAGTATATACAGACATTTAGTTCAGCCCCACATATCTAATAACTGATCCTCCTTGACATTACGCTTACCTGCAATGTTTCCTTACCCGGCTCATCGGAGTGCCCCTGGTAAGGGAAGGTACGGAGTGGAAATTGCCTTTGCATTAGTTTGCTGATGTATTTGTTCTAATGAGTGGGAATGAGACAGATTTGCAGAGTTTGGTAAACATATTTTGTGCTGTGAGTAAGAAACGGAGAGAAGGTCAATGTGGTAAAGACTGATTTTGCTCTTTGAGAAGGATGCAGTCTCAGAGTATGAAGTAAGGTTGTATTATCTCATAGAATGACGGGTAATAACCTCCTCTAAGTATTTAGGCAGTGTGAAGAGTAATGATAGGATTTTGGAGAATGGCAAATGAGAGAGGGTACTATAGAGGAGGAGCGTTGAAGAAACCCTGGACGCAGTAACAAGGAATAATCCTGACATTGACTACAGGAGTGAAGCATGAACGTTGACAGAGTGACATGAATCTTGAGTCAGTGGGTTGAAGATGAGTTACATGAACGATGTGTTAGGAATCATATGGAGACAGAGAAAATAATAGGAGTGTGATGAGGCGTGCATATGGATATCCTGGCGAGTTTGAAGAAGAATACCCTGCGGTGGTTTAGTTATGTGGAGTGTGTGGTAAGTGAGAAAATGACTAAAAGACTGTATGAGAGTAAGGTGGAAAGGAAGAGAGGGAGAGGTGGAGGGATGGATTTGAGAGATATATGAGTGAACTTGCTGTTAGGTAGGAGAAGGGTTTAACAGATGACAGAGGAGTATATAGGGGATTCAACTAGAGGAAGTGCACCATAAATAATGGTTGTATTTCAAACCTAATTTCTAACTATCAGAGGATAGCATGGGTGAGAGAGAAAAAAGATCATAGTTAATATAATTTTTCCTTCACTAACTTTTCAGGATATATACAACCCAAGAAACATTGGTGACATAACATTACACTAAATCTTTGTCCGGACTTTTCGGTCCCATGCATCATTAACTAAGTTAAACGTGGCTAATATTACACAATTAAAAAATGGAGGATTGATTATTAACGAGTGTTGATATCCGCATTTTGATACAAAATGTATGAACAATACCGCTAGTGTATACAAATGTTGATAAACAGCTCAACAGTCAAGCATAAGTAATATTAATGAGTTTAATTTAATATAATATATAGTGATATAATTCGTTCTAGTCCTCCTAACACTAGAATATTTATATCTCCTCTTGAAACATTAACATAACAAAAGGTTTATTTCCATAATTTACGATTACATATTATACAGTACGTCATAGTGCGATAAATAAAATTGTGTGAACAAAATACAGCCGACCTACCGGTGCTTTTATTGGAGTGGTCACCAAAATGGTCCTTAATTAGAGTGAGAGTCAACATTATAAGTCATCAGGTTCTATATTACCAAACTATATTAACACACACACACACACACACACACACACACACACACACACACACACATCAACTAAGCAAATTACAAATAAAAATACCACCGATATCACAGGTACGTTTTTAAAATAATGTACTATATATAACGGTTTGGCATCCTGTACCCACCCTTAGCCGTTTCTGTCTGTCTCTTGTCCTGTAATACTTTATCTGCTTCGGGGGCGGGTGGCTTGGAATCCTCCTCCCTTTGTAAATTTCACCTACTAAACGAAACAGAGAAAGGAGCGAGGGAACGCGAAAGTGGGTTTGAACCCTTAGAAGTGGAACTGTTAATGTAGTTTCTGTTCAGGCTCTGTCTCGTGTCGGCCACCCCCAGCTATGAGGTATGTGCCTGAGTGTATACATATCACTGTATTCATCTATGAGGAGTATATTTTCTAATAATCTTATATTTCCATTCTGTAGAGAATATGGACACTGACTCTTTGGTCTTGTGTAACACTGTATAATAGTTGTAATTATTATAATTTATTACTGCACACCAACAACAAATATATACAGTATATATGCCTAAAAAATTCGAGTTTCAGATAAAGTCAGAAAGAGATAAACAGTGGAAGGCAACATGGATCGAAATATCCTTTCCGGGTGTATTACAACGTACAGCATCCACTAGTGTAATAAACGCCCCCATAAAGAGCGTCAAAAGAGCTGTTATGGACCCAGCCTCTCTGCCTCTTTATTGTTCGGTGGTAATGTTCAACATTGATTCAGGGTATGAGGTGGAAAACTAATCCCACGCAATTCGGGTTGCATTGATGTAATTTAGTTCTCGCAAAACTGAGCCCGAAAGTGATTTATATTAATATCTCACGTGAGCTACTATTTTGTGTTTAACTCTCAGCTCGAATCACGGACATAGTTGTAAAAGTCTCGGTATGGTAGTCTGGAATCTATTGAAGCTATTGACAAAATTAATACTATTTTGTGCTAATTATTAATTATAAATAGTATGTTAATGCTAGAATGATGTATTCAAAATGTGCATGTATTGGCAATTTCTATATGATTACAGTAGATGTACCCATGTTATACAATAGGTTTCGTTGCATATATCGTTAAAAATATGAAATTATAACACATTAATATGAACGGCGAAAAGAGAGTGAACTGATGGTGATTGTCTCTCAAGACGGATGGGTTGTTTTGTAGACGCTTGGGATATACTCTCACAATTCCTAAAGGTTATCCCCCTTGGGTCGATTTTATGGTTTGGGCCGTTGATCATACAGTTTGTTTCTGCTCGTTACCTACACTATTGCACACACTAACACGTAATATAGAACCATCTTCAATAATGTCTTACATACTACATAGATCCTGATATGTGTCTCCAATATGAATTTTCATATGAATTAACATCTAATAAATTGTCTTGTTATAATTGACATCAGCCAAATTTTACTAATATATTATATATATATATATATATATATATATATATATATATATATATATATATATATATATATATATATCCCTTCAAACTATTTACAATAATGATGGGTTATGATTATTGTTATAATATTAGTGAATACATTTTTATTGCTGGTAATTCATCTTCCTGAGCAGTATTATATCCTTTATATGATTCGTCTTCAATCTTCCAACATCAATTTAGTAGTCAGCCATCACACCCTACTGTCTACCTTCCCACCTCAAAACTGTTTAACCCAACTATATGTTCTTTTATCCTCTTGCCTGTTTTTCATCTGCGTATCTGCCTTCCACTCGCCAATTTGATTGTCAATTGTCTTCCTTGCTATTGTACTTCATTCTCCTACCTCTCATTTCAAAATTGTGTCAACCCATATACCCACTTGTCTACCTTTCCATATGTCTATCAACTTTTACAACTGTTTTATCTTATTTTATTTTATCTTGTATAATTTTTTGTACCGTCGAACTGCTTGCCTTTGTACTTGTGTTTACAATAAGAATTACATTTATTCCGTATAGATATTTTAACATGTCATTAAAATGTATTATGTTAGAAACATAGCAATATACTGAAGTCATGTATATTTCTTGAATGTAGTGTATATTTCAAATTTCGTCACTTACTACATTATTCTGTATTCCTTCTATGGGACACCAGATCATGTTTATGCAACTTGTGATGTAATTAATCTGGTCTCGCACTCTCACCTTGTTATATATATATATATAATATATATATATATATATATATATATTAGTTATGAGAACCTCAGCAGGTGATCTTGGACACCGCAACTTCCAAATTAGTAGGGCAATGAGAAGAAATACGTTGTGGAACATCATGATTTATTCTAATATTCGGCGACGTCACGCAGCCATCCTCAGGAAAGGGTTTCCAACAGATCCTAAAAATTGATTATAACTCTGTATATATTGCTAAAACAGGATCACTAAAATGTAATGCATTGATGAATACGTGGCAATTTGCCTATCCAAAAAAACAATTAAAAACATAATTTTGGCCAACTAGGCAAGGTTTGATATATAAAATAAATCTACGGCTAGACACCATCAAATTCAAAGTAGCTAAATCTCAATGCAACAAAAGAAATCAAAACGCATAAGATATCAAATTTATGTTATCATTTCTTTTTCAATTCAAATATTATTCTGAACTGTAAAGGCTAAAATCTATTAAACACAATTTAACCTACCGCTAAACAGCGTCCAAAGTATTATGCTAATATCCAACCATGTGAGGACAAGACATAGCAAAAGCAATCATAATAAACGAGAATATTAAAATGAAGGACTTTACAAAACATTTCAAATTATCTAGTAATACAAATTAAAAGCAAATCATAGTAATCCTAATCACATCGAACCGCAGCATAAAGCAAAAAAGTACATTTGAATTACTTTACTCTAAGAATCAAAAGATAAGTGTTGAAATTCACATAAAAGAAAATTGTCACAAACAAATCGGAACTCACCATGATACCACCAGTCTCCAATGAAAGACGATGAGGGACTGATTAACTGAACACATTTGAACTTTATATGTAAACTCAATATATGGTGAAAATTAAACGAAATAAAATGAAAAAACAAACTACATGAACACCCAACAAGCAACCAACTGTACCTAATAATGAACCTTCAACTATTATTGAAAAGATTTATTTCTGGTTTGTGCTTATTTATCAGCATGTTTTCGCCTCATACGTGCCTCTAAACCTGCCGATGATTTCAAAATCCCTCTCCAAAAAAGGGTGGTCTTCATTACGGGACTGTTCCCTTACTGCAGAAAAAGACATACTCTTCAAATATATATATATATATATATATATATATATATATATATATATATATATATATTTTCAAATGTAAGGGCTGAAATTCCACTTATATTGGACAATCTAAAGCGCCATCTCATTGCTAGGATTTCGGAGCATCGGGGTAGGTAATTTAAAACTGGGTTTCATTTATCAAAGCCTTCATATTTGGACTTCTGAGGCTTTAGGACACGCAATACATTCCACATAATTCACCCTTTTGCACACAGCTCTATATTATACAACACGCCTCCTAACTGAGTCACTGTTAACACATAAACTACACCTGATTCTGGGCATACACGGGTCCTCCACCCCCTTACTGTGCTTTTAACATAATGTGGTAAGTATATCTCATCAATGTAAACATTACCTTGTTGTAATAGGTATGTGCTATTTCCGCGAACCAATACTACTCTAGTGATTTCCTCTTTCCCTTTATAATTTCTCCCCTTATCGTATTTTAATATTCTGTATTAATAAATACTTTAACTTTAATACATATACAGTCACTCGTAATACAATAATAATAAGATTCCACTGGAGGGGGTGACCGAACAACATTTCTTAAATTATGTAATGTCACAATATTGTCTGTTCTAATTATGGTTGTACTATCTACGGAACTGCCTACCTAACTACTCTTGCTACCCTTAGCCCGGCCTACCACTTAGGGGTACGCATTAGTTCAGGTGCGTTTCAGGCTTCACGCATATGCAACCTTCTTGCGGCAGCGGGTACATTGCTCTTTCCGATGCATCGACACTTCTAAACAATGCGAATAGCAATCCGTTGTAGGGCTGACCCTTCCCTGCAAGACTAATTTGGGGATATCGTGTACACGTCATCGTCCAGGTACGTTGCTTTTCCAGAGATCTCAAGTCAACTATCAAGTCATGGAATACCTTACCAATCACCACCCCCGCCCCTTGACTTTACTCCATGGGGCCTACAGCGCCCTGATGTTTGTGTCCTACTCACCGACCTACATTCCTCAATGCCACCCTACGCATTGCGGCCCTTAACTACCTATTTGGCCATGCTCCTGCTACATTTATTTATACGGATGTGTCCAAGGATGCCTCCTCTGTGGGCTATGCCATTGTCTCTTGAGTAAGGAGCTCGTTAAGGTATTCTACATCCAGATTCTTCCATCTTTACGGCTGAGATCCTTGCCTTCAGGAGTGCTCTAGAATTGGCTAACACACTACCTGCTAATGTCCTTATTATTGTTATGTGCAGTGACTCTCAAAGTGCACTACTAGCACTTCATAATTTTGCACCCATGGAATATTTGATTTTTAGTAGTACCCATGATCTCCTTGAGTCAGTACGTCACATTACGTTCTGCTGGGTTCCCGCTCATGTAGGGATCCCTGGAAATGAGAGAGCAGATTCTTTGGGGAAATGAGCATGTCAAGGTTTGCCATCATCAAGGTTATTGGTAATTTAGCAAATAGACTGGTCAGTTTGCAAATAAGCCTATTTTGCAAAACAGGTTGTAACACACACACACACAATACACCGGGTATATATATATATATATATATATATATATATATAATACAGGGTGTTCCGCGAGTTTTGTTAAATACTTCCAGAAATTAAAGATTAAGTAATGATCGAGTAAAACAAGGTTCTAGACACATATGCTTTTGGGGTAATTTTGTTGTTGCTGTTATGGTCCAATAAAGTCGACATTGTTGTGTGTGTTTTTTGTTGTCACATTTAAAGCAGTTTTCCCTCTAATAAATTTGTATAGAGACGAAAATAAGTATTATAACATAATGTATCGTATCATTTCTTCATAGAAACAACAACAAATATAATGTATCTTTCTTCATTTTCTTGTGAAGATGAGTTTAATATTATACATTTTGCAAAACATTGTATATTCACTGCATTGCCATGGGCAAATGAAGAAAGGTACAGGAGTTTGTTATGACTCTTTAAAGTATTTATACCAAATTCCATCATACGCTACTCAGGTTTCTATCCATTTATATAATTTAGAGGAAACAAAGGGGTAAGCATGGCAATACACACAAAACTGCCATGCGAAAAGGAGGGTATTTTTATGTTTGTTGTCAGTTTAAACATATTTTCCAAGTAAAGAAAATGTATAACGATAACGCTAAATTCTGTATGATGGTGTACGGTATCAATACTTCATAAACACACTAACAAATAATATGTAGGTCGTTTCTTCTTTCAGTGATGATGAGCTAATTAAAATTATGTTTCGTTGGTTTCTTGTAATATTCAACATAATGCCAAGAGAATATGAAGTACGATATAGTAACTTTTTTGGAGTCAGTTTGAAGTATTGATAGCATGCTTCATAATACACATCTTAGTTATTTTTTCTCATCTAATTGAAGAAAAACAGAGTTAGAGATTACAGAAAACGGCTCAAACCCAGCTTTGAGGACCCATATCTATAAAACAATGCCCCCCAAAAGCCTATATGTATATCGTGTATTTTACTTAGAATTACTTAATATTTCATCTCTGAAACTAGTTGCCAAAACTCGTGGGACACCGTGTATATATATATATTTGAGTGATTCTTCCAGTCTTCTACTCAACAAGTAAGCTTTGGAACTCTTTCCCTCAATCTGTCTTTCCCTCGTCCTATGACTTAAACTGATTCAAGCTCCACGTGTCTGGACATTTTTATTCTAATGTATTTTGAATTTGGATCTCCATCACTATTTTATGTGATGGAGGGACAGAGTGAGCGAGGTGGAGGGACAGAGGGGGAGAGGTAGACCGAATATGAGGTGGAAGGATGGAGTGAGGAACTACATGAACGAAGGCGGTGCTGGTTGGGGGGAGGGGCGTCGACTGACTGGGGACAGAGGTGCATGGGGGCGGTTCGTTCGTGGCCACCCCTTCGGGGATCACGGCGTCAGGCAATAGATAGATAGATAGATCACTATTTTAACTTTGAGAGGGACACTAGTTGTAAGTAGCTTTGCCTTTGGTCTCCTTCATACTTATATATATATATATATATATATAATAATGCTAATAATACTAGTGATAATAAATTAATGAAAGCACTACTTGAGAAACATTTGTCATCAAACTGGTGTATGTGTGCGCGTAAGTGGATTGATAAATGGACGCGTGTGTGACCACTGGCTGCTAGTCGGGATATGAAAGATTACTCTCTCCGTTTCTGTTATTATATTTGTTTTAAATAAGAAGTTGCTAAAACAATGACTTACTATTTAATTCATTATCTTGGTATACTCATTTTCAAATTGTGTTTCGACATTTCATCAAAAACAAAACAGACCTATTGTTAATAATCTGGATTGAATTGAACAAACGAATAATATACTAACTTAATATGTCTTATATTTATTTTTATTTTGTTTTCATAATTCCATGACTATAGGTAGCGCCAACCAACATGACACAAATCTGGATCCCTGACCTCTTTGTAACTCTAAAAGGCAAACAGCAAACTAGCTGTACAAATCCACACTTATTTCCTGGTTGACTCTTCCAAATACGAGAAACGTCAGCCCAATTGCGTTCATGCATTTTGAGTTATAAGAAGCTAAGGGATCAAGATTATTGTCAAGTTCGCTGGTGCTACCTATTTTATATTTGATTTTTTTAAATTTTATATAGTATGTTTCTTTCGCGGTATAAACACTAGTTTGAATCAGTTGAAACTAAGCATTATAATTGCCTGAATATACTCAAAATGTGTGAACCACACAATACCTTTAATATTTGCAGATGTCCAATACTGTATAATTATTATATAAGTAATAAATATATGTTGATAAATATATTAGTGTGCAGCGAGAAAAGAGACTGTGATATGTTCTAAACCATGACAGAGACAGTGTTCGAAATTCTGAGACGTTGTGTGATAGTATTGCCACTTCTACTACCGTGACCAGGCGTGCACAAAGCTGCTAATGTCTCCGGCCTAAATCATCAGCTCGACCCAGGGGGATAGTTTTTATGGATTGTGAATGTACTCTCTTACACTTTAACATTGAAAACCTAATCAATTAACAAGCATGATACATACACAAACTGGTTTATGTCATTGGCATGCATTACTGTGCCACATGTGTTTGTTAATTTCATTAATAGAGTTTGGGGTAAAGTTGGTTGGTGGAGAGAGCATAATAATATATGAATGGACAACCATTATTTTTAAGCAGCAGGGACAGTACACTCGGATACCAAAGTCTCTAACCAACTCATAATTATCCGTGGACTTCACCTATTTCTAATTATGGAAGTATATCTCTGGAAATGAATTTCAGAATAATATTTTCTATACATCAATTACAAAACTATATTCACTATTTACTGACAAGCAGGTTCTATCCAAAAATCAATCCAGATAGTTATAATTGCATAGATAAAAACATAGGGGGTCCAGGTAATTGAATGGGAGGGCCAGAGGCTATGGTATCAGAGTGTACATTGAGTCAAGTCAAATATAATAATATGGTACAGTTCCATAAAATTAGCGTTTCATTTGTGTATAGAGTAGTTCCGAGTTAGGACTCTCTTTGCATAAGTCTGTTAGACTGATCGTTCCATCTGTCTCTCACACCTATTCACCATGATCATCATCAATCTTATAAGCAAAACCTAACCTGATGTGAAGCCGATATATCCTACTTTACCTTATAGGTGACAGAGATTTATAAATGGCACCCTAAGCACCAAGTTAGTGAATACCTCATTAACCCCTTCTGTGCTGGAACCATCCTTTTAACTGTATTTTGGCTGCAATTAGAAATGTATATTCAGTTTAAGATGGGCCTCCCGCAATTAAAAGGCTTAGACCTATTTTAAATAACCCTTTAATAGATCCTTCTGAAGCTGCACACTATCGTCTAAATATAGCTAGAGCAATAGCTAAAAGACGTCGCCGGTAGAGAATGGTTTAAATAAATTTGGTAGGTAAGGATATCCTTGCATCCCCCTCACAAACAATTTATTGGGAGAGCATGATATTATTATTGTACATAATGTACTTACATATTACTACCTTCACAAACTACCTGACCACTGTAACACTATAGCGTCCACTTAAATGACAATAGTGGACATCTTTCTGCTGAAGCAGGCTAGATGGATGTCTCCCTCACCCACCCTGATTTTACAGCCAAATGATAACCATAATATTATACAGTACAGTACAGTACAGTACAGTACAGTACAGTACAGTACAGTGGTCAGCATACTATAAAGCACCACCAATTATAATCATCAAATTTTTAAAGCCAAATTCTAACGCACCTGGACTATACAAATGTATTGTATTGTATCGTTTACGTTCGATACTGATTCAAATGGATGCGTTTCCATTAATCCTCTCGACATACTAGCGTCCACCAATTCAAATTGGTGGAAATCCTTATACAAAAGCTAACTATATGGATGTATTGATGATAAGTTAAAATTAAAATATCTTATTTGAATCTATAGCAAGTATTAGCTCGATATTGTGCTGGCAGTACTCTTCCTTTAGGATGAAGAATAACGCTTTTGATCCAAAAATGTAGCATAGCACACTATAGAATGACGCCCAAAAGAAGCAAGTTGATTGAGTTTCCTCCTAAGACGAAATCAACTAGATCGATGTCTCTCTCACGAACTGTTTGACTCCGAAGACACATTGACCGTATTACCTGCAAGGTTTCCTCCACCTGGTACATTACCGAACTGGCAGATTTCAAAGTGTTTCAAGAAAAAAAGTTAACACAATCTATCGCTTGGTAAGATCATTGTCAAAGTAATTTTTGTTTTTCAAAGTATTTGTTTTTGTTTTGCCAGAGTAACATACAAACATACAGTATATTGTACACTACATATATAGGAAGAAACAATACCGACCAGGTTTGTTGAGCCAACTGCTCTTATAGAAAGCTAATAAGCTTTAAACATATATCTTGATATGTCTGTCTCTGACAGTACAAAACCATTAATTCATGTAACACATAAATATACATTATATTTCTTAGATGAATATTAAAAAATCCGCTCATAGTTATGTGCTCAATTTTCTCTTCAAAGGAGTCAAGCTTATTAGTTGTAAGTTGATAAGGTAGGCAATTACACATGGATGGGCCTGCATAGTATATGTGATGTTCGTTAGTATGCGTTTATACTGCTGGAACAGTAAGCCATATTTCACGACCTCGTGTATCATTATTATGACTCCTATCCTGAAACATACTGTATCGTCACAGCAGTTTAATTATTTCAGTCTTGAATTTAAAAATTAGGCTAAACAACTTATACATTTTCGAAAGGATTGGGGTTCTCGAAAAGATGCTTCAGTACTGACACTATCCTTGACTTACAGCGTGCTGGCTAAATAATCCAGAAGGGTTGCTAGCCTCTGAAGTCCTATTTTAACTAAATAACTAATTATGAATTTTGATCAATATTATAATATTCAACTTGCAACATGCATTACTGGTTGAATCATATTTTTAAATATTTTGTAATATAAAAAATAATTCTTACTATCCGTTTCTGTAATACAATCAGAGGATAATTACAAGCTTTACTTGTACCGCCCCATACAACAATCCCATAATAAGATATGGGTATAGTAAGGAGTGGTACATAATTTTAAATGCAGAGGAAGTATTAATTTCACACGTTTTATACAATATTCTCATGTTTTAGCAATTTAATTGCTTACCATCAGTATATGTTCATTCCAGTGCATCTTTAATACAAATATAACAATATATAAACAAAACTTATGACTATGTATACAAAGAATATACAAAAATGCAAATAACAATAGTCCATAATGGACCTATTCGCTTTTAAGGGGATAGTGGCTGGTTTTTATTTATTTTATTTATTCATTTATTTTAAGTTTCTTCGCTAGAACTCCCTCAAACTTAGAAAAACACCTAGACAGCCCCTGAAGATAAATTTCTAATTTTTTTGGTAGAAAAATGTCCTGGTCAAAGGCTGCTTCCTCCGATAATTACAGACTCACTATCACTAGCCATGAAAAAATCGACACCTAAATGGCAAGATAGGTCTTAAAATTGAAAATGAAGTTGGTTTACTCACGCTTGTTCTACTGCTGTCCACAACAAGTAGGAAGCATTCAAACGGTACCTACGCCTTAAAATTCAAGAATCTCATTCTTCCTGTGTTTCTGCCCGGAATCAAGCCAAATCTGTTCTTCGACTTGCCAAGCACTCTTTCATCAATAATAAATGCACTGAACTATCCAACTCTAGCTCTTCCCAAGCTTTATGGCATCTAGTCAAAAAACCTCTCCAACAACTTTTCTTCCTCGTCTTTCCCTCCCCTTTTCCACTCTGATGGCACAACCATCACTTCTTCCTCTGACAAAGCAGAACTCTTTGCTCAAACTTTTGCCAGAAACTCTACCTTGGATGATTCGGGTGCTATTCCTCCCTCTCCAACCCCCTCTCTCCTACTTATGTCTAATATCCTAATCTCTTCTAAAGATGTACTTTCTATCCTCTCTGGGCTTAATACTAAGAAGGTGTACGGTCCGGACGGTGTTCCTCCTGTTGTACTTAAAAACTGTGCTTCCGTGGTGACCCCCTGCCTAGGCAAACTCTTTCGTCTCTGTCTCTCCTCTAACGTCTTTCCTTCTTGCTGGAAGTTTGCGCTCATTCAACCTGTCCCAAAGAAGGGTGACCGCTCTCAACCCTCCAACTATCGCCCAATTGCTCTCATCTCTTGCGTCTCTAAAGTTTATGAAACTATTCTTGCTTCCAAATTTCTTAAGCATTTCTCCTCTCATAATCTGCTCTCAGATCGCCAGTATGGCTTCCTTAAGGGTCGCTCTACTGGTGATCTTCTTTCTTATCTTACTAACTCTTCGTCATTCAACTTTCGGGACTTCGGTGAGACTTTTTCTGTTGCACTAGACATATCGACGGCCTACGATAGAGTCTGGCACAAATCTTTAATTTCCAAACTGCCTTCCTTCGCTTTCTGTCCCTCCATCTGTGCCTTTGTCTCTAATTTCCTTTCCGTCCATTCCATAGCTGCGGTTGTGGACGGCCATCACTCAATTCCTCATCCTATCAACTCCGGTGTTCCTCAGGGTTCTGTCCAATCTCCTATTCTCTTTCTAATTTTCATAAATGATCTTCTCAACTGTACATCTAGTCCCATCCATTCATATGCAGAAGACTCTACTTTACACCACTCAATTAGTTTTCCAGAACGCCCCAGCCAGCAGTCCCTCAAAAGTAAACGTAATGAAGCCATAAAATGCTTATCTTCTGATCTAGCTACTATTTCCAATTGGGGTAGAGAAAACCTTGTTACATTTAATGCTTCCAAAACTCAATTTATCCACCTTACTACCCGTCAGGAACCTCCAAAGAACTATCCCTTATTCTTCAACAATACAAAAATCAACCCTCCATCTTCCCTCAATGTTCTAGGTGTCTCTTTTTCTTCTGCTCTCACTTGGAAAGACCATATTACCAGTCTCGCTAAGGCAGCCTCCCAGAAGCTGGGTGTGCTCAACCGCCTCAAGGGTTTCTTTACCCCTGCTCAGCTACTTGCTTTGTACAGGGGCACAGTGCATCCTTGTATGGAGTATTGTTCACATGTGTGGGGAGGATTCTCTCACACCGCACTCCTAGATACAGTAGAAAGGAAAGCTTTTCGTATCATTAACTCCCGTCCACTCTCCAATTCTCTACAATCTCTTTCTCTTCGCCGCAATGTTGCATCTCTCTCACTATTCTATCGCTACTACAATAATCAGTGTTCCTCAGAGCAGTGTATACCACCTCCTCTACGTAGGGTACGTAGTACCCGCCTTGCAACACAATCCCACCCCTACTCTGTGCAACTCTCCAACCCAAGAGTGAAACACTATTCTCAGACTTTCTTCTATTCAACTGCTGAGCTCTGGAACTCTCTTCCAGAATCAGTCTTTCCCTCTTCCTATGACTTAAATTTCTTCAAACTCCGTGTGACCAGGCATTTTAGCTCGAACATGCCTTGATTTCGGCCCTGTCACTCTTTGAAATCTGGGGGAGGCACTCGCTGCAGGCAGTTATGCCTTTTGTCGCCCTCATTCACATAGAAAGAAACAAAATTAAAGATGTTAAAATCGCCAAACTAATGGGCCAAACATCTTAAAATCTCAAAACAATCGCGAAGCAATGGTATTTGAAATGCCCCGCCAGGCGAAAGTTTTTTGGTTAATTCCTGACGAAAATCGTCATATTTACTAAATATATCATAATTACTTATCAATATGCGCCTATTTTACTTTTAATATGAACATTATTATGAACATTGAAAAGCAATAGAACAAGTGTTAACAGCAATTGGCTGGTGAAAATCATATATTTTAGCCCCGCAGTCATAATCTGACATAGATCGGCGAGAGAGACACACCCTTCCTCTCTCGTGCATTGCATGGTACTGAAAGACAAGGGGAGGTCTGAGACTCTCCCAGCCGTCCTTGCACGAAAATACTCGATAAATCTCAGGAATAGTAGGGAAAATAACAAATAATTGAGGAGGGAGGATGGGACACATGTGGAAGAGTGGTAGGAGGTATGGAGGGGAATTATCTGATTTAATCACATATTGCTTTTATTTGAGTGCCAGTAGGGTGCTTTGAAAGGCATTTTGTATGCCTAAACACTTAAGAGTCCCGGTGCCTTTGCCCAGTAAAGCCTCTTAAGAGTCCTGGTGCCTTTCCTGGGTTAAGTAAAATAAAGAGTAGCACATACATGTGCATAACACAATTCACTCGAATCATTTAATTATTAAATTACCTACAGTAAATGAAGGTTTGATTTAATTATGCTCATTTGTTTAAGCATATTCTGAAAGTCGATACAGTTTCACAAGACCATCCCATGGCACCATTTCCAGACAGACTTGAAGAACACATTCTTGCTTGGTCTGATTTGAACCAACAAATTTGAAACTATTTTCTCTTTTGTATTTGGACTGGTCAAGTGTAAAGTACATTAGACCATCTAGGTTATCCTGGCCTTTTACGATTATAAATGATTCAATATGATATCCTTTCATTCATCCCTTTGCCAGTTCACCCCTTTATAGGGCAAGTGACCACATTTGATCACGCTGGAGATCAACAGAATTTGGACCTATGAGCACGAGAATGTGCACCATCTAAAGAATACTACAGAAGGCTAACCCGCCATTTATGTTATTAAAGTGTGTTACGTATGCAAAAATTACCTTGAAGACCAGCAAATAGGTGTATACAGCCAATATTCAGTTAAATAAATGTATATTTGTGACGGCGAGGGTTGAGGCATGTGACAGAACGGGCGACACAGACTCTCCCTGTCCAAGATCTCGCGAGACACTATGCCTGAACTGCGTTACGGCTACGGTCTACCTCTCGCGCAAGTTAGAGGGTAGGAAGAAGTGATGGGGGGGGGGGTTGATAACATATTACCGGCGGGAAAACGAAATAGGGAGAAAAGACGGAAACATTTAAATCATTGAAGAGGGGTGAAGTGGAGGGAGGTGGGATAAGTCAAATGTTAGGTAAAAGCAGGAGCTGAGGGTAAACAGGCATACCACCTAATCACATATTGCTTCCATTTCACCGGTATTGCTGAGTATTGGGGCATATTAGGATATTTTGTTATGACAGTCTTCCAGACGGCTTAATGCATTCGCCTAGCAGACACTTCCTGAAGGCCTATCGCTCTTCTTGTTCAACAGGTTCTACTCTTTAATGTACGGTATATTTCTTAACCTTGGTATAATCTGCATAACCCTCCTTTGAACTTACACCAGTACTGCAAAAGCGGCGGGATTACCAAGGTTAATAATAGTAGAATGATATTGTCTGATTTAATTTTGGATCACATCCCAATCGACCCACAATTTATATTCGCCTTTTGTATTGCTTCAAAAATCTAAACGGAAGGCCTTAAATCGCTAGATACTATATACCTAAATGTTTTAATTTTGTTGCACTGTCATGGTGGGATCCATCTGTATGTGTTCAGTTTTGTTTCTAATATTGATTACTATATATTTTGCCATGTTGATATCCATATCCATTTTTCCAGCACTCTACAACTTAAGTCTCGCTGATGCTCTTGTGTTTCTAAAATTGAGTCTTCTTTCCTTCTTTTGTTCTTGCCGGCACGTCTGCAAATTTTGAAATTTGGAAATTGTGATTTCCATCAATATTGTGTGACGCCTGCCAGCGTTGGCAGAATCGCCTCCCGGTAGCCACTAGCACTCGCCAGGGCAGTGAAATGGGCTACAGTGTATCTACAATGTTGTACTTTCTTTCTTGTGACTCGTCATGTCACAGGCAGTATAGAAGTGGTCTTTATTTTCGCCTGTGACAATGCATTATATTTGATATCATGAGTAGAACATAGGATGCATTGTAGTGAAGTTGAGAGAGAAAGAGCGAGCGAGCAGCATGGGGGCAGTGAGTGTTGCTTTCCCTCCTCCTTCCTCCCTCCTGCAGGAGTCTCTCGCCCGCGTGGGCTTTCTCTCGGTTTTGATTGGCTGGTGGTTCCTGGCGCCTTCTGCAGGCCTGCTGCCTGGTGATGTAGCGGCCTGTGATTGGCTGACCACCATGCCTTTGTGTGATCCTGGGGGTCCCGAGGAGCTACTCTCTTCAGAGCTTGCCTGACCAGCATACCCTTCACATCTCCCCTTGCTACCTGTCCCCGACTTCTACCTATAGAACACTTTCTCTCTCTCTCAACTTCTTACCTCTCATTCTTCCACTCTATTTAACATCATAACTCCCCTTTGGTTCTGCACGATTTCATATATCGGCCATCGTATTACATGTTTAGTTAGGCATTTTGGAGGGGTTACCATGTTTGTCTGTAGAGGTTCGACACACTCACGGTGTCTTCCTTACCTTTTTCTTGGTTGTCTGCTGGGCTATTTAATGCTAGACTTGGGTGAGGCTATTGTTGTTGTGATTTCCGATGTGTACCAGGTTTTGTTAAACCTGTACAATCGCAACAGATACGTGGGAAGCCTAGGTGGTCTTTCTGACTGTGTACCTTGGGAGCTTAGCACTGTGTTGGGAGTGAGGGCTTTTGCCTCTGCCACCCAACACTGTGCTAACTCGTTTTGCTTTGACTTTGAGAGGGTCGCCAGGAGAGAACCAGATACTAGCGATCTGGATCTCTCAAGAGAGCACCCCGTCATTTTAACGTAATTTGGCCGTACAGTCTTAAGGACCTCGCTAGGCTACGAGCCGCTTGCTCAGCCATTGTTTCCTAGCCTACTACATCCCAGCTAGACTTTATTCGCCTAGCAGACACCCGATTAAGATAATAAGCTCTTATGTTATGTATGCAGCATTTTTATTCACGTTGATTGTAAGCCTTGGTTGTTGTTGAGTTGCACAACCCGAGCAGGCTTTTGTGTTGCCTGAGGAAGTACTTCTTTTGTTGTTGGAGATAATACTATTGCGCATATATTTTTATTCCCGTGTCAGTTAACACTGTATGTCCCTACACTTGTCATTTCTTGTTCCTGCTTTATATAACAGTTCAAAATCCGATTCGATCATCTTAAGCAGCATCAGACTTTCTTCAGAAGATTCATGTTCGATGCTTTAGGACTTACATTCACTTTCTTTAATATAGGAGTGACAGTTTATTATTGTTTAGAGTAACTTTAAATATACCTTCTTCTAGTTTGCATTAAATCATTGCAGTGATTTAATTAAGCTCTCTATCTTTTCCTTGTATACATTATTAACATAATTGTATGTTGTTGTGATCAGGCTGTATCAGAAATCATCAGCCTGTAGTAGTAGTGCATTTATACCGAGTTATAGGATACCCCGCTATCGCAGATTTAACTCTGGAGGGTATAGGTGTTTTTGTGCGCCGGCATTATAAATTCGAGGGTTGGATCTAGTGTTACCATTGTGGCTGTGTGCCTTTCTAGTCCAATGATTAAGAGCCCTTGTTTTATACGAGTCCCGGTCATAACAAATGGCGACCTTGCTTAGGATTTTGTGAACTTAGAGAAATATTGCAGGAGTGTAGTGGTAATTTTTTTTTTTTTTTTTAAAGGAATATAGTGGACACATGGATTTTATTTTTGGCAAGTAGTATAACACTTAAGAGTCTTCAATCATTTTTGAGTGAATAGTGCTACATGAGAGTTAGGTACTTCTTTTTTTTATATAAACGTTGAGAATTTTCGGTGGACACTATGTCAGACGACGGATCAAAGTACAGTGAGGACACAGTACGGGAAGCAGGCCCTGAGGTGCAGAAGCGGGGTTTGTTAGATGATATTGGAGTAGTAAATAGTGAGGAGGATGCAAGGAAGTTTCTGGAGAAACCTATTACTGTTGACCGGGTGTCGGGGATTGATCGGTATGGTCTCCAGTGTTTGGCCACGGTCATCGGGCATGTGGGCACTAGCAGCATGTCGAGAGGTGACCTGGTGGCCTGTGTGCTCGGCGGGGTGCGTGGGGCTTATGGTGGAGTGGGAGCTGGGGCACCTTTGGCCCAGCCCCCATTCCACTCGACTCCTACCATGGCGCCCCCTCGGGCTCCGGAGCCGGGTACGTTCCCGCAGGCCGATAGTCACTGGCAGCGTGGTTTGCACTTGGGTGAGTCTCCAATTGTTGCATCTCCTCCTCCTCAAGGTTTGACTCCAGATAAATGCTCTTCCTGCTTGAGATGGCTAAGATGCAGCTGCAGCAGCAGCGAAAATCTGAGCAGCAGCAGCGGGAGTTTGAGATGGCTAAGATTTAGGCTGAGGAGAGAAGGTCCAGATATGAGACTGAGGAGAGAAGGGCCATACGTGAGGCTGAGCTTCAGCATGAGGAGAGAAAGGCCAGACATGAAGCTGAGTTTCAGGCTGAGTCTACGAAGTACTGTGCAGACATAGATCTTGAGAAGTTTAGGGTGGAGTCGACAGGGCAGCGTCTCGGTTCTGGGAATCGAGGTCTTGATCAGTCTTTATCGCACCTTCTTAAGTTAGTCCCTGTATTTGACGAGTCGGGTGTCACTGAATTTTTTATGCGTTTTGAGAAGAAGTGCCGGGAGCACCAATGGCCCGAGGTTAAGTGGGCAGCCCTTGTTTCCTCTAGGTTGATTGGCAAAGGACTCAAGGCATATGATGCATTACCCTTGGAGTCTTGCATCGATTATGAGGTATTGAAGGAGGCTGTCCTGCGGGCATATGAGTTACAACCAGAGACGTACAGATTGAAGTTCCGGGGTGTAACGAAGGGTCGTGAGTGCACCTTTCTTGAGCATGCCCGGGATCTGTCCGATGCATTTAGAAACTGGCTGCGTTCTGAGAAAGCATCGACGTTTGAGGAGTTGAAACAGCTGATGCTTCTAGAACAATTTTTCAAGTATACGGGCGGCGATCTGACGTTGAATATTAAAGAGAAAAACCCGAAAACTTTTCAGGAGGCAGCTGAGATGGCTGACCTTCGATTATCTTTGATTCGTGGGTGCGGTCTTGCACAGAGAAGTGATGCATGCAATAAGGAGCGTAACCCTTCCCCTCCCCGAAACACTGGTACACATAATTACACTAAGAACAAGAGCAACGACACCAAAACTGACCATAAACCTAGTACCGTCCCGTTTAAGAAGGGTCAGTGCCCTTCCCCACCTCAAGGGAAGCCCAAGGGGGAGTTAGAGTGTTTTCATTGTCATGAGAAGGGGCATTTTGCAAGAGCCTGTCCAAGCAAGCTACCTAATGCAGTTGTGTCTTTGGCTCGCAACATTGGGGTGTCCCCGAAGTCGTCTGAGTTTTCCCGGGGTATAACGTCAGAGGCTGGGACACAGCCAGTGGAGAAGAATCCGTAAGGCTCGAACCCTGTCCGCAATGTCTTTTGCGACCATCAAGGGCGTGGCTGCATGAAGTGGGCTGGTAAGAAGCATGGAATTGAGCTGTTGCGAGGCACAGGTGCCTCTCAGACTTTGATAAGGAACTTTACTGGTAGACTAATAAACGCGGCACGGGTACTTGTGGTGCAAGGTATCAATGCTATCAGGTCATACCCGTTGGTCAGGATGGAACTGGAGGTAGATGGTGTGACACGAGAATTGGATGTGGGAGAAGCCGGCCGACGTGAGTAGGGAGGAACAGGAGTGGGTAGAAAAGTGTCAAGTACAACCTATGGCGTGCGTTGTTACAAGACCTCTTGCATCCAAAGTGTCACAGCTTATTCCTCAGTCTTCTGATCAACGGAGGAACGGTTGGAAGAAGACGGCAAATGTTGGTAAAAGTTTGGAGAGTTTAGTACCAGCAGCTCTTCTTGGCGACTCAGTATTGGCACCATTGTTGGAGTCTGGTGAAGCCCCAGGACCTGTCACAGCTAGTGAGGAGGTAGGGCAGGAAGAGACTCCGAGGCAGCAACGTTACACACAGAGAGAAAAGAGGGTTGCTCAGTTTGATATTGGGGGAGGACTTGGGTTGCTTCGGAAGCACTTAGACAGGTTGGTTCCCTCAGATATTTGTAAACTGCAGTTGGAGGATCCGGAAGTTCAGAAGTGTGGTAATGGTGCTGTCGAGATCAAACACTAGGACGGGGAAACATGTCATGTGAACCTGTTGGAGGAGTTTGTGAGGTAATCACCTGAGCAGCCTACTGTCCCTGCGTTGGTCTGCAGCGGCCAAGGTGGAGAAGGAGAGGGGGGCAGTAGAGCACAGGTGGAGGAGAGTAGGGATTGTCATGTCTCGGCGGAGCAGTGGGCGGGGGACACGAGTCTGGTGGCTGTGGAAGAGCTAGAGCACCTGCCTGAGCAGCAGTGTGCAGCGCTCCAGCACCAGCTCGGTTCATACCCCACTGGTCGTACCGAGCCCCCGAGCCTCACAACTCAGGCGGTGCAAGATGTTCCGGGGGCAGGTCACGTGAATGTTGGGAGACCGTTAGCCTCGTTGTTTCGGTGGTTCAAGGTGGGCGACGAGGCTTGGACATGGTTGTCAGGTCAAGGTCGACCCACGGCTGCCAAGGGTGGTGGTCAGAAGCAGATTGGTGAGGTTGGCTGTGGAGTGGATGTGCCCTGTCGTCGTATAGCCTCCCAATGCTGCTCTAGTCGAATGCAACAGCCCTACCATAGACCGACTGTATCTGGCCATGTCGCTAAAAGCGGTGATGCTGCGCAGGCAGATGTAGTCGTAAGGAATGCGGGGGTGCGCATGTACGGTATCGGTGGGGAAGCCTTAGCAATAATGAACTATGGGAGTGACTGCACAGGTGGTACTGATTGTCCCTCTCATGACCTGGCTGTTCTAGGGACGAAGGTGGAGAAGGAGGGAGACTACAGGTTAGAAGCTGCGGTCTCGGCTGGGTTGTGGGAGGGCACTAGGCATGTTGTTCTGCGAGATAAGTTGTTTACTAGGCTGTGGCAGTGCATCCGCATGTTTGTTGCTTCTCCAGGCCTGATGTACGGGGTAGAATCCGACATGGAGGCTGGAGACAGTGCTAGGCTCAGTTTAATTCCCTACCGTATAAATCCTGCTCAACAGCCTGTCGTGAAAACAGAGCTAGACGACATGTGGAAAAGGGGTCTAAGGGATAAAGGATATCGTGAGTGGTCGTTGCCAGTGAGTTTGCAACCGGAGTTGAGTGGCAAGATCCGTGTGTATGGTGATTGCAAGAATGTGGAAGTATTATCCCTGACAGACACCTATCCATTGCCCAAGGGTCTGAGGGATAAGGAATGTCGTGAGTGGTCGTTGCCTGTAACTTTGCAACCTGTGTTAAGTGGCAAGATCAGTGAGTGTGTTGATTGCGAGAGTGTGTGTGCATTATCCCTGACAGACGCCTATACCTTAACGAGAGTTGACGACACCATAGACCGCATCAGGGCTGCATCGCCTATTATGAAGGTAGAACTAGTGAAAGGCTTTTGGCAGGTCCCGTTGCCGGAAAGAGTGAAGAGAAATGCCAGTTTTGTGATGAACTGGGCAGTTTATCAGTGCCAGGTGTTGTTTTGCTGCCGGAACACAAGTTGGATGTGTAGCATGCTAAGGGTGCTGATAATGTTTTGGCTGATTGTTTGTCACGGGAGGGTTTGTTTGCAGGAGAACCCTCGCCGTTCAGTCAGTGTGTGTTGAGAGTGGAGAAAAACTAGGCTTGCCCCTGTAGAGCAGCCGCCAAAAACAACATTAATATTAAATAAAAAAAATCACATAAAAACTCTTTCTTTTGATAGTTAATTGTAAGTTGCCAATATTATAGCTAAAGTCCTAAGTTGAACCTGTCTTTCACTTAGGAGGCTGGGCTCTGTGAAGCTCGCTCAGGGAGCATAGTAGGCTAAATTATACTATTATGTTTGGGAGGGGTTATAAGACTTTATTTATGCTAAAATTTTGTTTTGTTTATGATTGAGCTTTGCATTTCATTTCTAGCGGAGTGGCTATGTGTGACGGGTCTTGTCGGCATTCTGCCTTGTCAGATATCGTGCTCCCCTAATGTTGAGCGTCCTATATCTTGGGCGGGTTGTGACGCCTGCCAGCGTTGGCAGATTCGCCTCCCGGTAGCCACTAGCGCTCGCCAGGGAAGTGAAATGGGCTACTGTCTATCTATAATGTTGTACTTTCTTTCTTGTGAATCGTCATGTCACAGGCAGTATAGAAGTGGTCTTTATTTTCGCCTGTGACAATGCATTATATTTTATATCATGAGTAGAACATAGGATGCTTTGTAGTGAAGTTGAGAGAGAAAGAGCGAGCGAGCAGCGTGGGGGCAGTGAGTGTTGCTTTCCCTCCTCCTTCCTCCCTCCCGCAGGAGTCCATCGCCCGCGTGGGCTTTCTCTCGGTTTTGATTGGCTGGTGGTTCCTGGCGCCTTATGCAGGCCTGCTGCCTGGTGACATAGCGGCCTGTGATTGGCTGACCACAATGCCTTTGTGTGATCCTGGGGGTCCCGAGGAGCTACTCTCTTCAGATCTTGCCTGACCAGCATACCCTTCACATCTCCCCTTGCTACCTGTCCCCGACTTCTACCTATAAAACACTTTCTCTCTCTCTCAACTTCTTACCTCTCATTCTTCCACTCTATTTAACTCCCCTTTCGTTCTGCATGATTTCATATATCGGCCATCGTATTATATGCTGAAGCTCTCAGATATTACATGTTTAGTTAGGCATTTTGGAGGAGTTACCATTTTTGTCTGTAGAGGTTCGACACACTCACGGTGTCTCCCTTACCTTTTTCTTGGTTGTCTGCTGGGCTATTTAATGCTAGACTGGGGTGAGGCTATTGTTGTTGTGATTTCCGATGTGTACCAGTTTTTTTTTAACCTGTACAATCGTAACGGATACCTGGGAAGCCTAGGTGGTCTTTCTGACTGTGTACCTTGGGAGCTTAGCACTGTGTTGCGAGTGAGGGCTTTTGCTTCTGCCACCCAACACTGTGCTAACTCGTTTTGCTTTGACTTTGAGAGGGTCGCCAGGAGAGAACCAGATACTAGCGATCTGGATCTCTCAAGAGAGCATCCCGTAACTTTAACGTAATTTGGCCGTACAGTCTTAAGGACCTCGCTAGGCTACGAGCCGCTTGCTCAGCCATTGTTTCCTAGCCTACTATATCCCAGCTAGACTTTATTCGCCTAGCAGACACCCGATTAAGATTATAAGCTCTTATGTTATGTAAGCAGCATTTTTATTCACGTTGATTGTAAGCCTTGGTTGTTGTTGAGTTGCACAACCTGAGCAGGCTTTTGTGTTGCCTGAGGAAGTACTTCTTTTGTTGTTGGAGATAATACTATTGCGCATTTATTATTATTCCCGTGCCAGTTAACACTGTATGTCCATACACTTATCATATCCTGTTCCTGCTTTATATAACAGTTCAAAATCCGATTCGATCATCTTAAGCAGCATCAGACTTTCTTCAGAAGATTCCTGTTCGATGCTTTAGGACTTTCATTCACTTTCTTTAATATATGAGTGACAGTTTTTTATTGTTTAGAGTAACTTTAAATATACCTTCTTCTAGTTTGCATTAAATCATTGCGGTGATTTAATTAAGCTCTCTATCTTTTCCTTGTATACATTATTAACGTAATATTATGTTGTGATCAGGCTGTATCAGAGATCATCAGCCTGTAGTAGCAGTGCATTTATACCGAGTTATAGGATACCCCGCTATCGCAGATTTAACTCAGGAGGGTATAGGTGTTTTTGTGCGCCGGCATTATAAGTTCGAGGGTTGGATCTAGTGTTACCGTTGTGGCTGTGTGCCTTGCTAGTCCAATGATTAAGAGCCCTTGTTTTATACGAGTCCCGGTCGTAACAATTGTTTAATTATACTAGGAACAGCACAAGGCCCAGCACCAACATCTGCAGTTTACCACTAATAATATAATGACAGGCAGAGTTTTACCGCTTATCACAACTCATGGGTTGTATGTGTGAGGCAACTTTTAAGCCACTGTAATATATATATATATATATTGTGATGCCTGCCAGCGTTGGCAGAATCGCCTCCCGGTAGCCACTAGCGCTCGCCAGGGCAGTGAAATGGGCTACAGGCTATCTCCAATGTTGTACTTTCTTTCTTGTGAATCGTCATGTCACAAGCAGTATAGAAGTGGTCTTTATTTTCGCCTGTGACAATGCATTGTATTTTATATCATGAGTAGAACATAAGATGCATTGTAGTGAAGGAGAGAGAGAGAGCGAGCGGGCAGCGAGGGGGTACTGAGTGTTGCTTCCCTCCTCCCTCCTGGAGGAGTTTCTCGCCGCGTGGTCTTTCTCTTGGTTTTGATTGGCTGGTGGTTCCTGGCGCCTTCTGCAGGCCTGCTGCCTGGTGACGTAGCGGCCTGTGATTGGCTGACCACCATGCCTTTGTGTGATCCTGGGGGTCCCAGGAGCTACTCTCTTCAGAGCTTGCCTGACCAGCATACCCTTCACACCTCCCTTACCACCTGTCCCCGACTTCTACCTATAGAGCACTTTCTCTCTCTCTCAACTTCTTACCTCTCATTCTTCCACTCTATATAACATCATAACTCCCCTTTGGTTCTGCACGATTTCATATATTGGCCATCGTATTATATGCTGAAGCTCTCAGATACTACATGTTTAGTTAGGCATTTTGGATGGGTTACCATTTTGTCTGTAGAGGTTCGACACACTCACGGTGTCTCCCTACCTTTTGCTTGGTTGTCTGCTGGGCTATTTTAATGCTAGACTGGGGTGAGGCTATTGTTGTTTTGATTTCCGATGTGTACCAGGTTTTGTTGAACCTGTACAATCGCAACGGATACGTGGGAAGCCTAGGTGGTCTTTCTGACTGTGTACCTTGTGAGTTTAGCACGGTGTTGCGAGTGAGGGCTTTTGCCTCTGCCACCCAACACTGTGCTAACTCTTTTGCTTTGACTTTGAGAGGGTCGCCAGGAGAGAACCAGATACTAGTCATCTGGATCTCTCAAGAGAGCACCCCGTCATTTAACGTAATTAGGCCGTACAGTAAGGACCTCGCTAGGCTACGAGCCGCTTGCTCAGCCATTGTTTCCTAGCCTACTACATCCCAGCTAGACTTTATTCGCCTAGCAGACACCTGATCAAGATTATAAACTTTTATGTTATGTATGCAGCATTTTTATTCACGTTGATTGTAAGCCTTGGTTGTTGTTGAGTTGCACAACCCGAGCAGGCTTTTTGAGTTGCCTGAGGAAGTACTTCTTTTGTTGTTGGAGATAATACTATTGCGCATTTATTATTATTCCCGTGCCAGTTAACACTGTATGTCCATATACTTGTCATATCTTGTTCCTGTTTTATATAACAGTTCAAAATCCGATTCGATCATCTTAAGCACATCAGACTTTCTTCAGAAGATTCCTGCTCGATGCTTTAGGACTTTCATTCACTTTCTTTAACCCCTTCAGACTCATATGACGCAGAGGTTGCCAGATTAGCAATAAGAAATAGAGTTCTCTCACTCTTATAATTACCTCTACAAAATTAGTTTTCTGCCCACAGCTAACTCAAAGACAACTGCAGAGGTTGAAGTAACTAAACTAAATGTTTGTAAATACCCCTGATGGTAATAAAGGCTTTAAAGTATCCCTAATAGGCTCAAAATTGCGTCATATGTCGGAGAGGGTTAATATAGGAGTGACAGTTTATTATTGTTTAGTGTAACTTTAATTATACCTTCTTCTTGTTTGCATTAAATCATTGCAGTGATTTAATTAAGATCTCTATCTTTTCCTTGTATACATTATTAACGTAATTGTATGTTGTTGTGATCAGGCTGTATCAGAGATCATCAGCCTGTAGTAGTAGTGCATTTATACCGAGTTATAGGATACCCCGTTATCGCAGATTTAACTCTGGAGGCTATAGGTGTTTTTGTGCGCCGGCATTATAAGTTCGAGGGTTGGATCTAGTGTTACCGTTGTGGCTGTGTGCCTTTCTAGTCAAATGATTAAGAGCCCTTGTTTTATAAGAGTCCTGGTCGTAACAATATATATATATATATATATATATATATATATATATATATATATATATATTACCCTTATGGGACATTTATTTTGCTAACAATCCAGCGGTTTTGAGGAACCTTTTCAAAAGCTTTTCTAAAATCAAGATAGATAACAACTAAACCTTTGCTTTCATAATACATACCGAAATATTATCAAACAAACGAAGTAGGATTGTCAGGCACGAATGTCTACTTAAAAGCAATGCGGCGAATGTAGTTTCCTCATGAATATGGCTCGAATTGTCGTTTTCATCAGGTTGCAGATTACGTAAATTTGACTGATTGGCCGGTAATTCCCAGGGCATGATGGGTTTCCTCCATTAACTACTGGTGTCACATAATTAGCCAGTTTCAATCAATTTGTAATTAACGCTGCGATTTGACTTTAGGGGCGAGCACTTTACATGTACCACCACGGACTTATTAGAGACTAGTATTAAGTTTCCACGCATTCAACACCAAGCTACACCCTTTTCTGATATATGCAACACCCAAAACGGAAATTGGAAACTCTAATATTAATAATATTAGACGAAATATAAAGATAACTCGGTGGAAAAGTTGCGTTCGCGGGAGCAACGTCGATCGTTTAGTGTACTGTACATTGTGCTCGAGATTAGTAGGTTACTTTGCGCAACTAACTTATGTCCCATATTGGCTGTTCAATTAAAATTTAGGCCGTGGGATACAGTATGTATTGAGGTTGCCCCCCTCTCCCTAGCTTATTGTCATCATCATATATATAGCCAGCAAGGGTGGGGGGGGGGGAAATAAAAAAATACAAACAAATAAAATAAACAGGAAACATAAGTAACGTCGAACGTCATGTCAACAAACCGACAATCGGAAGAGGTGGTAAACTTCCGATGTTCGGCCCCAATGCCCTGTTATATTCTCGTCGAAAACCACGTTAAACATATTATTAAATTGGTTCCATTAAACCAGAAAAGAAAGTAGGTTGATGATGGATGCGTGGAAACCTAAAATAAATGTCTAATAAGTGTGTGGTGGTACAGTCATGGCAGTAAGTCGTAGACCAGGGGTCTGCCAAAGTCATAGCCATATATTGGCAGTGGGTTCGAACAATGTCCATCTTTGGTGGTTCTGCAGGCACGATTCCAGTTAAACAAATGCATTGATAGTTACTAAGCTCCGCCCACACCCAGTTGCGTAGTATTTTGGCAACTATGAATTGCCTACTTGCTTATTCCAACATACATACATATGTATGTTCCTTGATTACACATAATGAACAATTTATAAACAATACTAATATTTTATAGATCTGTTGAATGATCATGTGCAACAAGTTAAGTGACAGAATGATGAGACAGATTCAATGGAAGAACATTTATACCTAGGCCAGGTTATAAAAACGAACTCTGATCGCTCTAGAGAACAAGTGATTGAATGTCTCGAAAAGGGGTTCCATTCCTGACGTTATTCTTGATTTACAGTGTGCTGGCTTAATAATCGAGAAGGGTTGATAGCCTCTGAAGTCCTTTTTTTTAAATAACTAACTATGTAAATCAAACAAAGGAGAGCTATGGGATGAATTGTCCTTCCTGTACTACTTCATGAACCAGAAACTTGGAGTATAGCAAATTTTCCAGAACGCAACAGTTCTAGTGCCCATACAGAAATGGAAAGGATAATGTTAGGGATAACTTGGAGAGGTAAGAAGAGAGCCTCCTGGATAAGAACACAAAAACAAATATATACAATAATTTCATTACTATACAATAGAGGAAATTAGATTGGACAGATCATGTATTTCTGTTATCATCTAAGATAATCTAGCGATGGAGCTAGAGTAAGGGAGAGAACCAAATGGAGGGGTGAAATCGGAAAGTTTGCTAAAGTAGGATGAAACAAGCTAACACATTTGACGAGCTAAAGTAGGATGAAACAAGCTAACACATTTGACGAGCTAAAGTAGAAACGTTTCGTCCTGCAGTGGACTAACTGAGGCTGCTGCTAATAATGAGTATGATAATAATAAAACATTAAAAGTATATTAGTAAAGTAACTAATGTTAATGTAATACGACTAATAATATAATATTATCCTAACGTATGTCCATTTACATGTTTACAATAAATTCCCGTGAGAGTAGGTAATTGACAGTTTTACGAGCGCTAAACAACTTATCACTTAGCAATATTACTGAGACAACCAGGGATTTGGAAGTAATTAGCACAACAATATCATTATTACTCCATATGCATAAATATTTTGCCGAATACAAATGACAACAAGGAACTGAAGTTCTCCAACAGAGGCTCCGGTCTTGAATTACCTACGACATATTGTGGCTTAAAAATCCAGCAGGGTTGATAGCCACTAAGCCCCTTTTTAAGTAATTATTTTAACTAAGAGTACAACTGTGAATACTTAACACCATTAGTACAGATTTTAAGGAATACACATACATCTCATTTACACTGATCGTATCATTGTTTCGTGGGGTAGTGATATATGGATATACTGTATACCTTAAGATTGAAAAGCGGTAGTGGTAGTTAGTTGTAATATGACTTCAGATAATATGAACCCTTAAGTATTGTTAAACCGGCACATCAGGACAATAAAGTTTGGAGTTATATTACTGCGCAATGCGAGAAAAACGCTATAACTGTGACTTATTATAAAAATACATAACTGTACAATACAACAAAGACGGTATATACTTTATCTGTGAGTGTACAGTGAGAACATTACTGTACAATACAACAAAGACGGTATACAGTATACTTTATCTGTGAGTGTACAGTGAGAACATTACTGTACAATACAACAAAGACGGTATACAGTATACTTTATATGTGAGTGTACAGTGAGAACATTACTGTACAATACAACAAAGACGGTATACAGTATACTTTATCTGTGAGTGTACAGTGAGAACATTACTGTACAATACAACAAAGACGGTATACAGTATACTTTATCTGTGAGTGTACAGTGAGAACATTACTGTACAATACAACAAAGATGGTATACAGTATACTTTATCTGTGAGTGTACAGTGAGAACATTACTGTACAATACAACAAAGACGGTATACAGTATACTTTATATGTGAGTGTACAGTGAGAACATTACTGTACAATACAACAAAGACGGTATACAGTATACTTTATCTGTGAGTGTACAGTGAGAACATTACTGTACAATACAACAAAGACGGTATACAGTATACTTTATCTGTGAGTGTACAGTGAGAACATTACTGTACAATACAACAAAGATGGTATACAGTATACTTTATCTGTGAGTGTACAGTGAGAACATTACTTACAAATAGTTTCTTATGTACTGAGTGCAAGTGTAATTACTCAATATTCTTTCACCCAAAGTTGCATTTCATTCTGGCTATTATTAGGCGATTTTAATAAGCTTTGAAAAGGTTCTAGGGATAATTGAGGTATGTGTTCCCCATATTATGCACCAGCTACTTCCTAAGATGCACAAACTCGTATCACGATTGCCAGAATAAAGAGAGAATAAAACAGTCTTAGAATATTGAGAGGGTTAAGAAATGCCACCGTCAGACAGGTCCGTTAAACTCATACGTGTTAGGTTGTAAATGTGATTGGCCCTAAAGTGCAGGTCCAGTCCAATTTGGAACACTTAGCCATTACACTGAGCTATGGAGCACTGAGCCATCACACACACATTTTGGGTCTAAACCTATTGTGTCTCCGAAACCGATGGACATATATTAAATTATTATTTCCCAAGTGATAGCGGAAAAATGGAGAATGATATCTTCTCGAAATGTTTATTTATGTGTAAATCTCTTGATAAAAGTGTGGTTGATTAAATAGTATCATTGACACATATGAATATTGCAAAAGAAGATGGGAGTTCGAGAAATGGAAGTGTGTCTGTTGAGACACAAGAGAGTTATGAGAGCAAACCTAGAGAATATTCTAGATAGGAGAAGAGGCTAGGATGAAGAGAGATAATATACAGTACAGTACAATATATATATATATATATATATATATATATATATATATATATATGTGAGCAGAGTAATCCATGACAGACAGATGCCGATGAGGCTGAAGGCACAGGTGTACAAGACCATGGTAAGACCTGTGGTTCTCTATAGGGCAGAGCTTTGGGTAGTGAAAGAAGAGCATGTGAGACACTGGAAGTGGGAGAGATGAGATGTCTGCGAGCGATCAGAGGAGTGACAAGACGGGAGAGAATGAGAAATGAAGATAATTATAAGACAGGGAGTGGAAGTCACGGAATTGAGAGAGAAGATAAGAGAAAGCAGACGGGGGTGGTACGGACACGTGAAGAGGAAAGAAAAAGAAGAGGATGATTTAGTAAAATGGTCAGCGGAGCGCGGGGAGATTGTCTAGTAAAATTAGGGTTGCAGCCGGAAAAAAATATTATAGTAATGAATTTGGTATCTAAAGAAGCACAATTTTATGTAGATTAACATATCCAAAATCCTCTCAAAGTGCGTTTGGGGAAATTTATTACAGCTAGTTAAGTAACTAGTTAAGTATTTTTCAAAATGTAGTCAACTTTTGTACAATTTTAAGATTATTACTAACAGAAAAATAACTAGAATTCTGTATTTCCTTTCGTTTTTATTTGATATAACTTTGCATACATCACAAACAATTTATGAAAATTAATATTATAAATTTATCGTTGATGACGTCACTGATGACGTCACTAGCATTTTCCTCTGAAATCTATATACAATGATTGCTGGAATTTCTTGCTCTTCACAAGATCCTTGTAAATTTGTTGTTCTATTACTTACAGCTGTTACGGAGTTACATGGAGGGATAGACAGACTAATGAGGAAGTAAGAAGGTGTGGTGTGGTGTGGAGGTAGATGTGCTGGAAAATGTGAAAAGGAACAACTTGAGATGGTTTGGCCATATGGAACGTATGGAAAGCGAGAGAATGACTAAGAGGGTGTACGAGAGCGAGGTGGAGGGACAGAGAGGGAGAGGTAGACCGAATGAGAGGTGGAAGGATGGAGTGAGGAAGTACATGAACGAAGGCGGTGCTGGTTGGGGGGAGGGGCGTCGACTGACTGGGGACAGAGGTGCATGGGGGCGGTTCGTTCGTGGCCACCCCTTCGGGGATCACGGCGTCAGGCAATAGATAGATAGATAGACTTACAGCTGTTTTTGTATTTCAGGTAACATAATACTAGACTAGAACAAGATAAAATGTAGAACTGAACTGATCTTATCGTGGCTGGAGATTCGAATTCTATATTTGTTACGGTAAGTAAACTTACAGTTTTACACTTAAGAACATTTTGATTGCAGTGTACGTTTTTACCTGCTAAAATACGTTATGACTATTTTGCTTGAAGATGTTTTTTGTAGGTGAAAGTCAATTTCATTCATATCATGATTTTTGTACTTTTCAGTCATGGCTGAGGAAGACTTCGATCCTGAAAAGTGTGTGATATGCCTCAAAAGCTTCCTTTCATCAGAAAAAGTTGTGGTGGGTTCAAAAGGACTGAATACTGTGCTACATTACTGCAAACTTTGTGAACACCCGGGCCTGGAGTCTTACATTTCTAAATGCATAGAACAAAATTTAGAGGTGTTGGTCCATAAAGATTGTCGCCGCAATTTTACTGACATGAAACGAACAATCACCTTCCGCGCTGACGAAGCGTCATCCTCAAATGCTCCTAACAAGAGACTCAGATCAAGCATGGAGCCATTTTCTTGGAAAGATCATTGTTTTGTATGTGGACAGGCAGCTAAAAAAGACGAGAAGCATCATGATCGAGGCCATGTTTATCAAGTGCCACTTATTGGATTTTGACAAAGAATTATTCACAAGTGTGACCAAAGAAATGACAACTGGAGCCATGAAGTCTACACAAAGATTGCAACAAGTAATTATTTAGTCACTGACGATGCAATATACCACAAAGAATGTTTTTTCTCGCTTTGTTTCAAACTGGCCATCTCCAGATGCTCCACCAAGCAGAAGAGGCCGACCAAAAGACTAAAGTATGCAAAAATGATTCGAAGTTCTTTGTATTTGGCTAGAAGGAGAATCAGATGGGGAACTGTATAGTCTACAAGAACTGCATGATAAAATGAGAGAACTGGCGGATGGGGAAGAAGTATACGGGGAAAAGCGGTTGAAACAAAAACTAGAGGATAAATATAAGGACTCTTTGGTGTTTGCAGAAGTCAATGGGCGCTCCAATATTGTTTGTTTTCGAAATATGGCAGAATATATCATCAACAACAAATGGTATGAGTCAAGAAGAGAAGATAGTAGTGAAGAAGCTCATCGCATCATAAAAACAGCAGCAAAATTGATAATGGCTGAGATTCGAGAACATGAGTATAGCACAGCTGTTTATCCTTCACAGAAGGATATTCTTTCACAACGAATGGTGCCAGCAGGCTTGAAGTTGCTACTGGAGGTTCTAGTGAAAGATGAACTCAAGCAGCAAAGTATCAGTCAAGCCATTACGTATGCTGCAAGACCAAGATATTGAAATTTGTGAGATGCAACTGCAAGTTGATGGGGAAAAACGTTTGTGGGACGAACGCATGCACATGTAGGAGAACGAACAGGATTACGATGTATCTCAGCGTGTGGTCAGTGTTACGGAAAAAATTGCAACAACGCAAAAGACGACATGGATGGCGATGAAATGTCCGAAGATTTGAAAATTTTCGAAATTCTGGAGTCGGAGTGCAATTTGTTTGTTGATGTTTAGGTTTATCAACATGATATGATACTTATTCTATCACTTTTGTGTTTAGTTTTCGAAAATGTTCTCTATGCAAACAAATCAATATGCTGGAATACTATTATAAAGACCAACTTCGTGAATTTTTTTGGTTTCAAAACATTGTGGAATTCAGAAGCTTTCGCTTTCATCATCAATGACATCATCAATAGGTATTGAAAAATTTCCAAACCTTATTTGAAATCAATTAGATCTAACGTATGTAAAGTTTCGTCTTAACCCTTCCTCCCCGGGTGTCATTTTAATATGACACCACGAAATAAGGGCAGGTGCCCGGGTGTCCTTTCAGGAGATAGTAAGCTTGAAAGCCTATTCAGCTTGGTCTGAACGCCGTGCGTCCGACGCATGTAAACAAAGCCGATCGTTGCGTCACCGCACCTCCGAAAACAAGAAGGAGAAGACTCGTTTGTTATTGTATGTCTGTATGTCGTTGTTTCAGTAGTGAAAAGATCGTCGTATTGCTAACATCACCTGAAAATGCTCTCCACTAAAATCGTCATCACAACTGATCCAGTTGATTTAGAGAGCTCTACTCAACGCCAGTCTACAGATTGGAAACTGCACTACATTTATAGATGCGTGGGAAATTTCTAGCAGTTAAAATTAACCAAAATACGGTAGCCTAGGCCTAGACGGTTTTCGGCCAGATCGCCCGGGTAGCCCACCCTGTCCTTTGGAGATATAGCCCGGGCCAGGAGGGTTAAAATGCTAAAGAATTTAGGAGTTATAATGGTTTTTCAACCTGATTTTATTCTGAAATTGGTGTAAGTTAGGGCAATTTTGACAAAATACCCCCTGTTACTTAACTAGCTGGAAAACAATTTCCCCAAACGCACTTTGAGAGGATTTTGGATATGTTAATCTACATAAAATTGCTCTTCTTTTGATACCAAATTCATTAGTATAATATTTGTTTCCGGGTTTAATCATTATAAGGCCTATTTTTACTAGACTAAGATGGGTGCAAGGAAGAGAGGACGACCGAGAAAGCGATGGATGGATTGTGTGCGAGATGATGGCCGAGTGGTTGATCTGAACTGAGTTGGTAACAGAGGAGAGTGGAGAGCGGTGTCGAGACGACCCGACCCCCCTTGAGGGGGTCACCCCGATGATGATGATTATGATGATGATGATATATATATATATATAAAGATATTGCCCACACTAAGTGTACAGGCTCATCCAATAGGCGATAGGTTATTCCAACAGGGAGACTAATACTACTAACAATACCCCTTTCCAAGATGTACAAGGTTTATTCATAATATGTATTTTTGTATATGTGGATGAGGGAAACAAAAGGCAAAACTGCCTGTGACGAGTGCCTCACCTAGAGTTGAAAGAGTGACAGGGCCAAAATGTCTGGACACACAGAGTTTGAAGCAATTTAAGTAATAGGAATAGGGAAAGATGGATTCATGGGGAGAGTTCCAGAGTTCACCTGTTGAATAAGAGAAAAATTGGGAGTATCGTTTCACTCCTGGGTTGGAGAGTTGCACAGAGTAGGGGTGTTGCAAGACGGGTACTACGTACCATACGTAGGGGAGGTGGTATACGCTGAGAGAACTCTGAGGAACACTGATCATTGTAATAGCGAGAGAGACGCAACAATGCGGAGAGACGCAACAATGCGGCGAAGAGGGAGAGATTGCAGAGAATCGGTGAGTGGACGTGAGTTAATGAGACGAAAGAGTTTCTGTTTCTACTTTGTCTAGAAGTGCTGTGTGAGAGGATCCTCCTGCACATGCGAAAAATACTCAATACAAGGACAGTAACATCAGGACAAGGCTTGTAAAGAACATCGAATAGCTTTAAGTTTGTAAATACTGTATAACTCGTATAAGATACATATTAAGAATACAATATATATATATATATATATATATATATATATATATATATATATATATGCTGGTGGGCTGAATTACAAACTGCTGAACAGAGTATCACAAGGTAGCTGTGGAATGAATAATTATATAGAAGAAGTACGAACATATAAACAAATAAAAATAGTAGTGGCTGAACGGTCGTAAACAAGTCAAGTTAAGAAATAACAACAATACTATATCATATTATATACTGTATATACATGCATCTGTTGTCTCTGCAGTAGTCAAAATCTTATATAGTGATAGTTGTCAATTATATTTAAACCTTGTGTTACGACTGGGGTTCAAATATATCAGGGCTCTTATTCATTGGACTAGTAATGGCATAAATGTTACAACGGAAAGCGCTAGCTCCAACCTCTGATGTATATTCCCAGTGAACAAAGAACACAAATACTCTACAGAGTTCTATATGCAATAATAGGCTATCAAACTCTCAATAAATGTGCGTCTACTCTAGGCTTAATGTTATGTGAAAACAGCCTATTACTACCTATAACCGAAGGTGCTTGGTTATGGTATGCAAAGTAAGGTGGTAAGAGAAGTTACAGCTTACGTTACTTTAATCAATAAATGTCAGGCACTCCTGCATGAAAGAAAGTGCACTAAAGTCCTTCAACACTAACAAGGAATCTTCTTTAAATGTTAGATGCTATAAAGATGCTCGTATCGGAAATGGAACCCAAAAAGGCAGGCAGCGGAACAATGCTCGTGCAGGCTATGCACACAAAAAGGCAGAATATATATAATGCCGTCGGAGCCAAGAATATCCTAAACACAACAACAATAATAATAATCGCCACGACAATGCAGTATTCCTATCAACAAAAAGAGCCTAAGTCGTTTGTGTCTCAATACATCAAACTAGGCTGCGAAATGCTTGTGTAATCATAAACGGGTATGCATAAAAAGAGTAATTGGTTAATATACTTAATGTCTACTGTGACTGATAAAGTCTAGCTAGAGTCAATGATACGAGATACTGGTGCGCATGGCATGCCGCATAGCCTAGTGCAAATCTCAAGTCTGTGCGTCAAATATTACGTTATAGGGAAGGGTAGCTCTCTTGAGAAACCTTAATACCGAAGTATTAAGCGTTCTCCTGGCGTACCTCAAAGACAAACAATCGAGACTAGAACAGTGCAGAATGGTATAGGCAAAAAGCCCTCATTCGTGCATGCTCTACTCTCAATGGCACACAGACTAGAATTTACTCAATCAACTCCAGTTCTCAGGTATGTCGTGCAGCTTTTAACTAAAGCCAGCACTCATAGGAAACAATACCTTCTAATATCAGACTCCTAGGCCAGCATTATCTAATCCAGCAGAACACTAATAATTAAAGGAAGTGGCAATATGAAAGCCAACCAATGCTTCGTGATCCACTTATCTTAACAACTAACATACATGGGTTATATCAGACCTTAACGCACAATACAACTGGCCAGCATGAAGCTGATTTTGCAGAGTTAACCAGAGGGGGTATAATATTAATAAAAGGTGGTGAAAGATATGGAAAATGAGAGATAGGCAGATGAAAAGATTCTCAGGTGCGAGCGGGGTACAGGTAGCAAGGGAAAAAGATGGGTGCGTTCTAGAAACCAGATCTGAGGGAGAGAGTGGCGAGGAACTGTATATATACTCGCACCAGCTCGAGCCGCGTGGGAAAAAAGCGGTTACAAGTCCTCTAGCCACTAGCAAGAGCTTGCAGCATGGTAAGGACCTCTCTCCACCAACCCCGCGAGGCAGCCAGCCGTGACGTCATCGAGCGGGACAAAAACACTGCGCGCTCCCTCTCACTCTGTTCTACTCTCTCTCTCTCTCCCAGATCCCATCATTACTAGTTAATGATAAAACATATACTTTACAATTAAATATATAAAGCCTTGACATGGGTGAAAACAAAGAGCCTTTCTGGACTGCCCATGACACAAGCTTTCATATGAAATAAAGCACACTCTAATACACAAACTGTAGCCCCATCCACTGCCCTGGCGATCCTAGCGAGTCACTGTAGGACAAGCCATGCGGTTCTAACGGAGTGGTTAACGTCACACTTGGAACAATCATAATGCACGGGAAATATATATATTTATATATACTATATAAATATAAATCCTAAATAGCATTAACATGGCATAGCAAGTGTACAGCTAGCTAAACTTAACTTCTAGGGAATCTGTAGTGTTATCAATAATAACAAAACTAGAATGGAGCCATAAAAGTATTCATAGATCCTGGTATTATTATTCCATTTAAGATAGTATGTGTCACTAAGAGGGGTTTCAGCAGCGATGGGTGTGCCGAAGGTGGAGGTGATTGTCGAATGCGTGTCACTAGAAGGGGTTTTGACTGCGATGGGTGTGTCAAGTGTAGGAGTGCAGGTGACTGCAGAGGGCATATCAAAAGAGGAAGGTTGAGCTGCAAAGGACATGCACAAGTTGTTAGGCAAAGCTGCGATTGGCTTCCTACATAAACATTTGGTTGCGAGGGGTATGCCAGAAAGGTTGATTGAATCTACCGCAGGTCGATTGTAGGCAACTTTCTCTCTTTTCCTCCTGGTTGCTTGTGTGTAAGAAGGGCTGATCCAGGCTGCTACTGCGCATAGTTAAATCCCTTCTCGTGTGAGGCGATAATTCACCCACATGCTTACCAAGGTAGGTGATGGGAATATGGCGGCCAGTTTCTTTCCCTATTTCCTTCTTCTCCATTTACTTGGCGAGAGGTGGTACAGAGCACGGAGGTAAAACGGGAGTTACTCTGATCCTGATTTCTGTGTGGTGAACTTCCTCTACTGGCCGATATATTGTTATACAAATATTGCGTTGTACATTAATTTCATATAATATGTATGTACAAAACAATTTCTTATAACAAACTCTAACTGTAAATCAATATATGTTTTAGGTCTAATGATGGTTTATGATGACAAGCCAAAACGTTACCCAATAAAGATGTTGTTCCTTGCGTTGGCCTCAATATTCCTTGTAAGCCTCTGCTTCCCTAAGGAAAAGAGTGTAACAGCGCATTTTGAGCGACTGTACACTCTAGGGTAACTCATATAATCACTTGTATAACTCACACCCTTATAACAGTTATTCACTTACTTAAGCATACTACTGTACATTCTAATTGGGCATGAACTCCCCTATAGAAGATCACCCCACCTATAAAAGGCCTTGGTACAATTCTTGCAGAGTAAGCAGGGGTTCTCACGCTCCCTTCAGAGAATTGCAGCAATACCAAGATGATTGCTAGCAACTAAGTAAAGTGTCACTCCCCACTGATAAAAGCCGGCCCGCTCCTGTGGTCAGTAGCAGAACAGACAGCCCTATGGAAAAAAAAAAAAAAAAAAAAAAAAAAAATGGAAGGTCGAACCCTTGACCGGCTGAGGTAAATTATACAGTGATGTATACAGTGACAAGTGCGATACTGTGCGATATTAGTGTGTGTACCATTTATCTATTTTCGCTATTCTTAATTCATCTATTCTTTACAGGAAGGAATACAGATTACAGGAATAATAGCTCAATCTAGTTGTTAGCCAGCTTACTGCTTTTAATTAGGTAGATACTTCCCTGCTGGGCATTACAGTATCTACACAGACCTTATAACTATTTATATGCCGCATAGTCTATATTTCTGATAATAAAACTATATAGAAAAGCCACCAGTGTCTTTGCTTCAAATCAATTACCTCAGCAATTTACCTTTCAACATGTTTTTACAGTGATAACCTGGACTACAAACATTACAAGGAAAATCAAGGTAAGAGGAAAAAAGGTATCAAAACAGTTTAATCCCCGATACAAAGAGCATAGTTGGAAGTATATATATATATATATATACTGTATATATATATATATATATATATATATATATATATATAGATAGATATAATTATATATATACAGTATATATATATCGACATCAGGTGGTAAAAGAGTAGGTGAATTGGCAAAGAGTGAGAAAATCCAGTTTGTCAACATTAAATGTGTAATCTATAATATACCTTGTTGGAGTTGTAAAAAGGAATATACAGTATAGGAGAAAGAAGACGAGGTTTACTGAAATGAATAAATGAACACAAGAAATATGTAAAAAGACACAACTTCCAACTCCTTGATCCTACATAAAGATAGTCACAAACATCTGGCGAAATGAGAAGAAGCTAAAGAGATAAAGATAGGATTAAATACAAATATGAGAAAAGCAATAGAAGCCACCTATTTAACTAAAAAAAGGCGTGACCAAACATAGGGAGGGATTTGTCAGGTGGTCAGTACATGCCGCAAATATAGCTCCGAGATCAAAGGTTAGAAAGGTCAAGTAGGATTATGGATATTAGTAGATAAAGCACGAACAAAATACTCACTATATGACAGTAGAGGTCAATGTTGCCAAATAAGAAATGTCCACACTTTTTGTTATACACGTGAGAAAACCCAATTTGTGTTAGTCTCTCTGAAGATGGGTTGTCCATAGCCCGAAACGTTAGATGATAGAGAATCAAAACTCTTTCCTGTGTTCCCCCCACCCAATCCATCTACCTGTCAGCATGAATAATTTACAAATATATATATATATATATATATATATATATATATATATATATATATATATGTGTGTGTGTGTGTGTGTGTGTGTCTGTCAAGTATGTCTCACAAATACACCCGAGCTAATAAATGTAAATATACTCTGCATTAGTCTGACGATACTGGAACATGTCAGTGCTTAATAATCGTTTTGGGTAATAATTATGTCATATTTTAGTCTTTTTGAACATATATGTCATGTAAATATTTTAACGTGTTGTCGTCTATAATTAATGGAAAATAGTGAAGGTCAATACAAACTGTTCAAATTACTATACTTAATTTGTGTTGGAGTTTGTGACAGTGTAGAAGACCCAGCACTGCTCCAAACCCTTCCTTCCTTTTATGGTGCTTTCACCGCCGTCTTTGTATAACCAATTAACCCTTCCTACCCGGGCTGCCTTAGGTAAGGACAGCGCGATTGAAGGGCCGCAACCCGGTATGCCTTATGTAAGGCATTTGCTTGAAAGCGTGCTTTAAATTTCGTGCGGGCAAATTTTACTTTGCGGGGGCGATCGTAGCGCTACCAAGCCTCAACTACCACGCTTATCAGTTCCTACGTTGCCGCCATTGAGAGCTACAGCAAAAAAATGAATTCCGACGCGTCCGATACTGTGCAATCTCCCGTGCGTCCCAGTGCTACCCCGCTAGCAACATCTACGCCTCTGCCAACCGAGAAGAAAAGGAAAGTAAGGAAAGTGAAACGTTTGCTAAGTGACAGTGCAATACACCGTGAACTTTTCAACCAGGATTTGAGCAGTGGTGAAAGCTCTGTGGATAAAAACCTCTATATTCAGAGTAGAAGTGGGAGCGAAATTGACGATTTTGTGGGATTTGGTGCTAATGACAATGTTGATTTATTTGAGGGGGGTGATAGTAGTGATGATCCTGATGTGGAAGTGGAGGAGGAAGGTGCTATTGAAGTACCAAGTGTGCTAGAGCCAACCCCTTCGCCTAGTTTCGTAGGTCAGGGTAGGCCTAGCCCTAGCGCTACGCCAGGACCTTCCCCTTTGCCTGCCCATACGCCCTTGAAAGTGGGTAAATACTTCTATAAACAGTCTTTAGTGAAAAGTGCAGCCAAGAAAGCAAGCAAGGAGGCAGAAAAAGTGAGGGAAGGCGTAGATAGTGAGAGTGACGCCGACCCAGGCCTAGCAACCACCCGCATTCCTTTATCACAACGCCTTGACCCGGGACGCCGGGAGGGCCACCCACAGCCCTCAGCTTCATCTGTCCCTCAAGATGACCAAAGGGCCTCTACAAGTGCGCCATTGGCCTCCCGCTTTGTGTCACCACAGGCCCCGCATCGTAGGTTATTATTTCCTGCTGAAAAGTCCCCGGCTAGCCGCAAAAGGAGCCCAACTCCCGAGGCCGAGGCTCCCATTGCTCAACCTCCCGCAGCCCCACGCCGCCGACGCCCGGTCTATTCTTCACCAGAGTTGACTCCTGAAGAGGCTGCTGACGACCCCGACATTGCCCCAGATGACCTGACGTCGCCTGAGGAAGAGGAAGAGGAAGAGGGAGTCCCGACAAGAAGAGTCAAAGGACCTCGAGGTCGTGGACGTGGTCAGCCTGCCGACGCCGCTGCCGCTGCCCCTGGGCCTGGGCGTGGGCGTGGGCGTGCACGGCGTCCGCGTGGCCAAGGGCGTGTGCCAGGGCATCTAGGGCGTGTGCCTGCTGCAGCTCCACGTCCTCGTCCTCGACCTACTGAAATGTTTGTGTGGTCAGATGGGGCGGATTTTGTGCCAGATTTTCCTGTCTTTGACGAGGTACAACAGGGTTCTGGGGTGTCACCAGCATATCCCTGTGGCCCAAATGCCACCCCCAGTGAACTTTTCTGTGGCTTCTACGACAATGAAGTCATGGAATACCTTGTCAAAGAGACAAATCACCACCAGGCTATCTGTTCAAACTTTCTTGGCAGGAAGACAAGTGCAAAGAGGGTGTCATGGAGAGCTCTCACTGTGGCAGAATTATATGTGTTCTTGGCACTCACAATGCTGATGACACACATAAAGAAGCACGTTCTGGCCTACTACTGGATAACTGACGACCTCACAACGACTCCAGCATTTGGCAAATTCATGTCAAGGGATAGGTACTTCGACATCCTCTCATATTTCCACCTGACAAATAACATGCATGTCCACGAGCCCGACACACTCTGGAAGACCAGGCAACTGTATGACATGATACGTCATCGGTTTTCCACCTACCTGATTCCATTTCAGAAGCTGTGCATCGACGAGTCTCTGGTCCTGTTCGGTGGTAGGCTGCACTTCCGACAGTATATCCCGTCAAAGAGACACCGCTTCGGCATCAAGCTCTTCGTCCTCTGCGACTGCAAGATGGGATATGTGCCCGACTTTATAGTCTACAGCGGCAAGGGTGGTGAGGTGGAGATTGACCCCCTCATTGGTTTTGGCGGCGCTGTGGTAAAGAGGATGATGGAGAGGTACTTCCATGACAACCACGTCCTCTATACCGACAATTATTACTCGTCGCCTATCCTCGCCAAGTACCTCCATGACCGCAAGACCGGAACTGTCGGCACAGTGAAGGGGAAGAGGAAGGGCATGCCAGCCTACCCAACAAAAACTAAGAAGACGGACATATTCCATAAGAAGAGTGGCCCCATCCACTGGCATGACCAGCGCAAGGTCAACCTCCTCACCACATGCCACAAAGTAGAGATGGTCCCCACAGGGAAGGTGGACCGAAAAACTAAGAACCCTATCACAAAACCAGCTGCTGTTCTGGACTATAACCTCAACATGCGCCTCGTCGACAAGTCCGACATGCAGATGGGCTTCATAGACTGCCTGCGAACATCTTGCAGTGGTACAAGAAGTTGTCCTGCATACAGTAGATATGTCTGTCCTCAACGCGTACAACATCTACCGTTTGAGGTGTCCAGTCATCAAGTACAAGAGCCTGCGGACCTTCCAAAAGCAGCTGATACATGAGCTCCTGGTAAAACATGCGGGTACACCAGGGAGGCCACTACAAGGACCAGGCATGATGGACAGAATAGGGTGTGTGCCGACTTCATCAGAAAGCACCACTCGTCGCCCTTCCTTTCCAGGTCCTAACAGCCCAATAAGGATGCAGAAGAGGTGCTATGTGTGCCACCCCGCACAACTCGACGACCAAGCAAACCCACAAAACCACTTGGCAATGCCTCGAGTGTCAGGTGGGACTGTGTGCCGGCACCTGCTTCAATGATTTCCACACTCTGGCAAACTATTGAAGTGTAAGTGACCATAGTGACACTCAATAATAATAATATAACTAAGTATAAGTGAAGAGACACATAAGTAATAATAAGTGCCTTCAGAACAATATGCACAAGTGAAAGTGACACTAAAATATATATTCTAACAATAAAAGAAGTGAAAAATACACTATCAATTACCATAGTCCAGTATATAAATATCATAACTACTATAATAATGACTATAAACTAAGTCTAAGTGAAAGACACACCATAAGTAATAATAAGTGCCTTTAGAACAATATGAACAGTGAAAGTGACACTAAAATATATTCCTAACAATAAAGAAGTGAAAATGACACTATCAATTACCATAGTCCAGTATAAATAATCATAACTACTATAATAATAACAATAAAACTAAGTATAAGTGACAGAGAACAAATTACTTCAGAAAAATATATTTATTGAGTGAAAATATCATAATAACAATAATATATGGCATAATAAACAATAAAACACTAAACAATCGCTTTCCGCCATAATTCAAGGTAGAGCGACGAGTCAAAACGTTCGTCGTAGCCTGGGCCGCGGGTGAGCGTTCGGACGCGGCGAGGTAAATACGCGGCAAAAGTTACCTCCACTTCCATCACCATAACTCCTGAACTACTTGAGCTAGAAAGCTCTACTCAACGCCATTCTACGCGGGAAGGTAAGGCGCCCATTTTGACATATGTTTGATTATTGTAGGTAGTATATTAAGCGAGATTAGCCTTAGTTTACTTTTGTTGTGTTTTCAGCCAGATCGCCCGGATACAGCCTCCGTCATTAACCCTTAATTAGCGGCTCACCACATAAGTCGAGCTGGACTATGTGGCGGCGCTCGACATAGGTCGAGTGGCAATTTCAGCACGTAATGTTGCTGAGAGAGAGAGACAAGTGGTGGCAGGAGAGTAGCGAGCGTATGACTGCTCCAGACCACCGCGGCAAACATACTGACACGAATCCCAGCTCCCTCCTCCCTCTCTCACTCGCTATATAAGGAATTGTATCGGGAAAGTGGCTAATTACATGCTTTTTGCACTCGCGTTGCACGGTTATTGCAAGAAAACTAGCCATCATAAAAGGATCGTTATGGTGTCGTTCGAAAGCTCTGTTTATGCCCTTTCAGGGATAGGTACTTGTTTTACGTTCTGGGTCTTATTTAGGCATGAAAATGATCACGTAAACAGCCCTATTTTGGCTAAAAACACCCCGCTGGGCGGTACATATAAATAAACCGCATAGGCCGCTCGTAAGGTGTTAAGAAAGGCTGCCCGGGTAGGAAGGGTTAATGATGTGAAAGGTGAAGGAAGCTGATGGTAGGGATGCACATGACTATTCATCAGTGTCCCTGTTCAATTAGTAGTGTGGTGGACGACCGGAATATAACATTTCAATAACTAAACACAACATAATACTGATGACCAATATTTTTTCAATACAAATAACAATAGAGAATAAACTAACATTTAGATCATCCCAAATGTACGCCTGATTTTATTGCTAATCCTGGACTGTACCTATTACGAGTCAGGGGTAACAACACAATTGACCAATTGCGAGTTTCAGGCTATAAGAAAGTTGGAGATTTTTACATTGATATTTATCAGAATGTTCCAACTAAATTCAACATACGTTTTATCCAGTAGACATCTACTTTATTATTGTATTTATATTTAATATCGATGTTTACGGCTCCAACTTCCTGATAGCCAGAAACTCGCAAGTGGTCAATTGGCTGATTGAAGAACGTAAAATAAGATATACATGAAACCAACCAGGAGAGGCAAACAAATTTGTTTCCACCTCTCTGGCAGTCCAGAGAATTCACACATGATACAGTAATTATTCAAGAAAAGTCAATAATACGCTTGGTTGATAACATTTGGCTTGTTAAGTTTGCCCTATTCTGCGGACATACATTTCTGCTGTAGGTTATCTACATTCTAAATATTCAATATTTCTGTGATGTAAAGTTTTATATAGAGATAGATATAACTTTCATCTACGTATGAAAATTATCTGAAATGTTAGTTTATTTGCATATCAATTTTTGTTTGCACCACGTTTTCTTGAACGATAAATACAGGCCACAATATAGATAGGTAGGGATAAGAGCTATCGAAATGAGGGAACCAACACCACCGTACCTGCTGGAGAAAGAGCCGCCGTCAATACCCTTAAGGGGAGACTGACCGTTTGTTTGGTCATTCATTCCTTTATTTCTTAGTTTCCTCACTAGTCCTCCATCAAGCTTAAAACAAAAAACATAGACCCCCTTCAAGATAAATTTTTAAATTTTTCGATAGGAAAATGTTCCGGCCCAAGGCCGGTTTCTCTTAAAATTTCAGGCTCGCTCTCGCTCACCAGGAAAAAATCGATAACTAAATGGCACGAGAGGTCAAAAAATTGACAAAGAAATGGGGCGATAGGTGTTAAAATCGCCAAACAAATGGGGCGAACGTCTTAAAATCTCAAATCTAGTGGGGCTAAACATGATGGAGAAGGGGGTCCAGAAAAACGGTCTGCCTCCCCTTAACTTGCACATCACGTCCAACCCAGTCACACAAGATATTGGGAGGGTGTATGTGAGGCGCGCGGATAAATGGGTCCAAAGAAGAAGGGACCGGGAACTTAGATAATTATAATGCCGGCCATATCTGAAATTGTTTTGCTCATTCTTTCCATCACACCAATAATGACCTTCGTTCATATATATATATATATATATATATATATATATATATATACAGTGGTTGAGTGCACGTACTCCCCCCCCCCCCCCCCACACATGGACCCTTAATATTGTTCAAATTTTTTTTTTTTTTTTTTTTTTTTTTCTATATTCCAACTTACTTCCTCTCGGGCATAGGCTGAGAGCCTGAAGATTCACGGCTGTACAATGAACAGTGAAGCCCGTGAGGTCTTCTTCCAGTCTAGGGAGTGAGACATGTGAAGCACGTAGAGTACAACGAGCACCTGCCATCTTGCCTTCACATGAGGCATGATGCTCACTCATGGCCCGAAGCGACCCCATCTCTGAAGCCACCTCGTTCCCGTGTTTCACTGTCTCATCCCCTACACTCGGACTCTCACCCTTACACACGGATGGCCATGTACGCAGCCGGATCCCTTACCCTCTGCGCATGTGCGAAAATGTAAGCCCCCTTGGCCCCGCCCCCCTGCCCAACCACGTTTAAATAAAACCTTCAAACCGTTACTACCAGGTCGCTCCGTAGCTCACGTAGCTCACTCGGTAGAGCTCTCGCCCCTCACACTGATAATCTAGCGTTCGATCCCACTTGGATGGAGTGTATTTTAATATTATATTTTGTTACTTGTGTTGTTATATTATATTATATTATATTAGGGTTAGGTTAGGTTAGGTTAGGTTAATCTAATATAATATAATATTTGTACAAGGCATGGGATCCGGCAGTGGGCGGGGGGCCAAGGCTGGGGATCCGGCTGCGTGCATAGCCTCCCCTTACACACACACACACACACACACACAACGCCACCTGTTGAGCAAATAACTCACCAGGCATTGCACCCCTATAGCATATTTTGAATATGGGAATATGCATACAGTGCTATTTAATCAGGGAACAATGAGGGTATTTTATTGGCGATTGGGTGGGCTTTGTGGTAATGCACTGATAATAGGTATAGCACAAATTCCATCCCAATAATATCTTCCCATTTATACATCGGGATTTGAACCCGGGACCTTTGGATTACCAGGCCAGTGGCAAGACCACTCCGCCACACCTCCCCATATGATATTACGTGTTCTCATTCGATACTTTTTCGATATATATACAGCATAATTATAATTATACAGTATATGAAAGAAAATGTATGTGGGAGAAGTAATCATGTTGTTGAAAACAACATTTATACCTCCATGGCGTCCTTATAGCATGATTAACATGCAGCAAATGTACTTGTTTTACTTCTATGAACAGCAGCTTGGCGAAAGGTTACAGGTAATTGAAGTTCGTGATTGTTGACGAGAGGTATGGATAGAGTTAAATATAGTAAACTATACTCGTTTGTAAAGATTCAGTAAAGATTATCTAGTATTAGTATTGTCTAGTATATAGTATAAGGGTATGCAGTTACGCATGTGAGATAAACACATAATTGAGTTTTAGAGAACACCAATACCATCCCTGTGTGATGGGTAGTAGCAAACCGGGGAGAATTTTGACTTCGAACAGCGTTGAGTATAAGAGCTAATCTATTTTTATTAATTTCACCACACCACCAAATACTTCCAATGAAATTAATGAAAGCATATATGTGATCCACCAGGATTCGAACCCGGGTCATCACAAACAGATTTTTAGACACCTTAACCATTACACCACCAAGACGGTTAATACAGGAAATGTTGAATCGAGTTGCATTGTTTCGCATTATTTTTGTATAATTTATATTAACGACTAAAAGAAAGGTATTAGATTTGGCCTGAGTATGAAAACTCTCGAGTCTACCAGCCTGGTAAGAGGGTGAAAGTGTGTTCGTGAGAGGGGTTGTGGGTGGGTATGGGGGAATGGAGTAATCGTAGCCTAATGGAACTTAAGGGGAGGCAGACCGTTTGTTTGGTCTATCAATTCATTTATTCATATACATTGTTTAGTTTCCTCGCTAGACCTCCATCAAGCTTAGAAAAACACCCCCTAGACCCCCCTTCAATATAATTTTTTACATTTTTCGGTAGAAAAATGTCCCGGCTGAAGGCCGGCTCCTCTTAAAATTGCAGGCTCGCTATCGCTCGCCAGGAAATAATCGACACCTAAATGGCTTGAAAGGTCTTAAAATTGACAACGAAATGGGGCGAAAGGTGTTAAAAATCGCCAAACTAATGGGCCGAACGTCTTATAATCTCAAAACTAGTGGGGCTAAACATTAGGGAGAAGGGGGTCCAGACAAACGGTCTGCCTCCCCTTAAGCAAATAATAAACAGAATGCGTGTAGAGGCGAATTAGCAGATTTTGAAATTTTAATCGCTGGAGCAGTAAAATAAAATAGAAGCGATTGAAGTAACGTCAGATGCATATTCTATGTTATAGAACAGTGTTCTTAACCTGGGGGGCGTTTGACAATGCTAGGGGGGGCGTGGGGTAATCAAAGTTCAAAATAGGGCTAGGCCATTCAAATGCATACAGGGTAATCCCAAAGATACATATAAATAAGAAACTTTGATAGGAAAAATTCACAACCGTCATTCCGAGCAACCACATGTAGTGTTGACATAAAACCATTAATCAGTTTTAATCCTTGCATGCAGATTGGTTATTTGTTCGCCCTTTTTACAGTATCTTGCGTCTTAAGCATGCATATGGAATGGATAACAAAACAAAAATTGTAGGCATCAGAGGCGTGGGTGGTGGTGGGGGAAGGCATCATGAATACAGTCTTGACCAAAGGGGGGCGCAGTGCTAAAAAGGTTAAGAACCACTGTTACAAAAAGTCATGATACTTAGTCTCTTTCGTCCGATTTTACTTGAAAAATAATGTCCTATTCGCATACTCTCGGTGAAAGCTTGAATAAAGATTGATACAATATGGTTAAGAATATTACGTAGTTAATTGCATGGTCAGGAAATGATTACATTTAATTAACCTCAGTATACCACGTTCATTTTGTTCTGGCTACCATTGGTTGATTCCGTGTAGTTTATGAACACCCTAAAACATTCAGTGACGCAAATGCTATCTAAAACATCGCTTAGACTCACACAGAGGGACTCTTCTCCTTACAAACAGTTAAATATTTACCAGTATAAAATGAACGGGTGCGACATAGTATATTGAAAGGCTTAAAAAGGGAAACTTAAGGGGAGGCGGACCGTTTTTATGGACCCCCTTCTCCCTAATGTTTAGCCCCACTAGTTTTGAGATTATAAGACGTTCTGCCCATTAGTTTGGTGATTTTAACAACTTTTGCCCCATTTCGTTGTCAATTTTAAGACCTTTCGTGCCATTTAGGTGTCGATTATTTCCTGGCGAGCGATAGCGAGCCTGCAATTTAAGAGGAACCGGCCTTTGGCCAGGAACTTTTTCTACCGAAAAATGTACAAAGTCTAGGGGGGGTTTTTCTAAGCTTGGTGGAGGTTTAGGGAGGAAACTAAAACAACATATTATAAATTAATTGATAGACCAAACAAACGGTCTGCCTCCCCTTAAGTACAGTATATTGCCTCATATTAATTGATAGACCAAACAAACGGTCTGCCTCCCCTTAAGTACAGTATATTGCCTCATATTAATTGATAGACCAAACAAACGGTCTGCCTCCCCTTAGGTACAGTATATTGCCTCATATTAATTGATAGACCAAACAAACGGTCTGCCTCCCCTTAAGTACAGTATATTGATAGACCAAACAAACGGTCTGCCTCCTCTTAGGTACAGTATATTGATAGACCAAACAAACGGTCTGCCTCCCCTTAGGTACAGTATATTGCCTCATATTTGCTGTTTTCATCTGTTCTCCCCATATTCCTCCCGTTACATTATTTTCTGTGAGGTGCTTGGTTTCGTTGTCTGATATGACAGCATAGCTGTTCTATATGATCTGTGCCCCATCAATATTCGCCTCCCACTTAAACATTTGGCTACCATAGTGCGGTGGGAATATGAACATTGATGGAATTAGCAAGATTAAGATACATTTGTTTAAGTTACCCTTAAAAGTTTGACTAAAGTAAACGTTTTATCTTATGCTCATGTCCAGTAATTTCTGAATATTTACTTATTACCTATGATAATGTATGCATGTATTAATATATTTTCTCATCAGTACATAGACTTGTTAATTGATATAATTTGCAGCTAAGAGAGTAATAATTAAGGAGTTACATAATTTCCATGTATTGCATATTTTGTGGAGGCCTTTGTAACGTTTATGATTTTTGAATAATAGAAGACTTGAGACATCTAACAAGCTTGGACGGTGTTTTCCTCACCCTTCTCCATTTGTAAGTGCTTAGCCACAAATGTTGCAGTGAATTACAACATTTTGGTGCCCAGACCCCGGGAAACTTGAGATGTTTGACCTCCCGTGAGTGTATATGTGGCTAGCAGTGCAGTACAATTGAGAAGTTAGTGAAGAAGAGAGTGGCCGCCAAAAGGGTTGGGTGACACGTCAGTGCAAGACACTAGAAGATATATTGTTGAAGCCCATCATCAGTGTTGTTGAACTGCATAATGCCATTGGAACCTTTGATAGTCGACTTGCTACTTTAGATGAGGTTCAGTCAGAAATAGAATTAGAAGTAGACCCTGAAGACCTTGATAAGGATTTAGATGAGGCTGATCGGTTCAGAAGGGAAGCTATGGTGCACTGGGTGAAGGCTAATGAAAAACTCCTAGAATTTGAGAAGAGTGAATATGAAGGAGCCGCCAACCAAATTAGTAGTGGATCTTCTGCAGCTGTACAAGCAATGGCAATCCTTTTGGGACCAGTTCAGCTCGCACATTGATGTTACTGACATTCCTGTTATAAGCAAATTTAGCTAGTTGTTGTCTTTATTGGAAGGAGAAGCTAAAGTGTGCATCCGGGGTCTGTCTCTCACCAGTGCCAATTACAAAACTGCTTGTGATTTATTGAAAGAAAGATGTGGCAGACCTGAGAGGATAATATTTCACCATGTTCAAGCTCTCTTAAATGGCAATGTCCCTGTGAAATCCAAAGGTCCCAAGTATGTATCCAGACTTTTGAATACGCGTGACGAGATTCTGACACACATTAGAAGTTTGGAGGCATTAGGTGTGTCCGGCAAGCAGTGTGAAACCTTCCTGACGCCAATCATCTTGTCCAGTCTTCCTAATGAGATAAGTCGGGAATGGGCTCGGGAGGGTGCTGGACGAGAGAGCAACTTGGAGTGGCTGCTGAGATTCCTACAAGAAGAAATTGAGAGCATCGAGCGATCGAAAACCTTCAAGGACGTTACTTCAGGGAAGAACGAGACTACCGGTACCAGTGCTCCTGAAGAGAGAAAGAGTGGGCACTCGAAAGAGAGGGTGTCTTCTGCATCTGCGCTTCACACATCTTCAGAAGTTGAGAAACCTACCTGTAAATTTTGTAGAAAGAGACAGAAGTTTGATTTTTTTTTTGAGATCCTGAAATTAGGTGGTAAGGAGCGGGCTGATAGAATTAGGTCTGCTGGAGTGTGTTTCAAGTGCTTGAGTAAAGGTCACATTGCTAAGGGATGCCTTGCTAAATGTTCCAGATGGTAATGGTAAGCATAACATCCTTATGTGTGGTATTAGATTGGACCCTAAGATTAATGGAAATAGTCAAGTAAAGGTTACCAGTTCAGTAGAACATAATTCTGTAATGGTGAATGATGATGAGAAGAATAGGCCTACTGGTAACTTGTCAAGTAATCATGCTGGAGTGACTCTTTGTAATGCTTCTTCCACTAATTAAATATGTACTATTTTACAGACAGCAAGGGTTCAGGTTGATGGAGCCAATGGTGTGAGCCATGAAGCTAAACTTACGTTTGACAGTGGTTCTGATAGAACCTATGTAAGTAGGGAATTTGTTAAGAAATGTAAACCTAAGTGGATTCCCAGTCAGCCCATTTCATATTCAGCTTTTGGAGGTGATAATTCCAGTAAGAAAAAACAGTGTAATATTTATGATTTGCAAGTAAGTGACTGTACCCATGCATTACATTCTTTGAGAGCTGTGGAAATTCCTAAAATCTGTCAACCTTTGATTAGACCTACTTAGTCCGGTGGCTTAGCGCCAATATTGGGCAAGATCATGACACGCTGGATTAAAGCTCCATATTTTGCACACTTACTATAAAGGTACCATAGAAACATTCTAGAGGGCGGTGCCCGGTCTGGGGTGCCTAGGTCAAGGTCAGGCCGAGGTCAAAGGTCACATGGTGTAATACTGTATAAATACCACATATAACATAGGTTTTTGTTCATCTGGAAGGTTTTCAGCTGGCCGCAGTAGTGCAGCAGTTGTTAAATGTGGGATTGGAATCAGTCAAGCATGTTTTTATTCTTGTTACGGAACGTTCCAATGCCCCCCAAAAATGCCATTTTTCCCTCCAAAAATGGTCAAATTTTCCCCAAAGGTCAATATTTTTTGCCACGAGGCCAAATCTGCCCCGAGTATTATCCAATCGCAGGTTTATAATTGAGGAGCAATTAATAAGTTTGCCTCACCCTGGCTTTGTAATCATACCACTCTGTCTGTAATTGCTTAAACTAAATATATGTCTTTGTCTATTTTCAGGAAGACGAATATAGATCCCAAGCAGAATGGATTTCGAAAACTGCATAATATGTGGTTTGAACGATGGTGATTTAAAGTGTCCTGCTGACAGGTCAGATGGAGAAGGACTAGCTTCATATGATGATTTCCTGCAGAATGTGGAGGGATTTCGTGAACTACAAGCCCTTCCAGTTGAGTTAGCCTACAGCGGATGTGACACTGCTGCTGAACTTCTTGAAAACCGTGCAAAATGGCCTCCACATGGAAATGGCTCTGTGGAGGATGGTTGGTCACCTGCTAGAAGGAAGTGGTTGGACTACAGCTCTGAGTGATGCAGGTGTTGCTTCTGCAGGAACTGCAGACTCCTTTCTTCATGTAACTCACTTGACAAGGACGAGGCATGCCCATCAGATCAGCGCACTCTCCCTTGCCAAACTGCAGCAAGATGCATGCCAAGAGAAGCTAGGCCCTCATGATGAAGCAGCCTTAAATGACTGGAAGAAAGAAATGTGTGCAAAGAATCCTACCTTTGAGTACTGGGACATAATTCTGCGATTAGAAATCCTGGGCCTCATCTTTGTTCGTTCTCATCGTGAGAGAAACTTCTCACTCTTCATTGCTGTACTTGAGACATTGACCCCCTGGTTCTTTGCCTTAGACCACCCAAATTACGCTCGCTGGATTCCTGTTCATATCAGGGACATGAAATCCCTATCCGACGGTATCAGAGATGACCTACAGAAGTTCTGGGTCTTCCCCAAGACACAAAGAAAATTCTCTACCATGCCACTGGATCAAGCACATGAGCAAAACAATGGACGAGTGAAGGACACTGGTGGAGCAATTGGATTGACAGAGAACCCTGCAGCGTTCAAGAGATGGATGGTGTCCGGTCCTGAACAGGCCAGACTACTCTCAGAGTTTGAAGACCAGTACACCACTCACAAGACTACTGACACCCAAAACCATGAACAGGGGGCTTCAACTCAAGAATTGGTAAAGACAAAAGTCAATAAGCTCTGTGACACAATTACATCGATGGGTAACCCTTTTCTGGGATTTTCACAAGAACTCATGACAATCGACAGTCACAATTGTCTTGATGAAGCTGCGGCCAATACCCTGCATACAATGGAAGCCCTACGGAAGGAACAGTACAAAGCCTAGGTTAAGGATGTCCTTGTGGAGAGGACTGTGTCAATCCATAAGCCAATCAAACGGAATCAACTGCTTCTTTTCAAACAACTTCAGGCTAAATCTAAATCGAAGACGAAACAGCAAATTGAGGACATCAAGAGTGACTACAGTCTCTTCAGCAAGCTGTTCATCTCTAGCCAGGTTCGTGATGCCGATATGGATGAGTTCTTCTCTCATGAGAATCATCCCTGGCCCCCATCTTTGAGTCAGCATGGTAAACTCCGACTGCCAAGCTCTAAATCACAGTTACTGGATCTCCTGAACCCCAGCAAGCAGCCAGAAGCTCCTACACAGTTTGACGTCAAATTGTTTGATGGCCCAGCGGTAATGCACGCTCTTCCTAGAGGTGACGCTACAACATTTGGTGACTACAGTGCTGGACACTTCATACGCTGGACCAATTACCAGCTTCGAAGCTGCAAGCGGATGGACATTGTATGGGACACCTACAGGGAGGGCAGCCTGAAGGATACTACTCGCGAGAAGAGAGGGAAGGGCGTGAGAAAGAAAGTCGCCCCACAAACAAAGCTGCCTGGAAACTTTGCTACATTCCTACAGGAGTCCAAGAACAAGGAAGAGCTGTTTGCTTTGCTGACAGAGGAAGTTACCGCCTAAGAGTATCCAGTTGACAAGGAAGTGTACATCACCTCTGGACAATAAGTTGTGTCCAAAGGCAGCAGTGAACCTATGCCAGCAACCGATCATGAAGAGGCCGAGTCCAGAATGTGCCTTCATATCGCAGATGCTTTACAAAAGGGTGCAAAGACTGTTATGGTCAGCACAGTGGATACAGATGTTGTGGTCATTCTGGCTGGCATATTCTTTGACCTTCTAGAGAAACATCCTGATGTTCAGCTGTGGGTAGCATTTGGAAAAGGAAAACACTTCAGGTACTACCACATCAACTCCCTCTGTGGTGAACTCGGTGAAGGGAAATCCAGAGCACTTCCATTCTTCCATGCCTTCACTGGGTCAGATACTACATCACAGTTCAATGGAAGGGCAAAGAAGTCATCTTGGGAGGCCTGGAGGGCATTTTCTACAGCTACTGAAGCCTTCCACTTCCCTATGCAGTATCCTTTCACGCCTATGTCAGTTGAATCGCCTCTCTTCAAAGTCATAGAACAATTAACCTGCATTTTGTATGACAGCACAACCTCGTCTGAAAGCGTCAATGACCTGAGGAAGAAACTCTTCCCCCGCAAAGTACAAATGATGCAGAATCTCCCACCATCTCAGGCTGCTCTGATCCAGCACACAAACCGGAGTATATACCAAGCTAGCATCTGGTTGATGAGCCTGAAAACTGAACAGAATGTCCCTAGTCCTGATGCTTTTGGTTGGACTAATAATGACAACACATGGAAACCACTGTGGACAACAATACCAGAGGACGCAAAATGCTGCAGACAGCTCATCAAGTGTGGCTGTAAGGCTGAACCACTATGCTCAAGGAGATGCACATGCAGTAGTACAGGCTTGGAGTGCACAGCACTCTGTGAGTGCAGGGGAAGTTGCACTCGCTGAGTATGGGATATAATGTGGCAGCCATTTTGAATTTATGCAAATACGAAACTGTCCAAACATTATTATGAATTATCTTGTTTGGTTCTTTGTGTTAAAAACTTTATAAAAATTGTGTTAAATCACCTTTCAATAATGGAGTTACCTATCGTAATGTTCACCATATTGTTAATACATTTCTTACCAGCAAAAATAATTAAATGTGTTTTATTTACATTGAGTGATAACTTGTTAGCTAATAACCAATTGTACACATTTTTCAATTCTCTATTCATGGTATGAGGTAGAGACCGAATGTCGTTTCCAGAGTAAATAATCTATCATGTCACAATAAATGTGGTGAAAAAAGGTCAAATTGTAAAATGAGGTCATATTGGGATACAAAATGGCGGCCATTTTGAATTTATGCAAATAAGGAGTTGTCTAAATATTTTCCAAGTTATCTTGTGTGGTTCTTTGTATTTAAACCACCTATAGATTGTGCTAAATCACTCTTACATGCAATTAAGTAGAATTTATATGTGGTCAGAAATGCTATTCAGGCGGCCATTTTGGAAATTGGCGGCCATTTTGACCTGGACATTGCAGACTGGGCACCACCCTCTAATATACTTCCATGGGACCCAAACAACCAGTGTGCAAAGTTTGTTGCTTTAATCCGGCGTGTCATAATTTTTTCGCTAAGCCACCGGACTAACTGTACCTGGTAAGATATTGGAGGCATCTTCCCATGTACAGCTTGCTGATGATTATGCAAATAATTCTTCTGTAGATATAGATATTCTAGTAGGTCTTGATGTGTACTGGAGTCTCATTATGCCCCATGATTCTGTTCAGGTCGATGGAGTAGTAGCACAGAATCCAGTTTTTGGCTATGTTTTTTCTGGTTCTTGGCATACTACCTCATCACATTCAAACTTTGACTCTTCTCAGATGTTATGTATCTCAAGGGTATCAGACCATGATTTAGACAAGTTTTTGGACCTAGAGTCTGTTGGTATTAGCTCGAAGGAATCTGACGATCAACACAACTCAGACTGTTTTGCAGGAAGTTTCTAAGAATGTTCAGTAATTTGATGGTAGATATGAGGTAGCTCTACCATGGAAGAGTGAAGCAACTAAGACTGATCTGATAAACAATGAAAGTCTTGCATCAAAGAGACTAAATAGACTACATGCAAAATTAGACTAAGATGTTGAGCTGAAAGAAGAGTACTATAAAGTTTTTGAGGATTATGAAAAGGAAGGTATAATTGAGGAAATTCCAAGTCATGAAACTGTTAGTAAGTACCCAACATATTACATGCCTCACCGTCCAGTTGTTAAAGAAAGTAGTACTAGTACTAAGGTTAGGCCTGTTTTTGATGCATCTGCTAATAGCTACAATGGAGTTTCCTTGAATGATTGTCTTCTAACAGGCCCATCACTTAATCCTGATGTGGTAAAAGTACTGATCCGTTTTAGGAGATGGCCCATAGCTGTGACTGGTGATATTACCAAGGCCATTTTGCAAATTGGTGTGAAACAAGACGATCGAGATGTGCATCGTTTCTTGCTTAAGTGTAAAGATGGTACTGGTATAAAACACATTAAATTTATGTGTGTACCCTTCGGTAACACTGCCAGCCCATTTTTGTTAAATGCTACTGTTAGATATCACCTTGGAAAGTACCCACTGACTGAAGTAATAACAAAATTAAAGGAAGATATGTATTTGGATAATTGGTTAAGTGGAGCTGACAGTGTTGATGAAGTGTGCACTAAGTTCTGTGAATCATGTACAGTTTTGTCTCATGCAGGTATGCCTCTTACAAAGTGGGTGTCTAACAGCAAAATGATAACTTCCAGACTTAATGACAAATGTGACCACGTTGATGAAAATGAAGCTACTAATGTATTAGGATTGCAGTGGTGTAACTAAGTTGCTGTTCGCTGATGACACAGCATTGGTGGCGGATTCTGATGAGAAACTGCAGCGGGTAGTCAAAGAGTTTGGTGTGGTTTGTGGAAGGAGGAAACTGAAGGTGAACGTCAATAAAAGTAAAGTAATGGTGTGTAATAGGGGAGAGCATAGGGTGAATCTAGATGTGAAGCTGGATGGGGAAATATTGGAACAAGTAGAGTGTTTTAAATATCTAGGAGGAACAATAAGCAGGAGTGGAGGTATGGAAGTGGAGGTAAACAGAGACTGTGTGAAGGAAGGAAGGTTTTCGGAGCAATGGGAAGTATGTGGAAGACGAGAAATCTCGGAGTGAAAGTAAAAAGTGCACTGTATCAAGGAATTGTTGTGCCAACAGTGATGTATGGGGCTGAGACATGGGCTCTGAAGAAAAAGGAGAAAAGAGGGCTGGATGTGATGGAGATGAGCTGCTTGAGGAGTATGTGTGGAGTTACTCGTAGAGACAGATTGAGGAATGAAGAGATACGTAGGAGAGTGGGGCAGCAGGAACATTTGTCAGCCAGAGTGGACAGAAGGGTGCTGAGCTGGTATGGTCATGTTGAATGAATGGGAGATGAAAGGCTTACAAAGATAATATGTGAGTCAGGTACAAGGGGAGATAGAAGGGCAGGAAGACCCCCATTGAGATGGAGAGACTGTGTAAGAAAGGCTTTGGATGATAGAGGAATGACTATAGATCAGGCAGGGGAAGTGGTGGTGGACAGGAGTGAATGGAGAATGCTTGTGAATAGTTGAGTGAACACGTGGTCATTTGCAGTAAGGGGTCGGGCGCAAGTTGGACTAGATAATAGTCCATCAGGCGCCTGGCCCGGGGAGACGATTAATATGAAGGGTGTGCCTGGAAGTGTGGTGGGAGGGCTTGTGGCTTTGGCTCCGCTGCATGTCTGCCTGCCGAGATCGGAACCTCTCCGGGTGGTCAGGGGCCGGGGGAGTGCTGGAGCGACCTTGGTAACCCTGGTCTCTGGATCTTCTCCTGGGTGACCTGGTTGTGTGAGAGTTTGTGTTTTTTATCTGTGTTTATTTTTTGTTTTGTGTTGTTTTTGTGTTTTCCCTGTTCTTGCTCTGTCTTGAGTCGGCTACCCCCAAAATGGGGATTGGGCCTGAGCATATAGATAGATAGAATAACTTAAGATACATTTTCCTTTCAGGAACTAGAATTAGGTTCTCAGTTTGAGTTTGCATATACCAAGAGAACTATTCTTAGTCTGATTGCCAAGATCTGTGATCCTTTAGGTCTTATAAGTCCCTTTGTAATGTATGGCAAAATACTCTTTCGGGACATATGGAGATTAGGCCTTTCATGGGATGATTTGATCCCTCAAGAATTACAAAGTAAATTTGAAAAGTGGGTTGAAAGTTCTAAATTTTTAAAGTCGTGGTGTATTGAGAGATGTTACTTTTCTGACATCCCATGGAAGAGCCTGTCCAAAATTGAATTGCATGCTTTTGGAGATGCTTCTGGAAAGGGATATGGAGCGTATGTATTTATCAGAATCCCTTTGGAGAATGGCTCTTATAAGGTATCTTTAGTAGCATCCAGATCTAGAGTAGCACCAATTAAGACTGTAACTCTGCCAAGGTTAGAACTAATGGCAGCTCTGTTGTGTGCAAGGTTGATAACATTTGTGAGAAATGCTCTTCAACTCAGACAAGATACTTCCCTATTTTGTTGGACTGACTTAAGGATGAGCTCTCCAAACCACTGACATTACTATTCAATAAATCCTTGCAGTCTGGAACTATGCCTGATCAGTGGAAGCTAGCCAACGTAACACCGATATTCAAAAAAGGCAGCAAATCCCTACCCAGTAACTATCGTCCAATTAGCTTAACCTCAGTTGTATGTAAAATGCTAGAAACGGTCATACGAGACAGACTCGTAAATCACTTAGAGGAAAATAACATATTTAAAGATACTCAACACGGCTTTCGTAAAAAACGTTCCTGTTTAACAAACCTCTTAGACTTCTTCCACGATATCCTTAACCTCTACGATGAGAGTAAAGCTGTAGATATTATATACCTTGATTTTCAAAAGGCCTTTGACAAAGTTCCCCAGAAACGTTTATTGCTAAAACTAAAAGCGCATGGAATACAAGATGGTGTGTTGAAATGGATAGAAAATTGGCTCAGCGACAGAAAGCAAAGAGTAGTCATAAATGGTAAGGTATCTAAATGGACCAATGTAAGTAGCGGGGTACCCCAGGGATCGGTACTAGGTCCAATTCTCTTTCTAATTTACATCAACGACATAGATGAGGGTTTCACCTGTACAATCTCAAAATTTGCTGACGATACAAAAATTGCAAATAGCGTACTCTCAAAAGAACAAGTTGACGATATGCAACACAATCTAGATAAATTGTCATGTTGTGCCCAAATTTGGCAAATAAGTTTCAATGCGGATAAAATTATGTAAAGTACTACATATCGGATACCTAAATGAGAAAACAAACTATTCGATGAATGGCACTCAGCTTAAGAATGTAAACAGAGAAACCGATCTGGGAGTAACAATATCGAGTAACCTAAAACCGAGTCAACAATGTTCAGAAGTTGTTAAGAAGGCAAACAAAATAATTGGCTTTATAGGCAGGTCATTTGAGCATAAATCCAAAGAAGTTATCCTAACCCTTTACAATTCCTTAGTCCGCCTTCTTCTGGAATACTGCGTTCAATCCTGGTGCCCTTATTACCAAAAAGATATAAACAAGCTAGAACGAGTTCAACGTAGAGTTACCAAAATGATACCTAGCCTAAAGAACAAACCATACGAAGAGCGTCTTAGAGAATTAAATCCATTTCCTTTAACCAAGCGCAGATTAAGAGGTGACTTAATTCAAGTGTTCAAAATCATCAAAGGCATCGACAATATGGACTGTAGTAAGTACTTCACTATCGACCAATCTAATTACACACGGGGAAACGGTTGCAAAATTATTGGTAAATCTTTTAACTCACACGAGAATTTCTTCTTCAATCGAGTTGTCAACTTGTGGAATGGGCTTCCCCGAAACGTTATAGACTGCATCACCGTTGATTCATTTAAACTCTGCCTAGACAAATATCTCGCATCAAACCCGCGACTGACTGCGTTTGTAAATGAATAACTTTATTTTTATCCCCCCCTCAGTTACTAACCCATCTGTCCCCTACTAACTTCATAATCCTGCCACGGACATTAGTTCCAGGGCAGTAATTCCCTTTCCAATGTTCCCTTACCCACCCTAAACCACTGTTTGGACACTTGATCCTCAGTGTTTTGGAGGACAAGCAACCTAGAAGGGTCACTAGATATGTTGTTGCTTGATTTCCTTTGTACTCCTTTGTACTCTAAGATAGATCTTTCTTGGATCCAAGGAGACAATTATAAGTGGAAAATGTTTGTTGCTAATAGGGTCGCTGAAATTCAAGGTTCAACTCCACCTAGCTGCTGGCATCACTGGCCTGGTAAGGATAACCCTGCTGATTTAATTTCTAGAGGAGTATTAGCTGATCAGCTCTTAATGAACAGTTTGTGGTTAAATGGTCCCCCTTGGTTATCAAAACCATTATCCAGCAGCCAGGTGGGGAGAACCTTATTATCTACTAAGGAAGAAGCCAAATGTTTAGATGACATACCAGTAGTGTGTGTTACTGTCAACCCTTCATCACCTGTTTTTGAGATTACTAGATGGAGTCACTTTACTAAGGCTCACAGCATTGTGGCATGGGTTTTGAGATTCATAAATAACTGTAAACCAAATGTCAATAAGATTTCAGGTCCACTTACAGCTGATGGGTTAAACCATGCCAAAACAAAAATGATCTATTACGAGCAGAAACAAGTGTATCCACTAGAGATTAAGGCTTTGCAAGGTAACAGGTCTCTACCTAAAGGGTCTAGTTTGAGAAATGTTAATTCCTTTTTGGATAATCAAGGTTTATTGAGAATCAAGGGCAGACTTGAAAATTCAGAACTGAGTTATGAAAGTAAACAACCAATAATAATACCCAGAGGTCACCTTGCAAAGCTACTTGTCAGTTTTCAGCATACTCCAAACTCCATTGCTCCAAAATTTCAGACCTAAAGGAGGTGTATGTTGCTTCGCAAAATCTGAAATTGCCCTAGAGGAGGTTACTAGTTTCAATAGTCCCTATTTTGATTATTCTATATACAAATTAATTTCTGCTGGTAAATTTAAATACATATGTTGCATCTACCGTTCCCCAAATACTCCTCCAGAGCAAAGTCTTTTTGATTCTCTGTCCTCACAACTCAGCGTCCTCAACTTAAATGCTTCTTCTGAAATCACTGTGTTGGGTGATTTTAATGTCCATAATGTTGAATGGCTCACTCATTCAGCCAGGACTGATGATGCTGGTCTTGAATGTGAGCTATTTGCAGACTCATTTAATCTCACTCAACTAGTCAACCAACCCACCCGTGTACCAGATAATCCTAATCATAATTCCCACCTACTGGAATCATTTTTAACAACCAATTCAGAAAATTATGATGTTACAGTGAGGTCCCCGCTTGGATCTTCTGATCACTGTCTGATACAGGACACCTGTCTATCACCTACCACACCTTCTCACTCTGAACCTGTTTTGGTGACTAAATGGCATTACGATAGGGCAGACTGGGAGGGTCTTCAAGGTTTCTTTATTGATATTCCCTGGACCTCTTTCTTTTCTAATGATGCACACTCCACCTTGTTTTGGTGACTAAATGGCATTACGATAGGGCAGACTGGGAGGGTCTTCAAGGTTTCTTTATTGATATTCCCTGGACCTCTTTCTTTTCTAATGATGCACACTCCACCTTGAGCCACATACAAGATTTTGTAAAAATTGGAATGGAAACTTTTATTCCTCATCAAAAGTACAGTAAAAGATCTAATTCACCTAAATGGTTTGACCATAATTGTGCTAGAGTAACTGAACAAAAAACAATAGCCTACAATGCATACACAAGATCAAAAACACATGAAGCCTTTAATTACTTTAGAAACATCAGAAATAATGCCAAAACTGTATTCTATCTATTGCCTGACGCCGTGATCCCCGAAGGGGTGGCCACGAACGAACCGCCCCCATGCACCTCTGTCCCCAGTCAGTCGACGCCCCTCCCCCCAACCAGCACCGCCTTCGTTCATGTACTTCCTCACTCCATCCTTCCACCTCTCATTCGGTCTACCTCTCCCTCTCTGTCCCTCCACCTCGCTCTCATACTCCCTCTTAGTCATTCTCTCGCTTTCCATACGTTCTATATGGCCGAACCATCTCAAGTAGTTCCTTTTCACACTTTCCAGCACATCTACCTCCACACCACACCTCCTTCTTACTTCCTCATTAGTCTGTCTATCCCTCCATGTAACTCCGCACGCACTCCTTAAGTAATTCATTTCCACTGCTCTCACTCTTGGTCTGAGTCTTTCAACCAACGTCCATGCTTCGCTTCCGTAAGTCAGTGTCGGGATTACCACACTGTCATGCAAGGACTTCTTCACTTCCATACTGACCACCCTATTTCTTGTTACTGCTTTTAGCGTTCCTACAACCCTCTTCCCCTGTTGTACCCTCTCCCGCACTTCTTCATCCATAGTCCCATCTTTACTCAACACACTGCCCAGATACTTAAAAGAGTTGACGATCTCCATAGCCTGACCGTTCAGCTTCACCTCACACTCTGTGACTTCACCCCTTTCGAAGACCATAACCTTGCTCTTCCCCGCATTTACCTTCAAATTCCGTTTTTCGCACACTGTTCCAAACTCATTTACCAGACCCTGCAACTCCCATTCATTATCACTCATCAGAACTGTATCATCCGCAAACAGCAGTATAGGTAGGTTCCACTCAATTCCCTCCCTTTTCAGCGATACACCAACATCCACTGCTCTTGATAGTATTTCTTTCATGACTCCATCCATATATACAGTAAACAACTGTATTAAACCTAACTAAATCAAACTTTCTCCACAAGCAGGCAAATAAACTTCTAAATAATCCAAATGATAAAAAAATATTTTGGTCTACTCTTAACTCATTCAAATCCAACTTCACTACTGCTTCATCCATTCCACCATTAACATTTCCGACTGGCAATCTTGTAAGTGACCCACGAGGTAAAGCTAACCTTCTTGTGGATATTTTCTCCACCAACTCAACCTTAGATGAAATAAATCAAGATGTCCCTGTACTTAATTTTAATTCACCTGAAATTCCCTCACTTAAGATCCACACCAGACATGTCAACACTATTTTGCAGAATCACTCAGTAGATAAGGCTCCTGGTCCAGATGAAATTCCTCCAATAGTACTTAAGAATTGCTCCTTGGTGCTCGCTCCTGTATTGGCAAAATTTTTCCGTCTGTGTACTCATACCTCATGCTTCCCAGTACCCTGGAAAGAAGCAAATATCCATCCAGTTCCTAAAAAAGGTGCCTCTTCAGATCCATCAAACTACAGACCAATAGCTATAACTTCCACTCTTGGTAAAGTCTTTGAAATTATATTAAATAATCACATAATTAAGCATCTTGAGAATAATAAATTAATCAGTGATAGGCAATATGGTTTTAGACGATGTCGATCAACTGCAGACATTCTTTGCCTTCTTACGCATCAAATCAACCAAGCTACAGACCAACATGGTGAAACACATACAATAGCACTGGATATATCAAAGGCATTTGATAGAGTCTGGCATCAATCCTTATTGTCGAAGATGTCACACTACGGCCTTGCATCATTAGTTCCACTAATTTCTTCTTATCTTCATAACAGAAAAATATGTATAATGGTAGATGGCCTTTATTCTCAATTTCACTCAATAAATGCTGGTGTTCCCCAGGGATCAGTTTTGGCCCCAAATCTGTTCCTCATTCATATCAATGATCTCATATCTACCACTCATAATCCAATACATTCCTACGCAGATGACTCAACACTCCACAGTTCCTTCACATTTACCAATTCTTTCACCCAACCCGATCTTATAAATTCAAAAATAAACACTGCAATTTCTCTGAACCAGGACCTTTCTAGAATTAATGAATGGGGACAAAAGAATCTAGTTTCCTTTAATGCACAGAAAACCAAGTACATTAAATTTTCTAACCGACAGAATCTCACTGACTCCCATATATTTTTTAATGATGTAAATATTCCCACTTCCCCTAGTATTGACATTCCCGGTGTAACATTAACTACTAACTTGAGCTGGACACATTATGTTAGAAGCATTGCTAAGAATGCCTCTAAAAAACTGGGACTCCTGTACAGAGTTCGAGAATTCTTCACTGACGAGCAGTTGGCTGTAATATATAAAAGTCATGTGCGTTCTCAGATGGATTACTGTTCACCTCTGTGGAGTGGAAGTAGAGTGGTTGCATTGAGGCAGTTGGAACAAAATTCAAAATAAAGCTATTAGATTAATCAATAACCCTGCAATCACACAGGACCTTCCTACATTATCCATACGAAGAAACGTTGCATCCCTTGCATTATTCTACAGATATTTTCACAGCAATTGTTCCGAGGAACTTGCTTCAATTGTGCCGCCTCTCCACATCTTTCCCCGTAGAACTAGGGCAGCTGAGAGCGCCCATGAATTTACACTTTCTCCTCCACAATGCAGAACTTCTGCTTATCAAAATTATTTATCCCAAGAACTACTACTCTTTGGAATTCACTTCCCTCGAGTGGATTTCCTCAAACTTACAATCTACAAAAGTTTTAATCCAGTTGTTACAAACATTTTATGAATGGAGGATGCCTTTAGGCACATGTACCTTTTTGTTTTATCTGTGTTTTCCTTCCTCCGTTCAGAGTCTTAAAAAAAAAAAAAAATAAAACATTTCTTAAGCATGGAGGTGTTTTATCTATTGTGTCTACATTAAGAGGTAATTTCTGGATAATAGGAATTAGAAGATTAGCAAAGTCTGTCATCAGGGAATGTGTTAGATGCCAAAGACATAACTCAAGAGCATGCAATCAACCTGCACCTGCTCTTCCAGAATTTAGGGTTAATTATGCTGTTACGATCGGGTCTCGTATAAATCAGTGGCTCTTATACATTGGACTAGACTGGCATAAATGCAACAACGGAAACGCTAGATCCAACCCCTGATATATAATCCCGTCGAACAAAGAACACATATACCCTCCAGAGTTATATCTGCGATAGCGGGGTATCTTAACTCTCAGTATCTATGTGCTTCTACTATAGGCTATGTTCTCTGAAACAGCCTATTACCTATAACATATGGTTGCTTAGTTATGGTACACAAGGAAAAGATAGTTAATTTAATTAAATCACAAGAGTGATCTAATGCAAACAAGAAGAAGGTTTACTTAACGTTACGTTAATCAATAATATGTCACTCCTTTATGAAAGAAAGTGTTGTAAAGTCCACGAAAAAGTAGTACTCCTATTAACAAAACCGGTCTATGCTGGTTGTGTCTCTCTACAGCAACCTAGACCTCAAAATGCTTGTGTAGAAATAATGGGTATGCATAAAAGAGTATATGATCTAATTTAGCTAATGTCTACCCGGGTTAATAAAGTCTAGCTGGGATGTGCAAAGCTACAGAATTTTGGTGGAGCAAGGCAGCTCCTAGCCTAGTGTGGACCTTGGGTCTGTGCGGCCTGATTACGTTAATATGAAGGGGTGCTCTCATGAGGATTCTCGATCACAAGTATCGAGTATCCTCCTGGCGACCCTCAAAAGTAAAAGCAAATAGAGTTAGAACAGTGTTGGGTGGATTAGGCAAGTAGCCCTCACGCACTACACAGTCTAAACTCCAAGGTACACAGACAAAAGATTCACCCAGGAAACCCACAGAATCCGTAGTGTCGTGCAGCTCAAAAGTAGCCTACACACAGTGAAAACACCAACAGCAAGGTACCTGATCCCTAGTCTAGCATTATTTAACCCTGTAGAAACATTAGTGATTGATGGAGACAGTCCGAGCAATACAATCTCCCAAAAAAACAATGACTATCTTCAACCTTAGCCTAGTACATAAGAAATGTGAGATCCAGCATATAATACAGTCTGGCCACCAATTCAAGGTGTGGATGCAGGGAACCAGAGGGGGATTGATATTAATACAAGGTGAGGAAGTAGTGGAAATGATAGAGGCAGTAGAAGAGAAAGATTCTAAGACAAGAGTGTGGAACAGTTCAAGGGAGATGCTTAGAGTATGCTGTCTGGGACGGATCTGACCAGGATATTTCCAGGGACCGCATGGGTGGAGTCCCAGTTCGCAGGAATGGCACGAGGGCGCGCGACAGTCGCCCAGTAAGCATCCGCCTAGTAGGCCGTGTTAGGCAGGAGGCAACGAATCCCGCGAGGCCTATGTAAGGGGGCCGGCCACGCGCCACACTCACCACCAAGTCACACCACCTGGTCTCTCTCTCTCTCGCTCGCCTTCCCATCATTCAATTACTTAACACAATACTTTCAATTGACTAAATAAAATAGAAAGGATTGTGACAGACGAAAACAAAGAACAGTTCTGAACTGTTTGCAACACAAGCTTTCTCGAGAAGGAAAGTACACAATGATAGGTAGACTGTAGCTACATTCTCTGCCCTGGCGAGTCCTAGCGAGTAAGCGATGCGGTTCTGGGGGAAGCGGTGAGTGTCACACCCCACCCAAGATTTTTAAGAGGCTCCAACTATGAGCTCTAAATCTGACACGCAGAACCCATACAAAATTCGCCACTCCTAGTCACCCAGCGACAATGAAATGTAAAGCACAGTTCTCTTCAAAATAACACATTATAAAAATTAACAACCCCTCCCAACACAATAGATTAAATTACATAGTTATGCTCATAAGAGCGAGCTTCACTAGCCCAGCCTTCTGAGAGGAGTACAACTCAGAATTTCTGCTATAACATACTTAAAATTTTTTTTACTATCAAAGAAAGAGTTTTTATAGGATTTTTATATTTTTAATATGTTTATGGCGGCTGCACTACAGGGGCAAGCCTAGTTTTTTCTTCTATACCAACACAGCAACTCCTACTTTACGACCCAATACGCTGGGCTACCCACGCGAGCCAACAAGCACCAGACGTAAACATACTAATCAAACCAAAGTAGGAGGCTACCCTTGTGATGATCTACCCCGGGTCTTCCACCCTCGATAAGCAATCTGCAATCACATTCTCAGAACCGGCAATATGGCGTATGTCTAGGTTGTATTCCTGCAACATTAATGACCACCTGGTCAGCCTCATATTCCGGTTATGGAATTGATTCAGGAACTTGAGGGGGTGATGGTCGGTGTAGATCACCACAACTGGTCCATTGGCTGGAACATACACCTCAAAGTGCCTGAGCGCTAGCACAATCGCCAGCAGTTCCTTCTCAACTACTGAATAGTTCTGCGCCGAGTTGAACTTTTTTGAGAAGAAACTGACTGGGTGCTCCAGCCCATCTTCGTCTGATTGCATCAGAACGGCACCAGCCCCCACACCACTGGCATCATTTGCCAGCTGGAATGGTCGGCTAAAGTCCGGGGCCCTGAGGATTGGGTGAGTACACAACAGGTGTTTTACTAGCAAAAAAGCCCTCTCACACTCAGGCGCCCACTTAAACTTTCTATCTTTGGCCAATAGGTCCGTCAGAGGAGCCAGCATAGTAGAATAGCCCTTTATAAAGCGGCGGTAGTAACCAATCATGCCCAAAAACCTCATGATCTGCTTCTTGGTGGATGGCCTGGGGAAGTGGTTAATAGCCAATATCTTGTTCTGTGGGGGGCACACCTGGCCCAAACCCACCATGAACCCCAGATACTGCACGGTAGCCCGCACAAAATCACACTTTCCCAGGTTGACCACCAAGTTTGCCTCGCTTAATTTCTTAAATAGGGATTCTACTTGTTCACAGTGGCTCTTGATATCGTCATCGTAGATAATGACGTCGTCCAGGTACACGGTACAGTTCGGAATGTCAGCCACTAACTCGTTCATCAAGCTTTGGAAGGTCGCTGGTGCGTTCTTTAGACCGTACGGCATGACATTACAACGATATGTAGCACCATCCACCACAAAACCACACATCTCTTTCGCCCGTTCAGACAAAGGCACCTGCCAGTAACCTTTTACCAGGTCCACCTTGGTCAAGAACTTGGCCCTGCCAATCTTGTCTACACAGTCATCGACCCGGGGAAGAGGATATGGGTTGGTGGGAGTCAAGCCGTTTAGCCTGCGGTAATCAACACAGAAGCGCACCTTGCCATCCGGCTTAGGTTGCAGCGTTACGGGAGATGTCCACTTTACCGCCCCCTTCTCGATCAGTCCCTGTTGCAACATATACTCCAACTCCGCCCGGAGGGCCGGAAGTTTAACAGGGGGCACCCTATAGGGCACTGATTTGAAGGGTGGGTGGTCTCCGACGTCAACGTCATGCACCTCATGAGTAGTGAGGCCTGGGTGTTCCGCAAATACAGTAGGGTATAAACAGAATAGGCGCTCGACAGCCACACGCTGTTTCTCAGGTAGGTGTTGCAAAGCCTCATGAGCCGCCTGTCTCGTGTTTCCCGCCCACTGATCTGCAGAAACATGATAATCCCAGTTGTCATCCACCTGCGCATGACTGTCCCGTTCTCCTTCTCCACCTTGACTGCTGAAAGTCATCACGGGGACAGTGAGAGGCTCAGGTGGGCGCCTCACATACTCCTACATCAGGTTGACATGACATAACTGATTCCTCTTACGCCTGTCTGGAGTGGCCACCAGGTAATCTAAGTCCGAGAGCTTCTCTGCTACCCTATAAGGACCAGCGTACTTTGCGGATAATGGGTGACCTACAAGAGGGAGTAGTATCAACACCTCCTGACCCACGTGAAACTCCCTGAGTTTCACCTTGTGGTCGTACCTGTCCTTCATGAGGGCCTGAGAGCCTACCAGATTGCGGCCAGCCAACTCCAGACTACGCAACATTCGTTCTCTACTCTCAAGTTCGACAGCACCGTCACTACACTTTAGAACCTCCGGGTCTTCTAGCTGCAATTTTCGAATATCTGAGGGAGCTAGCCTGTCTAAGTGATTACGAAACAACTCATGCCCTCCCCCAACATCGAACTTTGCATCCCGTTGCTCTCTCCGTGTATACCGTTGCTGCCTCTGAGTCTCTTTAAGCCCTGCCTCTACACTCTCAGTGACAGGTGGTGGTGCTTCTCCAGACTCCAATAGCGGTGCTAATACTGAGTCCCCGAGAAGTGCTGCTGGTACTAGACTCTCCACCGTATCAGCTTTCAGCAACTTCTCGTGACCGTTCCTCCGCTTATTTGGAGACTGTTGGTTAGGCTGTGACTCCCTGGATGCGAGAGATCTGGTTACAACACACGCCATTGGTTGCACCTGACACCTCTCAACCCTCTCCTGTTCCTCCCCACTCACGTCGGCCGGCTCCTCGGCAACGACTAAGGGTGAAACCTTAGAAGCAGGCACCGCAAAGTCATTGCCGAGAAGGAGGTCGACGCCCCCAACAGGCAATTTCTCCACGATTCCCACATCCAGTTCGTGAGTCACACCGTCAACTTCAAGCTCCATTCTAACAAGCGGGTATGACCTAGTTGCATTAACTCCCTGCACCACAACTACCCGCGCCGCGTTTATGGGTCTACCAGTGAAATTCTTCAAGAGTGTCTGAGAGGCACCTGTGTCACGCAAAAGCTGTACCCCGTGCTTCTTGCCCCCCCACTTCACGCAGCCATGCCCTCTATGGTCGCAAAAGGCATCGCGGACAGGGTTCGAGCCTTCCGGATCCTTCTTCACTGGCGGTGCTCCATCCTCTGATCTTATGCCTCCAGCAAACACAGAAGACTTCTGGAACACCCCAATGCTGCGAGCCAATGACACAGCCACCGTGGGAGGTCTGCTCGGACAATCTTTTGTCATGTGCCCCTCTTTGTGATGGTGATAACACTCAAATTTCCCCTTGGACTTATAATGAGGTGTAAAAGTCCCCTGACCCTTCTTAAACGGGGCGGTGCTAGGTTTGTGATCAGTCTTGGTGTCATTGCTTTTAAATTTATGTGTCCATATTCCGGGGAGGGGGAGGGTAACGCTCCTTAACGCCTACATCGTTTCTCTGTGCAGAGCCGCACCCCCGAATTAGTGACAACCGACGATCAGCCATCTCTGCTGCTTCTACGAGAGTTCTTGGGTTCTTCTCTTTAAGGTTTAATGTCAAGTCGCCGCCCGTACACTTATAAAACTGCTCTAGAAGCATCAACTGTTTCATCTCATCAAACGTAGTTGTCTTCTCTGATCTGAGCCAGTTTCCCATAGCGTCGGACAGGTCCCGGGCGTGCTCCAAGAAGGTACTGTCTCGCCCCTTAGTCACACCCCGGAACTTTAACCTATATGTCTCGGGTTGTAGCTCGTATGCCCGCAGGACAGCCTCCTTGAGCTCCTCATAAACAACGCAGGACTCCAAAGGCAGTGCATCGTAAGCCTTGAGCCCCTTACCTACGAGTCTAGAGGACACAAGGGCCGCCCACTTAACTTCAGGCCACTGATGCTCCCGGCACTTCTTCTCAAATCTATTGAAAAACTCTGTGACACCAGACTCGTCTGTGACGTTAACCACTCCGTTAGAACCGCATGGCTTGTCCTACAGTGACTCGCTAGGATCGCCAGGGCAGTGGATGGGGCTACAGTTTATGTATTAGAGTGTGCTTTATTTCATATGAAAGCTTGTGTCATGGGCAGTCCAGAAAGGCTCTTTGTTTTCACCCATGTCAAGGCTTTATATATTTAATTGTAAAGTATATGTTTTATCATTAACTAGTAATGATGGGATCTGGGAGAGAGAGAGAGAGTAGAACAGAGTGAGAGGGAGCGCGCAGTGTTTTCGTCCCGCTCGATGACGTCACGGCTGGCTGCCTCGTGGGGGTTGGTGGAGAGGTCGTTACCATGCTGCTAGCTCCCTTGCTAGTGGCTGGAGGACTTGTAGCCGCTTTTTTCCCACGCGCCTCGAGCTAGTGCGAGTATATATACAGTTCCTCGCCACTCTCTCCCTCAGATCTGGTTTCTAGAACGCACCCACCTTTTTTCCTTGCTACCTGTCCCCGCTCTGCACCTGAGAATCTTTTCCTCTGCCTACCTCACTCTTTTTTCATATCTTTCACCACCTTTTTATTAATATTATACCCCCTCTGGTTAACTCTGCAAAATCAGCTTCATGCTGGCCAGTTGTATTGTGCGTTAAGGTCTGATATAACCCATGTATGTTAGTTGTTGTTGTTGTTGTTCCCTAAGCTGCCTGGCCGAACAGCCCCGAGTCCCTGAGAAAGGCCATGGCCACGATCGGGCTTTCCCACAGAGCTCTCATTGAGTGTAGATTGTGTTGTTGGCGTAAGTGGTTGTGTGAAATGCAGTCTTCTATGATGTGTTTAATGGTATGGGGTGCTGTGTTACATCCCGGGCAGGCGTCGACAACGGAGTCATCCAGTCTCTTCTGATAGCTCAGGAGAGCTGGATGGTGTCCGCATCTCAGCCTGGCCAGGTGGACTCTGTCCTCGCGAGGAAGGGAGGATTCGGAAGGATGGATTTCGGGAGGTCGTGCATGCAGCTGTGTGTTGTCTGTGAGTGAGTGGATGGATCGGTGAGAGATATGAGTATGGATGTGCTTCTGGATGTTGGTTCGGGGTGGGCAGGGAGGGAGAGAGGACAATAATTGTGTGTGATACCGTGTGCTGGGTGTTGTTTTGATATTTCTTGGTGTCTGTGGGTGTGTTGCCATGTAGTTTAGTGGGTGGTCTTGGTTCGTGGAGGCTGCTGCCAGGAATTGAGTGCCTCTCATGTCCAGATGGTCTTTGACTTTGAGGATTTTGGTTTCTTGATGTAGGTGATCTGTGGGTGCAGTAGCTGTGCAGCCTGTAATGATCTTCAGGGCTTTGTTTTGAATAGTCTGTAAGGTCTTATGATGTGTTTCAGCTAGGTTAGAAGCCCAGGCTGGGCTTGCGTATTCCATCACTGATCTTATGTATTGTTTATATACTGTGGTGGTAGTTTCTTTGTTGTGTCCAAATTTTGTGTGAGCAAGTGACCTGAGGGCGTTAAGTCTGGGTGTCAGTTTCTTTTTAATGTTTGTGGTGTGCTGTTTGAATGTCATATGAGTATCATATGTTACTCCTAGGATTTTTGGGTGTGTGTGTATGTGTTAGGGGTGTGTTGTTTATGGTGAGTTGAGGGATGTATTCGTGTTCTCCTGTCCAACTTGTGAGCAGGGTTGCGGTGGATTTGGCTGGGGCTAGATTAAGTCTGTTTGTAGTGCACCAGCCATGTAGTGTGTTGAGATAGGGTTGAAGGAGATCTGTTGCTCTTTTTGGGTCATGGTGTGTGCATGTGAGTGTTATGTCATCTGCATAGGAGGCTAAGTTTATTTGGGGCGTATTGGGTGTAGTTATATCGTGCATGTACAGATTGAAGAGTGCGGGCGATAGGACGGATCCTTGTGGGACTCCGTTTGGAAAGTTTCTGATTTTAGATGACTGACCGGCAAAAGATACGTGTGCACATCTGCCTGCTAGGAAGTTGGCCAGCCACCGTTTTGTGTTGTTGTGCATGTTTGTGTTGTAGATTTTGTTTGTTAGGTTGTGGCGGGGGATGGCATCGAAGGCTTTACTAATGTCGAGTGTGGCTAATAGTGATCTGTGTGGTGGTCTAGCTGAATTGATGCCGTCGAAAGCTCTTTGTGTAAGGTCTGTGAGAAGAGTGTTTGTGGAGTGCAGTGGCCTAAAGCCATGTTGTGTTGGAGCTAGGGGTAGGTCAGGTGTAATTAGTTGTAATACTAGGCGTTCCATGACTTTGGAGGGGGAGCAAAGGAGTGTGATGGGGCGGTGCGAGGAGGGTAGCGTGGGGTCTTTGTTGGGTTTGGGGAAAGTGATGATGATACCATGCTTCCAAATGTCTGGTATTGTGTTGTGTGAATAGCTGTAGTTTGACTGTATGTTAGTTGTTAAGATAAGTGGATCACGAGGCATTGGTTGGCATTTATATTGTTTAAGTACCGCGTCCTATAATTATTAGTGTTCTGCTGGATTAGATAATGCTAGACTAGGAGTCTGATATTATAAGGTATTCTTTCCTATGAGTGCTGGCTTTAGTTAAAAGCGGCACGACATACCTGAGAACTGGAGTTGATTGAGTAAATTCTAGTCTGTGTGCCATTGAGAATGGAGCATGCACGAATGAGGGCTTTTTGCCTATACTATTCTGCACTGTTCTAAGCTCATTGTTTGTCTTTGAGGTACGCCAGGAGAACGCTTAATACTTCGGTATTAAGGTTTCTCAAGAGAGCTACCCTTCCCTATAACGTAATATTTGACGCACAGACTTGAGATTTGCACTAGGCTATGCGGCATGCCATGCGCACCAGTATCTCGTATCATTGACTCTAGCTAGACTTTATCAGTCACCTTAGACATTAAGTATATTAACCTAATTACTCTTTTTATGCATACCCATTTATGATTACACAAGCATTTCGCAGCCTAGTTTGATGTATGGAGACACAAACGACTTAGGCTCTTTTTGTTGATAGGAATACTGCATTGTCGTGGCGATTATTATTGTTGTAGCGTTTAGGATATTCTTGGCCCCGACTGCATTATATATTCTGCCTTTTTGTGTGCATAGCCTGCACAAGCATTGTTCCGCTGCCTGCCTTTTTGGGTTCCATTTCCGATACGAGCATCTTTATAGCATCTAACATTTAAAGAAGATTCCTTGTTAGTGTTGAAGGACTTTAGTGCACTTTCTTTCATGCAGGAGTGCCTGACATTTATTGATTAAAGTAACGTAAGCTGTAACTTCTCTTACCACCTTACTTTGCATACCATAACCAAGCACCTTCGGTTATAGGTAGTAATAGGCTGTTTTCACATAACATTAAGCCTAGAGTAGACGCACATTTATTGAGAGTTTGATAGCCTATTATTGCATATAGAACTCGGTAGAGTATTTGTGTTCTTTGTTCACTGGGAATATACATCAGAGATTGGATCTAGCGCTTTCCGTTGTAGCATTTATGCCATTACTAGTCCAATGAATAAGAGCCCTGATATATTTAAACCCCAGACGTAACAAATGGCGACCTTACCTAGGATTTGGTGAACCTACATTTATTAGCAGGGAACATTTGTTGTTTTGGAGAATATTTTGCGGGGATCAGCAAGAATAATTTTTTTTGGCAACATAGTATAGCCCTTGAGTATTTCCGATAATTTGTGTGTGTATATCGAGGTATAAGAGTTTGGGGTGCTTCTTTTCTTAATATTGTGGTGAGAAATTTTTGTGAGCATCATGTCTTATACCGGATCAGAGGAGAATGGAGACACAGTACGTAATGTCGAGACTGAGGAACAGCAGTATGGTGAAATGGTTAATCAGGGTGGGTTGCCCCTGGGGGGACCACCGGTAATTTTAAACCGTAACCGTGTTCCTGATCAGTCTGTCTCGCACTTATGGAAACTGGTTCCGGTGTTTGATGAGAGTGGGGTAACAGAATTTTTCGCACGCTTTGAGAAGAAGTGCCAGGAACACCAGTGGCCAGAGAATAAATGGGCAGCACTTGTATCCTCTAGATTAAGAGGCAAGGGTCTTAAAGCCTACGATGCATTACCTTTGGAGTCTATGTATTGTGTATGAGGATCTCAAGGAGGCTGTCCTGAGGGGTTACGAACTGCAACCAGAAACGTACCGTTGAAGTTCCGGGGTGTAACTAAGGGAAGAGATAGCACCTTTTTGGAACACGCCCGGGACTTGTCCGATGCTATGGGGAACTGGCTCCGATCTGAGAAGGTAACAACGTTTGATGGAGTTAAGCAGTTGATGATGTTGGAGCAGTTCTTTAACCTCTGAAGTGCGCATGGGGGTAATTGGAAACGTCCCCCTGTGCTGACGTATTTGAGGTGTTTCCGTCACTAAAATATTCATTGTGCCATTAATAGCATTAATACTTATCCATATGCGCCTATTATGGGTTGATTATAAAGGTATTAACCTGAAACAACAATAAAACGAGTGAAAACAGCGTTTGGATGGTCAAAATCGGAGATATAGCCCGCGAGTTGTATAATGTATGTGTGAGGCAATCTGCTTTCCCGCCAATTTCCCCCAAGGCCACTGAGACACAGTCGATCGATACTCTCTCTCTCTCTTGCACTCGCTTGCTATCAGTGATGACCACACCCTCCAATCGGATTTCTAATGTTAGCACGAAAATATACCTCAGAATAAGGGAATAACAGGGAAAATAGGTGATAACTGAAGGAGAGGAGGAAAGTGGGGAAGGAGGGGAGGTAGAGGACTGAGATTTTGCATGGCCCAGGGGCCAAAACAAAAAAAAAAAATAAAAAAAAATAATTTTTTTTTTTTTTTTTTTTTCGATGTCAAAAGTTGATTTTTTTTTTCTCTGACTCTTAAGAGTCTCCCCGCAGTGCGCCGGGGGAACTCTTAAGAGTCTCCCCGCAGCTCCCGGGTTAAGAGCACGGGCGGTGATCTAACTTTGAACTTAAAGGAGAAAAACCCAAGAACTCTAGTCGAAGCAGCAGAAATGGCTGATCGACGGCTGTCGTTGATTCGGGGTTGCGGGTCCTCACAGAAGTACGATGTAAGTGCTAAGGACCGTTATCCTCCCCCTCCCCGTAACAATGACACATTTAAACAGAAGAGCCATGAAACTAAAACTGAATCCAAACCTTACACCACACCGTATGTGAAAAGTCAGGGGCCTTTTACATCACAGTATAAGCCGAAACCGAAATTTATGTGTTTTAGTTGCCACCAGGAGGGTCATAAGGCAAATGAGTGCCCTAGTCGACCTCCTCCGGCAGCCGTGTCTTTTGCCCACGGCATTGGAGCGTTCAAGAGGACATCGGAGTTTGTTAGAGGCATTTCTTCTGAGGTAAATACACTGCCAGTGCAGAAGGATCCGGAAGGCTTATTCCCTGTCCGTGATGCCTTTAGTGACCACAGGGGACTCGGTTGTGTGGAGTGGGGGGGGTAGAAGACATGAGGTGAGAATTTTGCGTGACACTGGGGCATCGCAAACATTGTTGAGGAATTTCACTGGTAAACCTGTCAATACGGCGCGGGTGGTTGTGGTTCAGGGAGTTAATGCAACAAGGTCATACCCGCTTGTAAGAATGAAGATGGAAGTTGATGGTGTGACTCGTGACCTGGATGTAGGAATTGTGGAGAAGTTGCCTGTTGGGGGCGTCGACCTCCTTCTCGGCAACGACTTTGCGGGACCTACTTCTGAGGCTCCACCCTTGGTCGTTGCCGAGAAGCCGGCCGACGTGAGTAGGGAGGAGCAGGAGTGGGTTGAGAAGTGTCCGGGGCAGCCTATGGCGTGTGTTGTCACCGGAGATTCTGCATCCAGGGAGTCACATTCTGGTCAACAATCTTTAGATCAGCGGAGGAAGGGTACCGAGAAGGGGTTGAAAGTTGATGCGGTTGAGAGATTAGTATCAACGGACTTTCTCGGGGCTCATTATTAGGACCACATTTCGAGTCTGGAGAAGACCCAGTAACTGTTCCTGAAGAGGCAGAGGATGGGCTTAAAAAGACGAAAGAGTTGAAGGAGGACAGTGATGCACAGTCGGGAGATGTAGCAACAAGGTACCCTGACGCGTACCTCATGAGAAATTGGGTCGGCGAAGACGGTGGTCCGAAGCTTGCTAGTGTATTTTTCCCGGTATGGTTACCCGCAGGGATTCAGTCAGTCCAGGGACCCAACTTCACTTCTAGCCTCTTGGTTCAAGCAATGCCGCAGCATGAGATTGTTGGGGTTGTGTCATCTGCGTATCATCCGGAGAGCCAGGGTGTGTTAGAGCGATGGCACTCAGCCTTGAAATCTGTGCTTCGTTGTTGTTGCTTTGAGAGTGGGAGGGATTGGGATCTTGGCCTGCCAGGTGTTTTGTTTGCTGTGTGGGAGGTACCTGGGGAGAGTTTGGGATTCAGCCCTAATGAGCTCGTCTTTGGACACCGTGTCAGAGGGCCTCTCCATATGGTTGAAGAAGTATGGGAGGGCGCAGAAAAACCTTGTTCTATGCTCAAGTGTGTCCTCAACAGTCGAGAACGGATGTTGCGCAGTCTGGAGTTGGCTGGCCGTAATTTGACTAGCTCTCAGGCCCTCAGGAAGGACAGGTACGACCTCAAGGTTGAACTCAGGGAGTTTCACGTGGGTCAGGAGGTGTTGATTCTACTGCCCCCTGTAGGTCACCCCTTATCCGCGAAGTACGCTGGTCCTTATAGGGTGGTGGAGGAGCTATCGGACCTGGTTTACTTGGTAGCCACTCCAGGCAGACGGAAGCGCAATCAGTTATGTCGTGTTAATCCCATGAAGGAGTATGGGAGGCACCCCCCTGAGCCTCTCACTGTGCCTGTGATGACGTTTAGCGGTGGAGAAGGAGAACAGGACAGTCAAGCTCAGGTGGAGGATAACTGGAAGGATAAGAAGTTCAAATGGGCGCCTGAGTGTGAGAAGGTGTTTAGGGAAGTAAAACACCTGTTGTGCACTCACCCGATCCTCAGGGCCCCTGACTTTAGCCTACCTTTCCAACTAGCAACGGAGGCTAGTGGTGTGGGGGCTGGTGCCGTCCTTGTGGAAAAGGACGATGATGGGCTGAAGCATCCTGTTAGTTTCTGCTCGGAGAAGTACAATTCGGCCCAGGGGAGCTGCTCTGTTGTCGAGGAGGAGCTGCTGGCGGTTGTACTTGCTCCGAGGCATTTCGAGGTCTATGTTCCAGCCTATGGTCCGGTCGTTGTAGTTTACCCAGATCATCACCCTCTCAAGTTCTTGGACCAGTCTCACAATCGGAATATGAGGCTGACCAGGTGGTCACTAAGGTTACTGGTATGTAACCTGGACATACGCCATATTGCCGGTTGTGACAACGTGGTTACAGATGGTCGTTCAAGGGTATATGATCCTGGGTAGATTGACACACGGGTAGCCTCCTGCTTTAGTTTGGATAGTATTTTGCGCTTGGTGCTTGTTGGCTCGCGGTTGTAGCCCAGCGTATTGGGTCGTAAAGCAGGAGTTGAGCATTTGGTATAGAAGAAAAAACTAGGCTTGCCCCTATAGTGCAGCAGAAATAAACAAATTATAAACATAAAAATCAAATAAAAACTCTTTCTTTGATAGTTGAATTTTTTTAGTATGTTATAGCAGTAATTCTGTGTTGCACTCCTCTCAGAATGCTGGGCTAGAGAAGCTCGCTCTTGAGGAGCATAACTACATATAATTTAACCTATGGTGTTGGGGAGGGTTATAATTTTGAAAAATATTTTGTTGAAGAACTGTGCCAGAGATTTTACTGCCGCTGGGTGATGGGAAGTGGAGATATAGCATGGGTTCTAACCATCAGATTTTTGTGAGGCTTGGGGCCTCTGAGAAAAATCTTGGGGGGGTGTGACGTTAACCACTCCGTTAGAACCGCATGGCTTGTCCTACAGTGACTCGCTAGGATCGCCAGGGCAGTGGATGGGGCTACAGTTTATGTATTAGAGTGTGCTTTATTTCATATGAAAGCTTGTGTCATGGGCAGTCCAGAAAGGCTCTTTGTTTTCACCCATGTCAAGGCTTTATATATTTAATTGTATATGTTTTATCATTAACTAGTAATGATGGGATCTGGGAGAGAGAGAGAGAGTAGAACAGAGTGAGAGGGAGCGCGCAGTGTTTTCGTCCCGCTCGATGACGTCACGGCTGGCTGCCTCGTGGGGGTTGGTGGAGAGGTCCTTACCATGCTGCTAGTGGCTGGAGGACTTGTAACCGCTTTTTTCCCACGCGCCTCGAGCTAGTGCGAGTATAAATACAGTTCCTCGCCACTCTCTCCCTCAGATCTGGTTTCTAGAACGCATCCATCTTTTTTCCTTGCTACCTGTCCTCCGCTCCGCACCTGAGAATCTTTTCCTCTGCCTACCTCTCTCTTTTTTCATATCTTTCACCACCTTTTTATTAATATTATACCCCCTCTGGTTAACTCTGCAAAATCAGCTTCATGCTGGCCAGTTGTATTGTGCGTTAAGGTCTGATATAACCCATGTATGTTAGTTGTTAAGATAAGTGGATCACGAAGCATTGGTTGGCATTTATATTGTTTAAGTACTGCGTCCTATAATTATTAGTGTTCTGCTGGATTAGATAATGCTAGACTAGGAGTCTGATATTATAAGGTATTCTTTCCTATGAGTGCTGGCTTTAGTTAAAAGCGGCACGACATACCTGAGAACTGGAGTTGATTGAGTAAATTCTAGTCTGTGTGCCATTGAGAATGGAGCATGCACGAATGAGGGCTTTTTGCCTATACCATTCTGCACTGTTCTAAGCTCATTGTTTGTCTTTGAGGTACGCCAGGAGAACGCTTAATACTTCGGTATTAAGGTTTCTCAAGAGAGCTACCCTTCCCTATAACGTAATATTTGACGCACAGACTTGAGATTTGAACTAGGCTATGCGGCATGCCATGCGCACCAGTATCTCGTATCATTGACTCTAGCTAGACTTTATCAGTCACCTTAGACATTAAGTATATTAACCTAATTACTCTTTTTATGCATACCCATTTATGATTACACAAGCATTTCGCAGCCTAGTTTGATGTATGGAGACACAAACGACTTAGGCTCTTTTTGTTGATAGGAATACTGCATTGTCGTGGCGATTATTATTGTTGTAGCGTTTAGGATATTCTTGCCCCCGACTGCATTATATATTCTGCCTTTTTGTGTGCATAGCCTGCACGAGCATTGTTCCGCTGCCTGCCTTTTTGGGTTCCATTTCCGATACGAGCATCTTTATGGCATCTAACATTTAAACAAGATTCCTTGTTAGTGTTGAAGGACTTTAGTGCACTTTCTTTCATGCAGGAGTGCCTGACATTTATTGATTAAAGTAACGTAAGCTGTAACTTCTCTTACCACCTTACTTTGCATACCATAACCAAGCACCTTCGGTTATAGGTAGTAATAGGCTGTTTTCACATAACATTAAGCCTAGAGTAGACGCACATTTATTGAGAGTTTGATAGCCTATTATTGCATATAGAACTCGGTAGAGTATTTGTGTTCTTTGTTCACTGGGAATATACATCAGAGGTTGGATCTAGCGCTTTCCGTTGTAGCATTTATGCCATTACTAGTCCAATGAATAAGAGCCCTGATATATTTAAACCCCAGATGTAACAAATGGCGACCTTACCTAGGATTTGGTGAACCTACATTTATTAGCAGGGAACATTTGTTGTTTTGGAGAATATTTTGCGGGGATCAGCAAGAATAATTTTTTTGGGCAACATAGTATAGCCCTTGAGTATTTCCGATAATTTTTGTGTGTATATCGAGGTATAAGAGTTTGGGGTGCTTCTTTTCTTAATATTGTGGTGAGAAATTTTTGTGAGCATCATGTCTTATACCGGATCAGAGGAGAATGGAGACACAGTACGTAATGTCGAGACTGAGGAACAGCAGTATGGTGAAATGGTTAATCAGGGTGGGTTGCCCCTGGGGGGACCACCGGTAATTTTAAACCGTAACCGTGTTCCTGATCAGTCTGTCTCGCACTTATGGAAACTGGTTCCGGTGTTTGATGAGAGTGGGGTAACAGAATTTTTCGCACGCTTTGAGAAGAAGTGCCAGGAACACCAGTGGCCAGAGAATAAATGGGCAGCACTTGTATCCTCTAGATTAAGAGGCAAGGGTCTTAAAGCCTACGATGCGTTACCTTTGGAGTCTATGTATTGTGTATGAGGATCTCAAGGAGGCTGTCCTGAGGGGTTACGAACTGCAACCAGAAACGTACCGTTTGAAGTTCCGGGGTGTAACTAAGGGAAGAGATAGCACCTTTTTGGAACACGCCCGGGACTTGTCCGATGCTATGGGGAACTGGCTCCGATCTGAGAAGGTAACAACGTTTGATGGAGTTAAGCAGTTGATGATGTTGGAGCAGTTCTTTAAGAGCACGGGCGGTGATCTAACTTTGAACTTAAAGGAGAAAAACCCAAGAACTCTAGTCGAAGCAGCAGAAATGGCTGATCGACGGCTGTCGTTGATTCGGGGTTGCGGGTCCTCACAGAAGTACGATGTAAGTGCTAAGGACCGTTATCCTCCCCCTCCCCGTAACAATGACACATTTAAACAGAAGAGCCATGAAACTAAAACTGAATCCAAACCTTACACCACACCGTATGTGAAAAGTCAGGGGCCTTTTATACATCACAGTATAAGCCGAAACCGAAATTTATGTGTTTTAGTTGCCACCAGGAGGGTCATAAGGCAAATGAGTGCCCTAGTCGACCTCCTCCGGCAGCCGTGTCTTTTGCCCACGGCATTGGAGCGTTCAAGAGGACATTGGAGTTTGTTAGAGGCATTTCTTCTGAGGTAAATACACTGCCAGTGCAGAAGGATCCGGAAGGCTTATTCCCTGTCCGTGATGCCTTTAGTGACCACAGGGGACTCGGTTGTGTGGAGTGGGGGGGTAGAAGACATGAGGTGAGAATTTTGCGTGACACTGGGGCATCGCAAACATTGTTGAGGAATTTCACTGGTAAACCTGTCAATACGGCGCGGGTGGTTGTGGTTCAGGGAGTTAATGCAACAAGGTCATACCCGCTTGTAAGAATGAAGATGGAAGTTGATGGTGTGACTCGTGACCTGGATGTAGGAATTGTGGAGAAGTTACCTGTTGGGGGCGTCGACCTCCTTCTCGGCAACGACTTTGCGGGACCTACTTCTGAGGCTCCACCCTTGGTCGTTGCCGAGAAGCCGGCCGACGTGAGTAGGGAGGAGCAGGAGTGGGTTGAGAAGTGTCCGGGGCAGCCTATGGCGTGTGTTGTCACCGGAGATTCTGCATCCAGGGAGTCACATTCTGGTCAACAATCTTTAGATCAGCGGAGGAAGGGTACCGAGAAGGGGTTGAAAGTTGATGCGGTTGAGAGATTAGTATCAACGGACTTTCTCGGGGCTCATTATTAGGACCACATTTCGAGTCTGGAGAAGACCCAGTAACTGTTCCTGAAGAGGCAGAGGATGGGCTTAAAAAGACGAAAGAGTTGAAGGAGGACAGTGATGCACAGTCGGGAGATGTAGCAACAAGGTACCCTGACGCGTACCTCATGAGAAATGGGTCGGCGAAGACGGTGGTCCGAAGCTTGCTAGTGTATTTTTCCCGGTATGGTTACCCGCAGGGATTCAGTCAGTCCAGGGACCCAACTTCACTTCTAGCCTCTTGGTTCAAGCAATGCCGCAGCATGAGATTGTTGGGGTTGTGTCATCTGCGTATCATCCGGAGAGCCAGGGTGTGTTAGAGCGATGGCACTCAGCCTTGAAATCTGTGCTTCGTTGTTGTTGCTTTGAGAGTGGGAGGGATTGGGATCTTGGCCTGCCAGGTGTTTTGTTTGCTGTGTGGGAGGTACCTGGGGAGAGTTTGGGATTCAGCCCTAATGAGCTCGTCTTTGGACACCGTGTCAGAGGGCCTCTCCATATGGTTGAAGAAGTATGGGAGGGCGCAGAAAAACCTTGTTCTATGCTCAAGTGTGTCCTCAACAGTCGAGAGAACGGATGTTGCGCAGTCTGGAGTTGGCTGGCCGTAATTTGACTAGCTCTCAGGCCCTCAGGAAGGACAGGTACGACCTCAAGGTTGAACTCAGGGAGTTTCACGTGGGTCAGGAGGTGTTGATTCTACTGCCCCCTGTAGGTCACCCCTTATCCGCGAAGTACGCTGGTCCTTATAGGGTGGTGGAGGAGCTATCGGACCTGGTTTACTTGGTAGCCACTCCAGGCAGACGGAAGCGCAATCAGTTATGTCATGTTAATCCCATGAAGGAGTATGGGAGGCACCCCCCTGAGCCTCTCACTGTGCCTGTGATGACGTTTAGCGGTGGAGAAGGAGAACAGGACAGTCAAGCTCAGGTGGAGGATAACTGGAAGGATAAGAAGTTCAAATGGGCGCCTGAGTGTGAGAAGGTGTTTAGGGAAGTAAAACACCTGTTGTGCACTCACCCGATCCTCAGGGCCCCTGACTTTAGCCTACCTTTCCAACTAGCAACGGAGGCTAGTGGTGTGGGGGCTGGTGCCGTCCTTGTGGAAAAGGACGATGATGGGCTGAAGCATCCTGTTAGTTTCTGCTCGGAGAAGTACAATTCGGCCCAGGGGAGCTGCTCTGTTGTCGAGGAGGAGCTGCTGGTGGTTGTACTTGCTCTGAGGCATTTCGAGGTCTATGTTCCAGCCTATGGTCCGGTCGTTGTAGTTTACCCAGATCATCACCCTCTCAAGTTCTTGGACCAGTCTCACAATCGGAATATGAGGCTGACCAGGTGGTCACTAAGGTTACTGGTATGTAACCTGGATATACGCCATATTGCCGGTTGTGACAACGTGGTTACAGATGGTCGTTCAAGGGTATATGATCCTGGGTAGATTGACACACGGGTAGCCTCCTGCTTTAGTTTGGATAGTATTTTGCGCTTGGTGCTTGTTTGCTCGCGGTTGTAGCCCAGCGTATTGGGTCGTAAAGCAGGAGTTGAGCGTTTGGTATAGAAGAAAAAACTAGGCTTGCCCCTATAGTGCAGCAGAAATAAACAAATTATAAACATAAAAATCAAATAAAAACTCTTTCTTTGATAGTTGAATTTTTTTAGTATGTTATAGCAGTAATTCTGTGTTGCACTCCTCTCAGAATGCTGGGCTAGAGAAGCTCGCTCTTGAGGAGCATAACTACATATAATTTAACCTATGGTGTTGGGGAGGGTTATAATTTTGAAAAATATTTTGTTGAAGAACTGTGCCAGAGATTTTACTGCCGCTGGGTGATGGGAAGTGGAGATATAGCATGGGTTCTAACCATCAGATTTTTGTGAGGCTTGGGGCCTCTGAGAAAAATCTTGGGGGGGGTGTGACGTTAACCACTCCGTTAGAACCGCATGGCTTGTCCTACAGTGACTCGCTAGGATCGCCAGGGCAGTGGATGGGGCTACAGTTTATGTATTAGAGTGTGCTTTATTTCATATGAAAGCTTGTGTCATGGGCAGTCCAGAAAGGCTCTTTGTTTTCACCCATGTCAAGGCTTTATATATTTAATTGTATATGTTTTATCATTAACTAGTAATGATGGGATCTGGGAGAGAGAGAGAGAGAGTAGAACAGAGTGAGAGGGAGCGCGCAGTGTTTTTGTCCCGCTCGATGACGTCACGGCTGGCTGCCTCGTGGGGGTTGGTGGAGAGGTCCTTACCATGCTGCTAGCTCCCTTGCTAGTGGCTGGAGGACTTGTAACCGCTTTTTTCCCACGCGCCTCGAGCTAGTGCGAGTATAAATACAGTTCCTCGCCACTCTCTCCCTCAGATCTGGTTTCTAGAACGCATCCATCTTTTTTCCTTGCTACCTGTCCTCCGCTCCGCACCTGAGAATCTTTTCCTCTGCCTACCTCTCTCTTTTTTCATATCTTTCACCACCTTTTTATTAATATTATACCCCCTCTGGTTAACTCTGCAAAATCAGCTTCATGCTGGCCAGTTGTATTGTGCGTTAAGGTCTGATATAACCCATGTATGTTAGTTGTTAAGATAAGTGGATCACGAAGCATTGGTTGGCATTTATATTGTTTAAGTACCGCGTCCTATAATTATTAGTGTTCTGCTGGATTAGATAATGCTAGACTAGGAGTCTGATATTATAAGGTATTCTTTCCTATGAGTGCTGGCTTTAGTTAAAAGCGGCACGACATACCTGAGAACTGGAGTTGATTGAGTAAATTCTAGTCTGTGTGCCATTGAGAATGGAGCATGCACGAATGAGGGCTTTTTGCCTATACCATTCTGCACTGTTCTAAGCTCATTGTTTGTCTTTGAGGTACGCCAGGAGAACGCTTAATACTTCGGTATTAAGGTTTCTCAAGAGAGCTACCCTTCCCTATAACGTAATATTTGACGCACAGACTTGAGATTTGAACTAGGCTATGCGGCATGCCATGCGCACCAGTATCTCGTATCATTGACTCTAGCTAGACTTTATCAGTCACCTTAGACATTAAGTATATTAACCTAATTACTCTTTTTATGCATACCCATTTATGATTACACAAGCATTTCGCAGCCTAGTTTGATGTATGGAGACACAAACGACTTAGGCTCTTTTTGTTGATAGGAATACTGCATTGTCGTGGCGATTATTATTGTTGTAGCGTTTAGGATATTCTTGGCCCCGACTGCATTATATATTCTGCCTTTTTGTGTGCATAGCCTGCACGAGCATTGTTCCGCTGCCTGCCTTTTTGGGTTCCATTTCCGATACGAGCATCTTTATGGCATCTAACATTTAAACAAGATTCCTTGTTAGTGTTGAAGGACTTTAGTGCACTTTCTTTCATGCAGGAGTGCCTGACATTTATTGATTAAAGTAACGTAAGCTGTAACTTCTCTTACCACCTTACTTTGCATACCATAACCAAGCACCTTCGGTTATAGGTAGTAATAGGCTGTTTTCACATAACATTAAGCCTAGAGTAGACGCACATTTATTGAGAGTTTGATAGCCTATTATTGCATATAGAACTCTGTAGAGTATTTGTGTTCTTTGTTCACTGGGAATATACATCAGAGGTTGGATCTAGCACTTTCCGTTGTAGCATTTATGCCATTACTAGTCCAATGAATAAGAGCCCTGATATATTTAAACCCCAGACGTAACACGTCAAATACAGGGACCAGTTTGAGAAGGTGCGACAGAGACTGATCATGCGCACGGTTTCCAGTACCGAGTCGCTGTCCCATCGTCTCAACACGAGACTTCTCTAAATCCATGTCGGCACAGTATCTTATAGATTCTAGTTCAGTCCTAAGCTCAGCTTCCCTCGTCTGTTGCTGCATCCTAGCCAGCTCTTTTCTCTCTTCTATCTTAGCTAGCTCTTTTCTCTCTTCTATCTTAGCTAGCTCTGTCTGCTGTTGACTCTGATGTTGCAGCTTTGCCATCTCGAGCTGAAAGAGCATCTCCGGGGTCAAACCTTGAGGAGGAGGAGGAGATGCAATGATGTTAGAAATACCCAGTGATCCCCCCAGGGGCAAACCACCCTGCCAGTCACTACCCACCTGCGGAAGCGTGCTCAGGGTCGGTACTCCAATAGGAGGATTGGGATTCGAGTGAAGGGGAGGCTCGGCCAAAGGGCTCTGAGCACTCACCCTACCTCGTACGCCAGTCACCCCTCCCAGCACACACGTCATCAGGTCATCCTTGGTCATGCCACTAGTACATACATGACCGATAGCTGCGGCTAAGCACTGGAGACCGTACCGATTAACACCCGCCAACCGGTCGGAAGTAACAGGCCATTGTAAAAAATTCCTTGCATCCTCCTCACTGTTCACCAAGTTAACAACCTGCCCATGCTGCTGCTCCTCAGCTTCTACATCACGTACTGTGTCTTCATCCTGCACTGATCCGCTATAAGACATGATGCTCACTGAAGATTTTTCACTTTGATACACAAAAAAGAAGTACCCCAAACTCTTATACCACAATATTCACAATAAACATTTCTCGGAGGCCGCTTAAGAGCTATATTACTTTGCTAAAAAAATAATTCTTGCATGTCCTCAAAAAATATTCCACAAAATCAACAAATGTTCACTGCCTAAACTGTGAGAAAAATCTGCACAATAACCTGCAATTATATGTCAGTTCACCAAATCCTGAGCTAGGTCGCCATTTGTTACGATCGGGTCTCGTATAAATCAGTGGCTCTTATACATTGGACTAGACTGGCATAAATGCAACAACGGAAACGCTAGATCCAACCCCTGATATATAATCCCGTCGAATAAAGAACACATATACCCTCCAGAGTTATATCTGCGATAGCGGGGTATCTTAACTCTTAGTATCTATGTGCTTCTACTATAGGCTGATGTTCTCTGAAACAGCCTATTACCTATAACATATGGTTGCTTAGTTATGGTACACAAGGAAAAGATAGTTAACTTAATTAAATCACAAGAGTGATCTAATGCAAACAAGAAGAAGGTTTACTTAACGTTACGTTAATCAATAATATCTGTCACTCCTTTATGAAAGAAAGTGTTGTAAAGTCCTCAAGCACCGAACAAGGAATCTTCTGAATAATGTCGGATGCTACTAAGAAGAACGTATCGGAAATGGAACCACAAAATAGCAGGAGGCAGGACAATGCATGTGTAAGCTAAATACACAAAAAGGCTGGACCTATAATGTTATTGGACACAAGAATATTATAAGCGGTGCAACAGTAATAATGCTCGCCACGAAAAAGTAGTACTCCTATTAACAAAACCGGTCTATGCTGGTTGTGTCTCTCTACAGCAACCTAGACCTCAAAATGCTTGTGTAGAAATAATGGGTATGCATAAAAGAGTATATGATCTAATCCAGCTAATGTCTACCCGGGTTAATAAAGTCTAGCTGGGATGTGCAAAGGTACAGAATTCTGGTGGAGCAACGCAGCTCCTAGCCTAGTGTGGACCTTGGGTCTGTGCGGCCTGATTACGTTAATATGAAGGGGTGCTCTCTTGAGGATTCTCGATCACAAGTATCGAGTATCCTCCTGGCGACCCTCAAAAGTAAAAGCAAATAGAGTTAGAACAGTGTTGGGTGGATTAGGCAAGCAGCCCTCACGCACTACACAGTCTAAACTCCAAGGTACACAGACAAAAGATCCACCCAGGTAACCCACAAAATCCGTAGTGTCGTGCAGCTCAAAAGTAGCCTACACACAGTGAAAACACCAACAGCAAGGTACCTGATCCCTAGTCTAGCATTATTTAACCCTGTAGAAACATTAGTGATTGATGGAGACAGTCCGAGCAATACAATCTCCCAAAAAAACAATGACTATCTTCAACCTTAGCCTAGTACATAAGAAATGTGAGATCCAGCATATAATACAGTCTGGCCACCAATTCAAGGTGTGGATGCAGGGAACCAGAGGGGGATTGATATTAATAAAAGGTGAGGAAGTAGTGGAAATGATAGAGGCGGTAGAAGAGAAAGATAATAAGACAAGAGTGTGGAACAGTTCAAGGGAGATGCTTAGAGTATGCTGTCTGGGACGGATCTGACCAGGATATTTCCAGGGACCGCATGGGTGGAATCCCAGTACGCAGGAATGGCACGAGGGCGCGCGACAGTCGCCCAGTAAGCAGCCGCCTAGTAGGCCGTGTTAGGCAGGAAGCAACGAATCCCGCGAGGCCTATGTAAGGGGGCCGGCCACGCGCCACACTCACCACCAAGTCACACCACCTGGTCTCTCTCTCTCTCTCTCTCTCTCCCGCTCGCCTTCCCATCATTCAATTACTTAACACAATACTTTCAATTGACTAAATAAAATAGAAAGGATTGTGACAGACGAAAACAAAGAACAGTTCTGAACTGTCTGCAACACAAGCTTTCTCGAGAAGGAAAGTACACAATGATTGGTAGACTGTAGCTACATTCTCTGCCCTGGCGAGTCCTAGCGAGTAAGCGATGCGGTTCTGGGGGGAGGGGTGAGCGTCACAATGCACCCCCATTTTCTGTAACTGGTCTTGACTTTGCTGGTCCTCTATTATGTGCTGATTGCCCATCTAAAAAGTTTTATGTTTTGCTTTTCACCTGTGCTGTAGTCAGAGTCATACACTTGGAGCACTCAGACTGTATGCTTGCTATCCGCAGATTCATAGCCCGTAGAGGACTTCCATCTATAATATATTCAAATAATGCTAAAACCTTTATAGCACCTGTTAAGGAACTGCAGAAAGTTTATGGTCACCTATCACCACAGTGGAAATTTATAGTTCCTCGTTCTCCATGGTGGGGAGGTTGGTGGGAACGCTTGATTAGGTCAGTAAAATCTGCAGTCAGGAAAACTTTAGGTGGTAACTATGTATCCAGAAGTGAATTAGAAACCACTCTTCATGAAGTGGAAGCTTGTGTCAACTCCAGGCCTCTAACATATGTTGAAGATAAACCAGATGTTTGCAATCCTCTAACGGTCTAACCCCTTCACATTTTCTTATTGGAAGAGGCACAGGCTTTCAGACTCATGTAAATACAATTCCTTCCCACATTTCAAGTAAGGATTTAAGTGATAGGGACATTTAAGAAGGCAGACCCTTGATAACTTTTGGAAATTGTGGAGTAGTGATTATATCAGAAATTTACCTCCTGTTGTTAAGGGTTTCAAATCAAATTGTAATCTTAAGAAAGGTGATTTAGTTTTGTTAAAGGAGGTTAATACTCCCAGGTTACATTGGCCATTAGGTGTAATAGTTGATACCTTTCCTGACAGGAATGGAATCATTAGAAGTGTTAAAGTCAAGACCTCCAGTGGAGTAATCAACAGATCTGTACAGAAACTACACAACCTTGAAATTTCTAGCTCTGATTCTGTCACCAGTAATTTAGAAGGAACCCAGAGTTCTTCAAATACCTTGACAATACCTAAGGATTCAATTACAGATCGTACGCGTTCTGGTCGCTTAATTAGGACTCATCTTAGATTAGATTTGTATATTTAACAACTTAGAATCACAGTTGAAATTTAGGGTCGTGTATAGTTATATATAAATACGGCTAGAAATTCCTTTTAGTTATATATGAATACGGCTAGAAATTCCTTTTGGGTGCCCTGTATTTTTGCTTTATGTACTTTGCCCAAATGTGTTATGTATTTCTTTGATAGTAGTTATAAACTCCTATGTGGGGAGTATGTTGGAATTAGCATGATTAAGATACATTTGTTTAAGTTACCCTTAAAAGTTTGACTAAAGTAAACGTTTTATTTTATGCTCATGTCCAGTAATTTCTGAATATTTACTTATTACCTATGATAATGAATGTATCTATCTATCTATCTATCTATATGCCCAGGCCCAATCCCCATTTTGGGGGTAGCCGATAATGATAATGTATGCATGTATTAATATAATTTCTCATCAGTACATATACTTGTTAATTGATATAATTTGCAGTTAAGAGAGTAATAATTAAGGAGTTACATAATTTCCATGTATTGCATATTTTGTGGATTCCTTTGTAACGTTTATGATTTTTGAATAATAGAAGACTTGAGACATCTAACAAGCTTGGACGGTGTTTTCCTCACACTTCTCCATTTGTAAGTGCTTAGCCACAAATGTTGCAGTGAATTACAACAACCATGATTAACTTAATATCCAGTATTAGAGAATGGCCAGTAAGTCGTAGGCGTGTGCATAAACCTTAATCGTCTTGCTGGTGTAATGACTAAGGTGTCTACAAATCTGTGTGTGATAAACCGGGTTCGAATCCTGGTGTATCACATATATGCTTTCACTAATTTCATTGGAGGTGTTTGGTGTTGTGGTGAAATTAATAAAAAATAGATTAGAATAATTAATTACGAACAGTGTGCACATTATGAGGGTAGATGAGGATGAGAGAGGGTTGGTGAGGTTGGCTAATGGGCTGTGGAGTGTTGACTGTTAGGATATGGTAAAGAGTGGAAGGGTATTTATTAAGGGGGGATGGGCCGGTTTTCTGGACCGTTTTCTCCCTCGTGTTTAGCTCCATTAGTTTTCAGATTTTAAGATGTTTGCCCCATTAGTTAGTTGATTTTAAGAGCTTTCGCCCCATTTCTTCGTCAATATTTAAACCTTTCGTGCTATTTAGGTGTCAATTTTTTCCCTGGCGAACAATAGTGAGCCTGTAATGTTGGAAGAACTGGCCTTCGGCCGGGAATTTTTTCTACCGAAAAATGTACAAATTAATCTAAAAGGGGGATCTAATGGATGCTTTTTTTTAAATTTGATGGAGGACTAGGGAGGAAACTAGACAAATAATATAAACATACATAAATGAGCAAATAAATAAGCCCATCTCCCCTTTAGGATAATTAATAGGAGTACACTGGACGACATGACGTTCTATATTTAAATTAGTAATCGAATCATCATAATCATGAGCATCAATATCGATGCACTCATTTGAATTAGTATTGAATAAAAGAACGAGGCAATGCAATACTTTATACCAGTCATTATGCTTCAGAACTTGACTTGAACGAGGCAATGCAATACTTTATACCAGTCATTATGCTTCAGAACTTGACTTGAACGAGGCAATGCAATACTTTATACCAGTCATTATGCTTCAGAACTTGACTTGAACGAGGCAATGCAATACTTTATACCAGTCATTATGCTTCAGAACTTGACTTGAACGAGGCAATGCAATACTTTATACCAGTCATTATGCTTCAGAACTTGACTTGAACGAGGCAATGCAATACTTTATACCAGTCATTATGCTTCAGAACTTGACTTGAACGAGGCAATGCAATACTTTATACCAGTCATTATGCTTCAGAACTTGACTTGAACGAGGCAATGCAATACTTTATACCAGTCATTATGCTTCAGAACTTGACTTGAACGAGGCAATGCAATACTTTATACCAGTCATTATGCTTCAGAACTTGACTTGAACGAGGCAATGCAATACTTTATACCAGTCATTATGCTTCAGAACTTGACTTGAACGAGGCAATGCAATACTTTATACCAGTCATTATGCTTCAGAACTTGACTTGAACGAGGCAATGCAATACTTTATACCAGTCATTATGCTTCAGAACTTGACTTGAACGAGGCAATGCAATACTTTATACCAGTCATTATGCTTCAGAACTTGACTTGAACGAGGCAATGCAATACTTTATACCAGTCATTATGCTTCAGAACTTGACTTGAACGAGGCAATGCAATACTTTATACCAGTCATTATGCTTCAGAACTTGACTTGAACGAGGCAATGCAATACTTTATACCAGTCATTATGCTTCAGAACTTGACTTGAACGAGGCAATGCAATACTTTATACCAGTCATTATGCTTCAGAACTTGACTTGAACGAGGCAATGCAATACTTTATACCAGTCATTATGCTTCAGAACTTGACTTGAACGAGGCAATGCAATACTTTATACCAGTCATTATGCTTCAGAACTTGACTTGAACGAGGCAATGCAATACTTTATACCAGTCATTATGCTTCAGAACTTGACTTGAACGAGGCAATGCAATACTTTATACCAGTCATTATGCTTCAGAACTTGACTTGAACGAGGCAATGCAATACTTTATACCAGTCATTATGCTTCAGAACTTGACTTTACCTATTCAAAGTTTCATATTGGAGTAATTGCATTAGTGCTTACGACAACGTCCCACCTTGCAGTCACTCCGAAACTTACGTGATGAGGCCAAAACACGCATATCTTCTGATCTGTTCGATTGGGGCAGTGAAAATCGTTATACTCTCAATTATTCCATCTATCTACTCGTCACATCTTCCTCGCGACTATCCCTTACAATGTTTATATACCGGATATATATATATATATATATATATATATATATATATATATATATATACTGTATATATATATGTATATATATATATATATACCATACACAATTACAACACATAAACACATACGTGTACTTAAAAAAAAACCACACACACACAATACACAAGTGCCTATGTACACTTCCCTCTAATCCACACACACTCACAATTACATTCATACACACACAATATAATAAACACACACACACCACACACGCAAGGATAATAGCTGTTGACATTGAAAATGATAGAAACAGTTACAACCCCACCCCCCCCCCAACCCCAAAAACACACACACACACACAACGAGATGGATAGATATTGACATTGAAAGGATAGAAACAGTGACACCTCCCCCCCACAAAAAAAAAAAAAATACAAAATAAAAATACACACACAATGGTAAACAAAGGAAGCAGGAAGAGATAACCCCAGATAACAGACACACACACACACAAACGCACACACTTACAGTAAGTGCTTCGCATGTCTCACTCCCTAGACTGGAACAAGACCTCACGGGCCTCACCGTGTTCAGCGGTGGAGTGTAAAGGCTATCAGCCTATGCCCGAGAGACAGTAGTTGGAATATAGAGAAAAAAATAAAAATAAAACACACACACACACACACATGGAAATACCGATAAAGGGCATTGTGTACAAATCCCTGGTCATTTGGTTCCAGCCACAGACCTGACGACAATTAAGCTACAATATTTTCCCTTTTATTCTCCATTTGTAGCACTTTCTTGGGTTTTAATATAATGACTTGCTCTAATTTCCGATGTCCGTGACTTTGCGCCAGGTGCCTGATCATTAGTTTCCCAATGTTTCGTTGTTTTCAGTAGATTTAAAGAGAAAGTTATGATGAAAGCCGGTGAGTTAACCAGGCGGGTTGAACAAACAATATGGCGACCGAGTGAAACTTGGGAAGCATGCTGGTTGTCCCTTGGGGGAAATATCGTCTGAATAATACATTAATTATAATAAATACCTGATAATTGCAGGCTTAAGGTTAAAGAAAGTCTTAATATTTAAGTTTTTTTTTATTAAATTTGGTCAGATTATACACTTAGCACCAAACATGATGATAGACATAGGCCTATGATATTGTTGTCACAATTAGAATACTATAATATTGCATAACAGGGCATATTCATTGTTTTTTTCACAAGTTATTTAGGAATATTCACGAAATAGTAGGTTAGGGCTACTTCATCCACAATATCTCACTCCTTCGGAACTTGTCTCGTGACAATCTCGTCGCGATCGAAGTTATCTGGTAGACTATCGCGTTTATTGCGCTACTGTCTCACTGTAATCGCCCGGTCATACCAAAAACAGCGTTGCCAATAATGACGGATCGCTGAAATAGCAATGAAGGACGCAATGACATCGTAATTAATCGATATTGTCGCAATGATGTTGCACAATTGTCGCACAATATTCGCAATTATCGTTTGAAGGTCGACCAATTCGCACACCTTTTCCATGAGTTGCGACAAACGAGACCTTGGTTCGAATACTGAGATTCTACTGAGATAAGGTGAGAATGAAGTGAGACAATGCCTGATTATGTCGCATTTGTTGCAGCAGTCGTCCATTCGCAGCCGGATTTTAAACTTTTCAAAATCTAACGGCGATCCTAGCGACTTCTGGGGGACTCGTTGGGGAGGTTTGTGAGACTATTGTCAGAATACTGTGATTGATTGCGACTTTATGGTCGATTAATGCGAATACTGGACATAGAAAAAAAAAAAATGTCGCAAGCTGTCGCATCCCATTCGAAGTCGCTGAGTTGCACAGTGGGATCCCGCCTTTACTCTTCAATAACACAAATCAACGCTTCATCTTCTCTGAATATTCTTGGTGCCTCTTTTTCTTCTGATCTTTCTTGGTAAGACCATATCACCACTATTGCTATAGCAGCTTCCCAGAAGTTAAGTGTGCTCAATCGTCTCCGAGGGTTCTCTATCCCCTCCCGCACAGCAGCTTAAGGGGCCTTTACACAGTCAGGAGTGCGAGCTAGAGTCACTAGGAGTAGGGGACAATTCACGGTGAAAATCGATGGCTCATATTGACTCTAGCGACTCATAGTGACTCTAGCTACTCATAGTGACTCCTGTTAGACTCCCACTAGCTCGCACTCCTGACTGTGTGAGGGCCCCTTTACTCAGTACAGGGGCACAGTGCGCCATGTGTGGTGAGGTTTCACCCATATTGCATTCCTCGAAAGGGTACAGTAATTTTTTTTCTTTTCTACAAACTTTCTCTTGCAATTTTCCTACAATATTTCACTACGCGCCACAATGTTGTATCATTCTCACTCTTTATACCGCTAGTACAATAATCAGTGTTCTTGAGAGCTCTCTCAGTGTAGAGTGAGAGGCACCCACCTTTCCACACAGTCCCACTCCTATTCTGTCCAACTTTCTAACCCAAGAGTAAACCGATTTTCCCAGTCACCCTTCTACTTACAAAGTTAACTTTCGCGTGTGCCGACATTTTGTCTCTAACGTACCTGTACCTTGAATTTGGTTCCCTATCACTCTTTCAACTTTGTGGGCGACACTTGTTACAGGCATCATTGCCTTTTGTCTCCTTCACAGACATAAAATCAAATCAGTATGTTCAATATTTAATAAGAAAAACATAGACTACATTAAATATGGTACCCTACTGTATATGGTAGCATATCAAGTTGAGCTAGAGCTGCTAGATCATCAGTGTTTATTTGATTTATTGTATTCGATGTAGGCCTACAGCACGTTTTAGAATATATGTTTGAATCCTTGCATTAAATGGTTAAGTCTTTGTACTACACCACTATTTTGTCTTTGCATAATCTAAATAAATCCATCAAGGAAATATTAGCTCAATTCATCACATATACTGTACAGTATGGTCGTGTGTACAGTAATGGCGTGAATATAATTATATTAGTTACCCTGGCCCACATTATACAATCAAGAAGTGGTATTGATGCTGAGATGTTAACCCTGATATTCTCTTTATATATTTATTATTATTATTAGTAGTAGTAGTATTATTAGTAGTAGTAGTGGAAATAGTACTAGTAGTGGTGGTAGTAGTAGTATATTATCTTTATTTTATTAATTTCACCACAACACCAAACACCCCTAATGAAATTAATTAAAGTATATATGATCCACCGGGATTCGAACCTGGGTTATCACACACAGATTGTTGCCACCTTAACCATTACACCACCAGGACGGTTGTTATGTTATATTTATTTTGTATATATATATAATTACAGTATGTATATATTTATTCGTTCATATATATTTGTAAGGGGGGGGGGGGAAACACAAAATCTAATAATGTGATGGAAACATAAACTGGAATAAGGAGTAAAAGGAGATAGAGTGTTACTTTCACTAGATTAAAATGCAAATGCCAAAACTAGATGATTGAAGGGGAGAGGGAATATTGATACGTAATGACGATGAACAAACTACCTTAGATTATTGTGAAATATAGCGTCGACGGAGATTGATAAACATGATTGGACAGCTAATATATTTAATGTGCTATGATTAAGACACAATATTCTGCGCTAAATTCCCAATAACGTGGAAGAAGGGAGCGAAGAAGGAATGAAAATTATGATGGGTCTGTAAGTAATCAGTAACATTTATTTGAGAATGAGATCATTAAGGGGTAGTGCTTGGGTTTTGGTCTATATATTTATTTATTAATATATTTTTTAGTTTCCTCGCTAGACCTCCATCAAGCTTAGAAAAACACCCCCTAGACCCCCATTCAAAATAAATAAATTCTAGAAGAACTAATAAAAATAAACATGAGGGAGAAGGACGTCCAGAAAAAGCGAGTAGTACCCCCTTAAAATTAATGAGAAGGGGGCAGCATGAGAAATATCACAGTACGGAATTAATGTATTACGTTCCTAAACATAAGGGCAAACATGTATATTGTCATCATCGTACGATTTTATCTAGTGTGATCAATTTCAAGGTATCTATGTATGACAAACTCATAATTATGAATCATTAACCCGAGAGAGATCTATATACTGCAATACTATAACGTATCATTTTGGTATTGAATTAACACATTGTACATTAGCTCCGACAATCTTTAATCATATTGTGCACTATGTCGTTTTGCTGAAAACCACATTTATCAGTCTTATTTGCTTCGACCAAATCTAACTTACCTACCTGCTAACATAATCTAGAACATACCCTACGACAATACAAGGTTGATATAAAACATGTGGGGACACAGACTTGTGAGTAAACTGGTGTAGGCAAGTTGGGCGATGGATGAAATTAGGAAAGGAGTCGAGATGGATATGTTATTTTGTGTTCAAACGTGATGTTGCTGTTATAAAGCTAGCACTCTTAACAGTTTGAGATTCAAACAAGTTATACCTACACTGATACTAGCTTACAGCCTTACACAGTAGGCCTAGATTTATATTATACAAAACATTCTTTGATACACTGCCCTATAGGGCTTTGTAGCATATTATAATATATTCACTATATATATATATATATATATATATATATATATATATACTGTGTAAGACTGTAAGCTAATAACAGTGTACCATATAACTTGGTTTACATTTCAAACCGTTACGAGTGCTAGGATTCATAATTGAGAAATGCGTAATTGTAAAAAGACGTATTATCTTTCTCAAACAATGAGCTATCCGTATCACTATAGTTTATAGTTCTAAACCACCTTAGAACAAAATAAACCAAGACAGATGTACCGTCGTGTACAAGTGCTACAAACTGGTAGGGTATACTCTTGTGCTATTATGTTCATATACTGTAAGATTAACTATTGATGATAGACAAATTTTGATTAGATACATGGAATTTGTTTGAAAAAAAATGCTTGTTATTTCATATATAAATACCAATCGTACTTACTCAACATTTGTTGGAAAAATATAACAATATTAGTCCCCATCACTTTTACCTAAGATTATATATGTTTTGGGGGGTTTTGCCACTGTATTATTGTAGGACGACCTTTCCTCTATATATTGAGATATAAATCGATTGTACTAAACGTAATTTCAAAATACAACAGTATCTCTGTCTATTGTAGTTTTATTAATATCGCCCCAATCGCTTAGGTGTAGTAAGAATTAATGTTGAAGAATAATACTGGTTTTCATTACTCGTAACTCAAATAATGTTATATATAATCGACTACAGGATCATGATCACCATATCATACTGCACCATTGTACCCATTCACATCAAGCTCCAAAATCTAACTGCAGAAATGTACTGTTATGTTTATTCAAATTCAAACATTATGAATGTTTGCGTCCTGAACCGCCCCTTTCCGATATCCCACTACGAACAAATTGTTAAAGTTCAGATATTTGGGAACACACTCTCAGCCCTCTGGTTCGGAGAGGAACTGTCAAGGTAAAACAAAAACATAATAAATAAGAAACTCGGAAAATTAAGAAATGGATTTGGCGCTAATATCACCCTTATTACAAGTTTACCAATATTGCAAGTGCAGTATATCTTCCGCAGTGCGTGTGTGTTGTATACCTTGATGGTACCATCCTAGTTAATGAGTTTAGTTCTGGTCGGACCAGCTTCATTGACGGAAGAAACTAACAAAAACAATGCATTTTGTTTTCACTCGGTGAACATAATTATGCTACTGCAAATTTAGGATATTCCTCCCGCTTCCTAGGATTGTCATGTTTGACTCGATAACAAAATTCAATTCTCATTTGGGTGGGAGTGACTGAAGGACAACGACAGACAGATCTATCGATTCAGTGAAAACTATGTCTTGTTTGTACTCCAGACGTCGAAGTGGTTTTACATGAATGTGCACTTCTTCAGTTTACATTGTATTTTTTATATGCAATATGTCAATATGAAGATTAATTTACTTCTCTTCACACCTGAACAATCTTGAGTTATTCACTTTATTAAGGTATTTAAAATGTTTGTGGAACTCCAAACGTCCATCAATGATCGACTTTGTTGTTGGGAATCAGTTGGTGGATGTTGCAACAGCGATTGACTTTATTGTCCTCTGTTTCGAGATAGTGAGTTGAAATTTGTTATGTTGAAAGCTATTAAACACTGCAAGTCCTCTGTCACAGTGAAACCCAAATCTGCATATCCAACCCTGAGACACTGATGCTGACTTGTTTAGTTATAGATGGTAATTTTTAGACCATTACTTCTGTTTTTTCTCATTCGTAAAACAAATTTGTTACTGCAAACTCTAGAATTAATTACAAATATATAATTGAACTTTCATTAATAGCCTACATACACACGTTATGCATCGGCAATGTATGTAACGCTAAACCCCATTGCCGCATAGGGTGCGTCGCGATTAATAACTCCAGTTCTATGGCACCTAGAGGGCTCAGATTTGTACGGGAACTGCGTAAGTATCTCACGCAACAATGCCGATGGTTGAAAACCAACTAAGTCCAGTCGCGTGTGCATGAGCGCGCAAAAACATGTGTTTGCATGTTTTTGCTTACCCATTTCACCATGTTAATTCCAACTTTCGGGCGCCCCGTAGGACTCCTTAATGACCTAGGGGATCGTTTTTTTTTTCGGTTTTCATTCATTTCTAACCCATTCCAATTTTGTTCTGGATTTTTTTTTTTTTTGACAACCTGCCGGGCCTGGAGTGTACATTTATATTATATTACCTGGTGCTCAGTGGGTTAATAGTTATAACTACCCAAACACTGAAAAAGTGAAATTGATTTACAAATATGTTTGGTAATTTTCTGAGTGAAATAATACGCCTACGAAACCTACCTACACACTATTCACACGCGATACATCTAAAACAGGCAATCCTTATAATGCTAAGTATACAGAGTATACTTATACAGTATATAATCTGCAGCATCAGTATCTTATGTTAACACTTTTTTCTTTTAGCAACCGTGCATACATTTTAATACATGACCACCAAAATTATATTCCACATCTTACTTTGTATATCAAATATTTAATAATAGACAAGTAAGACAGCCTAGAACAGGGCTGCCTGTAAACCACCATTAGGACATTAGATTGAAACTGTACTTCGTATGAATCACTCAGTTTTCAATATGTATAAATGCATTCCTTGTTAGTATGTATGTACTGTACTGTCCTATTACACACGTTACCATCATTGTTATGGATCCAATGAAATCACCTACTGATGCCGATAGTTTTTTATGCCACTTTACGGTCGTCCTCGTTCAGTCAATACTGGTGATTATATGGCGTCAGAATGGTCCACTAGCCTCACTTTGGTGTTGTATTCCAGGACACACTCGGGCTTCCACGCTCGCCTTTGCCTTTGATCTCTCCATTTGATGAAGTTGGTCAGACAAGGGGGTGGTAGACAGTGGAGACATAATTGACATTTTGCTTGTCCAGCAGAGTTGTTGTGGGCCTTAACCCTTCTTTGGCGGCGCCCGGCTATTGCCGGGCGAGAGAACCAAGGACTATGTGGCGGGGCCCGGCTATAGTCGCATGCAATTTTGAGCACGTAATGTGCTCAGAGAGAGAGCGGAGCGGTGGGAGGAGCGTAGGTTACCTCATGACCTCTCGCCACGGTGGCCGTGGAGCTACTGAGATGTACTCCGCCCTACTCCACCCTCCCTCACTCGTTTCACACGTAATAATGTAAGGAAATGACTGTATTTTACCGAGCTCGTTGCAAGACAACCATTAATCGTAGAAGGATGGTTCGGGTGTCATGGAAAGCTCATTTAACGCCCTTTCAGGGATACATACTTGTATTACGCTCTGGCTCTTGTTTATGCATGAAAACGAGCACGGAAACAAGCTCGTTTACGGTAAAACCCCCCGCTGGGCGGCACAGTCAAATATACTTCACCACCCGCTCTTTGAGTGTTAAGGAAGATGCTATCCTTTTTCTGTTTTTGTTGAGTATGGGCATGTGTTGAGACACTAATGCTGACACCGTCTGGACGTACGTACTCCTTCTTAGCATTAAGCCCAGAGAGGGTAGAAAGTACATCTTTAGAAGATATTAAGATATTAGGTATAAGTAGGAGAGAGGGAGATGGAGAGGGAGGAATAGTAATCACACACGTATAAGTACATGCTCATTATATATTTGTGTACCTTCTTTTAGCACTCACACAACAATCTGTCCTCGCTCCCTCTAACACACACACGCACTTTAATACATTGCCACAGCTCTCCCCCCACATCCACCATGCCAAACAATCGTGTATGTACAGTACATCGACTTCTAACAATTTACGAGCCCATATTACGTCCACTATTACTGGTTACCCCATTCTGGCTATTGTGATTGACAGATCATCCCAAACACACCGCCGGAATAACATGGATGCCCCTCAGTACACAGACAATGAGCCCTTGACGATTACCCCTCATCAATTCATCTCCGTGGCAATTCATCCTTTTCCCATCCTAAACCTTCAATAATTAACATGGTATAGATCAATATATGTTGCTGTTTGCTTTATTTTATAAACATTTGCTATTATTTGTCCATGGTTTTCCTGAATTACTGTTACAGGTTAATGATGTGTATTTTGTTTGGGTTAGGAGGGACCTCTGGATGTCAACGGTGTGATTGAATTACAGATATTTCTAATTTAAATTATTAATTAAACGTCAGTCGGAATACATATTACAGCTGTTGTGTATAAAGGCACTTTGTCGGATATCAATCATGTAGGACTTTCGGTTGTCTGTATATTCTAACTGTAAGTGATCTCAATATTTTCACCAAAGTACTTCATCCACATTTAGAGTTGAGATCGTATATACAGTATATAACGTACATTTACTTCTATATATAAGTAACCTAACTCAGTCAATATGTTTATAAGAAATATTGCCTATACTAACCTCGACAACTTGTGTATAACCTAAGCAGTGTAACTTAAACCTCTAACTTCAGAACATGTAATCTAACCGTTCTTGATTAGATATAATAATTCATTTATAATTTAAGATTGTGTAGTATACGCTAACCCAAATCACCTAGAAGTGTGGAGGAAACAACTCGAGTGTGGTCCAAAGATAGTTATGGCGAAATGGCTTGTGGGCGAGGCAACCGGTAACAGAGGTATTATTGGCAGCAGCAGTTGGTTTCTTCCTGGAGGTTTACAACGCCAGCTGGCAGACAGCAGGGCAAGACAGTCACAATGGCCCGGGCAAAAGATTAAATTTATTGTTGTCAGTCAATTCAATACATGATCACTTCAAGGTGAGGTGAGGCTTTATTGGGCTGTGGTTGGTTAGACTAAGCTAGTCAAGTTGGGTTAGGTAAGAATTGGTTAAGGTAGTTTATTTTGTTTAGCCAAAATGCCTGGACACACAGAGTGTGAAGCAATTTAACTCATAGGATGAGGGGATGGTTAGGTTAGATAATTCGATTATCTTTGGCTGACTGCAGTAAGTTACAGTAGGTTTGTTAGGTTTGCTTAATCTATTTAAGACTACATAGCATTATGCTGTATTTGATTATACTTGAATATATTACATTAAGTTTTGTTAGGTGTGGGATAGGCTAGATAGGTCTGGCTAAGCATATAAATTACCAGAGTTGAACTAATTGAACGATATAGTTTATGAACGATAATTTAATAAGATAGGACAATTTAGGATAGGAATGAATAGGTTCAACATGTTGTTCTTGTTGCAGTTTGTAAGAATGACACGAACTATGTTAGTTGAGTTGTGTATTGTACAAAGACAATATTATATGATTGCTCCTACTGGACACAATTTGCAACTGCAATGTTCAATAATGTGCCAGTGTGTCACAGCACTTTGTTTTCCTAGACAATGTCGTGTAGATATAACAACGGTTTGGGAAAACAAATCTATTATCGCCAACGTGCCAGAAAGAACAAAATATTCACGTTAAGGGAATATTGTTGACGTTTTATACTAAATTTCACAAGCTAGCAGCTATGAATCTTGCCAAAAGCAAGTAAGGTAAAAACCAAAGGAAAATAGGTAACAACAGACAGCAAATCCCTTTCTGTATCGCCCTATGATCTATCCTCAATTCAAAGCCAAAGGTGGATGTTCCCAATTTTGACTCTTCTGAATTCTCAACTCTCTAACTTAGGCGACCTTGTCAATCTCTCACTAAACATATAAACTATAAACAAAATCTTTGACTATCTTACTTCAACAATGAAACACATTCTATCCATCTCTCCCTTCTCTGAAATCACATCTTAAATTAGTTCAATGTTCGCCATTACCAATGGCTCTCCTCTCATTTCATTGACCAACCTGGTGAACAAGCCTGTTTCTTTTCTATCCTAAATGACCTAGCGCAGTTCGTTCAGCACCCCACTTGTATCCCGCACCACCTTGCAGATCAGCCCAACACCCTTGACTTAATTATAGCTTCTAATCCTTCTGCAACATGTACTGTAAACTTTCTCCCTCCGTCGGGCTCCTCCGATCATAAGCTTATCTATGTTACCTGTCCTGTCTCTCCAGTATGGCCTTCTGATCCTCCGAGCTGGCGGTGCTTGTGGCATTTTGGCGGTGCCGACTTAGAAGCTCTTCAGTAGTGCTTCTTTGATTTTCCCTGGAATGACTTTTGCTTCCATGGTCGGGGACCCTCAGAGACTGCCAAGCATGTAATCCTCTGATGTAATCCTCTCGGCCATGGAAGAATATAACCCATTTTCATTCTCTCAAACTAACTCACAAAATTCTTGGTTTACTCACGCTTATTTTACTGCCGTCTGCAATAAGGAGAAACCATTCAAATGGTGCCGTCGCCCACAAATTCAAGAATCTCATACTTTATATTTTTACACCTGGAATCAAGCCAAATCTGTACTTTGATTTCATCAATTATATATGCTCTGAACTTTCCAACTCTAGCTCTTCCCTAGCTTTCTGGCATCTAGCCCAACACCTCTCCAACAATTTTACTTCCTCATTTTTCCCTCCACTTTTCAACTTTGACGGCACCACCGCCATGTTATCCTCTGACAAAAACTGAACTCTTCGCTAAAAATTCCACCTTGGATAATTCCGGTGTTCTTTCTCCTTCTCCACCTCCTCTCTCTTACTTATGCCTAGTATTATAATCTCATTTACAGATGTACTTTCTGCCCTCACTAGGCTTAATACTTAGGTGTACAGACCGGATGGTATTCCTCTTGTTGCACTCAAAAACTGTCCTTCCGTGCTGACTCCCTGCCTAGGCAAACTCTTTGGCCTCTTGTCTTTCCTTACGTCTTTCCTTCTTGCTGAAAGTTTGCTCCCATTCAACCTGTCCCTGAGGCACTCCACTTGTGACCTTTTTTCCAGTCAGAGGCTCTACCATTTATTATCACTCATTGTTTATGTCCAGTAAGCTGCGAATACTAGTGTTTGGATTGAAAGGTGCGCTGTGAGTCATTCAGTATATTGGCCTAATAAAATGGTCCATTATGTGTTTCTGGAAACAATGGTTCATACATTCACAGGCCACCTTATCAGCTTATCAATAAATATTGTATCGCGCTGTAATGTTTTCAATATTGGATTTTTTTATGCGATGCTAATGTATTTGGTGGGTTCGGTGGGCATAGTGGTGAGGTACATAAACTAATTGACTACACAACTTCTATCCCCAAAATTGGAAACCTGTGTTAATAATTTGGTAGTGAGACCCCCGGCCACAACTTAATTGTAACTGTTTTAACTACAATTATATATCGCAAAATGAAGAGACAAGGAGGCCAACGAACTATTTTAATTTACAGTACAAATTTTGTCATCAAATAATAAAGAACATATTTTGAGATACGGCAATATCCCCTTTGTCAAAAGAGAATATATACTGTATACTATGCCATATCATAACTGTATAGCAAAATGCGTTAACCCGTGGAGCCCCGGCTAGTTTTGTAATGTTTGCGCACCAGAACCCGGCCGGTTTTCATTTTTTTTTTTTATTCCAGAAACAATAGCGAATGGGTTAGGAATGAAGGAAAAACCACGAAAAACCGCTCAAAAAGCTTAAAAAATGGTCCTACAGAGCCCCGAAAACGGATTTTATAAGAGTAAAAAATTGAAGGCAATTATCCCAAAAAAACAGGTTATTGCGCGCTCGCGCACACGCACGTGGACTTTGAGAGTTTTCAACCATCGGCACGGTTGCGTGGGATACGTACACAGTTCCCATACAAATCTGAGCCCTCTTGAGTGGCTACACCTGAGGTTACGGTCGGCGCAATTAGGGTGACGCGCCAGGCGCGTCTCTGGGGCTGTGCGTTACATACATCGCCGACGCGTCAGGCGCGTCGCTGGGGCTGTACGGGTTAAAGGTACGAATTATTTGCATCCGAACCAAATAAATATATTTTTATTCATATATGACAACAATCGTTAAATTATTGTAATTATCATTATAACTATTATTATCATTGTTCTTATTTATATTAATATTATTGTTATTAATACTAGTATTATTTCCATTAGTATTATTATTAGTAGTATTGTTAATATTATTAATAATATTGAGTCACAGGAGACTCCAACAGTAGTTCATCAACTATAACTCCAAGTTGAGGCACTGAAGGAGGCATCCAGTGTTGTAAAAAATTAAACACCAAAAAACACAGAAGTGGTTAGAAAACAACCAAGAGTCGAGTAGAAGATAAATACAAACCAAATAAGATATAATTGTATAAACCTAACTAATGGTTATTAACCTCTGAAGTGCGCATGGGGGGTTTGAGACACCACACTCCTGTGCTGACGTATTTGAGCTGTTCCCATCACTAACATCGTTATTTTACCATAAATAGCATTAATATGTATCCATATGTGCCTATTATAGGTTGATTATAAAGGTATTAACCTGTTACAACAATAAAACAAGTGGAAACAGCGTTTGGATGGTCAAAATTGGCGATACAGGCCGGGAGTTACATAATGTATGGCTGAGGCATCTCCCTTCCCACCACTTTTCCCCACGTCTGGAGAGAGACTGTCGATCGATACTCTCTCTCTCTCTCTTGCACTCGCTTGCTAACAGTGATGACAATGCCCTGCTTGCAACTCGCTAATGTTAGCACGAAAATATACCACAGAATAAGGGAATAACAGGGAAAATAGGTGATAACTGAAGGAGGTGAGGAAAGTGGGGAAGGAGGGGAGGTGGAGGAGTGATATTTGGCATGGCCCATGGGCAATAAAACAATAACAAAAAAAACATTGTTTTGGGGTGTTTTAAATGGATTTTTTAATAGCCTTACTCTTAAGAGTCTTCCCGCAGTCCGCCGGGGAACTCTTAAGGATCTTCCTGCAGTTCCCGGGTTAAGCTTTGGTTTAAAAACTTAAACTGTACCAACGGAACTACATCTTCTGCAAGAGTATATTCCACTTACCTGTAGTGGCAGCAATGAAAACATGAGAATACTTGTTAGTTTAAAATAGGATGGATTGATAAACTTTGGAATTTATATAAATGTTATGACGAATGACTCGTATGGTATATGGTAATTTGTTATGATGGGGTTCATTTACATTGTTAAATATTGTGTAAGATACATATGGAAACAATATTTCTTCGGTGAGAAACCTCAATATCAAGTTGTGGTAATACAAACTTTATAGAACTGACAAATGTATCTAAAAGTTTTGAGTGACTGTCCGCTGCAGACATTCGCACAGGCACAACATAATACAGTATATAAACAAATGAAAGGATAAAAGAAGAAAAGCTATTTAAAACAATTCAGCATTGGCATAAATCTAGTTAAAATAAGACTTCAGAGGCTCTCAACCATATTGGATTATTAAGCCAGCATACTGCAAGTCAAGAATAACGCCAGGTCTGGAGCCTCTCTGCGAGAACTCCAGTCCCTTGCCTCTTGGCATAAACCTTATAACAAGTTATAATATAACAACTTACTAAGCGACTGAAGATGACTTATAGTACGAGCAAAGAGGCGAACCCTTGTGGGCATCGGGGAGACACAAAGGCTGTCACGGCAGTGCAAAAGATGAAATTCGGTATTTCTGCTGAATATACTCACTATTTCATCACAAAGACGTTGCCGAAATAGTCACCAAAGCATATTCATAATATGTACTAAGTTATCGCAAAATATGTTAAGTCTTTCATGCACTGCTTGGTACTATCCATTCCGAAGTGTGTAATTTATATATATATGTGTGTGTGTGTGTGTGTGTGTGTGTGTGTGTGAGGTCAATCCTGAAACATTGTATATCTACAAATCTTATTAAAAATAAACCAAAAACAAAACATTGGTCTCCCACCCTGGTTGAACCAAAAGAACTGTGGCCCGGAATCGCCCAAGTGGTGTCCCGTTGATGTGCTGGAGGGGACACCAACTTTGAGAGAGAATCATGGACGCCACCATTAACATATTATATTTATGGTGGCGTCTAGGATTTTCGCCTCCAGTTTGTGTCCCCTTCAGCACGTAGTTCCTGTTCATGTAAAGCGTTTATTAGGACTAATTATATGGACATGATCAGGCAGCCCAGTACTTGATGCCTAGGGTTTACCAGAGATTATGGCCAACTAAGCTAAATAGCCTGTAATCCTTGTCAGGTTTAGAAATTCAACTTTCGAGGGGTGATGCACTACTCGGCAATAGTGGCAAGGAATATTCTGCGGGTATATAGGTAATATATGTGGGGCTGCCCGAAGCGGTTGTCGACAGTGGTCCACTGGGTGACTCGGATAAAACCCTGTATGTAACAATATAGACCAGGGAGGCGTCATAGAGCAGAATGTTGGTGACACAGTTTACAGCTCTTGGCTGGCTGTGGCAGGGGAGAGGGGGGTCGATAGGTACCAAATCACAGTTGCAGAATAAAAAAAAAAAAAAAAAAATTGAAGGGGAAAATATATCTTGTGATTATATCCTTTGGAGAGCGTCCCAAGGTCAGTAATACGAGATCAAACTTACTTAATTTAATGTAGGAAATCATTATCAGGCTGGTGATATGTTAATCCACTTGGCACAATTAACTAAGCAAATTCAATTTTCAAGAACCAACAGCGTTTCACCTTTTCGTATCGAATACATGTTTCCCGTTACGTTACATATATTGCTTGCTTCAACATTTTCTGGAAAATAGTAAACAAACCAACCTGGTAAAACAAAATTGTTTGCGTATCAAAATGAACAATATTACACGTTCATAATTATATTTTGGAGTGTTCACGAGTGATATATATATTTTATTAGTTTGTCTATGAGTATGAGGGTGAGGGCTGGTACTATCCAAAGTGAGGTTTAGAATCCTCTAACCAACCTTAGCCGCAGGGGGCTAGGAGTCCTTCCACTCCCCCCTCCCCCTTGTAAAATTCACCTACTAGACGAGACTGAGTAAGGGACGAGGGAACGCGAAAGTGGTCCCGGACCCTAAGAATTAGAACAATAAATGCTGTTTCTCTTCGGGCTCTGTCTCGAGTCGACCACCCCAGTTATGGGGTATTAGCTTGAGTATATACATACATACATACATACATACATACATACATGAGACAGAAAAAAGGCAAAGCTGCCAAAGTTGAAAGAGTGACAGCCATAATTATTAAGGGCAGTTGATGGTCATCATAAACAAAATAAGGTGTATTGGAAAGAAGCATGGTGAGCGTGTTGCCATTAATAGGAGGTACCAATCAAATTGTAAAGCATGTAAAGGTTAATAACTTTGAAATGTGTGATCCTCTGGACTCATATTTAATGCAACATCAGAATATGGAGTTTGAATTGTATACAATTCAAATGCACAGACTCGAGTGAGAGCACAGTGAGAGCACACGGGTCGGTTGAGCTCCTCAAAAGAGGGGATTTTCGGAGGGGTATCGTGGGACTGTGTGACCCATATACGTATCAGAAGATCGGCGATGATACGGTATTTCGGCACATAGTAAACAGAACTAGTTTCTTGTTTAAACATCGCCCACAAACCATATTTAGTTTAATCTTGAGAGTGTTATTACCAGTATCAGTGAGGGGACAAGGAGCCGTCAGGCACTAGCCCAGCCCTGCCCAGGCACCATAAACCTCCAGCAGTGACCACAAGGTGAGTGAGGCAGGCAGTTTCACCCTTATGGTTCCCCACCATAGGCCTCATCTTCCATCTACCCCAAGGACCTGACCCTCGGTCCTTCAACTTCTCAAACAATTCTAACCTTTATGAAGTATTTGCTATAAGGTCCATTTTCATTTCCCTCTCTCTAACCATTTAGGAAATACTTGCTACAAGGTCCATTTTCATTTATCTCTCTCTCTCTCTCTCTCTCTCTCTCTCTCTCTCTCTCTCTCTCTCTCTCTCTCTCTCCTTTTTATCCTGAACATCTTTCCATCCACTTTCAATCACCGCACTTAACCGCCTCATTGCTATTATTTTTTTGGTTATCTATAACTTCAGATCGCTTTTTATCATTTTAGTTATTTGTTTTCCTCTAACATCTTTCATACCCAACCAGGCCAGCCCCCTCTCCAGCTCTCTCTCTCTCTCTCTCTCCTTTTATCCTTAACATCTTTCCATCCACTTTCAATCACCGCACTTAACCGCCTCATTGCCATTATTTTTTGGTTATCTATAACTTCAGATCGCTTTTTATCATTTTAGTTATTTGTTTTCCTCTAACATCTTTCATACCCAACCAGGCCAGCCCCCTCTCCAGCTCGCTTTCTTTCTCCCTCGCCCCCGCCCCTGCTCTCTCTCTCTCTCTCTCTCTCTCTTAACATTTTGTACAATTTAATAATTTTTCCATAACTGCTGCCCTAGATCCGGTTACCCACTCAGATCCTGGCTCTCGCTCACTCTCTGGCTCTCTCCCTATCTTGATGTTGACAGCATTATTAATATCCTAAGCATTCATTAATACTCAACATCAGGGTGGCGTCGCCAGTGTAAGTAATCATAGGATATAATTGGCGTGCTTCCTTTCAATCAGTTAGATCTTTTAGTTGTACCGGTGCCCAATGCCGAGGATTTATACATTTAACCACTTAGCTTTAGGAGAAGCAGGCCAATTGCCCATCAGAAAGGTTGACTATGATATGTGATTTTTTTTTTTTTTTTTTTTTTTTTACATATCCCATCAGAAAGGTCGACTATGATAAGTGAATTGTTATGCATCCAGCCAATTATACATTAATAACAACAGCAATAATCTAGATATGTGCCAGGAGAGATTTCCCGGGGTTTCTGAAACAAGGGAGACATGGTAGAGATGGAAGCACCACGGGAAGATCAGTAGGACGGCTTGGTAGAGGCAGAGGAACGGATAATCTTGGAAGACTATGGCCTAGCAGATACTAAGTGTCTTAAGTGCGGAACAACCAATGCAAGAAAGAATTCGCGAAAATGTTCCGGCTGTCTTAGATCTATTCATTTATCTTGTGCTAAGCTGACAAAGAAAACATCAGGAGAACAACCAAACTGGAAATGTCTCGCATGCCCAGGGCCCACTGCAGAGCCAACCGGGGCAACACCGGTCGCCGACTTGACCCAACTGGTGACCAAATGGAAAGCGCGGATCCAGGTCCTTGCCCGGGTACCTAAAGGAGCCAGAATCCAAGTGGCGGAGGCCCTTACAACCATCATAAAGCAGGCCCTACAGCTCAAGACACCCCTCGCATGGGCACGGCTCCTGGGTTTCTCCTATGGGGCCCTCCGAAAACCACCCAGAACCAACATACAAGACCATCTTCAGGTTTCACTAGCCACCAGAGTGAAACGTCAAGTAGCACAGTATATGGATGGAAACAAACTGGTGGAACCCCCCGAACAGCAACCAAACAGGGCCCAGAAGCACCAGGAGAAGGAAGAGGAAGAGGCTGAACAGCTACGTAAGAGGGTCGCTGCGAAGCTGGCGGATAGTGACATCAAAGGGGCCGTCAGACTGTTGTCCTCTTCAGAAGGTTTTGCTGGTCAAGGCACCGAAGTTGTTGAAGCCCTACAAGAAAAGCACCCACCTACACCTAGGGACCTAAACCTCCCCCCTGCCCCAAATGACCAGATGCGCCAACCTTTAGTTGTCACGAAGGAGCAGGTGGTCGCCGCAGTGACTTCATTCCCAGCAGGCTCAGCCGCGGGCCCAGATGGTATCCGACCCGCCCACCTCAAAGGCCTCTTGGGTCAGGGATCAGGAGCTGCTGGGGAGGCACTCTTGGAAACCCTCACCAAATTCATCAACATGGTTTTAAGAGGGGAAGTACCCGACTGTGCCACACCCCTATTTTTTGGGGGCATCACTCTGTGCACTGGCAAAAAAAGATGGCGGTGTGCGCCCAATAGCAGTAGGGAACACCTTCCGCCGCCTTGCCACAAAGGTGGGTTTGAAACCACTCTCGAATGGCCTAGGTCAACACTTAAGATCAGTTCAACTAGGTTTCGGAACTCCAGAGGGGTGTGAAGCTGCTGTACACGCAACCCGCACCTACCTCAGCCAAGCCCAAGAAAAACGAGTGCTTCTAAAGATTGACATGCGGAATGCATTCAACAGCATTCGCAGGGATGTCTTCCTCCGTGCAGCTCAAGAACACATCCCCACTCTGTACCCCCTACTTTGGCAGGCTTATTCCAAACCTTCAATCCTGATTTTTGGCGAGACGGTAATCCCATCAGAGACCGGGTTACAGCAGGGAGAATACTGCAATTTCTCTGAACCAGGACCTTTCTAGAATTAATGAATGGGGACAAGAGAATCTAGTTTCCTTTAATGCACAGAAAACCAAGTACATTCAATTTTCTAACCGACAGAATTTCACTGACTCCCATATATTTTTTAATGATGTAAATATTCCCACTTCCCCTAGTATTGACATTCTCGGTGTAACATTAACTACTAACTTGAGCTGGACACATTATGTTAGAAGCATTGCTAAGAATGCCTCTAAAAAACTGGGACTCCTGTACAGAGTTCGAGAATTCTTCACTGACGAGCAGTTGGCCGTAATATATAAAAGTCATGTGCGCTCTCAGATGGATTACTGTTCACCTCTGTGGGGTGGAAGTGGAGTGGTTGCATTGAGGCAGTTGGACAAAATTCAAAATAAACCTATTAGATTAATCAATAACCCTGCAATCACACAGGACCTTCCTACATTATTCATACGAAGAAACGTTGCATCCCTTGCATTATTCTACAGATATTTTCACAGCAATTGTTCCGAGGAACTTGCTTCAATTGTGCCGCCTCTCCACATCTTTCCCCGTAGAACTAGGGCAGCTGAGAGCGCCCATGAATTTAAACTTTCTCCTCCACAATGCAGAACTTCTGCTTATCAGAATTCATTTATCCCCAGAGCTACTACTATTTGGAATTCACTTCCCTCGAATTGCTTTCCACAAACTTACAATCTACAAATGTTTAAATCCAGTTGTTACAAACATTTTATGAATGGAGGATGCCTTTAGGCACATGGACCTTTTTGTTTTATCGGTGTTTTTCCTTCCTCCGTTCATTGTCTCTTAAAAAAAAAAAAAAAAAAAAAAAGATCCAGGTGGTCCTGCTCTTTTCTCAATAGGGGTGGATGCAGCAGCTAACAAAGTAAGGTCAGAGCTGAATGTATGGTACCTGGACGATGCAACCTTGGGTGGGTCAGTAGAGAACGTTCTAACCGACCTAAATAACATCATAACTGACCTCGGCCAGGCCGGGCTAGTGATAAATGACACCAAATGTGAACTTGTTCTCCTCAACCACACACGTGAACAAGGAGAAGAGACTCAGGCCCTGTTCCGAAACATATTGCCAGATGTAAAGATCCTTCAGGAGCACAAGCAAACCCTATTAGGTTCCCCACTAACTCTGGCAGCAATCCCACCAGCACTTCAAGTTAAAAAGGAGGAGCTTCAACGTCTCGTGAGTCGCCTGATACACATCGATGCCCACTCAGCTCTGGCCCTGCTCAAGAACTGTTTCTCCATCCCAAAACTCCAATACCTCCTGCGCACATCGATGACTTACACGAACAATGGCGGCCTCCAAGAATTAGACAGCATAATCCGAGAAGCAGTGACCAGCATCACCAACGTGGAATTTAAAGAACAGGCCTGGATACAAGCCACCCTTCCTGTCCGCCTCCGGGGCTTGGGCATACGGAGAGCCTCGGATATTGCCTCCCCAGCCTTTATTTCTTCCCTCATCGCGACCAACGACCTCGTATTGTCCATCCTTTATTCTAAACCCGGAATGACACTTAATGGGGACGTAACAGCAGCGATTAACACCTGGAAGGGAAGTACAGGAGTAGAGGATGAGCCTCAGGGTACCTCCAGGAGCAAGCAGAAAGCGTGGGATACCATCTCGGCGAAGAAAACTCAAGAAAATCTCCTAACCAATGCAGACCAGGTTGCAAAAGCACGCCTCCAGGCAGCCGCCCGTTCGGAGAGTGGCTTGTGGTTACACGCCATCCCCATCCCACCTCTTGGAACTCACTTGGATGCTGAAGCGCTCCGGGTCGCCATCGCGCTCAGAGTGGGTGCGGCAGTTTGTCACCCACACACTTGCAAGTGTGATGGGAGGATGGATGCTTAAGGTCACCATGCCTTGTCATGTAATTACAACGCAGGCCGCCTGCCAAGACACTCTGCACTAAATGATGTCATAAAACGGGCCCTGCAGAGTGCTAACTGTGCATCAATCCTCGAACCACATGGACTTCACAGAGAAGACGGCAAACGGCCAGATGGGATGACCACTTTCTCTTACAAGAATGGCCGGTGCCTCGTGTGGGATGCCACATGTGTTGACACTTTCTCCACAACCAACGCCGCCAGAAACGCCGACGAAGCAGGTGAAGCCGCCCGGATAGCAGAAAATAAAAAGCGAGAAAAATATCAAGCCATCGCCAGAATTCATCAGTTCGAGCCCCTGGCATTCGAAACTTCAGGAGTCTTCGGCCCTACCACCCTTAAGATGGTGAATGAAATAGGCCGTAAAATCAGAGAAGTTTCAGGAGAACCCCGGGAAACCCTCTGGCTCAAGCAAAGACTAGGATGGCTATCCTCCGGGGCAATGCCACCAGCGTCATGAGCTCAGTTCGACAGGACTGGGTCATGCCACTGCGTGAGGCCCCGGCAGGAGTGGTGTATCCGTAGTCTTTCCACAGTAGGGTAAAACAAAACATAAACCTTATTTGTATGTAACATGTGTGATGCACATTAATAAAAGGGGATGTGTCAGATGGTTGAAAGCCACAGTTGCTCGCGCGTTTGGGGCTAGCAACACGTATTATGAAAAACATGCATCCTCCTTCATTCACTGTCCCCCCCCTTCACTCACTCAACCCCACAATTTGCCGGAGGATAACAGGTTTTTCACAATACGTAGACGGAGGTCTTTAAAAAAAAAAAAAAAAAAAAATCTTGGACGACCTTATCATTGTCATCTCGGGCCTCTCTGAGGATGACAAAACAGTACTAAATAGTGACCTAATGTGAGAGAGTAAGAAAATATTTGGATTGTGAATTTGTTACACTCGCCATGGTTGTGTGTAACGTTAAGTTAAAACAAAAAGGTTGACTCATCTGATCACGTACAGTTCTGGGGGCACCAGCAGCCAGGATGATTACTTCTTGCTGAACAAGAAAGACTGGAAGTGGGTTCGGGATGTAAAGGTCATCCCAAATGAGTAATGTATTTCACAACATACGCTCCGAGTGTGCAACATGAGCTTAAGTAGAGATCCTGTGAGCAATAAAATATATATGTTTAACTCCTTCTGTACCGGCGACGTCTTGTTAATGTTATTCTTGCATTATTTAGACGATGTTGTGCAGTTTAAGAAGGATATGAGGTATTAAAAAGGGATAAGTTATATAGTTTGAAACCTGTTAATTGCTCGAGGCCCGTTTAAAACTGACTAAAATTGTCTAAATACAGCAAAAATGAAATAAGAAAGACGTCACCGGTACAGAAGGGGTTAAACAGAAATTATACTTGCTGAATATTGTGAATCAAGCAGAATACAGGGATCGGCTTCGTAGTGAACTTGAGGAAATGAATAGGAGGGCGCTAGGTCAAATGATGTAAATAGCCACTGACATAGACTGTGGCAAAACTAAGGATCCCACCAGGCATGAGATTTTGTGGTTGAAGATGCAGTATAGGTGAAAGAAAATAAGATGATTTAAAGCATGGAAAAATAGAATCAACAAGGAGGAATATCTGTTGGCTGAACGAATTAGCAAAAGAGCGATGTACTATTGTGGACATAAGTCCTCCTACACCTGCCTGACAGGGATCCGCGAATTGTGTTGGTAACATTGCTATCACCCCCAGCCCCCGTCCCCCCACTCCATCCCCACTCTACCACCCTCTCTCAGCTAAGCCCTCCCTTCCCTCTCTACTTCTCTTGTTCTTGTTAACGTTTATAAGCCGTTCTTTATATCTCCTTCTCTCATCGAATCATTGTATTTTCATGAATGTTTTCTAAATCTTCCTAAAATTAAATATAATATCGTTACATACTTCGTATTTATATTTGCCATTTTATAAAAAACCTAACTATATCAAGTTTGATAATCCATTCGAATATGAAAGTTTGTTAATATATGTTATTTAAGTAAATTACAACTGAGACTTTAATTTACCTTTGTATTATCATATTTCAATTCAGTTATAATTATCTAAGCCCTTAATCCTACTGTTCGGAGTAAACATGCATTTCACTGTTAAAGTTTATATATTATTGAATGAGATAATTGACACACTTATAAAATAGGTTCCTATATATATTATATTAATCAACTCTGCGTAAGCAGAGTGGTATCGCCCCCCGTATAGTGGTACATGCCGGCCGAAATGTCTGTCTGTCTGTCTGTCCGATAACTCCTCCTAGACCGTTCGACAGATTTTCACCAAACTTCACACGAACATTCGGTGCGTGAATGCGACGGTAATATATATATATATATATATATATATATATATATATTTTTTTTTTTTTTTTTTTCAATATGTGCAATAGTTATGATTTTAGGTCAAAAATATGGTTTCCCCCCCCCCCCCCTCAGGGCACCCACCCCCCCCACCCTGTACTTGTCCCCCAGCAATGATGATGGTGTTCAGGAGGTGAGAAAAACTTGCGACGCATTTGTTAGGTTGTTGTTGTTGTTGTTGTTGTTCCCCAAGCTGCCTGGCCGAACAGCCCCAAGTCCCCGAGCAAGGCCAAGGCCACAACCGAGCGCCCCCACAGAACCCCCCCCCCCCCGCCGACCACAACAAAGCCTGGGTGACCGAAGCCACTCCATGGCGGGGAGCTAGGGAGGGTGCGGAAACGCCCGGGGAACCAAAGCCCCACCCCGGGCCCTGTGCCCCTCATCAATCATGAAAAGAAAGTTGAGGGGCAACGGAAAAATGTGACGATTTGGCTTTCAATCTTGGCAGATTGGGAGGTCAATCCACGGAAGAGACGCGTCACTTGAGATCTAGAAAATATATAAGTAAAAGGAACAGTCAGAGTAAGGTATGGGTATGGCAGAGATCGTTCAGTTCTCACTCTGATAGACCAGCCCATCACCACGTTATGTTAGGTTAAGTTAGTTTAGTTGACATTAGAAGTGATGGTAGTTATAGTGGAGATAATGCTGATATTAGTGATGATGGTGATAATAGCAGTGATAATGGTTGTAGATTTAGTGATAATCATGACAGTAGTGATGATGATAATAGTAGTAGATATGATGGTGACAGTACTAGTAGTAGTGATGATGGTCATAATAGTATTCATGATGGTGACATTATTAATGATGATTGTAAGATGATGGTGACACTATTAGTGATGTTGGTAAGTAGTAGTGATGATGGTGAAAGTTGTAGTAATGCTGAGAGTAGTAGTGATGATGAGAGTAGTAGTGATGATGGTGAGAGTAGTAGTGATGATTATAATAGTAGTAGTGCTGATGATATTAATGATGATAGTGACTAGTAGTGATGATGGTGACCGATCGCAGAGTTGGGTATGCCGTTTTGATTTTGGCCGAAACGGCACGTCTACTTTATTGAATATTAAAAATTCTAAATATATGGTTACGTGTGTATTCTCAATTCAGTATTCGCTTGTCAACCCACCTTCCCCTTAACTAGGGTAGCTCACACTATAATCTATTCATATCTCGTAACTAGTCAACTCAAACACACGGCCACACACATTAATGTAGTATTACATTACACAAACTTGCATGTTATTTTCTTACTTGAGGATGTTTGGCGTCTTTCAACTGCCTCAGCGAACACCTAGATTAACTCCTTTCGTATCGGGGTTGTGTTTTTTATTACAGCTATATTTACACAATTTTGTGCAGAGAAGGAAGGATCTGTGGTATTTCAAATCATTAATTGAGCTTGTATACAGCCTTTTAATTGTTACATTTACTTCCTTACTTGAATGAATGAATGAATTAATATAGAAAAGGTGGGTGAAGGTGAAAGAAGGGAAGTTTATTGGTTAATTGAATAAACATTTATAAATATAGCTATTCTCCATTCACTCGAACCATGCATCTGGCTCCTAATTGGCGTTTGTATCGACATTCATGATTTCCCATCTTATCAATACCGTGGAGAGTAAGAGGGTGGTGAAGAGAGTAGTGAAGGAAAGTAAGAGAAGAGTAGATGAGGAATTTGGAAGGAATCATGGTGTAAAATGGAGGGAGAGTAAGAAACTGTTCTGGAAAGAAGTCAAGAAAGTTAGGGAAGGTAGCAAGGGAAACAGTAAGGGTGTGAAAGATAAGAATGGGAGAATGGTAGCCGAGAAGCAAGAGAGAGTCGAAAGATGGAGGGAGTACTTCAATGAGTTGCTAAATGTAAGGAATGAGGAGCCAGCAAACATAGCTGGATATGGTATGGGAGGGAGAAGAAGAGAAGTAGTGGAGGAAGAGGTGGGGATCAGGAGGTCAGAAGTGTGGGAAGCCATGCAAAGAGTGAAGTTGGGGAAAGCACCAGGAACAGATGGAGTGTGTGGGGAAATGTTGAGGTATGGTGGTGAGATAGTGATCGAATGGGTATGGAAAATGTGCAAACTAGCATGGGAGAAGGGGAGTGCACCCGATGACTGGAATACTGGCATAATAGTCCCCCTATATAAGGGTAAAGGGGAAAGAGGAGTGTGTGGTAACCACCGAGGAATATGTCTTCTAAGCGTAATAGGGAAGGTATACAGAAGGGTAGTGATTGAGAGAGTGAGAGTGAGAGTGAGAGTGAGAATGGAGATATGGATAGGCGACGAGCATGGAGGTTTTAGGAAGGGAAGAGGATGTGTAGATCAGATTTTTACCCTGAATTGTGTTGTGGAGAAATATCTGGAGAAGAAACAAAAGGTGTAAGTTGCCTTTATGGACTTGGAGAAGGCCTATGACAGAGTGGATGAGAAGGTTTGTGGAAAGTACTTAGAATATACGGAGTAGATGGCAAGTTGCTGAAAGCAGTGAAGAGCATGTAGGAGGGTGCAAAGGCGGCAGTACATGTGGAGGGTGAGCAGAGCGAGTTCTTTGACCTGAATGTTGGTTTGAAACAGGGGTGTGTGATGTCCCCGTGGTTGTTTACTGTATATATGGATGGAGTCATGAAAGAAATACTATCAAGAGCAGTGGATGTTGGTGTATCGCTGAAAAGGGAGGGAATTGAGTGGAAGCTACCTATACTGCTGTTTGCGGATGATACAGTTCTGATGAGTGATAATGAATGGGAGTTGCAGGGTCTGATAAATTAGTTTGGAACAGTGTGCGAAAAACGGAATTTGAAGGTAAATGCGGGGAAGAGCAAGGTTATGGTCTTCGAAAAGGGTGAAGTCACAGAGTGTGAGGTGAAGCTGAACGGTCAGGCTATGGAGATCGTCAACTCTTTTAAGTATCTGGGCAGTGTGTTGAGTAAAGATGGGACTATGGATGAAGAAGTGCGGGAGAGGGTACAACAGGGGAAGAGGGTTGTAGGAACGCTGAAAGCAGTAACAAGAAATAGGGTGGTCAGTATGGAAGTGAAGAAGTCCTTGCATGACAGTGTGGTAATCCCGACACTGACTTACGGAAGCGAAGCATGGACGTTGGTTGAGAGACTCAGACCAAGAGTGAGAGCAGTGGAAATGAATTACCTAAGAAGTGCGTGCGGAGTTACATGGAGGGATAGACAGACTAATAAGGAAGTAAGAAGGAGATGTGGTGTGGAGGTAGATCTGCTGGAAAGTGTGAAAAGGAACAACTTGAGATGGTTCGGCCATATAGAACGTATGGAAAGCGAGAGAATAACTAAGAGGGTGTACGAGAGCGAGGTGGAGGGACAGAGAGGGAGAGGTAGACCGAAAGAGAGGTGGAAGGATGGAGTGAGGAAGTATATGAACGAAGGTGGTGCTGGTTTGGGGGAGGGGCGTCGACTGACCGGGGACAGAGGTGCATGGGGGCGGTTCGTTCGTGGCCACACCTTCGGGGATCACGGCGTCAAGCAATAGATAGATAGATAGATCAATACCGTAGCTCATTGGCCTAGAGGAGTCGCAGAACTGATAATGTCTGTATTATTGTAATTATTATTCTATATTCATTCGTTATACTAGACACGTTTTAATAATGTTAATGATTACTTAACAATCTACAGTGTTATCCAAATCTTAAGAGTCATGATGTATCACATTAAACACATTTATCACATATATATCATACAGTATACACAAGCGAAATCAAGAAATTATACACCCAAAAAGTAAGAAAGAGATGAATACTGACTGACTTGGCCCACACGGCTTAAAGCCGATCACAGGCCCTGCTTCACTGTTTACACATGTAAAATAAGCAGCCACGGCATTTCATTTCTTGCCCTTGTTAACGGTATTATATCTGCGTTATTTATGTGTTCCCTGTGATAGTTAATTTCTCTTAAGGTTTGGGTATAACTCTAGAGTATCATATTATTATTTCAATTAATTAAACTTATCTTTATTATTCCATATTTATTCATTAAAATATATAAGTCTTAGTCATTCTAATTCTAATGAGGTGATAAGTGATATCCGAACCTTAAGAGCTATAAAATATCACATAGAACACATAGAACACATATATAACGAAGATATCATACAGTAAACACAAACAAAGGAAGAAATGCTGTCACTGCCTATTTAAATGTGTAGATGTGTGGTAGTGGTATTAAATGTTCAACAGAGCTAAAATGTTTGGAGTTTGAATATTGCCTCCGACAGGAGGAGGATATTCTTTGGTCTTCCTTGCAACATCGTTTACCCCTTGAGATTCATGACGCATTTTGATAGTTTATTGTGGCCCTTTTTCGACGATTGTATACAGCATAAGAAGGACCTTTGGCATGTAAACTGTAATTTGTCAACAGTGATAAAACTATAGAAATATTATTTCTATATCTATATTATTCACCAGTGAATTAGCTTAAATGTTGCAGGACAACCTATCAAAATACTTTTATGATAGTTACAGACGCAAATACTTATAATAAATTGACAAGTAGAATCTGTTTCATCTTTATATTCCTTCATTTACAACCATTTCACACACACATTTTGTTTCACTCACGCCATCACCTCCATTAGTTATAATGGTGACACAAGGTTACATTGTTTCTGTTCTAATTGTTCATACATTACTTACAATTATGTGTTTTAATGAAGTGCACGTCCGTAATTTGTTAATAAATAACCTATAATTCAAATAAATAATATCTACACTGCATCATATTATTATATTAATCAATTTTGAAACAAACTGCCTGGGGAATTTAGTAAATGGTGAAACCACAACAAACACTTCGGCTTAGGACTCTCTAAAACTTTTGTTTTTTCTCTCTCCCAAGTAACGTAAATAAAACCCAGAGCAACAAAGTTATTTTATATATTATATTTGATTATATTTTTATTTATTTTTTGTTCCTGGTATACAACAGGTTCGGCCCTACATGGACACTCTTCGTGTATAAGCTATATACAAACACGTGAAAATGTTATATCTATCTATCTATATCTATTAATTTCACGTGGAAGAAAGACAAAGGTACCGCTGTTTCGTAATATGTAACCAACCCTCGAATTTAATTGTCACAGCATGAATTTGAGAAATAATGGATTGGGAAATATATTAAGCAAATTGATGGCACATAATTGTTAGCACTATAGTAATAGCTATAAAACAAAAAATATTTAGGAAAAAAACAAGTTTACAAATATATCTATCTATCTATTGCCGGACGCCTTACTCCCCTTACGAGGGTGGCCATACACAGAATGCCCCCAAGCGGACCAATTCCCTGTGAGAGGGACAACCCGAGCCAGTTTAGTGAAGGACTTACAGGATTGACCACTCAATTTAGGATCGGATCGACTCCGAGGCCCTCTGTGTATCTTGTTAGCACTATTTTTCTACAGTGGTGTTCGGCTAATCCATCCACTAACCTGCCTTACCCTTAAGTAAGCAATACGGATTTGTATCAGGTTTACTCCCCTAGACAGGTTGCCAACCAAGGCTGACGGGTCCCATCCACCCGAATTTGTATAAAGTTGTCTCCCCTAGATGAGTTGCCGACCAAGGCTAACCCACCCACCCATACAAATATATGCCACCGTATATAAATAAGGCTATATCAATAGTGCTCTTAGTTTAATGACGTGTTGCATGGGCAACCAAAAACTTTACCGGTACTCTTATTGTTGGACAAGACGATAATCAAACGCAAAACAATTCCGCTGCGTGTTTAACAATACCTCTACCACTCCAGTGTAAATCTAATATCTTTGAAGGACAGCCATAATGTTACTATCATTACAATAAATAATAATTCAATGTTTTATTGTAGGACTAACTGGTTATCAAATATTAAAAGTAATAAAGGGACATCAATATTCTTATTTACATTAGATGAATTCCCACTTTTTCATTATTTACAATATTCCTTAACCATTACATCTATATCCTACGTCATGAATCATTAGGTTGTTGGGTTTGTATTAGTCTCCTTGGTTGGTGTTTTATTATACTGTAATGGTATGGAAACGAATCTCCCTATCCAATTAACGCTACGATTATGCGGTTTAGCTCATTCAGTACCGGTGATATTGTTTTCATCATAATAATATTCTGGCAAATATTAGAATATTGTATTTAGCTAAAGAAGGGCGTCTACTATTTGAAATGCTACAGACTATCGCAAATAACACCTTAGCTACCACAGCTCCTTCCTTATCTACATATAATAGTCTGAATATAGCTGTAGTGAAATCTATATGATATGTCCCCGGACCAAAAGGGTTAATAATATGTCTCTATATTTATGGCCTAGCTAAGATTCACCAAGGTCCTCTGCTCTATGATATATAAATTCACCTACAACGGAACGATATCCCTTAAGCTACTTCACACGTGATTAATATAGATATAGAAATATTAGTTCTATAAATGTGTCATATTTAAGGAATTATAGTCTGTTTTGTCTTACAAATTTCTACTGCCTTATTTTCTACTTAATAATTAATGTCAACTGCCATATTTAATATTTACAAATTGCATACCATATATTGGTTCAACGTTATGATGGAACAGAGTCGAAATTAATTTGGTGAACATTTACATACATGCAATCCAATATTATATTTGACTGAACTGAACTTCTGCATTTGTTTATGTTAATCGAGGGGACAAGAAGAACAAGACCCACTCTCGTGGGTCCATCTATCCACTCGGAAGGAGGGAGAACCGTAGTACTCCCTTCACCACTTACAGGTGGCCTCTCCCAACACTTTAATCTCGCCCTCTTCAGTGAATGGAGTATAGATATTTATTAACATTATTATTCAGTAAGAGAAGGAAGTGTAACAGTTAAACGGATTTATACCATCTACTTAACCCTTCTAATACCACATATCCTTCATTAGCTCGATAAAATTGCTAAAATATAACTAAATAAAAATTAAAAGGAACCCTGGTACGGAAGGGGTTAATCTCGGAGGGAGCAGCGCTCGCTGAGGCAGTCGAAAGACGCCAAATCTCCTCAAGTAAGAACATAACATGCAACTCTGTGTAATGTAATGATACATTAAATGTGTGTGGCTGCGTGTTTGAGTTGATTAGTTACGAAATATGATTGGATTAGTGTGAGCTACCGTAGTTAAGGAGAAGGTGGGTTGACAGGCGAATACTGTATTGAGAATACACACGTAACCATATATTTTTAACTTTTAATATTCAATGCATTGAATCAAGGAACATATTTTATGTGTTGGTCAATGATCTTTTTTAATAATACTGTATACATATTTTAACAGTCAAATACATGATTACTCCAGATATTGGGATATATGGGCTTAATTAATCATAGTTTAATTTAAATATGAGAATGCAAAAATATATTCAAGTCTCAATTGTTTCTGACTTAGATAACATTACATCGTCAATATACTTACATATTCGAATGAATCATAACACTTTATAATGAGCTAGGTTTATATAAAATGGCAAATATGAACATGAGCTAATTAGCCTATTGCCCTTTTTTTACGATATGTTATTTAGTTATGGAAGAAGATTTGGAAAGCATGCAGAAACATACATAACAACGATGATAGAGGGAGAAATGAGCGAAAAGAAGGAGAGAGAGGTTATCGTGATATTTATCATACTGTGTCTATAGTCAGGGCCCTGGTTATAGTCAAGGTGGTGGAAACAATCCAGGGGGAGGGGCTTACAGACGTGAAACAGGAAAGAAAGAAGTAGGGAGGGCTTGGCTGAATAAGGGTGGTAGAGTGGGGAAGTAGTGGGGGCGGGGGCTACAGCAATGTTACCAACACAATTCGTGATTCTCTGTCGGGCAGGTGTAGCAGGACTTATGTCCACAATAGTACACGGTAAAGAAAACTATACAGGATTTTGGGATTGACCAAATATGTAACACAGAAAATCCTAATACCATCATCAACCTAGCGAAGTAAGTTAAATATGACAGTATGGATGCTGTGGGTGAGGAGTGTGTCAGGAATAATAATGGTACAATCATTGTTTATGTAGTGAACAGCGCTATAACTATAATGGACATAAAAGCTGCAGGGTGCTATGGCATTGTTGATGAGATGATGAAGTCTCAGATATTTTAGTTAGACTGGTCACATAACTGATTCTCTTCCCTATTATATCCTAGAGGTTTGCCATAACAGTGTGTCACGAAGTAAAGTTAAATTACATTTACGTAGTGGTTCGAGTGTGTGTGGGTATGCCACTTTAGTGTTAGGTGAAATCAATTCAAGAACTAGAAATTGGATCGGTTTTCCTAAAGCTGGTTCACACGTGAGATTGGTTTGAAAGTTATTGTGGGATTACTGCTTAATGAATTTAAGGTTATGAATACATGTATTGTTTTTGTTTCAATATGTCTAGAGACTGAAGGGACCTCCGGCAAGTCCGTCCACTGCAGATTAATTCACTCAACCTGCTTCACAGAGCGTTGTCTGCTCGCTTTCTCTGTAAGAACACTTTTGTTTAAATTCTGTGTTTTGTGTCATTCCATGTTTGTTAGAGAAAAGGTATATAAGGTATATTGTCAATTGTTAGTGTTCTTATGTTTAATTATGTTGTCAGACACGATTTTATTCAGTGTAGTTATAATCAAGTTTTAAAAAAATTATCTTTTGTTGAGCATAGTCTGATTGCATTCATGGTTATATTTACGGTGGTGTTTCTTTGCGGTCTCCAGGATTTTTATCTTTAATTGCCTAGCCACCTTATCACTCATGCTGACTATGAACCCTCGTAGCCTCATGTGGGAGTGTGGGAGCTTCGTAGTTGGGGTTAAGGCAGTTATCGGATGTACCGCACAAATGAAACTCTGTATTTAGTAGTAGCCTCTACGTTCCAACGTAGAGCTTATACTATGACGATGTAATCTGCTTCGATCTAGAGCGGCAATTATCGTATACACATAGCGCGAATTAAATCGATAACATCTAGAGTAGCACCTTACTCCCTTACTCTCTCTACTATGGATTTCAAAGGCAGCGTCACACTGTTATTCGCAAATATCTCCCAAATGAATTGTTGTATCAGTATGGTATAAGCCTGTTACACCCCGACCTAATTTATAGATAATATATTACATTGCCATAAGTGTTTAGTCAGAAGTTTACTGAAGAATAAGTCTAATCCAGTCATCGCCTCTAGGGTCTTGTACACATTCAGACGAGTGTGGGGTACTGTCTAACCCCTCCAACCCCCAGACCATTACCCCAGTGCCTAGTTCACCCTCTCCCCGTCTCCCTCATTACTCCCACTCACCCTCCCTCTTTCAAAGCTGTAGTATACGGTTTATGCTATCGTGAATACTTAGGTTATTGTGATTACGTACATTAAATACTATACAATTATGTATTTAAGTATCATACTTTGCTATTATTCATACAGTTACTGCTATGTCTGGGCATGGAAACGAGAAGTGGGGCGAACGAGCATGAAAGCAAGGCATAATCCCCTTGGTAATGGCTGTTTTGCCGTATGTGTGTATTAGGAGGCCAATGCATGCAGTCATGTGTAGTAAACCAAATAAACGGAATCGGATGTTATTACGTGTGTTCTGAACCGTGTCATGATATGTAAAGTGTACCTTTATTGAATACATTCCGCCTCCTGTAATTGCCCCCCCCCCCCCCAACCCCTTGTCACTTTCTGACGAAAGCCCACCCCCACCCCCACAACAGGTGAGGTTTCCGAGGCTATGACTGTAGCAATGACAGGTGAATATTTTATTGAGGGGCGAGGCACGACCACTAACAACGATGTCCAGCATGTTGCTCCATTGCCCCCGTGGCTGCAGGACAGCATTAATTTTGTCCTTCGCCTTGCCACCTTGTACAACAGGGAGATGACCCGCGGTAGAACATTCATACGTTTGAATAGGTAAGTAGATGGCTTTGTCTATATTTATAGTATTACGTTGTATTTCAGCTGTTTTGGCAAAATAAGCGTTCTCCCTGTGCTTTCGACCAGTATTTGTGCCGTAGGAACCATGGTTTTAACAGTAACAATCACAATCACCAATCAGCTGGAACTCTTGCCATATACTGTTAGAGGACTACAATTTTGCTACAGCATTCTGAAGAGAAGTCCGGCTTCGCCGGAGACATTTTTCTACCAAAAAATCTACAAATTTCGCCTGCTGTCTAAAAAAACTCAAATATGCTGGCTCGCTATCGCTCGCCAGCTAAAAATCGACACCTGGATAGGGGTAGACGTTTAAAAACAGACGGCTGAATGGTCCCGAATGGATATAATCCGGCCAAATGGCATCCCTGGATCCATACATAAATTACAATGCTTTATCATGACAGAGATATTGAGTGTTGCAAATGATATTCAGTCAGTCAGTCAGTAGCCTTCCCATATTTGACCGATTAATGTGAAATTTCTGTTAAAATGACAATCCTGGAAGGACTTATCCCAGATACTGTATTAGTATCTGGGGTGAATCCATTTTTACTGGGGAATGTGTGAGTATTTGTAATTTATATATATATATATATATATATATATATATATATATATATATATATATAGTATATATATCATGTACTGTAGTTCTTGCTGATCCTCCCTACCCCCTTGTGGGAATATGAGAAGGCAAATTATATTTTCCCATAAGGCTGGTCCAGCTGTCAAAAGGCCTATCCCACACCCACGTCAGTGTGTACATTATTTAAATTGTGTATTTAAGGAGCACAGAGCCAGATATCATGATATGTTCTTGTGGCTGACAATCAATCCGTCTCTCCGTGAGGCAACAATTACCATTGAGGGTGAACGAGGCCTCATGCTGGGTGCCAATGAGGCTGTACTTCAACTCAAAGTGTGCATCCCTAAACATTACTGTAACATAATTTTGCACCAGCGGGCGGGAGTATTGGTGATGAGGACGTGGGTAAATGTTACGCCACAACATAATTTTCCATTACCTCCCCCACCTTTTAATTATTCCTATAGTTAGCAACCAAGTCTTTTATTGGAATGGTGTTGATGGTAATAGATATTCCTGTGTAAGAGACCATGTTGTGTATTATATACCTCGTGTCCGTTTTACGTAATGCGTACACGTTTCATACATACAATTTTATGCATGATAATTTATATAATATCATTTCTATAACAGTAAGACATACACTGCATTATATCGCAATATCATGTTTAGAGAGAGGATAGACGAAATACAATAGGCCTATATAAAATAATAACATTGATCATTATCCACACAGGCCTTACCACCGAGTTGCACACACCATGGGCATGACTGCGGCAGGAGTGAGGCAGATGGTCCAATGCGCTACCACGTCCTCCCCTTCCACACCTGCACCACCGCCTACACCTGCCGCCATCGACAACTTTGCTGTCGGTACCATACGCCGCCACATTCACCGCAAGTTTGCCGACAGACAACATCTTACACTCAGTGTAATAGCGACGGACCTCAAGACAGCTGGTATTATCCTGAATGATACCTCTGAGACGGCAGTTTGGCGGCTCATACACACCATGGGATTCCAATACAAGACATCACAGAGAAAGATGTATGTGAGGAGGGAATCTCTGGACGTGGTGTGTCGCCGGATTGCTGCTCTCCGGGCTCTCCAGCATCACCGTAGGGAGGGAAGGAAGGTGGTGTATGTTGACGAGACTTGGTTTACCACCAGGATGGGCAACAGCAGGGAGGGGGTGGATACCACACAGCCTGCCACCAGCACCACCTACAGTCATCAGGTACCACCAAGAGAAGGGGAGCGATTTGTGGTGGTCGCAGGTGGCACAGCCGAAGGCTTTGTTGACGGGTCCTATCTGTGCTACACGGCCAAGACAACCCAGGGTGACTACCATGGGGAAATGAACGGCGAACTGTTCCTGCGGTGGCTAACAACACACCTCCTGCCGTCATTGCCAGAGCCATCTGTACTGGTGCTGGATAATGCACCTTACCACAGCCAACTGTTACGACTGAGGTTCAAATATATCAGGGCTCTTATTCATTGGACTAGTAATGGCATAAATGCTACAACGGAAAGCGCTAGATCCAACCTCTGATGTATATTCCCAGTGAACAAAGAACACAAATACTCTCCAGAGTTCTATATGCAATAATAGGTTATCAAACTCTCAATACATGTGCGTCTACTCTAGGCTTAATGTTATGTAAAAATTGGAATGGAAACTTTTATTCCTCATCAAAAGTACAGTAAAAGATCTAATTCACCTAAATGGTTTGACCATAATTGTGCTAGAGTAACTGAACAAAAAGCAATAGCCTACAATGCATACAAAAGATCAAAAACACATGAATCCTTTAATTACTTTAGAAACATCAGAAATCATGCCAAAACTGTATTAAACCTAACTAAATCAAACTTTCTCCACAAGCAGGCAAATTAACTTCTAAATAATCCAAATGATAACAAAATATTTTGGTCTACTCTTAACTCATTCAAATCCAACTTCACTACTGCTTCATCCATTCCACCATTAAAATCTCCGACTGGCAATCTTGTAAGTGACCCAAGAGGTAAAGCTAACCTTCTTGCGGATATTTTCTCCACCAACTCAACCTTAGATGAAATAAATCAAGATGTCCCTGTACTTAATTTTAATTCGCCTGAAATTCCCTCACTTAAGATCCACACCAGACATGTCAAAACTATTTTGCAGAATCTCTCAGTAGATAAGGCTCCTGGTCCAGATGAAATTCCTCCAATAGTACTTAAGAATTGCTCCTTGGTGCTCGCTCCTTTATTGGCAAAAATTGTCCGTCTGTGTACTCATACCTCATGCTTCCCAGTACCCTGGAAAGAAGCAAACATTCATCCAGTTCCTAAAAAAGGTGCCTCTTCAGATCCATCAAACTACAGACCAATAGCTATAACTTCCACTCTTGGTAAAGTCTTTGAAATTATATTAAATAATCACATAATTAAGCATCTTGAGAAAAATAAATTAATCAGTGATAGGCAATATGGTTTTAGACGATGTCGATCAACTGCAGACATTCTTTGCCTTCTTACGCATCAAATCAACCAAGCTACAGACCAACATGGTGAAACACATACAATAGCACTGGATATATCAAAGGCATTTGATAGAGTCTGGCATCAATCCATATTGTCGAAGATGTCACACTACGGCCTTGCATCATTAGTTCCACTAATTTCTTCTTATCTTCATAACAGAAAAATATGTGTAATGGTAGATGGCCTTTATTATCAATTTCACTCAATAAATGCTGGTGTTCCCCAGGGATCAGTTTTGGCCCCAATTCTGTTCCTCATTCATATCAATGATCTCATATCTACCACTCATAATCCAATACATTCCTACGCAGATGACTCCACAGTTTCTTCATATTTACCAATTTTTTCACCCAACCCGATCTTATAAATTCAAAAATAAACACTGCAATTTCTCAGAACCAGGACCTTTCTAGAATTAATGGATGGGGACAAAAGAATCTAGTTTCCTTTAATGCACAGAAAACCAAGTACATTCAATTTTCTAACAGACAGAATCTCACTGACTTCCATATATTTTGTAATGATGTAAATATTCCCACTTCCCCTAGTATTGACATTCTCGGTGTAACATTAACTACTAACTTGAGCTGGACACATTATGTTAGAAGCATTGCTAAGAATGCCTCTAAAAAACTGGGACTCCTGTACAGAGTTCGAGAATTCTTCACTGACGAGCAGTTGGCCGTAATATATAAAAGTCATGTGCGTTCTCAAATGGATTACTGTTCACCTCTGGGGGGTGGAAGTGGAGTGGTTGCATTGAGGCAGTTGGACAAAATTCAAAATAAAGCTATTAGATTAACCCTTAATTAGCGGCTCACCACATAAGTCGAGTTAAATAAAGCTGGACTATGTGGCGGCGCTCGACATAGGTCGAGTGGCAATTTCAGCACGTAATGTTGCTGAGAGAGAGAGACAAGTGGTGGCAGGAGACTAGCGAGCGTATGACTGCTCCAGACCACCGCGGCGAACCTACTGACACGAATCTCAGCTCCCTCCTCCCTCTCTCACTCGCTACATACTGAATTATATGGGGAAAGTACCGAATTACATGCTTTTTGCACTCGCGTTGCACGGTTATTGCAAGAAAACTAGCCATCATAAAAGGATCGTTATGGTGTCATTCGAAAGCTCTGTTTATGCCCTTTCAGGGATAGGTACTTGTTTTACGTTCTGGGTCTTATTTAGGCATGAAAATGATCACGTAAACAGCCCTATTTTGGCTAAAAACACCCCGCTGTGCGGTACATATAAATAAACCGCATAGGCCGCTCGTAAGGTGTTAATCAATAACCCTGCAATCACACAGGACCTTCCTACATTATCCATACGAAGAAACGTTGCATTATTCTACAGATATTTTCACAGCAATATTGTTCCGAGGAACTTGCTTCAATTGTGCCGCCTCTCCACATCTTTCCCCGTAGAACTAGGGCAGCTGAGAGCGCCCATGAATTTACACTTTCTCCTCCACAATGCAGAACTTCTGCTTATCAGAATTCATTTATCCCCAGAGCTACTATCTATCTATCTATCTATTGCCTGACGCCGCGATCCCCGAAGGGGTGGCCACAAACGAACCGCCCCCATGCACCTCTGTCCCCAGTCAGTCGACGCCCCTCCCCCCAACCAGCACCGCCTTCGTTCATGTAGTTCCTCACTCCATCCTTCCACCTCATATTCGGTCTACCTCTCCCCCTCTGTCCCTCCACCTCGCTCTCGTACACCCTCTTAGTCATTCTCTCGCTTTCCATACGTTCCATATGGCCGAACCATCTCAAGTTGTTCCTTTTCACACTTTCCAGCACATCTACCTCCACACCACACCTCCTTCTTACTTCCTCATTAGTCTGTCTATCCCTCCATGTAACTCCGCACGCACTCCTTAAGTAATTCATTTCCACTGCTCTCACTCTTGGTCTGAGTCTCTCAACCAACGTCCATGCTTCGCTTCCGTAAGTCAGTGTCGGGATTATCACACTGTCATGCAAGGACTTCTTCACTTCCATACTGACCACCCTATTTCTTGTTACTGCTTTTAGCGTTCCTACAACCCTCTTCCCCTGTTGTACCCTCTCCCGCACCTCTTCATCCATAGTCCCATCTTTACTCAACACACTGCCCAGATACTTAAAAGAGTTGACGATCTCCATAGCCTGACCGTTCAGCTTCACCTCGCACTGTGACTTCACCCCTTTCGAAGACCATAACCTTGCTCTTCCCCGTATTTACCTTCAAATTCCGTTTTTCGCACACTGTTCCAAACTCATTTACCAGACCCTGCAACTCCCATTCATTATCACTCATCAGAACTGTATCATCCGCAAACAGCAGTATAGGTAGCTTCCACTCAATTCCCTCCCTTTTCAGCGATACACCAACATCCACTGCTCTTGATAGTATTTCTTTCATAACTCCATCCATATATACAGTAAACAACCACGGGGACATCACACACCCCTGTTTCAAACCAACATTCAGGTCAAAGAACTCGCTCTGCTCACTCTCCACACGTACTGCCGCCTTTGCACCCTCATACATGCTCTTCACTGCTTTCAGCAACTTGCCCTCTACTCCGTATATTCTAAGTACTTTCCACAAACCTTCTCTATCCACTCTGTCATAGGCCTTCTCCAAGTCCATAAAGGCAACATACACCTTTTGTTTCTTCTCCAGATACTTCTCCACAACACAATTCAGGGTAAAAATCTGATCTACACATCCTCTTCCCTTCCTAAAACCTCCCTGCTCGTCGCCTATCCATTTCTCCGTTCTCACTCTCACTCTCTCAATCACTACCCTACTGTATACCTTCCCTACTACGCTTAGAAGACATATTCCTCGGTGGTTACCACACACTCCTCTTTCCCCTTTGCCCTTATATAGGGGGACTATTATGCCAGTCTTCCAGTCATCGGGTGCACTCTCCCATGCTAGTTTGCACATTTTCCATACCCATTCTATCACTATCTCACCACCATACCTCAACATTTCCCCACACACTCCATCTGTTCCTGGTGCTTTCCCCAACTTCACTCTTTTCATGGCTTCCCACACTTCTGACCTCCTGATCCCCACCTCCTCCTCCACTACTTCTCTTCTTCTCCCTCCCATACCATATCCAGCTATGTTTGCTGGCTCTTCATTTCCTTTCATTTAGCAACTCACTGAAGTACTCCCTCCATCTTTCGACTCTCTCTTGCTTCTCGGCTAGCATTCTCCCATTCTTATCTTTCACACCCTTACTGTTTCCCTTGCTACCTTCCCTAACTTTCTTGACTTCTTTCCAGAACAGTTTCTTACTCTCCCTCCATTTTACACTCAGATTCCTTCCAAATTCCTCATCTACTCTTCTCTTACTTTCCTTCACTACTCTCTTCACCACCCTCTTACTCTCCACGTACCTCGCTCGTTTCTGTCTCTCGGAATCTTCATTCCCTCTACTACCCAACCACTCTCTATATGCTTTCTTCTTTTCTTCCACAGCTACTACTCTTTGGAATTCACTTCCCTCGAATTGCTTTCCACAAACTTACATTTTATGAATGGAGGATGCCTTTAGGCACATGGACCTTTTTGTTTTATCTGTGTTTTTCCTTCCTCCGTTCATTGTCTCTTTAAAAAAAAAAAAAAAAAAAAAAAAGTAAAAACAGCCTATTACTACCTATAACCGAAGGTGCTTGGTTATGGTATGCAAACTAAGGTGGTAAGAGAAGTTACAGCTTACGTTACTTTAATCAATAAATGTCAGGCACTCCTGCATGAAAGAAAGTGCACTAAAGTCCTTCAACACCAACAAGGAATCTTCTTTAAATGTTAGATGCTATCAAGATGCTCGAATCGGAAATGGAACCCAAAAAGGCAGGCAGCGGAGCAATGCTCATGCAGGCTATGCACACAAAAAGGCAGGATATATAATGCAGTCGGAGCCAAGAATATCCTAAACACTACAACAATAATAATAATCGCCACGACAATGCAGTATTCCTATCAACAAAAAGAGCCTAAGTCGTTTGTGTCTCAATACATCAAACTAGGCTGCGAAATGCTTGTGTAATCATAAACGGGTATGCATAATAAGAGTAATTGGTTTAACCCGTACAGCCCCAGCGACGCGCCTAGCGCGTCGGCGATGTATGTAACGCACAGCCCCAGAGACGCACCTGGCGCGTCATCCTAATTGCGCCGACCGTAACCTCAGGTGTAGCCACTCAAGAGGCCTCAGATTTGTATGGGAACTGTGTACGTATCCCACGCAACCGTGCCGATGGTTGAAAACTCTCAAAGTCAACGTGCGCGCAATAACCTGGTTTTTTGGGGTAATTGCCTTCAATTTTTTACTCTTGTAAAATACGTTTTCGGGGGCTCTGTAGTCCCATTCTTTAAACTTTTTGAGCGGTTTTTCGTGGTTTTTCCTTCATTCCTAACCCATTCGCTATTGTTTCTGGAATAAAACCATTTTTTGAAAACCGGCCGGGTTCTGGTGAACAAACATTACAAAACTAGCCGGGGCTGGACGGGTTAATATACTTAATGTCTACTATGACTTACTTATACTTACTACTATACTTAATGTCTAGCTAGAGTCAATGATACGAGATACTGGTGCGCATGGCATGCCGCATAGCCTAGTGCAAATCTCAAGTCTGTGCGTCAAATATTACGTTATAGGGAAGGGTAGCTCTCTTGAGAAACCTTAATACCGAAGTACTAAGCGTTCTCCTGGCGTGCCTCAAAGACAACCAACCGAGCCTAGAACAGTGCAGAATGGTATAGGCAAAAAGCCCTCATTCGTGCATGCTCTATTCTCAATGGCACACAGACTAGAATTTACCCAATCAACTCAGTTCTCAGGTATGTCGTGCAGCTTTTAACTAAAGCCAGCACTCATCGGAAACAATACCTTATAGTATCAGACTCCTAGTCTAGCATTATCTAATCCAGCAGAACACTAATAATTATAGGAAGCGGTACTGAACAATATGAATGCCAACCAATGCTTCATGATCAACTTATCTTAACAACTAACATACATGGGTTATATAAGACCTTAACGCACAATACAACTGTCCAGCATGAGGTTGATTATGCAGAGTTAACCAGAGGGGGTATAATATTAATAAAAGGTGGTGAAAGATATGGAATATGAGAGAGATAGGCAGAGGAAAAGGTTCTCAGGTGTAAAGAGGGGGACAGGTATCAAAGGGATAAGAGGGATGCATTCTAGAAACCAGATCTGAGGGAGAGAGTGGCCAGAGAGCAGTATATATACTAGCACTAGTTCGAACCGCATAGGAAAAGCGGTAACAAGTCCTCTAGCCAATGCTAAAGAAGCTAGCTAAACATGACGTCACCAAGCATGGTAAAAACTCCTCCAACGAATCCCCACGAGGCCAGCCAGCTATGACGTCATCGAGTATAGCAAAACACTGCGCGCCTCCCCACACTCTGTTCTACTCTCTCTCTCTCTCTCTCAAATCCTATCATTACTACTTAATGATAAAACATACTTTGCAATTAAATATATAAAGCCTTGACATGGGTGAAAACAAAGAGCCTTTCTGTACTGCCCATGACACAAGCTTTCATATGAAATAAAGCACACAACAATACATCAACTGTAGCCACAATCACTGCCCTGGCGATCCTAGCGAGTCACTGTAGGACAAGCCATGCGGTTCTAACGGAGTGGTTAATGTCGCACCCCCCCTAGATTTTTCTCAGAGGCCCAAGGCTCACAAAAATCTGATTGTTAGAACCCATGCTATATCTCTACTTCCCATCACCCAGCGGCAGTAAAATATCTGGCACAGTCCTCAACAAAACATTTTACAAAATTATAACCCTCCCCAACACAATAGGTTAACCCGTACAGCCCCAGTGACGCGTCTGACGCGTCGGCGATGTAAGTAACGCACAGCCCCAGCGACGCGTCTGACGAGTCACCCTAATTGCTCCGACCGTAACCTCAGGTGTAGCCACTCGAGAGGACTCAGATTTGTATGGGAACTGTGTACGTATCCCACGCAACCGTGCCGATGGTTGAAAACTCTCAAAGTCCACGTGCGTGCGCGTGAGCGCGTAATAACCTGGTTTTTTGGGGTAATTGCCTTAACATTTTTACTCTTGTAAAATACGTTTTCGGGGGCTCTGTAGTCCCATTCTTTAAGCTTTTTGAGCCGTTTTTCGTGGTTTTTCCTTCATTCCTAACCCATTCGCTATTGTTTCTGGAATAAAACAATTTTTTGAAAACCGGCCGGGTTCTGGTGAACAAACAATACAAAACTAGCCGGGGCTCCACGGGTTAAATCATATGTAGTTATGCTCCTCAAGAGCGAGCTTCTCTAGCCCAGCATTCTGAGAGGAGTGTAACTCAGAATTACTGCTATAACATACTGAAAAGAATTCAACTATCAAAGAAAGAGTTTTTATTTGATTGTTATGTTTTTTCATTTGTTTATTTTGGCTGCACTATAGGGGCAAGCCTAGTTTTTTCTTCTATACGAAACACTCAACTCCTGCTTTACGACCCAATATGCTGGGCTACAACCGCGAGCCAACAAGCACCAAGCGCAAAATACTATTCAAACTAAAGCAGGAGGCTACCCGTGTGTCAATCTACCCAGGATCATACACCCTTGAAAGACAATCTGCAACCACGTTGTCACAACCGGCAATATGGCGTATGTCCAGGTTATATACCAGTAACCTTAGTGACCACCTGGTCAGCCTCATATTCCGATTGTGAAACTGGTCCAAGAACTTGAGAGGGTGATGATCTGTGTAAACTACAACCCGGACCATAGGCTGGAACATAGACCTCGAAATGCCTCAGTGCAAGCACAACTGCCAGCAGCTCCCTCTCGACAACAGAGCAGCTCCCCTGGGCTGAATTGAACTTCTCCGAGCAGAAACTAACAGGATGCTCCAGCCCATCATCGTCCTTTTCCACAAGGACGGCACCAGCCCCCACACCACTAGCATCCGTTGCTAGTTGGAAAGGTAGGCTAAAGTCAGGGGCCCTGAGGATCGGGTGAGTGCACAACAGGTGTTTTACTACTCTAAACGCCTTCTCACACTCAGGCGCCCATTTGACTTTCTTATCCTTCCAGTTATCCTCCACCTGAGCTTGACTGTCCCATTCTCTTTCTCCACCTTGACTGCCTAACGTCATCACAGGCACAGTGAGAGGCTCAGGGGGGTGCCTCACATACTCTTTCATGAGATTAACGTGACATAACTGATTGCGCATACGTCTGTCTGGAGCGGCCACCAAGCAATCCAGGTCCGATAGCCTCTCCACCACCCTATAAGGACCAGTGTACTTCGCGGATAAGTGGTGACCTACAAGGGGCAGTAGAATCAACACCTCCTGACCCACGCGAAACTCCCTGAGTTTATCCTTGAGGTCGTACCTGTCCTTCATGAGGGCCTGAGAGCTAGTCGAATTACGGCCAGCCAACTCCAGACTGCGCAACATCCGTTCTCGACTGTCGAGGACACACTTGAGCATAGAACAAGGTTTTTCTGCGCCCTCCCATACTTCTTTAACCATAGGGAAAGGCCCTCTGACACGGTGTCCAAAGACGAGCTCATTAGGGCTGAATCCCAAACTTTCCCCAGGTACCTCCCGTGCAGCAAATAAAACATATGGCAGGCCAAGATCCCAATCCTTCCCACTCTCAAAGCAACAACAACGAAGCACAGATTTCAAGGCTGAGTGCGATCGCTCTAACACACCCTGGCTCTCCGGATGATACGCAGATGACACAACTGTAACAATCCCATGCTGCGGCATTGCTTGAACAAAGAGGTTAGAAGGTAAGTTGGATCCTTGGTCTGACTGAATCCCCTGCGGGTAACCATACCGGGAAAAATACACTACCAAGTTCCGGACCACCGTCTTCGCTGACCCATTTCTCATAGGGTACGCGTCAGGGTATCTTGTTTCTACCTCCATGATGGTCAGGGGATACTTGTAAAAATCTCCCGACTGTGCATCACTGTCCTCCTCCAACTCGACAGCACCGGTACCACATTCAAGAACCTCCGGGTCTTCTAAGTGCAATTTACGAATGTCCGAAGGAGCAAGCTTATCTAAGTGTTTGCGAAACAACTCATGCCCCCCTCCTACACTGAATTTAGCCTCCCGTTGCTCTCTCTCTGTGTATCGTTGCTGTCTCTTCGTCTTTTTAAGCCCATCCTCTGCCTTCTCAGTAACAGTTAATGGGTCTTCTCCAGACTCGAAAATTGGTCCAAATATTGAGTCCCCGAGAATGTCCGTTGATACTAAACTCTCAACCGCATCAACTTTCAACCCCTTCTCGGTACCTTTCCTCCGCTTGTCTAAAGACTGTTGACCAGAATGTGACTCCCTGGATGCAAGAGATCTGGTGACAACACACGCCATAGGTTGCACCGGACACTTCTCAACCCACTCCTGCTCCTCCCTACTCACGTCGGCCGGCTTCTCGGCAACGACTAAGGGTGGAGCCTCAGAAGTAGGCCCGCAAAGTCGTTGCCGAGGAGGTCGACGCCCCCAACAGGTAACTTCTCCACAATTCCTACATCCAGGTCACGAGTCACACCATCAACTTCCATCTTCATTCTTACCAGCGGGTATGACCTTGTTGCATTAACTCCCTGAACCACAACCACCCGCGCCGTATTTACAGGTTTACCAGTTAAATTCCTCAACAATGTTTGTGATGCCCCAGTGTCACGCAAAATTCTCACCTCATGTCTTCTACCCCGCCACTCCACACAACCGAGTCCCCTGTGGTCACTAAAGGCATCACGGACAGGGAATAAGTCTTCCGGATCCTTCTGCACTGGTAGTGTATTTACCTCGGAAAAATTGCCTCGAACAAACTCCGATGTCCTCTTGAACACTCCAATGCCGTGAGCAAAAGACACGGCTGCCGGAGGAGGTCGACTAAGGCACTCATTTGCCTTATGACCCTCCTGGTGGCACTTAAAACACATAAATTTCGGTTTCGGCTTATACTGTGATGTAAAAAGCCCCTGACTTTTCTCATACGGCGTGGTGTTAGGTTTGGATTCAGTTTTAGTTTCATTGCTCTTATGTTTAAATGTGTCATTGCTACGGGGAGGGGAAGAATAACGGTCCCTAGCACTTGCATCGTACTTCTGTGAGGACCCGCAACCCCGAATCAACGACAGCCGTAGATCAGCCATTTCTGCTGCTTCTACTAGAGTTCTTGGGTTTTTCTCCTTTAACCCTTAACTGGCGGCGCGCAACATAAGTCGAGTATAATAAATCTGGACTATCTGGCGGCGCTCGACATAGGTCGTGTGGCAATTTCAGCATGTAATGTTGCTGAGAGAGAGAGACAAGTGGTGGCAGGAGAGTAGCGAGCGTATGACTGCTCCAGACCACAGCGGCGAACCTACTGACACGAATCCCACCTCCTCCCTCCCTCTCTCACTCGCTATATACGGAATTGTATGGGGAAAGTGCCGAATTACATGCTTTTTGCACTCGCGTTGCGCGGTTGTTGCAAGAAAACTAGCCATCATAAAAGGATCGTTATGGTGTCATTGGAAAGCTCTGTGTATGCCCTTTCAGGGATAGATACTTGTTTTACGCTCTGGGTCTTATTTAGGCATGAAAATGATCACGTAAACAGCCCTATTTTGGCTAAAAACACCCCGCTGGGCGGTACATATAAATAAACCGCTAGCCCGCTAATCTAGTGTTAAGTTCAAAGTTAGATCACCGCCCGTGCTCTTAAAGAACTGCTCCAACATCATCAACTGCTTAACTCCATCAAACGTTGCTACCTTCTCAGATCGGAGCCAGTTCCCCATAGCATCGGACAATTCTCGGGCGTGTTCCAAAAAGGTGCTATCTCTTTCCTTAGTTACACCCCGGAACTTCAAACGGTACGTTTCTGGTTTCAGTTCGTAAGCCCTCAGGACAGCCTCCTTGAGATCTTCATACACAATACATGACTCCAAAGGTAACGCATCGTAGGCTTTAAGACCCTTGCCTATTAATCTAGAGGATACAAGTGCTGCCCATTTATTCTCTGGCCACTGGTGTTCCTGGCACTTCTTCTCAAAGCTTGCGAAAAATGATGTTACCCCACTCTCATCAAACACCGGAACCAGTTTCAATAAGTGCGAGAGAGATTGATCATGAGCATGGTTACCAGCCCCAAGTCGCTGTCCCGTTGTCTCTACTCGCGACTTCTCTACGTCCATGTCGGCACAGTACCTAGTCGACTCTAAATCAGCTTGGATTTTTCCTTGACTGATAGTTTTTCTCTCTTCTATCTTGGCTAATTCTAATTGCTGCTGAAGCTCACCTGCCCTTTGTTTCTGTTGAATCTGAAGCTCACATGCCCTTTGTTGCTGTTGAATCTCAGATGCCCTGGTAGCCTTTCTCTCGTCGATCTTAGCTAATTCGAGCTGGAACAATAATTCTGGAGTTAACCCTGGAGGAGGTGAAGGTGCTACAATGTTTGAAATTACCGGTGGTCCCCCCAGGGGCAACCCACCCTGCCAGTCACCACCCAACTGTGGAAGCGTACTCGGGGTTCGGCAAACCACGGGGATGGCTGGGATTCGAGTGTAGGGGAAGCATGGCCGAAGGGCTCTGAGCACTCAACCCATCTCGCTCACCAGTCACCCTGCCCAGTACACACGTTATCAAGTTATCCCTGGTCATGCTGCTAGTACCCGCATGACCGATAGCTGTGGCCAGACATTGAAGACCGTACCGATCCATACCCTCCAACCGCTCGGCAGTAACAGGCCATTGCAAAAATATCCTAGCATCCTCCTCACAGTTCACCTGATTAACCATTTCATCATACTGCTGTTCCTTAGTTTCGACATTACGTACTGTGTCTCCATTCTCCTCTGATCCGGTATAAGACATGATGCTCACAAAAATTTCCCACCTCAATATTCAGAAAAGAAGCACCCCAAACTCTTATACCTCAATATACACACAAAAATTCTCGGAAATACTCAAGGGCTATACTATGTTGCAAAACAAAATTATTCTTGCTGATCCCCGCAAAATATTCCCCAAAACAACAAATGTTCCCTGCTAATAAATGTAGGTTTACCAAATCCTAGGTAAGGTCGCCATTTGTTACGACTGAGGTTCAAATATATCAGGGCTCTTATTCATTGGACTAGTAATGGCATAAATGCTACAACGGAAAGCGCTAGATCCAACCTCTGATGTATATTCCCAGTGAACAAAGAACACAAATACTCTCCAGAGTTCTATATGCAATAATTGGTTATCAAACTCTCAATAAATGTGCGTCTACTCTAGGCTTAATGTTATCTGAAAACAGCCTATTACTACCTATAACCGAAGGTGCTTGGTTATGGTATGCAAAGTAAGGTGGTAAGAGAAGTTACAGCTTACGTTACTTTAATCAATAAATGTCAGGCACTCCTGCATGAAAGAAAGTGCACTAAAGTCCTTCAACACCAACAAGGAATCTTCTTTAAATGTTAGATGCTATCAAGATGCTCGAATCGGAAATGGAACCCAAAAAGGCAGGCAGCGGAACAATGCTCGTGCAGGCTATGCACACAAAAAGGCAGGATATATAATGCAGTCGGAGCCAAGAATATCCTAAACACTACAACAATAATAATAATCGCCACGACAATGCAGTATTCCTATCAACAAAAAGAGCCTAAGTCGTTTGTGTCTCAATACATCAAACTAGGCTGCGAAATGCTTGTGTAATCATAAACGGTTATGCATAATAAGAGTAATTGGTTTAATATACTTAATGTCTACTATGACTGATAAAGTCTAGCTAGAGTCAATGATACGAGATACTGGTGCGCATGGCATGCCGCATAGCCTAGTGCAAATCTCAAGTCTGTGCGTCAAATATTACGTTATAGGGAAGGGTAGCTCTCTTGAGATACCTTAATACCGAAGTATTACGCGTTCTCCTGGCATACCTCAAAGACAACCAACCGAGCCTAGAACAGTGCAGAATGGTATAGGCAAAAAGCCCTCATTTGTGCATGCTCTATTCTCAATGGCACACAGACTAGAATTTACCCAATCAACTCCAGTTCTCAGGTATGTCGTGCAGCTTTTAACTAAAGCCAGCACCCATCGGAAACAATACCTTATAGTATCAGACTCCTAGTCTAGCATTATCTAATCCAGCAGAACACTAATAATTATAGGAAGTGGTACTGAACAATATGAATGCCAACCAATGCTTCGTGATCAACTTATCTTAAACCCTTAATTAGCGGCTCACCACATAAGTCGAGTTAAATAAAGCTGGACTATGTGGCGGCGCTCGACATAGGTCGAGTGGCAATTTCAGCACGTAATGTTGCTGAGAGAGAGAGACAAGTGGTGGCAGGAGACTAGCGAGCGTATGACTGCTCCAGACCACCGCGGCGAACCTACTGACACGAATCTCAGCTCCCTCCTCCCTCTCTCACTCGCTACATACTGAATTATATGGGGAAAGTACCGAATTACATGCTTTTTGCACTCGCGTTGCACGGTTATTGCAAGAAAACTAGCCATCATAAAAGGATCGTTATGGTGTCATTCGAAAGCTCTGTTTATGCCCTTTCAGGGATAGGTACTTGTTTTACGTTCTGGGTCTTATTTAGGCATGAAAATGATCACGTAAACAGCCCTATTTTGGCTAAAAACACCCCGCTGTGCGGTACATATAAATAAACCGCATAGGCCGCTCGTAAGGTGTTAACAACTAACATACATGGGTTATATAAGACCTTAACGCACAATACAACTGGCCAGCATGAAGCTGATTATGCAGTTATAGGGGGTATAATATTAGTAAAAGGTGGTGAAAGATTTGGAAAATGAGAGAGATAGGCAGAGGAAAAGGTTTTCAGATGCAGGGAGGGGTACAGGTATCAAAGGGATAAGAGGGATGCGTTCTAGAAACCAGATCTGAGGGAGAGAGTGGCCAGAGAGCAGTATATATACTAGCACTAGTTCGAACCGCGTAGGAAAAGCGGTAACAAGTCCTCTAGCCAATGCTAAAGAAGCTAGCTAAACATGACGTCACCAAGCATGGTAAAAACTCCTCCAACGAATCCCCACGAGGCCAGCCAGCTATGACGTCATCGAGTATAGCAAAACACTGCGCGCCTCCCCACACTCTGTTCTACTCTCTCTCTCTCTCTCTCTCAAATCCTATTATTACTACTTAATGATAAAACATATACTTTGCAATTAAATATATAAAGCCTTGACATTGGTGAAAACAAAGAGCCTTTCTGGACTGCCCATGACACTAGCTTTCATATGAAATAAAGCACACAACAATACATCAACTGTAGCCACATCCACTGCCCTGGCGATCCTAGCGAGTCACTGTAGGACAAGCCATGCGGTTCTAACGGAGTGGTTAACGTCACACAACTGATGGACGAGTGTCAATGCCCTACCACAGCCACCAAGAAGGCGGACCTCATCAGCTGGCTGGAGCACCGCAGGATTTCCATCCCACCTGTTGCCACACGACCTGAGCTGCTGCTCCTCTGCCAGCAGAACAGTCCACAGCCCAAGTACAAGGTCGACAATACCATCCGTGAGTGGGGCCACGAGGTCGTACGGCTGCCACCTGGTCACCCAGAGCTCAACGCCATTGAGCAAGTATGGGGAACCATGAAGCACCATGAAGCACCATGTGCGGTCCTCCCTCCAGCGGTTTACCCGGGCGGATCTACAGGCCAGGTTGGAAGAAGCGCGGCTATTGGCAAACAAGGACGTGTGGCAGGGTGCTGTTCAACATTCCCGGAACTTTGAAGAGGGGTAATGGAAGTCCGACAACATACACGAGAGCGTGGAACCTGTAATAATCAACGTCGCCAGCGACGATGAAGGCGAGGATGACGATGTTTTCATGGGCAGTGATAGCGAATAAATGGTTTACAATATTGTCATGTTTGCCTCATTTTATTCCTACAATATATTTATCGATCATAATGCATCTACTTCATGACAGTAATGTAATGTATGTAATAGTCCTAATGATACGTCACAATATATGCAGTATATTTGGTACTTTATATTTATTTGATAACTCTACAATGAGAGATGCAGTGATGGAGAGAAGTATATGCAGTTTATAGGTGATGATGTGGTTATCAAAGACACAAGTTAACAAAATATTAATATCTTAACTTAGCCATGTTTATATTTTATGATGAATGCACAGTATTTAGCACAAATAAAAACAAGTTATCACAATAGGTCCAGACCACAGGTAATACCAATAGAACGTGTTCTTTGTCCTTCTACCACATGTGCACAAACATCCGGTTATACAGTAATTAACAGTGTGGAATACGTCTTGCCTCCATAACAATTTGCACTACCCCTTGTTTACGTACTCAATAATATCGTAAGCTGCATGAATATTAGTGCACACACTATAATTATTATATCTATATATATACTGACATAATATAAGTAGCTACAAGTACAGTGCATAACATGAACCGTATAATATATTGATGGGAGATGCAGGGAGACGAGAGTGAGGAGGCCGTGTGGATGGAGAGATGGTGAGGGGTAAGGAAGGTGAGGCGGGGGAGATTTAGGGGTAGCTAAGGAGTGGTTTGGGGGGTGTTGGGGGGGGGGGGGGCAAGACGAATACTACACATTCCTTTGAATGTGTACACGTGACCTCCCGGCTTCGTCTTAATATTCACGAGTAAACTGCTAACGTAATACATATAGCAAAATGCTATATCGGCCATAAATTAGGTCAGGGTGTAACAGGCTTTGTGCTGAAATACCATACTGATACAACAATTCATTTGGGAGATATTTGCGAAAAACAGTGTGACGCTGCCTTTGAAATCCATAGTAGGTACGTTGTACATACTTTTGAGGTCTTTTTAATAGAAAATTGAAAAGAGAAACGAGAAAGAAAAGAAAAAGTTGTCGACTAGGCCATTCCATCTGGCTCTTCACGCCGCTGTCAGGGGCGTACCTTCTAACCCGGTCCGGATTAAAGGGCATCTCTTTCGCGCTACCACTCGGGTGCACACGTGTTTCTGGTGCTCCGTATTTTGGTGCCTTCCACTCCTATCTTCGTCACCTTTTAGTGAGTTTTGGACCTTTATTTGGCGCATGGATTTATAGATAGATGATCCGTGTTGTAGGCACAACGTAAAATGGGCACTCAGGTGTTTAATTCGAGTGTTTGCGTTGAAAGTGGAGGTCTCTCATGTTTTCAGCCCTCTGCGCATGCGTGTCATTGAACGCCGCTTTTGTTTCAAAGGCCTTTGCCTTCTCTTGCTTTTATTTCCTTGCGGTGACTTTAGTTTCGGTTTTGATAGGTTCTGTTCATTTAGGGCTTCTTGTCACTACCTTAGTTTCTGACTTAGGCTACGCGCATTTTTTTCGGTGGCTAGGCTAACTTCGGTCTTTCGGGTGGTGTTATTTCTTACTTACAGTTTCTTACAGTAGATCCTCTGGAAAAAGGCAAACTAGGCCTGTGTATCCAGCTCGGTACCAGTACTTGCACTGCTGCGGTCGTTCACGGTGTTGGCGGCGGCGGTAGCAGACGCAACATTTTTACTATTCTGTATTTTTGCTTTATAATCAAACTTCAAATCTTGTCTTCTCCATGCTTTATCAAGATTACTTTCAAACTCCCTTATTGATTCGGAATCGACTACATACTGGGGCAGTGCGTTCCACTCATTTACCACTCTATCACAAAATGAGTTCTTTGCCTTCTCAAGCCTATTTCTTTCTTTGTAAATTTTCTTTGAGTGTCCTCTCGTTCTTGTTCCCTCCCGCATCAAGAAGATACCTTCACACCCATCCTCATCATACTTTCCTGACATCATCTTAAAAGTCTCTATCATATCCCCTCTCTTTCTCCTATATGCCAGTGTCGGAAGCCCCAGTGTCCTCAACCTCTGTTCATAGCCCGCGTTCTTCAACGTTGGTACTAGCTTGCTAGCTCTCCTCTGCACTTTCTCCACTGCTTCGATATCCTTTACCATATATGGAGCCCACACCTGGCTTGCATATTCCAGGTGCGGCCTAACCAGCGCTGTATAGAGATTCCTGAAGATTTCTTCGTGAAGTGACACAAATGTCCTCCTTATCAGCCCTACAATTATATTGGCTTTGTTTATCTTTTCCACTAAATGTTCTGAGAAATTTAACTTATTGTCTATCACTACTCCTATATCCTTTTCTGCATTCACTTCCTCCATCGCTTCATACATACTGTATCCTACCTTGTCTATCTTGCTTGTCCCAATTCGCATGTACTTGCATTTTTTTGGATGAAAAGGCATTAACCAATGCTCAGACCATCCCTTCATGCCATCCACATCTCCTTGAAGCAAACCCACATTTTCCTTATTCCTCACTCTTCTATACAGCTTAGTGTCATCCGCATACAGGTATACCTCACTTCAATTAGTTATAACTTCAGGTAAGTCGTTGATAAATATAACGAACAGTAGTGGTCCCAACACAGATCCCTGAGGAACCCCACTTGTAATTTCCCTCCACCCCGAGCCTATTCCATTCACCAGCACCCTCTGTCTCCGATCTTTCAGGAAGGCTTCTATTCATTTCACACATTTCTCCCCTATATTATAGCTTCTAACTTTCTCTATTAACCTTTTATGTGGGACCTTATCGAAGGCCTTCATAAAATCACAATGTACCACGTCTATTACATCACCATCCTCTAGAATTTGCATCCAATCATATACCACCTTAATTAGCTGTAGTACCGTCGACCTCCCCGGCAAGAATCCGAACTGTCTCCCACTGAAAAGTTGGTTTGATTTCATATGCTCCATTATTCCTTCTCTAATTACCGTTTCCATTAGTTTACACACAACACTTGTCAAACTGACTGGTCTATAATTTCCTGGGTCATTTCTCTTTCCCTTCTTAAATATAGCTGTTATGTTTGCCTCTCTCCAGTCCATCGGGATTTGTCCTGTATTAAACGATACCTCAAATAACATTTTCAATGGCTCTACTAACATCTCACCTCCTTCCTTTATGATTCTTGGGTGTATCCCATCCGGTCCCGGGGACTTACTTCTATTCATTTTTTCTATAGCCCTTCTTATTCTAGCATGGGAAAACTCTATTAGTTCTAGTGCATGTGCCTGTTTGATGGGAATATTTGGCACTGCATCATCCGATTCTACTGTTAGTACCCCCCAAAAGTATTTCCCCAGCACCTCTGCTTTCTCCTTATCCGTCTTCGCTCTACTCCCATCATCTAACCCCCCTACCAGCTCCGGGATCCCTACTCTTCTCGTTAACTTTTCCTGAATGTACTTCCAGAATATTTTTGGATTATCCTTCACGTTTCTTGCAATCTCTCTCTCCCTTTCCTTTACCCCCCTCCTTGTCTCCCACCTTATTTTATTGTTTATCTGTCTACGTTCCAAATCCACTACATTAGCTTCTATACTAGACCCCCTGTTATTTTTTAACACTTTTAATCTATCCCACAATCGTTTCTTTCTTCTTATCAAAGTCCACAGCTTTCTTTTCATTGGTAATTCTGAGTTCGTTCTTTTCCTCAATTTTGTTTTATCCTTATATTCCCTTACACATTTGGATATAACATCCTCCAGTTTGACTCTAAACTTCCTCCACATTCCTTCAGCGTCTTCACCGTTCAAGTATTCCCCCCAGTCAATGTCCAGACACCTTCTCAGCTGCTCATAATCTGCTCTGTCATACATGTATATTTGTTTTATTACTTCTATCATCCCTCTCTGTTTTAATATTGCAACTAAAACTTATACAGGCATGGTCACTACGACTTATAGGGCTATCCATATTTACATGTTCCACTATATCCTCCTCATTGCTAAAAATTAAATCAAGTACACTCCCCTGCTTCCCATCTGTATTATGTTGCGTTAAAAAACAATCTCTTACTTTCTCTATAAACTTGTTTTCAAGGCTACACTGTCCCGCTGGAGTAGTACAATTTGCCCAGTTGATCCTTGGCAAATTGAAATCACCAATCAAAATCTTATATTAAATTTTGTTCTCTCTATTATCTATTTCCTCCATTGCTTTCAGTAGGTTATCATCCTCTTCCCTACTATTATTTGGGTTTCTATATATAGAGGCAATTATAATTGACCCTCTTGTACATTTTACTACAATACTCAAGTACTCACAAAACTGCTGTCTCATATCCACCTCATTTACCTTGAGCTCTTTTCTTACATAAATAAACAGTCCTCTTCCAACCTCTGCTCTAATAGCATTCCTCTCGTACAACTCAAAACCCTCCAAACTATACTCCACCAGTTCCCTTTCAATTCTAGCATTTTTTGGTCTTACTTCTTGTAAGGCTATGACATCAGGTTTTTCCTCTTCATCCTGCAACCTACATATCAGTTCTCTTTTCTTGTCCTGGGTAAACACATCCACATTACAAAACATAATCCTTAATCTTTCTACCATTCCTTCAGCAGCTACATCATCCCGCTCCTCCTGTCCGTGCCCTACTTTCCCCCCCCCCCCTCACACTACTGGTACTGGGTCTGCAGCTTCTTCTGCCTTTCCCCGAGATACCGACGCCGACCCAGGATGTCGCTTACCCCTTGTTGGTCTTTTAATGTCTCTCTCACATCTCTTTGGGTGTGCGGTAACTGGTGGCGCCCTTCTTTTTAAACTTTCCTATCACCTAGTGCCGATTAGGCTAACTTTTTGTGGGTGGCCTAGCCTACGGGGGGCATTTTGTCGTTCGATTCTGTTGCAGCACCTGGGGTTGTCCTTTGACCCCCCTTTTTAATTTTTGTGGGGTTCGCAACAGTTATCCGACTACCTCTGGCTTTCCAGAACCCCAAATTGTGGTCTGCAATTTCCCTTATTTTGCCTGCTTGGGGCCTTGCGATTAGGCTATGTCTTCCTCTGCTCCTCCCTGTTCGTGGGTCACGTCCCACGCCAGGTCGGTCTTTGGTTGGCGTTCCTTTTCTAGAGTCCCTGGGGGGCCTACTTGGCAGACGAAACACAATTCTCCGTTCTATTAAGTGTCGTCGGTGGGTGACGCTTCGGTCCTCTATCACTTGGACCTGGCTCGCCGCTACGCCCTGGAGCGTCGGTATTACCGCTCCAGGGCGAGCTGTCTGGCACTCATCACCTGTCTTCTTTCACTTGGACTTGGTTCGCCGCTCCGCCTGGGAGAGTCGGTATTGCCGCTCCGGGCCGAGCGTCTGTCATTTCTTCCCTGGCCCTCAGACTTTTAATAAGGAGCTCGCTGCTCCGCCCTGGAGCGTCGGTATTACCGCTCCAGGGCGTGCGTCTGTCGCTTCGGCGCCGTCTTCTCCTTCTTTGGTGCCTGCTTCTGGTCTGTCCCCCATCGGCTCCGCTCTAGGTCTGGCTTCGCGCGCCCTAGAGCGTGTGTATCGCCGCTCTGGACCGGGCGTGAGACCACGATATCGTCCTCTCGCTCAAGCATGACCGCCCCGCCCTGGATCGCTGGTTTTTCACGCTCCAGGTCGGTTCGTTTGGTTTTTCGGCTCCCTTCTTGGTCTTCTTCCCCCGCTCTGAGTCGGTCCTACTTGTCTCTGAGGTGCTTTGGTAAGGTTCTAGTGGCTGTGGCCCGCTCCAGGGGGTGTTTACCCGCCCTACGGCGGCGTGTGTTTCATGCTTTTTTGGTTGTCCTGTTGTCCCGCCCCCGACCGGAGGGTACCTTGATGGTCCGCTCCTCTCTGGGTTTGGGTTGGAGAGTGCATTGCTACTTGTCCATGCCTGTTGATGCATCGGTTCTGGTGTTTCATGCTCTTCTTCCCCGTTTCCCGGGCTGTGATCTGCTCCACTTTGGATGCTCTCCTGTGCCTCCCTCGCCTCCGCCTAAGGCCTACAGGTACTGTCGCCTTATTTGTTCACCTGCTTGGGGTTTACATTAGGGCTGGGGTGGGGGGGAACTCGTTTCGCGAAGTGCTGTCACACTATCGGAGTTTCCTAGGCTAGGCTACCTTAATGTCTGAAGCGGGGGGGGGGGCACAGTCCTCTTCTTTCTCTTTCATTTAGCCTCCTCATAGGGTTCCCTTCCCTATTGAGGTCTCTTCCTGGCCCACAGAGGCCTAGTGATGAGCCCTGGTTCCCTCCATTAGTGGGTTGCTATTTCGACTGTTGGCGTGGCCGTGTGTGTGTGGCCTATCCTTAGTCGATGGGGGGCTGTTGCTAACTCTTCACACTGTTACCAGATCAGTCCGGCATGTCATGCTCAGTTCCTGCAAATCTGAGGAATGTGAAACCATCGTCTTGGTATTTTTGAGTTGGCAACAGTGTCAGTGTTCCTTCTCTTAACCTACATTGAGCTCTCCAATACCTTGAGGTTCCTGAGGCACGGTCTTAACCTACTTTGAGCTCACCAATACCCTTGAGTTCCTGAGACACAGTGTTCACGTACTTTGAACTCGCTAATGCCTTGAGGTTCCTGAGACAGTCTTAACCTACATTGTACTCACCAGTACCTTGAGATGTCTTTTCCTTTCACCCTCACCAGTGCCACAGGTCTCTAGGAAGGGCTGCACTCAGCTCGCTCTGCCCTGGTGCGTTGATAACTCCCGCTCCAGGTTGGTCCTATGACTAGACACATTCTCTTACAGGACCTCTCTATTCCGAGCCTCTGGCATCTGGGTTAGGGCCTCACGGGGCCTGTTCCGCCCTAGAGTGCGTTCTATCCTACTCTAGGTCGGGCCTATGCTTTGCCTCTCTTCTCTTTTCCCACGGACGCTCCCACGTCGGCTGCTACGTTTTGAAGTAATTTATTAAAAATGTGGTTTAATATTGCACTATATTAGTAGTAGCCATATTAATTTAAGAACATAATAAATTAATTTATTACTTAATGATACAATACTTTATTAAACTAATGATGCTAGACAATTCGGTTGGGACGCTTGGATGTAGATATCTGATATCTTTTACTGGCCTTTCACCTTTACTAAGATCGACTACCATCTGGCCCAGCGGCCCCTGTGGTGGCGGCTACGGCTCTACCTACGCCAGTCCCCTCTCCGGCTCCTTCGCCGTCTTTCGTCGTGCTGCCTGGGAGCGGGCTGGGGATGGTTGGCCAGCCAGTTAGTGTTCCCCCACTGTCTTAATTTACGATCCCCAACGTGTCCTCCCATCTTTATATGGCGAGCTTGCGTCTTGGCAGAATGGTGGCTACTCACCCGGAACGTGCCGCCACTCATGCACGGGGGGACCGGCCGGTTGCTGAGAATTGGGCTATGCAGATTAGTGCTACGGGTATCTTCAGGGGCACTGACTCCGGAATGCCTAGTCCCGGAGGTGGATATCCGGCCTCACCCCAGTAGGTCGGATATGCATTTTTTTACGTACCATCCTTGGGTATCTCCCTCTGGGTCTACACGTTTATGGTCGGCCTACGCCCGCCACGACATCTTCGCAGATGTGCCCGCTCTGTCAACCATTGCCGGTCTTCCTCTGGTGAAGAGTGCTCGCGATGCTGAAAGCAACGTCATGCTCGAGCTCACCAATCTTGAGGATGGGCCTTGGAATCGGTGGCTGGCGGAGGGGGTTGATTTTGGCGTCAGGTCGGCTGAGAGCTTTGTTCCTCTCCCGCCGCCTGCCGACACTCTTGTGTCTGGGCTCGTCCTGTCATCGTCAGAGGTCTCTCCCACATATTGGTCATGGCTGAATGCTCATCAGATTGTGTTAGGCCAGTTGCCCTAGTTTTTCTTCCTGCCATAGGAGAAGAGTGCCCTGGATCGGGATCACCGGCTCCAGCGACGCGCCGCTCGCTTGCTCTCCACCCTCCTCCTGCTGTTCCATATGGAGAAGATTCACCTCAGGCTTCTTGAAGCCGAGCCAGCTGGTAACCTCAAGAAGGGTTGGGAGGCCTTGCTGCGCGTGCAGCTGCAGCTCGCCCTGAACTCGGTGGGTGACCTTCAGAGTGCCATCCATGAGACTGCTCCGTGTCGACAGTCGCTGAGGGTGGCCTTCTGTAAGTAGGCGCCCGCGGAGATCAGGACAAAGCTGCTCCTCTCTGAGCTCACAACTGCGGGCCTCTTCTCGGATGGTGCGTGGCAAGAGGATTACCTCTTTGCGACTGCGGGACGCTTCGCACCCCGTGTTTCTGGGGCGTCGCGGCCTCCCGCAGCCGCTTCCTCCCAGGGTCGTGGGAGCAAGGCCGGTCCGCCGAGGGGACGCCAGCCTTGGCGGAGTGCCATTCGCTGGACGACGCCATGGGGGTAGGGGACGGGCCATGCGCCCTTATGTCCGCCGCTCACCTCTTCGCCCTTCTCGTCCGCTCGCCATTGAGGTGTCCTCGCGGCGTACTGACCAGATGCAGAAGCATCACCGCCCTGCGCAGGATCCTCCGCGCAGGTTTCAGGGACGCTGTCGCTACAGGAAAGTGGGTGCCCGTGGAGATCAGTCTACCCGCGGAAAGACTGCCGACTATGCTGGCTCAAAAAACCGTTAGTTCCTCCAGGTTTTTCCCCCTTCTCTCCCGACCGCCTCCCCGCACGAGTGTTGGGGCTCCCACATGGGGCCCCTACCGGCTTCTTTTGCCTCCACTATCGGCATTGGCCTCGCCGATCGTGGGTGCATCGGGTTGTGAAGCGGGGTCTCTCTTGGAGCTGGCGGTCCTCCCCGACATCGGCACGTATCTCCAGACGTGGCCGAAGTTATCATGTCAATGCTCGAGAATGGGATTGTTCGGGAAGTCTCGCCACTCAATCGGGTCTTCCTCTCCCATGTGTTTCTGGTCCCGAAGAAGGACTGCGATGCGATCGATCGTCCTGTCGTACTTCATTTTGCATATCGTGAACGGCCGCTTTCAGATGCTCACCATCAGTCAGGTGCAGTTGCCACTCCGTCCCGGCTGCTGGGTGATATCCCTGGATCTCAAGGACGCATATTGGCATGTGCCGTTTGCACCTCGGTTCCAGTGCTATCTGGCGCTCCAGCTGCACGAATGGGTGTTCACGTTCGACAGGCTGCCCTGCGGTCTCAATATCGCACCACGAGTTTTTACGAAACTCGTCGAACTGCCTCTGACTCCCCTGCTCCGTCAGGGGATTCAGATCTTGTGTTACTTGGATGATTGGCTCATCTCCGCAGACTCTCCCACTCGATGTGCACAACACACTCTCCTTGTCGTCGGACACATCACACATTTAGGTTTCAAGATAAACATTCCCAAGTCGTGCTTCGCCCCGTCGCAAGACGTGACGTGGGTGGGCCTGGACTGGGACATGGCGAGCGCGACCACCAGACAGAGTCGGGTGGACGCATCGTAGATTCGAAGGCAACTTTTCGCTGCGTTGCACTCGGTCTCCATTCCCAGGAAACTCTGGGACTCTTTGATCGGGTCGCTCAATTGGGCGTGTCTGACCATTCCCCTTGGGAGGCTCAGGATCAACCGCCTCATTCACCTGGGCAACAAAGCATTCCCACTGTTGCCTCCACATCGGCTTTGGCCGATTCCGCGCTCGATCTATTTGCTTTTGACACACTGGGTTGTTCGGGGCAAGCTCGCGAGAGCTGTGCCTTGGACTTTGCTCCTGCCGACCGTCTGGATAGACACCGATGCATCGAGCGAGGTGGGATGGGGCTGCCGGTCAAGCATGGGTCACCAGAACCAAGGCAGGTGGTCAGGTCTCAATCACCTACACATAAATGTCTTGGAACTGTTAGTCACGTTGTTCTTCCTGCAGGGTCATGGGCAAGCCCTTACCGGCAGGTCGATGGCCTTTCGGATGGACAACATGACTGCAGTTCATTGCATATAGAAACAGGGCTCCTCCAGATCCGCGGTGCTTCAGTATCTGGCGGAGACGCTGTTTTTCAGACAGATCGTTTCAACATTACACTGCATGCAACCTACCTGCCCGGGTCTGCCATCCTGTGGGCGGATGCTCTGTCTCGGGGACGGAGAACCCTGGTAGAATGGTTGTTCAAACAAACCGTATTCGATGACCTGACGGCCTCCTGGGGTGTTCCGCAGGTAGCCTTGTTCGCTTCTCACGAGACGACCAGGTTACCGGTGTTCCTGACCCGCTGGATTTGCACTCCAGCGGGGGGACCGGACGCTTTCAGCGAGGACTGGAACAGGTGGCAGTCTCTGTACGTGTTTCCGCCGCCCGACGCACTTTTGCTGTGCAAGGTCCTCCACAGGCTGTGAGAGTACCAGGGCTAAGTTTGGTTGATCGCGCCCCTATGGCCAGCCCAAGCCTGGTACGCTCAGCTGAAACGATGGTGCCCGGATCCCGTGCCCCTGTCGGTCTCAAGCTTCCACTTAGGGTCGATTGGAGACCTTGGGACCTCGTTGACGATTGCATCGTGGATGTTTCGTGATGCTCCCCTTGTTTGGACATTCATTAACTGACAAATTCACTCTCCATTGGACACGATCTACATGGAAGATTTCTGAATCTCACTGGCACAGCTTTACTTCTTGGTTACACACCTCTTCACAGACAACTCCATCAGTGGCGCTTGTGTTTCACTACCTCCATTCTTTATTTGCGGAGCGTCGCTACATGTACAACACAATTAGGAACCACCTGTCTGGCATTCGCGTGCCTTTTGAGACCCTCATGGGGTTGGTCATTCCTCGGCATGAACTGGAGTTCTTCATGCGAGCCTGCTTTCGGCTCAGACCGCCCCGCGTCAGATTCTCCCTCAGTGGTCTCTGGCGGCGGCTCTCAGGAGGCTCTCGTCTGCGGCCTACACTCTTCACCCCACACCTGACGGATAACTTGCCAAGACACTGTTTCTGCTAGCTTTCGCTACGGGTGAGGGGTCTCGGAGTTGGCTGCCATGTCTCGGGCCCAGAACTTCTTGCGGTTTGCTCCCATCCTCGGGTCGGTACCTTTGGTTCCGTCTGTTCATTTTCTTGCAAAGAACGAACGAGAGGCACACGTGTTTAAGCCTTTCACAGTCCCCGCTCTTCAGCGCGGATATCGTCGTCACACGTTGTGACCTGTTCTTTCGCTTCGTTCATATGTTCATTCCACTGTGCCGGGGTCGGGGTTGGCGCTATGGGTGGCGCCTAAGACCGGTAGGAGGTTGACCGAATGTGCTGTGGGACTACGCCTGTGTTGTGTCATTGTGGATAGCAATCCTCTGGTTCAGGGTTCGGCGCATGACTTTAGGTCTTATGCGGCCACGCTCCGCTTCCTTCACAATCACTCCCTCCGGGATATTACGGACACGGGGCTGTGGTCTACCCCCAACACGTTTGTCTCCTCCTATCTGTCCATGACCACAGACAGGCCGGGGCGTCCTTGTGTTGCGTTGGGCCAAAGAGTTACTTACGGGTATTCCTCTATGCTTGTCCTTCCCCCTACTGTCTTTCTCCTATCCTGTCCGCTCCTATTTTGGGGGGAGGGGCTATGGGTTGCACATATATGTATGTAATGTCACCTAGGGTTAAGGACCTTACCTAGGCTTATGGATCTCGTTTTTCATTTCCTAAGTTACTACATTATATGTTTGAAATGTAGATGTTACTGGATGTATCATTATTGTCTTCCCATCGTCACATTCTGTTTGTTATGCATCAACCGCTTGTGTCATGTTCATGCATTGTCATTGGGAGTGTTTGTCCTACTGTTTTTACGAGTAGTCCACAGAATTCAGTGTTCAGTCCCTTATCTACTGGGTGTCACTTATCACCTCCGGCACTTTTTATATTGTGCGCTGTACTGTTAGCAATGTTTACACTTGGTCTTATCCGGTGTCATACTTCCTACTTCACTCCAAAGTCATGTTCATGCATTGGCATTGGGGGTGTTTGTCCTACTGTTTTTTACAGGTAGTCCACAGAATTAGGTGTTCAGTCACTTATCTACTGGGTGTCACTTATCACCTCCGGCACTTTTTATATTGTCCGCGGTACTGTTAGCGATGTTTACACTTGGCCTTATCCGGTGTCATACTTCCTACTTCACTCCAAAGGGGGGGGGGGGGGATCCTGTCATTCATATCTACCATTAGGATATGCAACATTCATACGATTAGGTTAAGATCTAAAAGAACATGACATGACTGTACGTGACCTCTCTTAATATGCACCTGTCCGTACACTCTTTATATAAACTCTCTTGTTTAAGTCTGTCTTTTTTTTATCATGATCCTTCACTAATTGCTGATGTTTTGAGTTTTTCAGCTTGGATGTCCGCCTCCAATTTTGGTACTCTAAGCTCTACGTTGAAACGAACGTAGAGGCTACTACTAAATTGGGAGGTTTAACAACCCTCCCAATACCAAATAAGGTAAACCTCCTATTTGTTTGTAGCCTCGGAGTATCCAACGTCATGTTATCCCTTCCACAGACAGTACCCCTGCCCATCCAATCTTGCCTCTTTTGTAGCTTGATATCGAGATGCCCTTTAATCCGGACCGGGTTAGAAGGTACGCCCCTGACAGCGGCGTGAAGAGCCAGATTGAATGGCCTAGTCGACATCTTTTTCTTTTCTTTCTCGTTTCTCTTTTCAAATTTCTATTAAAAAGACTTCAAAAGTATGTACAACGTACCTAGTAGAGAGAGTAAGGTGCTACTCTAGATGTTATCGATTTAATTCGCGCTATGTGTATACGATAATTGCCGCTCTAGAGCGAAGCAGATTACATCGTCATAGTATAAGCTCTACGTTGGATACTCCGAGGCTACAACCAAATAGGAGGTTTACCTTATTTGGTATTGGGAGGGTCGTTAAACCTCCCAATTCCAGCGGAAGGCTTGTGTGAGGTTTTACTGGTATTACTGGGATTGAAGGACCTGCAGGTTCTGCCGTAACTGTGAGGGATGTGCCGGTATCGTTGTGACTGAAGGTTTTACTGCCATGTCTGTGATAGTTCTACCCATTTCACCATGGCCATGGAAGTTATACTAGTGTCACCATGTGAGGGGTACAATGCGATTAGTGTTATCTTTATTTTCAGGCAGCTACAGTTAAGTATCTTACACAAAGGATATGTATCTTAAGTGTGTAGACCTGGAAAATGTCCTGCACTGGGCTATGATAAAGCTAACTGTCGAGGAGTGCCTAGTGTGTGTGATAGTGAAGATGTATGAGACCTCCCGAACGGCAGTAAGAGTGAAAAGTGTATTGAGTGGGAGGTTTAAAGTTAGTGGTGGAGTCCAACAGGTGTCTGTGTTAAGTCTCCTCCTCTTGTTAATTGTTCTGGAGGCATTCTCTAGGCATTAGTGAAATGGGCTCTCTTGAGAAAAATATTGCTATATGCAGATGACCTAGTCCTTATTACAGATAATGTGCAGGAAGCCGAGGCCAAATTTAGGAGCTGGAGGGATGGATTGGCATATAAAGGATTAAGAGTTAATATAAATAAATCCAAGGTCATGCAAAGTGGATTAGGGTGAGGACATGCAGAACACAGTGGTACATACTCATGTCCAGTATATGCAGGAAAGAGGTGGGCGCTAACTCGATTCAGTGTACTGTCTCGTTTCTGGGTACACCATGGAAACCACTGTACGAGGATAAAAGGAACTCTGCCAAAGAGAACAATTGTATGTATGGCATGCAAGGGGGAGCCTGTGTTGAGTGGTGAGCATTAGAGTGTGAACTTTGGCAGTCCGTCGATGGATCAGGTGAACAGGTTATATTACTTGGGAGATACCAATATGCTGATTGTGGGGCTGAATCTGTCACTATTGGCAGAATTAGATGCGGTTTAGGAAATGTTAAAGAAATGTTGCCAATTCTAACCATTAGAATGCTCCCACTCCCCTTAAATGAAAAGGTGTCCTATCAACGACACAAGTTTGTTCCCCTAACCAGCCACTGTGTGAATCTGAAACACCTGGGGATTTATTGTGTGCAAATGGTGCAGTCAACTCGTTTAATCCACAGAGTCTCAGAGATTGTGGTTATGCAATCATATGTATTCAGATTGTTGTAGGAAACAGTATTGCTTATAAATTTATTGATTCATCCATTGTCCACTTTATATATTGCACATACTGTATATGTTATACATTAATTTTTAAGCTTCTAATAATCCTAAATAATATTCTGAGACTCTGCGGATTAAACGAGTTGACTTTACTTCCTTCAGATGCTTCGTATTTGACCCCCAGATGTTTGAGATTCACACAGTGATTGTTTGGGGGAACATACTTTTGTCATTGATAGTACACTTCATGTATTATGAGCACAATAACCTATGCTTCGAAAACAAGCCTGTCAAAACGGATGATAACAACATTATAATGCAGAAATGGATGTATTGGGCAAAACTGCAATATATGATAACTAGTGAAAAGCTGAGGAGATGGTTAGGATTCAAGAGTATCAGTGATGAGATGCGTACAAGCAGGCTTTAATGTGGAGGGAGCTACAAGCTACAACCTAAAAAAACGTGAGATCAGGTTATACACTTTTGATGTCGAATATAAAAACATGATAAGTGAAGCAGCTTGAAACAGGCCTGCCTGTAACGCTGGCATTATTGCAATATATATATATATAAAGTATATCTCACAAATACATGTCAGCTACTAAATATTCATATACCACCTGCCGGATTCTAACCACCGACAGTCAGGAAGAGTGTCCATGCTCTAATGCAGGGGTTCTTAACCTTTTTCGAATCAAGGACCCCTTTGAGAATCTGTTGAAACCTATGGACCCCCTCCCAGGAAAAAAACACAGATACAAAATGTTGCATGCAATGAACACACTTATTGTATTGAAAATTGACTGCCTCATGCACAGGTTGCCAATCCCCCCCCCCCCGAACAAAAAAATAATATGTGTTATAGTTATATTTTTCCAATCCATTATCATTAGTACAAAGGAGTACAAAGTACAAAGGAAATCAAGCAACAACAGATCTAGTGACCCTTCTAGGCTGCTTGTCCTCCAAAACACTGAGGATCAAGTGTCCAAACAGTGGTTTAGAGTGGGTAAGGGAACATTGGAAAGGGAACTAATGTCCGTGGCAGGATTAGGAAGTTAGTAGGGGACAGATGGGTTAGTAACTGAGGGGGGGATAAAATAAAGTTATTCATTTACAAACGCAGTCAGTCGCGGGTTTGATGAGAGATATTTGTCTAGGCGGAGTTTAAATGAATCAACGGTGCTGCAGTCTATAACGTCTCGGGGAAGCCCATTCCACAAGTTGACAACTCAATTGAAGAAGAAATTCTTAGATTCGTGTGAGTTAAAAGATTTACCAATAATTTTGCAACCGTTTCCTCGCGTGTAATTAGATTGGTCGATAGTGAAGTACATAGTACAGTTCATATTGTCGATGCCTTTGATGATTTTGAACACTTGAATTAAGTCACCTCTTAATCTGCGCTGGGTTAAAGGAAATAGATTTAATTCTCTAAGACGCTCTTCGAATGATTTGTTCTTTAGGCTAGTTATCATTTTGGTAACTCTACTTTGAACTCGTTCTAGCTTGTTTAGATCTTTTTGGTAATAAGGGCACCAGGATTGAACGCAGTATTCCAGAAGAGGGCGGACTTAGGAATTGTAAAGGGTTAGGATAACTTCTTTGGATTTATGCTCAAATGACCTGCCTATAAAGCCAATTATTTTGTTTGCCTTCTTAACAACTTCTGAACATTGTTGACTCTGTTTTAGGTTACTCGATTATGTTACTCCCAGATCGGTGTCTCTGTTTACATTCTTAAGCTGAGTGCCATTCATCGAATAGTTTGTTTTCTCATTTAGGTATCCGATATGTAGTATTTTACATTTATCCGCATTGAAACTCATTGTAGCATGACTGAACATCGAAGCTGCGATCTCTAGGGGGGGTCCGGGGGCATGCCCTCCCCGGATTTGTTTAGAAATTAGTGTCTTAGATAGCTTTTCCTACCTCCTGAAGACAGTCAAAATGGAAAATATTAGGGACAAAATACTGTGCAAAATTAGTATTTTTATTTATTTTCCACATTTGTATTTATGTGTATAAAAGAGACAAAAGGCAGGTTGCCTGTAACAAGTGTCTCCCCCAAAGCCGAAGGAGTGACTGGGCCGAATTCAAGGGACGTTGGGGTCAAAATACCTGGACACACTAAGTTTAAAACAGTTTAATTCATAGGATGAAGGAAAGATTGATTGAGGGAGAGAGTTCCAGAGTTCACTTGTTGAGTAGAAAAAGACTGAGAAAATTTGCCATTGGAGAGCTGGACAGAATAAGAGTGGGACTGTGATGAAAGGCGGGTGTCTCGCACTCGCTAGGAAGGGGGTATGCACTGAGGGAGCTCTGAAGAACACTGATTGTTGTAATAGCGATAGTAGAGTGAGAGAGATGCTACATTGCGGAGTGTAGAATTATATTGTGATGAGCAGCTATAGCTGGGTAGGCTTTTCGGCGACATTGGGGTGAAACAGTTAGCGGTAAGTATAAAAGAAAATATATATATATATATATGATGTATAAATCCAATAGATATGCATGTGTATAACTGTATACCGCTTATATATTCTATTATCATACTTATATGGGACCAGGAGGGCCTCTTATAGTCCCAGTATGTCGTGCTCTCCCTATCACCGCCCGAGCAAAACTGAAGAAAATCCCTTTATCACTAAATTATGGCGGTTGTGTAATTTATTTGCTGGTGGATTCTATGTCGAAAATAAAAGCAAACAATTCTATAAGTTACTTTACAGTAGTTTACACAAACACACGTTCACTAGTTGTGAGCTTCAGTAGGTCTGAGTCCGACTGAGTGACTCACTCAGTTACCACCGCTGTAGCGATTCGGTATAAACACCTAATCGTTTCACGTCCAATACAAATTTTTAGCGGCTCTTCACGGACCCCCTGAAGCCTGTCCATGGATCCCCAAGGGGTCCATGGACCCCAGGTTAAGAACCCCTGCGAGTCTAATGCACTACGCCACTTGTCTGTGTGCATATTAATTATTTCCGATCTAATTTTCGGTCCTTACTCTCAAATGTCCAGTTACTTGTTCAAGTTTGCTAACACTGCACACTGGTAGGCTCCGTACATTCATTTTACAGCGTGGTCAGTAGCACTGCATGGTATTTAATTATCATTATTGTTATTATTAGTAGTAGTAATATTATTATTATTATTATTATTTGTATTATATATACAGTATTACGTCGATTATAAAAAACATGCCTTTTCTTGCTAAATATAGTACCATGCAATTAGAAAGAACGACAACTCATTAGTATGCCACACGAATGAGGAAGCCACACAGACAGCTCTACGTGATACCAGAATATCGGACGACTCAACCAATAGACCATGTTAACCAGTAGATCACAACCAGCAGCAACTCATCAATACTGTTACCTTAGGGTAGCTTGTGTTAGGTTGGATAAAACTATTAATTGTTACTAGTTTAGTTGTCCCTGTCTGAGATCGGCTGGTTGCAATAGTCTACTGGTTGTGTTGTCCGGGAACCCACGTTAAGGGGAGGCAGACCGTTTGTTTGGTCTATTAATATTAATGTATTCATATATTTTTTTAGTTTCCTCCCTAGACCTCCATCAAGCTTCGAAAAACACCCCCTATACCGCCCTTCAAGATGAATTTGTAAATTTTTCGGTAGAAAAATTTCTCGGCCGAAGGCCGGTTCCTCTTAAAATTGCAGGCTCGCTATCACTCGAGAGGAAATAATCTACACCTAAATGGCACGAAAGGTCTTAAAATTGACAACGAAATGGGGCGAAAAGGTGTTAAAATCGCCGAACTAATGGGCCGAACGACTTATAATCTCAAAACTAGTGGGGCTAAACATTAGGAAGAAGGGGGTCCAGAAAAACGGTCTGCTTCCCCTTAATAATGATGGCACGTAAACATAACCCTTGCCCCCTCTCAAACGACCCAAGTTATAGTTTAGTCATGGTATCCAGTGTTTGGGAATTGTTCAGTCCCAACAGTGACGCATGTGGCAGACGCACCGACAGTTAAGGGGAGGCATATCAAGGATTAAGAGTTAATATAAATAAATCCAAGGTCATGCAAAGTGCCTCGTAATTGGAAATAATACCCAAGATATCCGTCGTCTTGATGACTATTTTCCTTAACGAATAATTATGGTAAGTGGTTCGACTCCTGACAACACTTTTGATTAAACCAGACTGCATCAAAGAATACCAACACTGACTATGGATGCATTGGATCCTCCTCTCTACAATTTACGTTGACATATAATTATTTGAAATAACGGTAAGAGTTGTGTTATCGGGCGTATCACTACCGACATACAGCATAACTCGACCTCTCTAAAACATTAACCTAACCAAACAACCTAACCTAACCTAACCTAGTATTCATGTAGTAATGAGAATACTAGGTTAGGTTAGGCTTTTTATTTAGGTTAAGTATTTATAGATGATTTATGTTGTATGTCGGTAGTGGAACGCCCGATAACACAACTCTTCCCGAAATAACGTATTTTCTACAAGCATTGTTTAACTCACTCCTGGTGGATCACATAATAATGCTTTCATTAATTTCATTGGAGGTGTTTGGTGTTGAGGTGAAATTAATAAAAAAGACATATATATAAAAACACAATTTTACATGAATTACTTCACAAAATTATCCTGATTCTAAGTGATTGTTACAACAATAATCAAATATAGGCACATAGATTATTAACACAATCACTTGTCATGTTATAGTGGCTTTACCGCCCTGGGAGGGACTCAGCTCAAATTCCCCCTATACAAGTTGACTTAGTTAATTCATAGTCTTTGTGGCCTTGGAAATATTGAGCAGGACTTTAATGTTTACAGCTTGCAGCGGGGCCCTGTAGCGAGTGTGTCATCACTATTTCTCTCCCTCTCTCGTAAATTTCTACTCACAATAACTTGATATTTTAACTCATTATGTTATCAAGTAAGAGCTATGGTATATAGTAAAAATAGAACCTCACATTCGTAACTGGTATAAAGTTATCACTAATACATGTAAAAGTGAATGTGTTTTCCTTGAATTTCAGCTTCCAAAACTCATCTTGCTTGGACACAGACACTCTCACAACCGATGCTTGGAAAAGACTGATAATACTGTGAGAGGGGATCTTAGAAGCTTATGGATTTGTCTGGCAACTAGTTGAACGGTTTGCTTCTACCAACTCAGCATATGGGTACGTCCTCATTTCTATGAGGTTGTATCACCCAATCAACAGTTATCTTCAGACAGCACTTAGGCCCCAAATGTCTGGCTTTATTATTCTAAGGTAAAATAGAAGTCAAAATTATGCAAGATCAGAACTTAGTCCTATGATTCACATTAGTTATTTTATATGCAAAATATAATCGCTTGCCATTAGATATTATTTAGGCAGTTAATCATCTCATGGATATAGAGTAATAAATGGCAAAGTCATACACACATTTATTTTGGTAATTTGCAAGCACCATCGTGGGCCAAGTTTTCATTTGCATAAACAGCAACTGAAGGTAAATTAATTTGGATGGTTAAAGTTCTTAATAACTTAATTTATTGAAAGCCGTCAAGACCAGAATGGCTGAAAACCATTATTGGAAAAGTGATCAACGATTCCGCTTTCTTCTTTGGCTTCACTGCATGTATTATCACTTGCTAAAATGTGAAGATCAATTAACCAGGAAATTTGGCTCTATGGTTAACCAACCAACTTTCAGTCGATCATTTTCCCTATTAATTACCAAAATTACGCTGAATTTTCAAATTTTCTTTAAAATGTAAATATTGTGAACCAATTGACAGGCAGGTTTTTTAGCGTTGAGGGTGAAATTCTATGATCAAAGCTTCCTAATACTACTGATATTTAACTGACTGTGAACAACGTTCATATTCCTCCAATATTGATAGCTATTCAATCACGAAGATACTGATTAACTGCATGATTCCAGTTATCATTACCAAATGTCAAGGGCAAGAAGTATGTACAGTTGGCCACATAAGTTATGTTTCTTGTTGTGGTTTATGCATGCAAGTAAAATAGTATGAATGATTTGCGAGTGTGTTTTCTATTATTTATCAGTCGCCCTGTCAGACGAGTTAACCACTGCATAAGACGCTACAATCGTAATTCAACCATGGGCATTACATGTCTATGTATAGGATTACGGAGAGGAACAGAACATATGTTGCCAACTGTACATTCAGCGTATCTGGAAGACGAGTTGAGATTATTGATTTGCAGAGCACAGTTCGGTCTGAGAGTAGAAAAGACTTGTGCGTGGGGGCATAGTGCTTCACCTTTAATTGAAAATGCCTAAAATCATGGTGTGCAAATATACTAGATCATCTGTTTAACAATCACCGCCACCTTCTATGTATGTTAAGAGGGAAGTACTTGATTTTTCTCCCTCATATTTAGTCCCATTAACTTTGAGATTTTAAGACTTTCGTCCATTAGTTTGGCGATTTTAAAACCTTTCGCCCCACATCTTTTTCAATATACCGGTAATGACCTTTCATGCCATTTAGGTGTTGATATCTTCCTGTCGAGCGATAGCGAGCCTTTAATTCTAGGAGGAACCCGCTTCGGCCGGGGCATTTTTCTACCGAAAAGTTTACAAATTTATCTTGAAGGAGGCATTTTTTAAGCGTGATGGAAGTATATCGATAAAACTATAAAATACATGAATACATGAATACATAGACCAAAAAATAGCCACTACCCCCTTAAACGTACTAAGGGTGCTGGTGGTGTTAAGGTTGGAAGAAGGAAGAACAGACAATATGAATGTATGAAGAAAATAATGATGGTAACTGTGCAAGGTCAGATAAATGTTTGGTGATCAATGAATGATATGTACGTCTGTACATTTATTATCATCATAACGAGGGCAAATTAAGCGAGCCTCATATAATCATTGTTGGCGCTGCTTGCTTATTAATGATAATATACAAATACAATTACAAGGAGCCTGCTCAGTTCTACGTCAGCTATAGTAGACAATAAAGATATACCCATACTTAATGTTATAATATACTTGCTCAGATTAATAATGTAATAACTAATCAGGAAATATGTCAAACATCGCTTGTGGTACGTTCGTACTCAATTGCTGCAGCTTAGATTGAACATTCTCTGAGCTGTTTAATTCGCACCTCATAACTCATTGGTTTCTGGTGGTCACCCGGCTTAATATACAAACGCAAATAAGCTGCTCAACACCTTAACAAAAGCCCAACCCTTCCTTAGAGGATATTATTAAGTAAAGTTCCATTAATATAAATAGATGATATTGTATGAAAGATAGAACGTTACTCACAGATTAGAAGTTAATAATTACTCTCATATGAGGTGTTAGCTACATCAATAATTATATCAATGTTTAAGCCAAATTGTGGTGACGCAAAATATTTAAAAGCTAGCATTATTCAAAATTATTTTAAGAACATCTTAATATATAAATAATCTAGTGAAATGAGCGGTCGACTATAGCCCTATACGTAGCCTTACCTACTAAATACTAACAAATACAGGTCAGTACATTGAATATCCAACACATGTATTACAATTACATTACGTTTAATATAATTAGATATGGGGTTCACTCAAATTTAGCTGAGGTTTATTCCACTGATACAGAGGCCCCTAAGAGCATAACACAAAGATAACGATACCATCCAGTTTGTATTATGGACGAAACCCTGTCATATGATTAATGGCATAGCAGTGATTAATAGTGTGGCAGAACCTAGGTACCTGGAGGAGAGAACATAGTTACCAAAGAGTCCCACAAGATACAGCATCCAAATACAATGTGGATGGTAGTTTATTATATTTTTATTTTGTTGTTGTTTTGTTATAGAGGTAGTATTTTCTAAGCAGAAAACCCTACGATTATATGAAACCTTATTCCGGCTAACATACACCGATACCATATATCCAAGAAGGACTCACGTAAATCAAACTGATAATTTTGTGGAATGAAGCGTGAAACACTTGCATTGTATAATTATATAATTCACATTAGTGTGAAACTGGGATGGTTGTGACAGTGTGGAAATTAATTTGATATAAATTGTTTGTGAACGATTCTTACATTCTAATGTAATATTGTAATGCATTCTTTTTAGTCATATACTGTAGATGAATCAATATTTACCCTCAATGAGTATTCACTATCTTATACTTATTACGACTATCATACCAGATACTTGCGCAGGTAACTGTACATATGCTCAAACATACATATATATATATATACCTGTATAATATATATATATATATATATATATATTGAGAATATATCACAAATACACATGAGCCACTAAATGTTTCTAGTCTCTCAGTGGGGATCGAACCATCGACCATCAGGATGATAGCCGACGCTTTAATCAATTACACCACGGCAGTCTAAAAGACACTCAGCCTTCTATCCTATTTATGTTAGGGAGAAGGGAAACCCACTAGGCGAATATATTTCAATTCAAACCTAGTTGTAGGATCTATATTTCCAGAATACCATACACGATACAGAATGATTAAAGCGTCGGCTATCATCCTGATGGTCGATGGTTCGATCCCCACTGAGAGACTAGAAACATATATATATATATATATATATATATATATATATATATATATATACCGGTATATATATATGTATTGTGTATTTTTCCGTGATACTAATTAACATATATTATTTATTAGTTTTAAAATTTTATACATAACTAATTTATTCACGTATTATTGTTGAGGTCAAAATTCACATACTTGAAAAATATGTGTTTATAAGTGTCTAAGTACAGTATTACAAAGGATCACGATATTATATGGTAAACTATTCGCATATGAACAATACGAAATGTACAGTTCCGTACACAAGTGCTGTACAATAAATACAATATGTGACGAGTAAGTATTAAACATAAAATAATTGTAAAACTTTTGTGTAATATTGAACAATCATATTCAAGTTAGAATACCTACGTTTCAGTGTATAAACAATAGCATAATCAGAAATAAACTTTGAATACCAAGACCAGTGGCAAAGTTTGTTTATGTATTAACTTGACATTACATAATCAAACAACTAACGTAGCATATGATAATTATACAAGTAACTCAATATTTTCTACATTATGTGCAATTATAAAACAAAAGTAAACAAAAACTATACATTATTTCGAGTTAAATTACAACAAATGCATTTTTGTGAAGTCAGAGTACACTGTAACCCTTGATTATGACAATTTTCAAAACGACTCGATCATAAATAGTTATGCAGACAAATACTTGCACTAGCATGACTTTATTTATGTTTATTGTTGGCTACAGGCATGGCTATTTTTCAGTTCAGTTCATGTTTTCTTCATCAAAGTTTACAATTACAACATCAAAATGTGGTAGGGTAAAGTACAAAAAGTGTGTGTGAGTGTAAGCCATTCAACACGAGTGCCATTCTCCGCTTATTTTGTCCGCACCTCTCTTCTGTAGGCTCTTTAACACCTTAAGAGCGGCCTATGCGGTAATTTCCTTGTACCGCCCAGCGTTTTTTTTTTACCCTAAATAGGGTTGTTTCCGTGCTCATTTTCATGCATAAACAAGAGCCAGAGCGTAAAACAAGTATCTATCCCTGAAAGGGCGTAAACAAGCTTTCCAATGACACCCGAACCATCCTTGTACGACCACTGGTTCTCTTGCAACGATCGTGCAACACGAGTGCAAAAAACCTAAAATAAGGTAATTTCCGTACATAATTCCCTGTGTAGCGAGTGAGAAGAGGGGGAGGAAGTTAGAATACAGTTCAGTACACCCGCGGTGGTCGTGGGGAGCGGTCATACAGTTACTACGCTCGTCCCACCGCTCAGCTCTCTCTCTCAGCAACATTACATGCTGAAAATGGCACTCGATGGCTGTCCTGCATCGCCACATAGTCCAAATTTATTTCACTCGACATATGTTGCGCTCCGCCAATAAGGGGTTAAATATCACCTACGCGTATACAAACAGTTACAAATCATATGTTGCTAGAATAATCCCGCATGTGAAAACATAACCTTAACCCCTTCTGTACCGGCGAAGTATTTTTGTATTTGATTTCAGCTACATTTAGATGATTATGTGAAGCTTAGGGAAGATATATGGTAGCTAAAAGGATTAATTGGGATAGTCTGTAGCCTTTTATTGGGTAGACGTCCTTCCTAAGCTGAACAAAATCGTCTAAATAGTTGCCAGAATATAATGAAAAATACAGTACATCACCTGTACTAAAGGGGCTAAGGAGGGATGGTTGTTTTTCCTGGCTCCCCTTATCCCTTATGCTTTGCCATATTAATGTTCAGATTTTAAGACGTTCAGCCCATTAGTTTTGCGATTTTAAGACTTTTCACCCCATTTCTGTGTCCGTATTAAGACCTTTCGTGCCATTTAGGTGTCGGCATTTTCCTAGCGAGCGATAGCGCTGGTTCAGTATACCCATTGACTGATTTTGAACGTTGATAAAATACCAGGCATCTATAGGTATATACTTGGATACATTGTAAAACCGTGATGGAGGTCTAGAGAGGAAACTAAAAAAGGGTAAATACATAAATACACTGACCAATAAATATAGCCTTTCCCCCCTCAAGGGCATGATCTAACTTTGATATAGTTGACGTAGACATAAATTTATGAATGGAGGGTCGGAGGATTGGATGGTGAATACTCATATATAGGTCATGGTGAAAACGCGTAGTCAGTATACTTTGATGCACTGCAAGTATTATATATTATATAATACATGGAATGTATTAATCATCAGTGCATTATTATGTACAAGCTTAAGGGGGTAGTACTTGTTTTTTCTGGACCCTCTTCTCACATGTTTAGCTTATTAGTTTTCAGGTGTTACGACGTTCGTTCCGGTAGTTTGGCGATTCTGAGACCTTTTGCCTCATTTTGTTATCAATATTAAGACCTTTCGTGCCCTTTAGGTATCGATTTTTTCCCAGGCGAGCGAAAGCGAGCCTTTAATTTTAGAAGGAATCGGCCCCGGGACATTTTTCTACCAAAAGTTTTACACATTTATCTTGAAAGGGGGTCTAGGGGGTGTCTTGCTAAGCTTGATGGAGGTCTAGCGAGGAAACTCAAATATAAATTAATAAATAAACACTGTATAATAGACCAAGCACTACCCCCTTAAGGGTAAAGTTATGACCTGTTTACTAATTGATGTATTCCTTCAATTATACAACTGAGCACATTTCAATATACCCTAAGACTGATTTTGAACGTTGAGAAAATACCTGTCATCTAAAGGGACATACTGTACAGTGTACACCTATCATACTTACTGCCGAATAACAGAGATACCTGTCATCTAAAGGGACATACTGTGCAGTGTACACCTATCATACTTACTGCCGAATAACAGAGATACCTGTCATCTAAAGGGATATACTGTGCAGTGTACACCTATCATACTTACTGCCGAATAACAGAGATACCTGTCATCTAAAGGGATATACTGTGCAGTGTACACCTATCATACTTACTGCCGACTAACAGAGATACCTGTCATCTAAAGGGACATACTGTGCAGTGTACACCTATCATACTTACTGCCGAATAACAGAGATACCGGTCATCTAAAGGGATATACTGTGCAGTGTACACCTATCATACTTACTGCCGAATAACAGAGATACCTGTCATCTAAAGGGACATACTGTGCAGTGTACACCTATCATACTTACTGCCGAATAACAGAGATACCTGTCATCTAAAGGGATATACTGTGCAGTGTACACCTATCATACTTACTGCCGAATAGAAGAGATACCGTATGCAACTGTAAAAGTTCGCCTGATTGTAGCAAAGACTTAGTTTTAATGATCATTAGCTGATTTCATGAGGAGAAATGCAGAACATTTAAGGGAAACCGAGGTGTAGCTGATAAATTATCAGTAAATATATTGCTTGCAGATTAGCAAAGTGAGTTGGTGAAGAGCAAAAAGGTAACGACCTAAGTTTAGGAAAGTAATGAATGAATCGAAGATTTCGTGTTTGATGAAATAATGATGAGAAACTTGAAAATAAAATAACAAAACATCAATTTGATCAAATTAATAGTGAGAATGTGTGACAGTGGGATTGGCAGGCTGGGCAGCGTTTAGACCCACATTGCAAACATAGAAGGAATATTCACTCTCTTCTTCATAATGTTATTTACAATTGGTCGTTAACGGCATAGGAGCTCTATCCATGCGTTCAATTTATATTACCCTTTATCTCAATCATTTCCTTCTATTTCACACTCAAGTCGTTGCACTCATTATGCATTTATCAGTACTTCAAAAAGATAGATAGAGGTGACGATACGTATTATCCCTTCTCCCTAACTAACCTCTTGGGAAGGAGTTGATGAACTATACATTAGGTGGGATAATTAACATCTCCTGTATATACTTTAGTAGGTAAACACTGAACGGTTATTATGAATATATGTGAATTTCTTGACGTAATCGTTGAAATAAGGCCGAGCTATTCAAATTTGTTGTGCGATTCATGTTTCAATATATACCATACTTACAACAATAGCAATTAGAAAATAAGTACGAGTTAGGTTACGATATATACAATATTTACTATCTACTCTGTGGATCATTCATCTTCATTGTGTTATGAGCTTAATTATTTAAATTCGTCAAATTGTATGAAGAGGCGATGGTATGCACCTTACAAATAATGTCACGTCAGTTTGGTCCACACAGTAGAATATGTGTGAAATATAGTAATATGTATACAGTATCATACTAGATATTATGACAGATGTGTTATAATACACACACCATCTCGCAACACACTTCTTTGATCCATGAATTAACAGTTCTTCCTTAGCACGATTCGGTTAATTTTGAAATGTCTTTCCTCAGTCAATCTTGCCTCTTTCCTTTGAGTAAAGTTATATAACCCTTTAAATACCAGCGACGTGTGTTATATTATATTCTAGTTATATGTTGACGATATTACGCAGCTTAGGAAGTTATATAACCCTTTAAATACCAGCGACGTGTGTTATATTATATTCTAGTTATATGTTGACGATATTACGCAGCTTAGATAGGATCTGTGATATTTCAAAGGGTTGGTGAGATAGTTTGAAGCCTTATTTTTGTCAGAGGTCCTTCCTAAGCTCCACAGGATCGTCTAAATATAGCTAGAATACAAGATAACACACGCTGCTGGTACTCAAAGGGTTACCTATGCATTTCTCCAGGTATTTTTATTGTTAATTACTATAGAGTTGCGCATTTACAAATGAATGTGTATATATATATACTGTATATATATGTTATTTGTTCTAATAATGATCATACATTAGGAGACACATTATACAGCCGTAACCAGTGCAGTCAAAAGGTTAAGGTAGATTTTAGCTTTTTATATCTATACAGATACATAATTTTGATATAAATAAATGTAGGTCTTTGACAACAATATGTCTGCATAACATAGCTATGAATATGGGTACATCTTTTTAAACTCACTTTTGCTCCACCCTCCCCCTGTTTTCGCATATACATGTACTAACTCGATAATAGTAACTCATATTATTTACGCGATGTATCGTATGACCAATGGTAATATTTACTAATGATATAAAACATAGGTCGACAGCTTTAACAAACTAAATTATAAAGGTTTGTTCCCTGTTTGTTTATTCCCTCCCTCTAATTACACATTTTGTATGGCGTACAGACCCATTCGTTTAATATGCTTGGAGCTGGACACGAATGCAAAATAGAAAATAGAAACAAATACTGAACAAGGTAGCTAAGAAGAAAAACACATTTGTGATCAATTTTACTTACTTTACTGTATGTTGGTTGGGCTAGACAAGCCTCTACTAGTTAGACATTATATTCCGAGTAAAGCTATTAAATAAGGAAAACAAATGATATAGCCTGTTATGAGAGAACAGCATGATCCTGCTCATACACTATTCCTTCGCTTCATAATTGCATTAATATTTCCATATTCCGATATCCAGATTTACGATCAAATACTATCAATATTCTGAACAGTTTTGTGTACGTATGTGTTAATTTGTTTTAATTTCTACTAGAAAGATATTTCTATGAATATGATATAGGACTATTGAGCATGGCTATAAACTAATTGAAAAAGTGATAGATACGTTCGGGAGGTTCAAATATTCCTAAATCAAGGGATGGACGGGGAAGGTGTGGATAATTTATTGTCTGGAATCGGCCTACGTCATTGAACGAATATAATTAGATTATGAGGGCTTCTGTGTTAATTAAATGGAATACAAGCTATCACAAATTAACCTTCTAACCCAAAAGGTATTTCCTAAGCCTTGCAAAAAAAGTATATATTGATAGACAAAATAGAATTAGGAAATGCCTAATGATATACTGAAAGTCTTAACGTTCTCTTTAACAATTTGTTGTGCATACTACTTGGGAGTCGGTTAGGTTAGTGTAGCATTATGTAAGCAAGGGACTGGAGTTCTCGAAAATGGGCTCCTGTCCTGACGCAGTTCTTGACTTACAGCGTGCGTATTTTAGCTTACTAACTAACTAACATATGTGAGGATGGGGATTGATTAACATACTAACTAACATATGTGAGGATGGGGATTGATTAACATACTAACTAACATATGTGAGGATGGGGATTGATTAACATATAACTAACTAACATATGTGAGGATGGGGATTGATTAACATATAACTAACTAACATATGTGAGGATGGGGATTGATTAACATACTAACTAACATATGTGAGGATGGGGATTGATTAACATATAACTAACTAACATATGTGAGGATGGGGATTGATTAACTAACTAACATATGTGAGGATGGGGATTGATTAACATACTAACTAACATATGTGAGGATGGGGATTGATTAACATACTAACTAACATATGTGAGGATGGGGATTGATTAACATACTAACTAACATATGTGAGGATGGGGATTGATTAACATACTAACTAACATATGTGAGGATGGGGATTGATTAACATAACTAACTAACATATGTGAGGATGGGGATTGATTAACTAACTAACATATGTGAGGATGGGGATTGATTAACATACTAACTAACATATGTGAGGATGGGGATTGATTAACTAACATATGTGAGGATGGGGATTGATTAACATACTAACTAACATATGTGAGGATGGGGATTGATTAACATACTAACTAACATATGTGAGGATGGGGATTGATTAACTAACATATGTGAGGATGGGGATTGATTAACATACTAACTAACATATGTGAGGATGGGGATTGATTAACATACTAACTAACATATGTGAGGATGGGGATTGATTAACATACTAACTAACATATGTGAGGATGGGGATTGATTAACATATAACTAACTAACATATGTGAGGATGGGGATTGATTAACATATAACTAACTAACATATGTGAGGATGGGGATTGATTAACATAGAAGATAAGTGTGAGCGATTTAACGTGAGCGAATACTAGCATCGAGTACAATTATTGGAAACTTATGTATAATAGATTATATAATTTTGTAAAGACGCTCAACAGAGTATAAGATATTTTGTAAAGACGCTCAACAGAGTATAAGATATTTTGTAAAGACGCTCAACAGAGTATAAGATATTTTGTCAGGCATATATTAAAATGCTTACGCAAAAATATTTACCCAATCAATACCTTATTTGATTTTACGAAAACCTTCGTTACCATAAATAATGTTTTAACTAATTTAAATTATTACAGAGTTAGGTGTTGAATATCTGTGGATTGAGGTATACTTCTAAAGTCGAAACAGTATGTTCACAATAACGAATGCCAATCATAACTTATAAATACATCAAATGGTGTACCTCACGGATCCATACTGCTATAGTAATGGTGTACCTCACGGATCCATACTGCTATAGTAATGGTGTACCTCACGGATCCACACTGCTATAGTAATGGTGTACCTCACGGATCCATACTGCTATAGTAATGGTGTACCTCACGGATCCATACTGCTATAGTAATGGTGTACCTCACGGATCCATACTGCTATAGTAATGGTGTACCTCACGGATCCATACTGCTATAGTAATGGCTCAGTAGGATACTGCTATAGTAATGGTGTACCTCACGGATCCATACTGCTATAGTAATGGTGTACCTCACGGATCCATACTGCTATAGTAATGGCTCAGTAGGATACTGCTATAGTAATAGTGTAATGGTTAGCACTTTGGACTCTGAGTGGTGTCAACTAGTGCAACGGCCTGCAAGCTGAAAAGGCAGCCAGTCAAGACCCACAACAACTTCAGCACCTTGGCTGATGAGAGTGATGGCGATGAAGTGGCGATCATCGAGGCAGTGAGAGGGGAGGGGGGGAAGTCTGCTGCTGTTGCTGCAACAACTGCTGCTACACGCCGACAAAAGGAAAAAGCTAAGTCTGTTTTCATTGTCGGTGATTCATTGGTTAGATACCTTGGCAGGGCAACAAACACTCAGGTTGGTAAAGTTGTCTGCGTGCCTGGTGCCGGAGTCGGGAGGGTGGCTGAGAAGATAGATGCTGTCATGGAAGTGAGTGGGGAGGACCCCATCATCTTCCTCAACGCAGGGAGCAACGACATATGGAGATGCAGGACTGAGGAGTTGCTCTCCAAGTATCAGGAAATGTTGGAGAGGATCAAGGAAAAAGGTGGAGTTCCTGTGGTAAACAGTATCCTGCCTAGAAGAGGGGTAAGGAAGGAATGGTCCTCCAGGGCTATTGGTGTAAATAGCCGGCTGGAGAAGTATTGTAAGGCAAATACTATTCCATTCCTGGATAACTGGTCCCTCTTTTATGGTAAGGATGAACTGTATGCCCAGGATGGAGTACATCTCTCTCGACTAGGAGTTTCGACCTTGGCCAGCTCACTCGACAAGATTGTTGCGGGGTTTCGTTAAAAAAACCTGGGTGTGTAAGTAAAATACTGTCTCCATATGGAGCAGGTACTTCATGTGACAAACCAGTGAGTAAAATAGAAATAATCAGTCAAGATAGTGCGGATATAGTGATGTGTAATAGTAGTATCGATAACACTACACATGTAACTGATAGTAAAGATGAGAATACTGATAGAGTAGAATTTCCGTCTAGAGCTAGTAGTTCAACAGGAAATAATAAGTTAGCTAAACACAATAGAAAATTAGTTGCAAATAAAAGTAATAGGTTGAGGGTATATTATACAAATTGTAGGAGTTTATGTAACAAAATGAACGAACTTAGAGCACTCGTTAGCACAGAAAATATAGACATAATAGCGCTAACTGAAACGTGGATTAATACAGAATCTAGGCATTTTTTAGCAGAATTTGATATTCCAGGATATAGTTTGTTTAAATATGACCGAACAAGTAGGAGGGGCGGGGGTATAGCAGTGTTTGTCAGGAGTACATTAAAAAGCTGTATTAAATCAGGTATTAGACTAAATAATGATAATGAAAGTGTTTGGGTAGAGGTTAACGAAGGTAGTGAGACCATAGTTATTGGAGTTATATATAGACCGCCTAATATGAGTAGAAATGGCGGAAAATCGTTATGGGAGGAAATTAAAATAGCATCAAGGTTTAGCAATGTGTGCATTATGGGGGATTTTAATTTTCCGAACATTGATTGGCAGCACCAAATAGGCGACTCCGATTCAGTAGAGTTTATTGAGGTAGTACAAGATAGTTTTTTATTTCAATTCATAGATACGCCGACTAGAGGTATTAATATTCTTGATTTAGTTTTCAGTAACAATGAACATATGATAAATAATGTAGAGATTGGTGACCACCTAGGAAATAGCGATCATAAATCTATTTATTTTAATATACAATGGACAGGGAATGCTAAAGAGAATACGACACTTATCCCAGATTTCAGAAAAGCCGATTATGGTGGGCTAAGAAGAGACTTAAGGGTGGACCCTATTGTTAAGCGATTAAGTCAGGATATGCCAGAGTTAAACTTGCCACCTACATATAACCAGTTTATTGCTTCACTCCACAATGCTCAAAATAAATATATCCCTAAAAGAAGATTTAGATCGACGCAGAACCAACCAAAATGGATGACTAATAAGCTAATAGATCTTATAGGAAAAAAGAAAGGAATATATCGAAAAATAAAGAAAGGTGAAAATCATTTACATATACCTGTATACTATCAGACTCTATCAAGACAGGTCAAAAAGGAAATCAGGAAAGCAAAAATAAATTATGAAATAAGGATAGCCAGCGACTCAAAAAATAACCCTAAAGCTTTTTACCAACTATATAAATCTAAAGTTAGAGATGTAATAGGCCCCCTAAAAACTTCAATAGGAGAAATAACAGAAAATGATTTAGAAATGTGCAGTACATTAAATAGTCAGTTTCTTTCCGTTTTCACTAATGAAAATTTGGCACAGATTCCAGAAGTCAATATGGTATATAGTGATAGTATAGAAAATATGTTAAGTACAGTTAGTATAAGTAGAAATGATGTGCTTAAGGAAATTGACAGACTGAAACCTCAAAAATCGCCTGGTCCTGACGAGGTATATGCTAGAGTATTAAAAGAATGCAGAGATGAGTTAAGTAGTCCATTAGCATTTATATTTAACAAGTCATTAGAAACAGGTTTAGTTCCAGAAGCTTGGAAGCTTGCAAATGTAGTTCCGATCTTCAAAAAAGGTGATAAATCGATAGCATCCAATTACCGTCCCATTAGTCTCACATCAATCATAGGAAAGTTGCTAGAGTCTATTATTGCTAGGATAATTAGAAGCCACTTAGTAAAATTTAACTTAATAAATTCTTCTCAGCATGGATTCACTCAGGGACGTTCGTGCCTTACTAATTTGCTTAGCTTTTTCTCAGAGGTATATGAAGCAGTAGATAGTGACAAGTCATATGATATTATATATTTAGATTTCAGTAAAGCTTTCGACAGAGTCCCTCATGAGAGATTGATGAGAAAGGTTGAGGCACATGGAATAGGAGGGTCGTTGTTGGGATGGATTAAGTCATGGCTAATTGGTAGGAAACAGAGAGTCAGCATAAATGGTACCAAGTCAGAGTGGGGAGCAGTCAAAAGTGGTGTCCCCCAGGGATCGGTATTAGGTCCCCTGTTGTTTCTTATATACATAAATGACCTAGATTTAGGTATAACTAGTAGGATAAGTAAATTCGCAGACGATACTAAAATGGGGAGATCAATTGATTCAGATAGCGATATAGAGTGCCTCCAAAGGGATCTAGATACCTTACATGAATGGTCAGTAATTTGGCAGATGATGTTTAACATTGACAAATGCAAGGTATTAAAGATAGGGAAGATGCAAACAAATGTTAAATATAAACTAGCTAATTTAGAATTAGAAAATTCAGACTGCGAGAAAGATCTAGGTGTGTTTGTTAGCAATGATTTGAAGCCTAGAAAACAGTGTATAAGCGTTCGTAATAAGGCAAACAGGATTCTCGGGTTCATCTCTAGGAGTGTGAGTAACAGAACTGCTGATGTTATCTTAAAACTTTACTTGTCATTAGTGAGACCCCATATGGATTATGCTGTCCAATTTTGGTGTCCTTATTACAGAATGGACATAGATTCATTGGAGAGAATTCAGCGTAGAATGACAAAAATTATCCATAATATTAGAAATTTTCCGTATGAAGTAAGGTTGAAGAAATTAGGTTTACATTCGTTAGAGAGACGCAGAGTTAGAGGGGATATGATAGAGGTGTTCAAGTGGGTTAGTGGGATTAACAAAGGGGACATGACAAATGTACTAAAGCTCAGTGATAGCGAAAGAACTCGTACCAATGGTTTCAAATTAGATAAATTTCGTTTCAGAAAAGATATAGGCAAATATTGGTTTGGTAACAGAGTTGTAGATGGGTGGAATAGGCTACCAAGTGATATAGTGGGATCAAGAACGATAGGGAGCTTTAAGAAAAAATTGGATAAGCATATGGACGAGAAGGGTTGGGTGTGAAGGGGGATCAGCCGGGTTGGGCCAATCAGCGCTCTGCAGACCCCCGTAATCCTGCGTTAATCTCTAACCGGTTTGGTAAGATGATCCTCAGGGTATTAGAGTGTTGAGCCTATAATTGGGCTTTGTAATTGGGGTTGTGTGGGACAGGGATCTGCCTTGCTTAGGCCAATCGGCTTTCTGCAGACTCCCATTTTCTTATGTTCTTATGTTCTTATGTAATGGTGTACCTCACGGATCCATACTGCTATAGTAATGGTGTACCTCACGGATCCATACTGCTATAGTAATGGTGTACCTCACGGATCCATACTGCTATAGTAATGGTGTACCTCACGGATCCATACTGCTATAGTAATGGCTCAGTAGGATACTGCTATAGTAATGGTGTACCTCACGGATCCATACTGCTATAGTAATGGCTCAGTAGGATACTGCTATAGTAATGGTGTACCTCACGGATCCATAGTGCTATAGTAATGGTGTACCTCACGGATCCATACTGCTATAGTAATGGTGTACCTCACGGATCCATACTGCTATAGTAATGGCTCAGTAGGATACTGCTATAGTAATGGTGTACCTCACGGATCCATACTGCTATAGTAATGGCTCAGTAGGATACTGCTATAGTAATGGTGTACCTCACGGATCCATACTGCTATAGTAATGGTGTACCTCACGGATCCATACTGCTATAGTAATGGTGTACCTCACGGATCCATACTGCTATAGTAATGGCTCAGTAGGATACTGCTATAGTAATGGTGTACCTCACGGATCCATACTGCTATAGTAATGGTGTACCTCACGGATCCATACTGCTATAGTAATGGTGTACCTCACGGATCCATACTGCTATAGTAATGGCTCAGTAGGATACTGCTATAGTAATGGCTCAGTAGGATACTGCTATAGTAATGGCTCAGTAGGATACTGCGACCATTATGTTTTGTTCTAATTTATTGTAATGATATTGAACATTCTTGCAAATTCATTATTTTTTTTTGCAGATAGCAGTACCCTATATATTACTCACCCTAACCATGCCTCATGATGGCCATAATACAGAATTAGCTAAATAATGTTAGAAATTGGATAACATGTAATAAACATACCTTAAATCTTGACAAAGCCCATTATAGAAGATTTAATAGACATACAATAATGCCTGTAAACCAGCAATACATTCGAATAGAGGACATATTTCTTAATTAAGAGGACAATATTTATGTGGGTGTCATTGCGTATATTATCATATTTTATCAAAACAAAATACATGAATAAGCAATGCGGCATACTTATGTTAACACTAATTGCGTAAACAGGAGATGAAGGAAACTTATGTAATAGTCCTTATTATGTTCTAACATATGTTACTGCAGTATGGAGTGCTGCGGCGAAATGTAGAAATTAAAATTGAAAATAAGTCCATAGAAAATAGGCGGTAAACTCACAGGAAGACGTACGATCAAACGAACGTATTATTCATTATATTTGGATTTCTAAACTTAGACGATATCATCACATACTGTTGTGCTATGTTTATAAGTCTATAATTAATCACATCGAAATTTACATATAATATGAACACACGTATTGGCGTATTGACATTATTTAGGGGAGGTGTGGTGGAGTGGTCTTGCCACTGGCCTGGTAATCCAAAGGTCCCGGGTTCAAATCCCGATGTATCGATGGGAAGATATTATTGGGATGGAATTTGTGCTGTACCTAGTATCAGTGCATTACCACAAGCCCACCGAAACGTCACTAAAATACCCTCATTGTTCCCTGATTAAATAGCACTGTATGAATAGTCCCATATTCAAAATATGCTATAGGGGTGCAATGCCTGGTGAGTTATCTGCTCAACAGGTGGCGTTGTGTGTGTGTAAGTGTGAGAGTCCGAGTGTAGGGGGTGAGACAGTGAAGCACGGGAACGAGGTGGCTTCAGAGATGGGGTCGTTTCGGGCCATGAGTGGGCACCGTGCCTCATGTGAAGGCAAGATGGCAGGTGCTCGTTGTACTCTACGTGCTTCACATGTCTCATTCCCTAGACTGGAACAAGACCTCACGGGCTTCACTGTTCATTGTAAAGCGGTGAATGTTAAGGCTCTCAGCCTATGCCCGAGAGGAAGTAAGTTGGAATATAGAAAAAAAAAAAAAAAAAAATGTACTTGGTTTTGTTTCACTTTCTAGTTAAACTATGTTACAAAATGGTTGAAAATCAGTATAGTAGAATTTATAGAGAAAGCAGGGACCGGAGAGAACAAAGGGAATCTATTATGTATACACCTTGGTTGGAAGGAAACAAAGAGGGAGAGGGGTAAAACACGAGAGAGAGAGAGAGAGAGAGTTCAACTATGGCATTCCTGTATTATCTTGGTATACGGGTAGACTATTTTGAACGGGAATACAACAGGGTTAGAACATTGTTGGGTGATCAGAAAAGAGACCCCTTCAGTACGATGACATCTCTATTTATTTTGTCTCTAGCTAATATTAGACGATATGCATTCAAATTAGGAATTCTGTCACATAATCAAGGGTTACAGTGTACCCCGACTTCAGAGCAATGCATTTGTTGTTATTTATGGAAAGACTGACGGACTGTTGAGGTTAAGGGGAGATGGGTCGTTTATCTGGTCCCCTTTTTCCCTCGTGTTAAGGACCATTTGTTTTGAGATTATAAGACGTTCGGCCCATTAGTTTGGCGATTTTAACACCTTTTGCCTCATTTCGTTGTCAATATTAAGACCTTTCGTGCCATTTAGGTGTCGATTATTTCCTGCCGAGCGACAGCGAGCCTAAAATTTTAAGAGGAGGGACATTTTTCTACCGAAAAATGTACACATTTATCTTGAAGGGGTGTCTAGGGTGTGTTTTTCGAAGTTTGATGGAGGTCTAGTGAGAAGACTAAGAAATAAAGGAATTAATAAATTAATAGAAGAACAAAAAACGACCTGTCTCCCCTTAACTAGAAATTGATAACTACAAGATTGGAAACATAAATCCACCTTCCACAGATGGCATAATAGGTAAATCAAGTGACAGGAAGGTACTGTGACGGTTAAATCATACAAGGTGTAAGGTGTATGTATACTGACTGATCTGAAGGCTACTTGAATTGATAACATACCTAGTGACTGATCTGAAGCAAAACATAAGGATAACTACAAGAGGTGCATTCTACTTTTTAAGATGAAACAGTAAAATGATACGGCATATAAGCAGGGGCAACTGAAGACTTTGATGTTGCTGTATTGAATTATATATAAAAAAAAAAATCTATGCGAGTGAAGGAGGCAAAAGGCAGAACTGCTTATAGCGAGTGCCTACCCCATAGTTGAAAGAGTGACAGGGCCAAAGTGTAGTATTTAGTTACAAATTATAACCTGAGTTAGATATTAGTACAATTGTTTTTGTTTTGTTTTTATAATAAGCGGACGAATTATCTACAGTATGTGTCTATGTTGGTAAGAATAAAATTAGTAGTCTTCCAAATGATGCCATTTAATTACTAAACGAGAGAGAGAGAGAGATAGAGATATATATAGAGAGAGAGCTATAATGTTGTTTATAGAATAACGAGATAATTGATGTACTAGTTAATCAACAATAAGAGTGCCATAAGCAAAACAAGTGTTACATAGTGATATATCTTATAAGATAATTATTTTGTAGTAATATGCAAGCTGGAAAACACATTGTTTTGTGTGATGGAAATTAACATAAATAATTACCACTGTGAATAATTACGAGCATACCGTCAATATGTCACAGCACGCCTATCTTCTGATCTATCAATTATATCTGATTGAGGCAGAGCAAACCTTGTTACTTTCAATGCATCCAAAACCCAATAACTCCTATGTATTTGTTGCACTCTTCAACAATACACAAATCAACCCTCCATCTTCTCTCAATATTCTTGGTGTTTCTTTTTCATCCGACCTTTCTTGGAAAAATCATATTACCACTCTTGATAAAAACAGCTTCCCAGATGTTAGGTGTGCTCAACCGTCTCCGTGGGTTCTTCACCCCTGCACAGCTTCTTGCGCTGTATAGGGCCACAGTGCGCCAATGTATCGAGTATTGTTTGTATGTGTGGGGAGAATCCACCCATTACACACGTCTCAAAAGAGTAGAGTAAAAAGCATTTTGCCTCATCATCGCCCTTCCTCTTGCTAGTTCACTACAATATCTTTCTACACACCGCAATGTTGCATCTCTTTCACTCTTCTATCACTATTACAACAATCAATGTCCTTCAGAGCTCTCTCAGTGCATTTCCCCTAGCTTAAATACATTGAGTGCGAGGCACCCGCATTTCAACACAGTACCACTCCTATTCGGTCCAGCTCTCCAACCCAGGAATTAAGCAATTGTCTCATTTTTTCTTCTGCTCAACAAGTAAGCGCTGGAACTGTCTCCCTCAATCAATATTTTCTTCTTCCTATGACTTGGACTGCTTAACAATTCGTGTGTCCAGGCATTTTGAACCTAACTTCTCGTGAACTTGGCTCTCTATCACTCTTTTGGCTTTGGGGAAACACTCGATACAGGCAGTCTGTGTTTTGTCTCATTCATACCATAGCAAAACATGTTGTGTGCAGGAACACTCGGATGCCATAGTCTCTAGCTCACTCATCAGAATTCGTGGATCCCCTAAGTTTTTTTCTATGCAATTATTACTATCTGGATTGATTTTTGGTCAAAACTATCTTTTGAATAATTAGAATATAATTATATCGTTTTGTAGTTTATGTATAAACAAATTATATTCATAAATTTATTTCCAGAGATATATTTCCATAATTAGAAATAGGTGAAATCCACGAATATTTTTGAGTGGGCTACAGACTATGGTATTCGAGTGTACACATATTTAAATCACATTAAATTCAACACCATTTAATAAACTTCACTATTATTACATTCGTTATGGAACATACGTATAGTATCCATCATAAATGGTCGTACGTAAGTCAGGCAAAGTGCTCGTATTGTCATGCAAACCACTACTGTATATTGGATATATGCAACACTTATTGTACAGTCTATGTGGTGTATATTGCACTTCATCATTTTGGAACGTGTGTAGATCGTTCATGATATAATATCTTACTAGAGTGGCAGAGTGGTCTTGCCACTGGACTGGTAATCCAATGGACCCGGGTTCGAATCCCAATATGTCAATGGGAAGATATTATTGGGATGAAATTTGTGCTGTACCTAGTTTCAGTGCATTACCACAGCACACCGATATGCCAAAATAATACCCTCATTGTTCCCTGATTAAAAAGCACTGTATGAATATTCCTATATTCAAAATATGCTACAGGGGGGCAATGCCTAGCGAGTTAATTGCTCAATAGGTGGCGTTCTGAGGGTGAGGGTCCGAGTCTGGGGAATGAGACTGTGAAGCGCAGAGGCGAAGCGGCTTCAGAGATGGAGTTGCTTCGAGCCGTGAATAGGTGCTTCGCATGTCTCACTCCCTAGACTGGAACAATACCTCACGGACCTCACCGTGTTCAGCGGTACAGTGTTTAGGCTATCAGCCTTTGCCCGAGAGAGAGTAGTTGAAAAAAAAAAAAAAAAAGGGTGCTGAAGGGAGAGTGTGGAGTGAATAGTTTCCACCTTCTTGTTTTCCTGGAATAAATACATCTTAACTAATCGAGGGGTATTTATCATGTTCAACGAGAAAGTTACTTTAATCTTAATTGTATTTTGATTAACTTTATTTCATCCAATTTAGTAATATAATTATATAATTATTTTCGCGATATAAATACCCACAAATCTATAGTCTTAGTTCTTAATGGTATAGCTTTCTTGGTATGATATCGTTATGTTTAACTGAGTAGAATAAAAAATATAATACAATCCATGTTATTGTTGGTATGTAGTTTGGTAAGGTTATCGTGATTTCCGTTAAAGTATAATTATGTAGAATTGTGAGGAAGACATAGGATACAGATCAAAATATCGTAGAAACAAAACAAATGTTATCGGAATCGTATATTTTTCAAGGATATTTCGCTGCATTTTGCTGGGAGATAAAGTGTATAATTATTATAATTTGCATAGCGTATCATGTGCATAATATGTCCCCGAGATTGAGAATGTGTATACCAAGGAAATATGGTATCCCCGGACGATAACTTCAGTTTCTGTCGTTGTAAACATGCCATAGCTTTTAGTTCTTGGCTATGAGTTTTGTGGTGTGGGGGGGGGGGGGGGTCGTCCTTTCTGCATGCGTCGGGTTCATATCGAAATGTAATCTCTTACCGGTGGTGTGAAATATACTACACTGACAGATGTTGAGTTGTGCCTTGTTTGTGTTAATGCAACTAATGCTGTACTGCTTGGGTTATTGTTTTGTGTTGGCCTTCGTGATGATAACATAGCTATATGTTTGTGATGCTATGTTTTGATGTGATGTGTACTTTGCTTAAGCTAAAGCACACTCTATATTGTTACATGTGTGTGATGTATTCGTGATGAAGTCGATTGGTTGGAGTTTTAACTATGCTGCAAAGATTGTGCCCGGTTTGTTATAATTGTGTGGTACGTTATGCCACCCTAATACAACATTATCTACGGAGGAGTGTAATAACTGCGCATATCATTATAATGAGCGGTGAATGACTTCTGAGTTTGGTGTCTGAGATAAGTTTCTTATTAGGAGGATTTTGCCATTGTTTGACTTAATCATAAATCTTTAAGTATCTTGGCAATATACATTGATGATGCTTTGTAAAGATGGGACTAAGAATGTTGTACTTGGATACTGAACAGTAGTTATTGTTTTGACACTTATCTTTCCCAAATCACATATTTTACTGCATACTTTTATATTTAATGTAATATATTGGAATGTTCTGCTGTGTTCCTAGGGCATATATTGTTTTAGAATGCTCAGGGGCACGATGAATCAACAGAAGTGTTGCACACAACGCTGTGATGTTCATACATGGCTGTGTGGTGCATCAAGGTGGAATTTCATGTATTTTTGTTCCCACATCTTTGATTCTGTAACTTTAGAAATAAATCTGTATACGAATGATAGTGCATGAGATAATATAACTTGAGCCTAGTGGCTGATATCAGTGAAATATTGTACCAAAATATTGCCACAATAAAGATGCACGTTATATTATGTTGCCAGCATAAGGCCCTTGTGTAAATCCTCTCTAACCTGTTGTGGTGTGTATAATTTGGAGTTTGGTGTGTGTATAACAAGTTGTGTATGACCAGCTGTGTTGTATGCATGACCAGCTGTGTTATGTGCATGACCAGCTGTGTTGTGTGCATGACTAGCTGTGTTGTGTGCATGACCATATGTGTTGTGTTTGACCAGTTGTGTTGTGTGTATGACCAGCTGTGTTGTGTGTATGACCAGCTGTGTTGTGTGCATGACCAGCTGTGTTGTGTGCATGACTAGCTGTGTTGTGTGCATGACCAGCTGTGTTGTGTGCATGACTAGCTGTGTTGTGTGCATGACCAGCTGTGTTGTGTGTTTGACCAGCTGTGTTGTGTGTATGACCAGTTGTGTTGTGTATGACCGGCTGTGTTGTGTATGACCAGCTGTGTTGTGTGTATGACCAGCTGTGTTGTGTGTATGACCAGTTGTGTTGTGTGTATGACCAGCTGTGTTGTGTGTATGACCAGTTGCGTTGTGTGTATGACCAGTTGTGTTGTGTGTATGACCAGCTGTGTTTCGTATGACCAGTTGTGTTGTGTATGACCAGCTGTGTTTTGTATAACCAGCTGTGTTGTGTATAACCAGCTGTGTTGTGTATGGCCAGCTGGGTTGTGTGTATGACCAGCTGGGTTTTGTATGACCAGCTGAGTTGTGTATATGACCAGCTGGGTTGTGTATATGACCAGCGGGGTTGTGTATATGACCAGCTGGGTTGTGTGTAAGACCAGTTGGGTTGTGTGTAAGACCAGTTGCGTTGTGTGTAAGATCAGCTGTGTTGTGTGTATGACCAGCTGTCTTGTGTGTATGACCAGTTGTGTTGTGTATGACCAGCTGTGTTGTGTATGACCAGTCGTGTTGTGTATGACCAGTCGTGTTGTGTATGACCAGCTGTGTTGTGTATGACCAGTTGTGTTGTGTATGACCAGTCGTGTTGTGTATGACCAGTCGTGTTGTGTATGACCAGTTGTGTTGTGTATGACCAGTTGTGTTGTGTATGACCAGCTGTGTTGTGTATGACCAGTCGTGTTGTGTATGACCAGTCGTGTTGTGTATGACCAGTTGTGTTGTGTATGACCAGTTGTGTTGTGTATGACCAGTTGTGTTGTGTATGACCAGCTGTGTTGTGTATGACCAGCTGTGTTGTGTATGACCAGCTGTGTTGTGTATGACCAGTCGTGTTGTGTATGACCAGTCGTGTTGTGTATGACCAGTTGTGTTGTGTATGACCAGTCGTGTTGTGTATGACCAGCTGTGTTGTGTGTATGACCTGTTGTGTGTATGACCTGTTGTGTGTATGACCAGTCGTGTTGTGTATGACCAGCTGTGTTGTGTGTATGACCAGTTGTGTTGTGTATGACCAGCTGTGTTGTGTATGACCAGTCGTGTTGTGTATGACCAGTTGTGTTGTGTATGACCAGTCGTGTTGTGTATGACCAATTGTGTTGTGTATGACCAGTCGTGTTGTGTATGACCAGCTGTGTTGTGTGTATGACCTGTTGTGTGTATGACCAGTCGTGTTGTGTATGACCAGTCGTGTTGTGTATGACCAGCTGTGTTGTGTGTATGACCTGTTGTGTGTATGACCTGTTGTGTGTATGACCAGTTGTGTTGTGTATGACCAGTCGTGTTGTGTATGACCAGTCGTGTTGTGTATGACCAGTCGTGTTGTGTATGACCAGTCGTGTTGTGTATGACCAGTCGTGTTGTGTTTATGACCAGCTGTGTTGTGTGTATGACCAGTTGTGTTGTGTGTATGACCAGCTGTGTTTCGTATGACCAGTTGTGTTGTGTATGACCAGCTGTGTTTTGTATAACCAGCTGTGTTGTGTATGACCAGATGTGTTGTGTATGACCAGCTGTGTTGTGTATAACCAGCTGTGTTGTGTATGGCCAGCTGGGTTGTGTGTATGACCAGCTGGGTTGTGTGTATGACCAGCTGGTTTGTGTATATGACCAGCTGGGTTGTGTGTATGACCAGCGGGGTTGTGTGTAATCAGCCGTATTTTGTATGACCAGCTGTGTTGTGTGTGACTATATATCTGAATAATAGTTACAACATAATTATATCATCAGCAAGCACGTTATTGTCAAATCCACTCTTGTCTATTCACTATGGCCAAGCTCAATATCACTACCCCCAACCTCTTATAACTCAAAACGAACTAGTTAATCTAGCCGAGAGCTATACCATTTGAGAAGAGCCATACTACAAATATAGGTGAAAATTAACAAACCATTTTCTCCAACCTTTCTGAATTACAATAGGCAAAATATTACATGTTATAGTATTGTCATAATGAATATAATATGCATTAGGTATAATGTAGTAAATAATTACGGTGTTGTGTAGAGTGTATACACTCAAAACTGTATTGCAAATTGAAATGGATGGTGTACCTTATGTAGAGTGTGAACAAGAGTTGAATGTTTAACTACTGTATGTCAACGATTTTTTATGGGATACTAACAATATAAAATTATGAGAAATACTGTAGATTCCATTGTTAAGATCAGAGTGTCATTTGCTAATTATAGACGATATATCTATAACTATAGAGGTGTTACAAGAATACACTGGGTTGGTTTGTGGGGAGTGGCTTCCAGTGTGGCGTGTGTTATGGGGTGTGGCTTAGGATCTTATGTGTTTAGCATATAATACGGTTGATAAGTAGGTTGGAGTGTGGTGTGTGTGTTTGGGTAATATTGTTGATAATTATTCTACATATTTAATTTGGTTTATGTGTATGTGTTTTTGTTTTTTTCGGTATAGTAGCGCACCATTCTCAAACCCCACAATCATTGGGAAGTAATAGCTTTGACATGGAATGTGCGGTACATGTTAATTTTGTTTATTTTTCTACTTATCCTTTATTTCCCCCTCCTTACAAACTACAGGTATATATTATAGATTGGGGCTGCGGCTATACTAATTCAGGAGCTTATTATTGACTTATTTTGTACTCTATGACAAAAACACAAGCAAGAGCACAACATTATTGTAGTTATACTAAATGTAACAGCAATGAGAGCGAGCGAGAGAGCGTGTATGCTTCTCTTTATTCTCCCTCTTGTACAAGCCCCAACACTCAGGGGAATGATGTAGCTGAAAGCATATATCCTTGTGAGTGTAAATGTAAATGTATGTGTGTTTTTGTGCAAGGGTATACATGTAGGCTACGTGTGCGTGTGTGTTCAGTGTTATGAGGGTTGTTTTAGCATCATTTATTTTACTTTCCCTTTCATCCTCAACAGAAAACGTTAGTGGCTACTACAGAAAATAGGCATGCAATTATTAAGCGTAAACTATTTTTAGCTTTAGCTTTAGCTTGGGGACCCGCAGAGTGATGCACACGGGCAGCATGATATGCGTGGGTTGTGCGGGGAGTTAAGGGGAAGGATGAGCTGTGTATATGGTTACACTGTTCCCTCGTGTTTTGGCGTATGTACTTAATGATGAATAATGATTGAAAAGTCCAGCATGTGCGATGGCCTAACATTTTTATAAAATTTGATATGAACAAATAACTACTATAGGTAGCAACACAATTGGGTTGAAGAAGTAAATTCAATCATGTGTATTTAATCGTACCATTACAATTGACGTGCTTGCTATATTTCCATTGTTCATTATTATTTCTTATCTCTAGTTTAACCGCCCGCATATGACCATCACATTTGTTTAATGTTATCTACAGGAGATGGGTATAATATTAAAACTATTAATATAGAATTATAAATGCGATATTATAGTGACTGTTGAGGTAGTTTACTATTTTAGTTAATTAAAATATGTTAGAACTACTCTCTATATTGTTATAGTAACCTACATGTTAGTCAGTCGCTTTATGTATTTTTTGTCAGGTGTGTCTTGTATCTCTTCAGTGTGTTGTGCGTATGACCAGCTGTGTTGTGCGTATGACCAGCTGTGTTGTGCGTATGACCAGTTGTGTTGTGTATGACCAGTTGTGTTGTGTATGACCAGTTGTGTTGTGTATGACCAGTTGTGTTGTGTATGACCAGCTGTGTTGTGTATGACCAGCTGTGTTGAGTATGCCCAGCTGTGTTGTGTATGACCAGTTGTGTTGTGTATGACCAGCTGTGTTGTGTATGACCAGCTGTGTTGTGTGTATGACCAGTTGTGTTGTGTTGTGTATGACCAGCTGTGTTGTGTATGACCAGTTGTGTTGTGTATGACCAGCTGTGTTGTGTATGACCAGTTGTGTTGTGTATGCCCAGTTGTGTTGTGTATGCCCAGTTGTGTTGTGTATGACCAGCTGTGTTGTGTATGACCAGCTGTGTTGTATATGACCATCTGTGTTGTGTATGCCCAGCTGTGTTGTGTATGCCCAGCTGTGTTGTGTATGACCAGCTGTGTTGTGTATGACCAGCTGTGTTGTGTATGACCAGCTGTGTTGTGTATGACCAGCTGTGTTGTGTATGCCCAGTTGTGTTGTGTATGACCAGCTGTGTTGTGTATGACCAGCTGTGTTGTGTATGCCCAGTTGTGTTGTGTATGACCAGCTGTGTTGTGTATGACCAGCTGTGTTGTGTATGACCAGCTGTGTTGTGTATGACCAGCTATGTTGTGTTTGACCAGCTGTGTTGTGTATGCCCAGTTGTGTTGTGTATGACCAGTTGTGTTGTGTATGACCAGCTGTGTTGTGTATGACCAGCTGTGTTGTGTATGACCAGCTGTGTTGTGGGTATGACCAGCTGTGTTGTGTGTATGACCAGCTGTGTTGTGTATGACCAGCTGTGTTGTGTATATGACCAGTTGTGTTGTGTGTATGACCAGCTGTGTTGTGTATAACCAGTTGTGTGTATGACCAGCTGTGTTGTGTGTATGACCAGCTGTGTTGTGTGAATTGAATGTATTGATATAAATCTTGGCACCGCAACAACAAGGTCATATGGCGCCGAACAAACTAATATATTTGCAGAAAACTAAAATCGTAAAACAACATGTGTAAAATTAAATATCAGAGTGAAATCAATGTAATCATAAAAACTGATAGAGGCCAGCCTTTTTAAAAAATTAAACACATCGTCTCCAGGGGAACCAGCCTCCCCTCCAAGCACTGAAGAGAGACAGTAAGTACCATCTGCCTTCCGGTGCCGCAAAAGCAACCTCCGACGTAATTTAACCAAACTGGGACACTCAACCAGCAAGTGCCTGACAGTAAGGAGCACTAGACAGTCATCGCAGAATGACGGTACACCTCCACACATAAGGAACCCATGTGTGAGCCTGGTATGTCCAATGCGGAGGCGAGCTAAAGCAGTTTCCAATTTGCGAGGAATGGTAGTGCAAGCTCTCGGCGAGACTAATTTATTAACTTCCCTGAGCTTATTAAGAGTAACACAATCCCACCGTGCCTGCCAACAAGCACGAACAGCAAACATGAGAGGAGTACGCAGATCTGAAGCAGGCAGAGGGTAATTTACATTAGAAGGTCTCAAAGCTGCAGCTTTCGCCAAAGCATCCACCCTTTCATTACCTTTGACACCAACATGTGCAATGAGGGACCCAACAAAAATCCACTCTTTTCCCACGACGATGAATGAGAAACAGCCACTCTAAAATCGCTAAAACTATAGGATGGGAAAAATTAAAAGATTCAAGAGCCATGAGAGCCCCTTGAGAATCATTAAAAATAGTAAAATTATCGTTTCGGTGAGCAAACACCATTTTCAGAGCTAAAATGGTAGCAGACAATTCCGCATAAAAACTGAGGCAACTAAAGGAAGACTACCTCCACGGCTGAAGTCAGGGAACACAACACCAAAACCAACACCGGAGGCAGATTTAAAGCCATCAGTATACACAGGCACAGAACTATTATGACTAGAAGGATGTTCCAAAACAAATATGAAGAAGAGACTGCTGAGGAGCGACTGAATCCTTCGATCCTGTAAAAAACCTGCAGATTGACAGTTTAGGCAAGACCCAGGGTGCAATCCTTGGAATTTGCACGGGACTCACAGGCACTATCGACAAATTAAGCTCCTTCAGAACTTCACAAACTCTATAACTAAAACGATAATAATAATCATAATAATAATATTTATTCAGTTAGCATTCTACAATGTTGGTACCACATAATATGTTACAAATATGACATGTACCAGCTTTGCATAATTCCAACTAAGGATAGCCCTATAAGGCCGTTAGGCGTATTTCCATTGGGGTCCTCGTGGGATTAGGTTAGCTGGGGAAAAAGGGGAGGATAAAAAAAACAAAAAGTAGATACTTTAGAGAAAGTATTTCAAGGGAGTTATATTAAGATACCTTACATTCTATAGTTGGACTGGTCAGAATATTTCAGTAATCATTTCAGTTTGTTTTGCCTATCTCTTATGTCGTATTTAGTAGTAGACATAAGCTTGGTGCTCCCTTCTAGCAGCTGTCCGGTTCAGGTGCTCCTTCAAGCTACGTCTGAAGGAATACAGTGTTCTCTTTTCACGGACTGACTGGGGTAGGTTGTTCCAGTCTTTGATGGCAGTGAAGAAGAATGTTAGCTTACCCTGTCCTTGGATTCTCGGGACCGTAAAATTATACATCCTATTCCTTGTATTGTGTCCAATCCTCTCATTTGCTTTAACAAAATTACTCTTTAAATACTCTGGAGCCCTATCATAAAAAATCTTGAAGGCATTTATGAGTCTGGTTTGTTTGGCCCTGTCAGAGACATTGAGCATACCAAGTGACTGTAGTTGTTCATGTCCAATATGCGATCTGGGTCCTAGGTTCAGCATGAACCTAACCATTTTATTTTGAGTGACCTGAAGTTTGTGCTTTGCTGATTTAGATGATGATGAGTACCAGCATGACACAGAATAGTCAAAATGACATTGAACAAGCGCTTGGCATAGGGTCTTTTTGGTCGACGCTGGCAAGCATCCCACCTGTCTATACAGGTATTTAATTCGTGCTCTACATTTACTCAGGATCGATTCCAAGATTGTTTCACCTGACAGAGTCGAGTCCAGTTTTAGTCCGAGATATTTCACTTGTGACACTGTTTTAATGGGAATATCATTGCAGTTGACCGAGAAGCCCTCAATGTCTTTCAATTTGCGTTTTGTTCCACATAAGATGGCTTCTGTCTTGCCCAGGTGAAGAGATAGTCTATTGTCCACTAGCCAATCACTACACAATTCTAGTTCTTTGGAAAGTGAGGCAGCAATACTTATTGGGTCTTTTCCTGAAACCAGAAGCACACAGTCGTCAGCATACAGTAATAATTTACACGATATGCTAAGCTCCATGTCGTTCACATAACAGAGAAAGAGTAAGGGACCAAGGATGCTTCCCTGCGGGACCCCACAGTTAATTGGCATAGGATCAGAAAGATTATCCTCAATTTTGACTCTTTGTGTCATTTGAGTCATTCGAGGATGCTGACCATAATATCAAAACAAAGATTGACCCGAGACACGGGTACAAACAAGAGAGTCTGGAAGGAGACGAATCCGAAACCAACAGCGGACAACCATAGATTGGCGCAGTAAATCTAAGGAAGGTACACCAGCCTCCACCAGCAAGCTGGGAATCGGAGACGACCGAGAAGCTCCAGTTGCAAGATGGAGACAAGCATGATGAACAGCATCTAGTCCTAAGTCTGGAGTCTGTGGCAGAGGAGTAAACCTCACAGTCATACGACAGTTTGGATGCGACAAATGCCTGAAACAAATGCAGTAGTTTTCTGCGATCAGCATCCCAAGAGGTGTGTGACAGAACACCTAACAGATTCAAGGCCTTCATACACGATGCCTTCAGATTTGTCAAGTGCGCAACCCAAGTCAAACGGCAATCAAACGTGAGATCCAAGTACTTTGTCTCTGCCACAGAGCATTAGATCAGGGTCTGGGTGAACCCCTCTTATTCTGCAAAAGTGCATAGCCACAGTCTTTGATGGGGAAAACCGAAAGCCCTTGAAATCAGCCCACGCAGAAATTCTGTCCAACGCAAGTTGCATACGTCTTTCAATAGCAGACATGCGGGAACCAGAAAACCAGATAGCCAAATCATCCACATATAGGGACGAGGATACCCCAGCAGGCATAGCGTCGAGACTACTATTGATGGCCGCCTCAAACGAAAATGCACTTAGGACACAACCCTGAGCGACACCTCTTCCTCCTGGCACATTGGCGCAGAGAGGAAAGAACCCACACGGACCCGAGACACACGATCAGTCAAGAAGTGTCTAAGCAACACCGGCAGGCGACCCCGTAATCCAAAAGTATGAAGTTGTCATAGAATTCCATGTCGCCAAGCTGTGTCATAAGCCTTCTTGAGGTCAAAAAACACAGCCACAAGATGTTGCTTAGAGGTAAAAGCTTCACAGATTGAAGATTCAAGCCGAATAAGGTTGTCAGAAGTACACCGTAGTTTGCAGAAGCCACTCTGAGAAGGGGAGAGATGGCCACCCTTCTCCAGACACCACTCAAGTCTGACATTGATAATTTTTTCAAACAATTTGCACACACGACACTAAACAATTTGGGCGGTAATTAGAAACATTGCAATGATCCTTTCCTGCAGGCAGAGTACCCTCAACCCAAATCCTATTAAACAAGTCTAATAAAACACCAAAGAGGCATTTGGGAGATGACGAAGCATGGCATATGAGATGTCGTCAGGACCAGGAGCAGTGTCACCACATTCCGAGAGGGCAGCACACAGTTCACGAAGACTGAAGTCAACATTAGAAGTCTCCCCGCCATGAGACCGGAAATTAAGACCCTGTCTCTCATGGCTATGTCGGGCACTTGCACAAGGCTTGGCATCATCTCTCTGGGAGACCTTGCAAAAATTAGTAGCTAAGGCAGAGGCTACTTCACCAGGTGCAGACACCAGATTACCTTGAATCCTCAACACTGGCAGAGAGGAGGGTAAAAACTTTACAGAAATCTTGCATATTCTCTTCCACACCATAGGCAAAGGTGTGAAAGAAGTAATCGTAGAAACGTAGGACCTCCATGAGCTGCGGCGATCATCCTTCATAACCCATCGATAGCGAGCACGCGTTTTGCGAAATTGAACTTTAAGAAAGAGAACCTCTCGGTTTGCATGGTATCGACGAGATGCGGCTTTATAAACCCCACGAGCAAAAGAGCAGGCTGCAGTCCACCACGGTACAGGTCTCCGGGAATATACACACGAAAATCGTGGAATGGAAAAAAGCCCCGCTTGAAACAGAGTCGTAGTAAAATAGTGGCGTGCATGATCAATAGCAGGAAAGTCATGTACAGCCAAGTCAAACTCACAGAGTTGTCCAAAAAGAGGCCAGTCAGCCCTACCCAGACACCAGCGAGGCAAACGGGTAGTTGGAACAAAGTGAGAGGACTGGACCAACACTGGATAATGGTCACTACCATTCAGATCATCCAAAACATCCCAGGAAAAATCAAGAGCACAGTCAGGAGAAGTAATGGTGAGGTCAAGAATAGAAAAAGTGCCGTCTGAACATGGAAATTGGTTGGCCTCCCATCATTCAGGACAACCAAATCTAGATCACCAACCAAGGAGGCCAGAAGCTCACCCCGAGGATTGGAAAGCGAATCCCCCCATATTGTATGGTGACCATTAAGATCGCCAAGGAGAACAAAAGGATTTGGAATTTGACGGATAATGGTCTCTAAATCAGCTCGCAATACTGGGACTGAAGGTGGAAGATACAAGCAACAGATGGTAAAACACCTTTCAAGGTGCATCTGTAGTGTTACAACCTGAAGGGGAGACTGTACAGTAAAGGGAGTAAATGGGACATAGGAACGACAGAAAATGGCACACCCGCCGCTATGACCACCAGCAAGGGGAGGAGCAGAATGGAAGACCGAATAACCCTTAGGTGAAGGCAAAGGTCGAAGCCCCACCATTGTCTCCTGAAGACAGACAAACAATGGATTCAGATCAGAGAGAAGTAATTGTAATTCCTCCCAGTTTGCCAATACACCACGACAATTCCATTGAAGACAAATTGTTGTAGCCATAAGGTGTTACTAATAAAAAATATAAAAAGATTACAAGCACAAATATTTATGTAAGACTTTCCCTGGGAAGGGTTTTAAAGCCCTTCTTCCCAGGGGGGGCCCCGGTCTAACCAATCGAGAGGAGGAGGAGGATAATCTAGCATCACGTCGTTTGGAAGGATCCTTATCCACAGCCACATCCGCCTTGGCAGCAGTACGCGACCGAGGAACATAGACCCTCTGTTAATACACACTTGTCTTGTCCGCAGCCACGACAGGGTCACCCGGACCCCGACCCGTCCCCAACCAAATTAACCGAAGGCTGTTTGCAGGAGGCTGGGTCGGAGGGAGCTGGTGAGCAAGCCATGGGTGCTACAGAAGACGCATCCCTGTCACACCTGCGCTAGGTGCAGGAACTGGAACCCCAAAAATGCTGCCTTTATCAGTCACCAATGTTGATGGCAAATCATCTTGAGATCCCGAGTGAGGGACATTCCCAGAGCTCCCTGGAGGCACGCTTGTTTGAACCTTAGAAGAAGGGGTCTCCTCCAAAGATTCCTCACTCCTCAACCGCTTGAGGTTGGCAATCTCAACCTCCATCTCCATGCCTGTACTTGCTGAATCAGAATTACGACCTGCCACAGAGCTTGTCACATAAGGAGGTTGCACAATGACAGAGGGACCATCAGCCTCAGGTACAGGTAGTAAGGGAGGGTCCACAGGCAGGTGGACAACAGGAGTCTCAGACTCCCCACGAGGAGGACCAGGAGGATGCTTGGCAATGGAGGAGACTTGCGGAGGAAGGCCCGTTCGTGGAGCAGAAGACTTGTGACGTCTCACAGAAGGAACAACATGCATAGGTGCAGCAGGCTTGGATTTTGAGAGGAGAGATGCGAACGAAACACCAGGGCGAACAAACATAGATGACACACGATCTTTAGCTTCAGCAAAACTCAGTTTCTCTTTTGCATGTAGAGACAATACCTCCTGTTCAAATCTATATCGATCACAAGATTTGGACGAAGCAGTGTGTCCACCACCACAATTCACGCAGGATACCGGACCCGGACAGTCTATACCAGTGGTTCTTAAAAGTTTTTCAGCCCCGATACCCCAAAGTTCAACTCCAAGTCAACCTGATACCCCCTCTCCAATATTAAACTACTACTACCGACTTTTAACTTTTAATTTCCTGTAAAAAAGAGAAAACAGGATGGCTATGAACAAACAGCTGAATTCTATGGACTCTTTTTATTTTTATTTTAAGTAAATAAATGAATAAAGTATAATTCTTACACAAAATATTTCCTCACTGACTGTTTCCTCCCACTCACTCACTCCCACTTGTAGTTGCCAGTTAGTCACTCCCTACTCGTAGTTGCCAGTTAGTCATAGTCACCATTCAGTGCACGAAATTATTTATTTAATATTTTCCAGGATACCTTTTTGGATACCCCCAAGAACCGGTTTCGATACCCCCTGGGGGTATTGAGGCACTACTTTAAGAACACTTGGTCTATACCCTCATGTACCGAACCCCCACAGGAGATGCACACAAACGGCAGTCCCTGGGCAAGTCGTCGGCAGGAACGCCCAATATGGCCAAAACGCAGGCAATGGAAACAACGTCGTGGTTGCGGAACATAAGGCTTAATCCTGTAACGGTACCAGGCAGCCACCAGAAGGTCAGGAAGGTCTAAGGGGTCAAAGGTGAGGATTAGGGTCGGTGTGGGGACAAGCTCACCATCAACCCTCTTCTTGATACGTTCGACTTTGAGTACATGTTGAGAAGCAAATTCGTCCTGGAGACGCACCTTGTTTCAATTACCTCAGTTCCCTGCAAAATTTTAGAACATAATATCCTCCACCGACATATCATGGACCATTTGGATAGGTTAAATATACTTACTGACGCACAGCACGGCTTTCGACCTAAGAGGTCGTGCGAAACTCAGCTACTGGTGACCACACATGACATTTCCCGATCCCTTAATGACCCCAAAATTAGACAAGTAGACGCCATTGTACTTGACTTCGCCAAAGCCTTCGACAAAGTCCCACACCAGAGACTTCTAGCAAAATTAGATTATTATGGCATCCGAGGACCACTTCTTCACTGGCTTAAGACTTTTCTAACTAATCGTGAGCAACGTGTTGTTCTCGAGGGCTGTCATTCTTCTTCTGTATCTGTAACTTCTGGGGTCCCACAGGGCACCGTCTTCGGCCCCATACTTTTCCTTTCATATATTAATGACCTTCCACTATCTCTTACTTCTACTACTAGACTTTTTGCAGACGATAGCTTAGTTTACCGACCAATTATCAATAGGGACGATTGCCTCCGACTACAAGACGACTTAACTGCGCTTGAACAGTGGGAAGCCAAGTGGCAGATGATGTTCAGACCTGACAAGTGCCACCATATTTGCTTCACCCATTCCAGTAAAACCATTCCATTCCCTTACAAACTTCACACTACCCCTTTAGATACCGTTCCCTCCCACAAATATTTGGGGGTCCACATCTCAGCGGAAATGAGGTGGACCACACACACGAGCAGCGTCAGAGCAAAAGCTTAATATGGCCCTGGGCTTCCTTCGCAGGAATCTCACAAAGTATAACTCAAACATCAAAATTCAAGCTTTCTAATCACTAGTTCGGCCACACTCAGAATACTGCGACACCGTCTGGGATCCACACACTCACAATAATATCAATAAATTAGAGGCCATACAAAACAAAACTGCAAGATGGATCAGACGTGATTACAGACATACTACATCAGTCACTTTGCTCAAACAAGACATTAAACTAGACCCGCTTGTAACAAGAAGACAAATACACAGACAACAAATGTTATACAAAATCACAAAGTTTAACAATCTAGTGGACATAGATAAAAATACATATATACACCCTACAAACATACAATTTACGAGACGCAGCCACAACTTAAAATACCACACATATCAGGCAAGCACGCACGTATTCAGACATTAATTTTCTCCCCGCAGCATCCAAGAGTGGAATCACCTCCCATCTCACATAGTTAATAGCCCCACTCTTCATTCCTTTAGAAATAGGATCACTACTCATTATCTCCCTAATCCTTGACCCGATCCTATTCCTTTCTCATAATTCCCCTGCATAACCCCCGCATATCATCCTGTGCGGGTCCCCCTAACAAGAACAAGATAAATCACTAGCTCTTTCGCATAAACAACTCCGCGAGAGTGATTGAGTGTACCATGCGGAGAACACCCAACCGGCTGGCCCGCAAGTGATGTCGTGGACAGAAGGCGAGCACTCTGCTCCTCATCTGCTACCTCAACTAGGAGGTCCCAGCTTGCGGAACCACCTTCGGGGAAGAACCACAGGCACGAACTAAATCTCAGTTAGTTTTGAAAATGTCATTTTGTGGCATATCTAGACCCTCGGGGGCACGAACCACCACACACTTGGTAAAGGGAACTCTTAAACTTGGCTTATGAAAGAACCAAACAGCTCTCGGAGGACGACGGGACCTACTTGACGGAGGTCTTTGTGTCCTGCCTGCCTGGAAAGGCTGCATAGTCACCACAAGAGAAGGGGGGAGGATCAGTAGGGAAAACCGAAAGGTCGCCAGAGTCGTCAACAGTTATAGGGATGTTAGAAGCCATAATACGAAAATTAATCATTCACTGCAACCGGTCCCATACCCACCACGGAGCCACATTTAGTGGACAGGACAAAATTGCCCCAGGGATCCAGCCAGAGCATACGCCAGGGAAGAAAGGTGTCATGAAGGTGCCTCCGTCCGTCGAGTTCGGCACAACACCTAGCTCCCTGGCTTGGCGTACAGGGGCCACAGATGCGACCCCAGTTCAACGGGAATGGGCAGGAGCCACCCACAAACTCCCTCCAACAATACCAAAACAGACATCCAAGGTACGCCAAGTCATCAACAGTAAGACAGGGCTGAGGAGTACGACACCACTGCAAGGCCCCACTCTTACCAGTGATGAAGGGGGAGCACTTGGTCCACAAGGTCGATGAAACTCGAACCCTAGAAAGTTAGGTTCGCTGCCTAAATAGGCGAGATCATCAGCCACGCTTCAAGTCCTGCCACCGCTCGCAATGTGGCTCCCCATTGGCGGGGCTGATTTGTGTGTATGACCAGCTGTGTTGTGTGTATGACCAGCTGTGGTGTGTGTATGACCAGCTGTGGTGTGTGTATGACCAGCTGTGGTGTGTGTATGACCAGCTGTGGTGTGCATATGACCAGCTGTGGTGTGCGTATGGCCAGCTGTGCTGTGTGTATGACCAGCTGTGCTGTGTATGACCAGCTGTGTTGTGTGTATGACCAGCTGTGTTGTGTGTATGACCAGCTGTGTTGTGTATGACCAGCTGTGTTGTGTACGACCAGCTGTGCTTTATGTACGACCAGTTGTGCTTTGTGTACGACTAGTTGTGCTGTGTGTATGACCAGCTGTATTTGTGTATATGACCAGCTGTGTTGTGTGTATGACCAGCTATGTTGTGTATGCCCAGTTGTGTCATGTGTATGGCCAGCTGTGTTGTGTGTATGACCAGCTGTGTTGTGTGTATGACCAGCTGTGTTGTGTGTATGACCAGCTGTGTTGTGTGTATGGCCAGTTTTGTCGTGTGTATGACCAGCTGTGTTGTGTGTATGACCAGCTGTGTTGTGTGTATGACCAGCTATGTTGTGTATGCCCAGTTGTGTCGTGTGTATGACCAGTTGTGTTGTGTGTATGGCCAGCTGTGTTGTGTGCATGACCAGCTGTGTTGTGTGTATGACCAGCTGTGTTGTGTGTATGACCAGCTGTGTTGTGTGTATGGTCAGCTGTGTTGTGTGTATGGTCAGCTGTGTTGTGTATGACCAGCTGTGTCTTGTGTATGACCAGCTGTGTCGTGTGTATGACCAGTTTTGTCGTGTGTATGACCAGTTGTGTCGTGTGTATGACCAGCTGTGCTGTGTGTATGACCAGTTGTGTTGTGTATGCACAGCTGTGTTTTGTGTATGACTAGCTGTGTGGTGTGTATGACCAGCTGTGGTGTGTGTATGACTAGCTGTGTTGTGTGTATGACTACTGTACATGTCTGTCTTCGTGGTGCAATGCATACGTGTGTTGATTTTTGGTTTGAGCGTCCTGGGTTCGAATCCCCGGACTGCCACATGGGTTGGTTATTTCCATTAATCGAGTTTAGGAGAGAACATAATAATAGTTTATGCAAATATGAACAAGTACATCCACAACGACTATATCATCAGTAAGCACACTATTGTCAAATCCAATATAGTCTATTCATCAAGGCTTGTCTCAATATCACTACCCCAAACTCTATAACTCAAAACGAACTAGTGTATCTAGCCGAGAGCTCTACCATTTGAATAGAGTCATTCGATAAATATGGTTGAACATTAACAACCCATTTGCTCAAACCTTTTCTGAAATACAAGAGGCAAAGGATTACATTTTATAGTCTTGTCGTAACGATAGAAAATATACATTAGGTATAGTGTAATAACTACGGAGTGAGATGTATACAGTCAAAACTATAGTTTTGTTTATGAAAAAGACCTCCGTCTACGTATTGTGAAAAACCTGTTGTCCTCCGGTAAATTGTGGGGGTGAGTGAGTGAAGTGAAAGAAAGTAAATTATATGATGGATACATGTTTTTCATAATACATGTTGCTAGCCCCAAACGCAGGAGCAACTGTAATGCAAATTGAAATGCACCTTATGTAGTGTGTGAACAAGAGTTGTACATCTAACTACTGTTTCTCAAGGATTTTTATATGGGATGCTGATTATTTATAATTATGTGAATTAATTCCGTTGCTAAGATCATTGTCATTTGCTAATTATAGGAGAGATATTTATAATTATAGGGGTGTTACATGAACACATTGGGTTGGTTTGTGGTGGGTGGCTTCCAGTGTGGCGTATGATATGGGGTGTGACTTAGGTTGTTATGTGTTTAGTATGGATTACGGTTGACAAGTAGGTTGGTGTGTGGTGTGTGTGTGTTGGGGTGTGGTTTATGGTTTTCTGTATGGAGTATAGAAAAGGACGTGTTTAAAATGTGATGAGTGGGTTGGAATGTGGTGTGTGTAGGGATGGGTAGTGTGTGTATTGGTGTGTGGTTTAAGTTATATTGTGTGAAGTATAGAATAGGACATGTTTAGAATGTGGTGAGTGGGTTAGAGCGTGGGGTGTATGTTGGGGTGAGGTATGGGTGTACATGAAACATTAGTAAAGGTGTGATTAATTTATAGGTTGAATTAAGGTAAACATAAAATGTTGTGATGTGTAGCTGTGACATGGTCAGTATCCTGGCCAGGTCAACGATTGAGTGTAAATAAGGTGTGTCTTCTTAACATGATTAAATGTGTGGTAGTAATGCTGGATAGTAAGTTGCTTGTGTTCACGTTATGATATACAGTAGATATCATGTTTTGTATTACCCCAACATTCAGGGTAATATTGTTGCTAATTACGGTTTTACGTATTTCTTTTGGTTTATATGTATGTCTGTGTCTCAGTATGGCGTAACACACCATTTCCAAGCCCCCATAATCATTGGGAATTTATGCTTTGACGTAGAATGTGCGGCACACGTTCATTTTATTAATCCCTTATCTTCCCCTCCTTACAAACTGCAGGTATCGATGATAGATTGTGGCTGCGGCAATACTGGTTCAGGAGCTTATTATGGATTGATTTGGTACTCGATAAAAGACAACCTAAAACATAACACGATTGAAGATATTTTATATGTGATGAGAGAGAGAGAGAGAGAGAGAGAGAGAGAGAGAGAGACATAGATACACTGCCCACATAGATCTTACGATCCCTGCGAGGTGGCCTAGACTTAATCCTCTCTCTTAGAGAGACAGAGAGAGAGAGTCCTCAGCTTTATTCGCCCTTGTGTACAAGCACCAACACTCAAGGGAATGATGTAGCTGAAATTATGTATATTTGTGAGTGTAATAGTGAATGTATATTTGTGTTTTTGTGCAAGTGTATACATGTATGTGTGTATGCGATGGGAGTGTGGTCAGTATTGTGAGAGTTTGTCAGCATAATTTCTTTTAGTATCCCCTTCGTCCTCAACAGAAAACGTTAGTGGCTACTACAGAAAATAGGCATGAATTTATTTAGCGTAAACTATTCAAAGTTGTGTATATAGTAACATTGTTCCCTTGTGTGTTGGTGCTTTTACTTAATGATGAATAGAGATTAAAGAGTGATGCATGTGCAGTGGCCCAGTAATATTGTGATATACAATTGGATATAAGAAAAAAAGTGTAGAATAGTGTACAAAAAAAACAATTGCCATTAGAATTTCCAAATGGGTTGATAAATTCAATTCAACCATGTGTATTTAAACTTACCATTACAATTGACGTGTTTCCTATATTGCCATTGTTCGATATTAATTCCTATCTCTATTTTAACCGCCGGCATATGGGTCTAATAATGAAATATATATATATAATAATCAATACGAAATATAGTGACTGTTGAGTTAGTGCCCCTATTATATTTTATTAATATAGGTTGGGTTTCTTCTGTATATTTTGATAGTGCATGTTTGACGCTTTATGTGATTAATGTCAGCAGTATCTTATATATTTATGTAAACTTTTATTATTAAAAACATTTATTTGTAAACAAAAAATACTAACAAGAAACTAGAGCCATATTCGATCCAAACAATCCTTTGTAAGAATGTAGATGAACTATATAAAAATCAAATTGGTCACCATTATTAAACAATCGTGGGGTTGGACCTTTTGAGCCCACATACTAGGGGATCTCCATTGTGAACTAGCATTCTATTCCTGCCTTACTGAGGTGGCCCCTCAGTTCTGAGTCTTAATTTAGGACAATTCCATTAAGGCCATACTGGACCATCAATTACCAGGAGGCACACTGCTTAAGGTGTCATATCGTGCCCTGACTTTAAGGTTCTACGGTAATTCTGCTCCAATTACATATTGCATAAGGCCTCTGCAACCAGTGGCACTCATCTAGCGACACTACACTACGGACAATCCCAACGAATGTGAACACTGTATTGCAGACACGACAGTCATAATTTTTGTTGGAGCTGTTCATCTACTTAACCCTCTAAAAGAAAAGAGAGACCTCTCCTATGATATAAGTCGATACTACTGTTAATCAGAACATGATAAAGGACAGTATGTAGTACACACATTATGACTTTAATGGGGTGAATTTTAACTGCTTCATTATGGGACGTCTTCTTTCCACCAACCTTTAACTGTCTTCGTGGTGCGATGTATAAGGTGTTGATTTTCAGTGTGAGTATCCTGGGTTCGAATCCACGGACTGCCACATGTGTTTGTAAATTTCATTAATCGATTTTAGGAGTAGGGTTGGTTGTTGGAAGGAACATAATAATTATATAAATATTCTAATTAAGCCAGAAATACTTTAAAATCGTAATTTTTATGAGAAGGCAATAATTCATTAGGGGCATGACAAGGGTAAGAGTTATTGGCACGAATTCCCTCGGTCAAAATGTAATGGTCCTTATTATGCGTTGATCGTCACGTTTGTTGTTGTTGAGTCCGATATTAAAAATTGTTGCTAATTAGTTAAAATTGGACTTCAGAGGCTTTGAACCCTACTATTAAGCCAGCACACTAAGTCAAGAATAGCGTCAGGACTGGAGCCCCTTTTCGAAAACTCCAGTTCCCTAAAATTATTGCATGTTCAATTATTGTATAATCAATACCGACCACTTGCATTGGTATGATACCTCGTGTCATAATGCGAGACCGAACAAATCAACCACCTTCCTCGTGTCATACAAGCTTAACTCTACACCTGATCCCCTTATTACTGCGTTGCTGTTTTTCTAATCTATTTATTTATATATTTATTATTTACTTACTTTTAATTTCTGCCAAGCGACGTTTGCGGAGTCTGTTTACTTGTATCGTCACTCTGTCTGTTTGTATGCAGGATATTCCAAAAACTAACTGACGAATTTACTTGGACCTATATGTGTCAGTACATTGCTGTGGTACCAGAAAACAAAAATTATTAGTTTATGGTCAAAATCTGGTGACCCCCCCCCCCCCCTCCCTTCCTTTAGTGGTCCCCCAAAAATGTATTAACAGTTTTTGTCTCACTTTGAGACAAACTGGTTATCTAAGGATTTCACACAAAAAATATTGTGATGATTGAATGGCGCCTAATGTGTGTTTAGTCCCAAAGATTTAGCATGCCATTATATGTACAATGCACAAACAAGATTGCATGATATGGATGCTGTAATGAGTGGATACCAATAACTCAAACCCACCATGGAATAAAACAAATGCAGACCAAATCAACCATGGAGTGCTCCAAACGGACTCCAAACAAAGCGGCGTGTACCAAAACAGCCACAGACCAAAATCATAACTCGGCCAAAACAGATTGGATTACTTTGATCGTTCAACTCGCCGATATAAGGTAAGGACCAAGTTGGCTGCGTACATAAGCCACATAATTAAACTACTCAGGACGTAGCCATTGTCCATGATGGCAAGGAATCAAAACGACCGCAAACCTAAATGGGTCAACAGCCAGTACCAATCACATTAATTCGACTATTTGGCTGGGCACATATTGACCACGGACCATATCGGCCGTGAGCCATAACAGATCTTGACCAAAACGGCCCTTGAGCAAAATTATCATTCGATCAATACAGATTTATTATTTCGTCCACTAGCTTCTGCCCATATCAGCTATGGGCTAATTTGAACAAAAAACGAAACGACCGTGGATCATTTCGAACGCAGACCCAAATTGCCACGAACCAAAAAGGCTGTAAAGTAAAACAACACCGAACAGGACCAGTTTAAATGACAGTTGATCTGATTTAATTGCATGGCGTAAATATACATTGTGGTCTACTGAAAACACGATTGTTAATTGTAGTTTGGCTACAGACTAAGTAACAGAAAATAAAAGCCTAATGTAGGACCAAATACTTTGAGCCGAAATGAAAGTTTCCCCTTCACTTCCAAACCATCACCACCACCTTCAGCCCTCCAGATAAAGTGGTTTGACCGCTGGGAGGACGAAACCATTTACACAGCTATTAATTGGATTCTTTCACTCTGGGTCCTCGTGGAACAACAACCTGTCTTTTGTTGGGTACTGCTTACATTAATGTTGATCCCAAAAACAGATTCTGATGCAAGGCATTGTCTTTTACTATGGTAATTTATCTCTTCATTGTTGTTTAGGTTTGTGTCCTTTTTTCAGGAACAAAGTGATTCCAGGTGTGGTGGGCTAATAATGTACTGCTTCTCTGTCAGCTCTATGCAAATTCACTGATAATCACTTTTCTTTTTCCTATGTGTATGAAGGAAACAAAAGGCAGACCTGCCTGTGGCAAGTGTCTCCCCAAAGCCAAAACAGTGACAGAGCCAAATTCAAGGGACGTTGGGGTCAAAGTGTGTGGAAACACTAAGTTTAAAGCAAATAAAGTCATAGGATTAAGGAAAGATCAAGTGAGGGAGATAGTTCCAGGGTGGGACTGTGTTGAAAAGCGGATGCCTCACACTCGCCGCAAGGGAGGGGGTATACACTGAAAAAACTCTAAAGAACACCGATTGTTGTAATAGCGATAGAAGAGGAGATGCAACATTGCAGCATGCAGAAAGAGATTGTAGGGAATTAGTAAGAGGATGTGAGTTGATGAGGCGAAATACTTTTGATTCTACTCTTTCGAGAAGTGCGGTATGGGTGGAACTTCCCCCCACATGTGAACAATACTCGATACATGAGCGCACTGTCACTATGCAGAGTTGCAGAGCAAGAAGCTGTGCAGGGGTAAGGAACCCACGGAGATGGTTGAGAACACCTAACAAGTTGGAAGCTGTTTAAGGAAGAGTGGTATTACAATATTCCGGGTGCATAGACTGGCTATAAAGCTGGATAGTTTGATATATTCGCTGTTAGCAAATATGAGGATCATTAACCTCAAATATGTAAATGATGCAGTTATCATAGTAAGAGTCGCTGGGGAATAATCATACTGCCTCTGTGGGACTGATTTAAGAGTCCGTCATTTAGTTAAAATATACCATGGATAAATACTCATTTTCCAAGCATTAGTGACTTGGTAGCAGCTAAACGGTACAATGTTATTTGTCCATGTATGTGGAAAGACCAGCGATATCTTGATAGTGAGATAGATAAGATCGATTGTTCAAGCTATAATTAAATTCACCATCTCGACTCTTTGATGTTGTTGTTGTTCCCTAAGCTGCCTGGCCGAACAGCCCCGAGTCCCTGAGGAAGGCCATGGCCGCGATCGGGCTTTCCCACAGAGCTCACATTGAGTGTAGATTGCGTTGTTGGCGTAAGTGGTTGTGTGAAATGCAGTCTTCTATGATGTCTTTGATGTAGTGACTAGCTTCTTGGAATTATACCCAGATGGTCATAAGATCGCGCTCACGCTCGGCATATTATAGGTTTTTCACAAGCACCGAGTCTGTATCGTCTCCCTTGAGCAAGGTGATGGGTTAGTGTGTAGTGCAAGACCCCTATGGAAATACGACTAATCAGACATATTGGGCTATCCTTAGCTAACTAACTTTCAAGATTTGTATTATTATTATTACTATTATTATTATTAGAACATATTGTTATAAACTCAACCAATATATAAAGTATTACCGTCGCGCTCTCTTTCTCTTTGTAATTATATATATATATTGTTACGACTGACAGTAGAGGCTTCTTGTCTTTGGGCCAAAACAGACTATTAAATACCCAGCATCTCGTAGCCTCAACTCATAATACAGCCTATCGCAACAGAACAGAGCTCATTCGCAACTTCCAGGCTCTCTGGGGACCAAAGGTGCAGACAATCCCCCAACTGGTTCCGTTATACAAACAATGCAACAACTGGAACCCCTAGTTATGGTGAATAGATACCTTGAGCCACAACTATCAACAAAACTCAGTACCGAATGGCAATACTGAGGAGGATCCTTTCTAAGCTGCATAACGAAGAGAAAGCTCGGATTTAATCTACGTTAATAAAATTACGGTAAATAGATGCCAACAATGAATGCAAAAATAAAGAATCAAGTATCAAGCATAAACGAAAGAATCACGGATCAAACAAACGGACACACTGGGTTTTAGGTCACGTATGGGATATAATTTTCTAAATGTATACTATAGCTTTGTATTAAGAGTATTAGTCACCACAATTTAAGTCTTTACCGCTGCATATTAAATTATTTTTCCTTAAACTTTGTGGGTTAAATAAGGGTGATGGTGGCCATCTTGGATCAGCTGAGAACTAATATTTTTTATTTTTTTACCTAGTTATAGTATTTTGTCATATTCTATATCAATACTAACCCTGCGGGGGTCTGGGGGCGGCAGCCCCCTGGTTAGGTTTGGGTGTTAGGTTAGGGTAATGACAAAATACGGTTTTAGGGGGCATGTTTTAATATTGCAAAATAATGGGTAAATATGAATTTCCAGAAGGAAAAACACCTTAAAACACACTAATCAATGAAGAAACTGATGAGAAAAAGGATTATAATACATAAAACACATACGTGACCTAAAATCCAATTTGACCAAACAAACACCTATCGACCACCACCAACCTAAGATGTCCAGACTATCGGTTGGACTGGGCCGAAGTAATTCTCCCTGTAACAGAAAGACTATTTTAGGCCTCCACCCTCTACTTCGAACCAGGCATTCCCAACAGACTGGACCCCTAGCTAAAATGATGCACAAATAAATAAAATAAATAATGATCGGCTGGTAATAACACTCGCCACTGCAGGAATAAAAAACAAAAAATGCGTAAGGAGTCCTAGCTATTATGCCAGCAGGAATACATCTTACCCCTCCACCAATACTGGCTACCTTAACAAGGCCAAGGTTGCGGCTCTACAAAGACTAGGAAAGAAAGAAAGAAAGCATATATATAGGAAAACATGAATCTGCAGTAAAGAGGGACAAACACCGCCACACACACACCCTTAGCGTCCGTCTAATATTACGTTAAATATGCTAATGAATAAGAGTAAGATAATAAAGATAAACAATTGCCAATATGAGAGAAACGAGAGCTAGTTGTTGCTCTTTCAATGGTTAACTGCGGACTGACTGGTGACCAGGTGGTATCCACTGACACCACCAGATGGCTCCACATGAACCAGCTTGGCAGATGGTTCCTTATGCACAATGTACAGTAAGTCTTACTTAAATAATGCAAGTAGGACCACATATGACTAAACAACTAAATAAAACATTCTTTCACAACGCATAATATAATATACGTACTACATCAATATACCGGACAAACCCATTAATAATAAAGGGGTTGCATAATTTCACCACAGTTTAGACTTTTAGAGAATGGGAAAATGACCACGTCATTGAACAAAATAATATGAACGAAATAATATGAATTTAAATCAGACGATAATATACGGATAAATATCGACGTATAATATGAAGCAGGGTTGATCACTGCTTCACGCACTACTGGAATTACCGCCAGACGGTATGATATATACTGTACACCATGTGAATATATGACCACTGCAACATAGTAAGTTATGACCATAAATTAAACTTACGATGGTGGAACATCGTAACAATATATATACAGTGTATATATATATATATATATGGATAGATAGATATAGAAAAATTTATTTGTTTATGTGAGTGAATGAGACAAAAGGCAAAACTATATGTAACAAGTGTCTGTCCCGAAGTTAAAAAGGGACAGATTCAAATTCAAGACACGTTAGAGTCAAAATGTCTGGACACATGGAGATTGAATGCAGTTTAAGGCATAAGATGAGGAAACGAAAGATTGAGGGAGATAGTTCCAAAGCTTACTTGCTGAGTAGAAGAGAGACAGAATATTGGTTCACTATTTGGTTAGATAATTGGACAGAATAGGAGTAGGAGTGTGTTGAAAGGCGGGTAACCCCTGACTCTCCGTAAAGGTGGAGGTATATGCTGAGAAAGCTATCAAGAGTGATTATTGTAATAGGGGTAGAAGAGTGAGTGTGATGCAACATTGCGTCGTGTTGAGAGATATTGAAGGGCATTTGTGAAAGGAAGTGAGTTGATGAGATAAAATACTGTTGACTCTACCGTTTCGAGGAGTGCGGTGTTGGTGGACCCACCCTCACCCCAATCCACCCACCCATATGTGAAAAATACAGAGCAAGAAGGTGTGCTGGGGTGAATATTATTATAATGAATATTAGAAAGGGAACTAGAGACAGGAGTTGATAGGTTGAGGAAGTGAGCGACAACCATCCACAACTGCAGCTATGGAAATGGCGGCCAGAAAAGATAAAGGCGCAGTTGTAGAGATGGACACTGAAGGAGGGTAGTATATAAATTACAGATTTGTACCAGACTTTGTCGAAGGCTTTCAATATGTCTAGCGCAATAGCAATATACAAAGTTTCGCCGAAATCCAGAAAGGGAGATGACCATATGTTAGTAAGATACAGAAAACAAATTTATTTAAGAAATAACTTCAACAACTTTAGATATGCTAGTAATTTGACCAATCGGACGAAAGTTGGAGGGTTGAGATCGGTCATCCTTTTTAGAGAGGTTGAATGAAAGCAAACTTCCAGCAAGATGGAGAGAAAATACAGAGATGAAATAGGTTGCCTAAGCAGGAAGTCAGTATGGAAGAACAGTTCTTTATTACAACAGGAGGAACACCATCTGGTCGATACACCTTCTTCTTAGTATTAAGTCTAGGGAGGGAAGAAAGTACATCTTTAGAAGAAAATATGATATTAGGTATATTAAGAGAGAGGGGCGTGGAGAGGATGGAACAACAACGGAATCATTCAAGGTGCAAAGGAAATCAAGCAACAACAGGTCTAGTGACCCTTCTAGGCTGCTTGTCCTCCAAAACACTGAGGATCAAGTGTCCAAACAGTGGTTTAGAGTGGGTAAGGGAACATTGGAAAGGGAACTACTGCCCTGGAACTAATGTCCGTGGCAGGACTAGGAAGTTAGTAGGGGACATATGGGTTAGTAACTGAGGGGAGGATGAAATAAAGTTATTCATTTACAAACGCAGTCAGTCGCGGGTTTGATGAGAGATATTTGTCTAGGCGGAGTTTAAATGAACCAACGGTGCTGCAGTCTATAACGTCTCGTGGAAGCCCATTCCACAAGTTGACAACTTGATTGAAGAAGAAATTCTTAGATTCGTGTGAGTTAAAAGATTTACCAATAATTTTGCAACCGTTTCCCCGCGTGTAATTAGATTGGTCGATAGTGAAGTACTTACTACAGTTCATATTGTCGATGCCTTTAATGATTTTGAACACTTGAATTAAGTCACCTCTTAATAGATTTAATTCTCTAAGACGCTCTTCGTATGGTTTGTTCTTTAGGCTAGGTATCATTTTGGTAACTCTACGTTGAACTCGTTCTAGCTTGTTTATGTCTTTTTGGTAATAAGGGCACCAGCATTTGAACGCAGTATTCCAGAAGAGGGCGGACTAAGGAATTGTAAAGGGTTAGGATAACGTCCTTGGATTTATGCTCAAATGACCTGCCTATAAAGCCAATTATTTTGTTTGCTTTCTTAACAACTTCTAAACATTGTTGACTCGGTTTTAGGTTACTCGATATTGTTACTCCCAGATCGGTTTCTCTGTTTACATTCTTAAGCTGAGTGCCATTCATCAAATAGTTTGCTTTCTCATTTAGGTATCCGATATGTAGTACTTTACAATTTATCCGCATTGAAACTCATTTGCCAAATTTGGGCCCAATGTGACAATTTATCTAGATTGTGTTGCATATCTTCAATTTGTTCTTTTGAGAGCACGCTATTTACAATTTTTGTATCGTCAGCAAATTTTGAGATTGTACAGGTGAGACCCTCATCTATGTCGTTGATGTAAATTAGAAAGAGAATTGGTCCTAGTACCGATCCCTGGGGTACCCCGGTACTTACATTGGTCCATTTAGATGCCTTAACGTTTATGACTACTTTTTGCTTTCTGTCGCTGAGCCAATTTTCTATCCATTTCAACACACCGTCTTGTATTCCATGCGCTTTTAGTTTTAACAGTAAACGTTTGTGGGGAACTTTGTCAAAGGCCTTTTGAAAATCAAGGTATATAATATCTACAGCTTTACTCTCATCGTATAGGTTGAGGATATCGTGGAAGAAGTCTAAGAGGTTTGTTAAACAGGAACGTTTTTTACGAAAGCCGTGTTGAGTATATTTAAGTATGTTATTTTCCTCTAAGTGATTTACGAGTCTGTCTCTTATGACCGTTTCTAGCATTTTACATACAACTGAGGTTAAGCTAATTGGACGATAGTTACTGGGTAGGGATTTGCTGCTTTTTTTTAATATCGGTGTTACGTTGGCTATCTTCCACTGATCAGGCATAGTTCCAGACTGCAAGGATTTATTGAATAGTAAAGTCAGTGGTTTGGAGAGCTCAACCTTAGCTTCCTTTAGAACTCTAGGCGAGATTGTATCAGGTCCAGGCGTTTTATTTACCTTGAGTTTATCTAAACAATTCAATACTTCTCTCTGTAACGGTGATATTGCTTAGAACATCTGAATTATCAATCTGAATCGGCGATGGTGTAAGGATATCACTGAGGTCTTCGGTTGTAAAAACTGATACAAAGAAGGTATTGAGGGCATTACTCATTTGTACTTCGTCTTTGGTGTATTCTCCATTTTCATCGACTAACGGTCCAACAGTTGAAGTAGCTACTTTTTTCTTTCTGATATAACTATAGAATTCTTTCGGGTTTGTTTTACTTTGATTCGCAATATGTAAATCTAGGGTCTTTTTACTTTGTTTAATTAACTTTTTGGCTTTGCGTCGTAGCTCTACAAATTTCACCCGTTCTTCGTCATTTTGTGAGGATTTTAATCTATCATTAGCATTTTTGTTAGCAAATTTAGCAAATTGTTTAGCAAGGTAGAGTTCTTAGCAAAGGTTTGAGCTATGCCAGAGGAAGACGTGGAGTTGGTAGGCTACCATCAGAGCCATCATATTTAAAAGTACACATATAGTTTTTGGATATATTGTTTGTGAAATTTATGAAAGGTATATCTACAACACCCTGGTTATATACAGTATATATATACTGTATATAAGATAAAATAAAGCTTTATTGGCCTCAGGCCAGTATTCCCAAACGAATACCATCATTGATGTAGGTAAATATTATAGTCTTTACCCAAATCCTTGGCAGTTGACAGGATATCCTAGTGGTTGAATTTATCATTAGAAGTACTGAAATATTATTACAGTACTCTCTTTGAAATTACCACAGCTACAATATGATGGCCAGCAATACAATACAAAACTAATATCAATTGATAACGAGGGCTTTTTTCAAAGAATGGTCTTCTTATGTACATATCTTCTTTGCAGGAACAAGACTAATGTTATAACCTTATAACAAACGTGGAGCTTGTTCCATGAGACTAATTAATTCGGTTCAATGTTATTTTAATACCACGAATTTTTTTGATATATTTGAAGATAAATATTGAATCTACTGTATATGCTCTAAAGATCATAAGAAAATTTGTTTTAACCCTCGGCAAAACCTAATACAAAAGTATGGTACTAAAAAAGTCTTTTTCGTAACAAGGTTGTCAAACGGTACTTCCAGTTATCGACAGTTCTAAAGATCATATGAACATGTGTTTTAACCCTCGGAAAAAGCAAATATAAAAGAATGCTACTAAAATTTAATTTCCGTAACAAAGTTGTCAATACTGTACTTTCCTGTTATCATCGTACAATCAAAGCTGAAGATTGCAGAGTAAACACCGTATACTTCATTGACCTTTTTTCACCTAGGTATAATCGACAGCCAATTTTTGGTTTTTATTTACTAAGGGATTAGTACTCAACCAGCGGGGGTGTGGGGGCAGCAGCCCCCACCCATAATACTAGGTTAGGTTAGGTAAGGTTGTTAGGCTAGGCTAATGCCTTTTCAAATCACTATGTGTGTGTGTGTGTGTGTGTGTGTGGGGGGGGGGGGGGGGGGTTTCAACATCGATCGATAGGCCTAATGGGGAAAATAGGTTTTCCCGAGATTTCTAATTAATTACAAACACTATATATTGATGCAAATATTTGTTTTGTTTTATATATAAAAAACACTCGAAAAATTTGTGGTATTAAAATAACATTTTTCCACTAATTCTTTTTACATATTACTTTGTGAGCTACAACTTGGATGATTTAGTCACGTGGTTTGTTGACCTGAAGAAAACCCTGTTCGTGCGACAGGTTTGGTGGGTGTCAACCACAAGTATAGGAATGCTACAGGAACAGCAGAAGATACATCGCCAAGGAAAGTAACTAGCGATCATGGCGAGAGTTATTTGGAGTATAACTGTCGAGTTTCAACCTGGAGATACCCATGAGGTAGAGTCGAAAAATGAGTGCAGCCACATATCTTCATAGCGAAAATGGTGATTGATTGATAGATTCCTGTGAACACGGGAATTAACTGGCGAACGAGTTTGTGTGTGTCTGTGTTTGTATAGTCTATTCGCTGTAAGTAGGGGAGAAATCATGACCTCTATCCTCTGTAACTCAAAAAGGGCTAAAGCAAATTGGCTGTAAATTTCCACATCTATTCCTTGACTGGCTCTTCCCAAATGGTATAAATATTACCTTGTTTATTCTAGTCGTTTTTTAGTTACAGAGGTTAGAGGTCATGATTTATCGCCTACTTACAGCGAATAGACTATAGTGTGTGGGTAGTGGGTTACAGCATGGTGTCTATAAAAGAAACCCAGATATCTAGACTCTCCCAGTGGTTGAGCTCAAGAAAAGGTCCTTCTCTGAATGCTGAGTGGGTGGCTGGACCGCTATTTTTACTTCATGGTTCGAGAAAATAAATTGAATCAGATATCTTGTAAGAAACTAAAACCATAAGGTCATAACTCGCTGTCACCCTGTGCTACGAAATTGTTATGGCTTAGATATTTTCGTATCATACTTCCTTTCTTTCAATATTTCGATGTTCTTTAGAACAGCAAATAATGAATTACTATACCTATTATTACTACTACTTCTCAAACTACTACTACATCTACTACTACTACAACTACTACTACTACTACCGGTACTACTACTACTACTAATAATAATAATAATAAAATAATAATAATAATAACTACTACTACTAATAATAATAATAATAATAATAATAATAATACTCACATTTTTTTTTTTTTTTTTTTTAAGAGACAATGAACGGAGGAAGGAAAAACACAGATAAAACAAAAAGGTCCATGTGCCTAAAGGCATCCTCCATTCATAAAATGTTTGTAACAACTGGATTTAAACATTTGTAGATTGTAAGTTTGTGGAAAGCAATTCGAGGGAAGTGAATTCCAAAGAGTAGTAGCTCTGGGGATAAATGAATTCTGATAAGCAGAAGTTCTGCATTGTGGAGGAGAAAGTGTAAATTCATGGGCGCTCTCAGCTGCCCTAGTTCTACGGGGAAAGATGTGGAGAGGCGGCTCAATTGAAGCAAGTTCCTCGGAACAATTGCTGTGAAAATATCTGTAGAATAATGCAAGGGATGCAACGTTTCTTCGTATGGATAATGTAGGAAGGTCCTGTGTGATTGCAGGGTTATTGATTAATCTAATAGCTTTATTTTGAATTTTGTCCAACTGCCTCAATGCAACCACTCCACTTCCACCCCACAGAGGTGAACAGTAATCCATCTGAGAACGCACATGACTTTTATATATCACGGCCAACTGCTCGTCAGTGAAGAATTCTCGAACTCTGTACAGGAGTCCCAGTTTTTTAGAGGCATTCTTAGCAATGCTTCTAACATAATGTGTCCAGCTCAAGTTAGTAGTTAATGTTACACCGAGAATGTCAATACTAGGGGAAGTGGGAATATTTACATCATTAAAAAATATATGGGAGTCAGTGAGATTCTGTCGGTTAGAAAATTGAATGTATTTGGTTTTCTGTGCATTAAAGGAAACTAGATTCTTTTGTCCCCATCCATTAATTCTAGAAAGGTCCTGGTTCAGAGATAATTGAAGTGTTTATTTTTGAATTTATAAGATCGGGTTGGGTGAAAGAATTGGTAAATGTGAAGGAACTGTGGAGTGTTGAGTCATCTGCGTAGGAATGTATTGGATTATGAGTGGTAGATATGAAATCATTGATATGAATGAGGAACAGAATTGGGGCCAAAACTGATCCCTGGGGAACACCAGCATTTATTGAGTGAAATTGAGAATAAAGGCCATCTACCATTTTTCTACACGTATTTTTCTGTTATGAAGATAAGAAGAAATTAGTGGAACTAATGATGCAAGGCCGTAGTGTGACATCTTCGACAATAAGGATTGATGCCAGACTCTATCAAATGCCTTTGATATATCCAGTGCTATAGTATGTGTTTCACCATGTTGGTCTGTAGCTTGGTTGATTTGATGCGTAAGAAGGCAAAGCATGTTCCCCCCTGGGGGTTAGGGAATAGAATATGCCCCACGTGCCTTCTGCGTGTCGTAAGAGGCGACTAAAGAGGTTGGGTCGGTGGGCTTGCGACCCCCACCCGTAAAAAATATCTAAGCAAAGAAAAACGAACGAACAGCCTCGGATGCGGACGGAACCAACGTTGACGAACCACGACCGACTAAGGACATGCCTTCGGACATATGAACGAAGGCGGTGCTGGTTGGGGGGGGGGGCGTCGACTGACTGGGGACAGAGGTGCATGGGGGCGGTTCGTTCGTGGCCACCCCTTCGGGGATCACGGCGTCAGGCAATAGATAGATAGATAGAATGTCAACGCTTTTGAAATTATGTTTGTTTAGTTTAACTCAATTAACTACTGCACCTGCAAATACTACTCATGATAATAATTTCACCTAGGGGGCACACAGTCTTTCATTCCACTCCTCCCCTGGATGGTGGTCATAGTGGTGGGTGTGCCACTTTCTGTCGATCAGATGTCCCGTTTACTCCCTTTGCTGTCCAGTCTCCCCTTCAGGTTCTACCAGTAGAGATGCACCTTGCAAGGTGTTTTACCATCTGTTGCTTGTACCTACTACTTTCAGTCCCAGTAATGCGAGCTGATTTAGAGGCCATTATCCGACAACTTCCAACTCCTCTTGTTCTCCTTGGCGAGTTCAATGGCCGCCATCCTAAATGGGGTGATTTACTTTTCAATCCTCGGGGTGAGCTTCTGGCCTCCTTGGTTGGTGATGTGGATTTGGTCGTCTTGACCGATGGGAAGCCAACCCATTTCCATGTTCAGACTGGCACTTTTTCTGTTCTTGACCTCACTATTACTTCTCTTGACTGTGCCCTTGATATTTCTTAGGAAGTTTTGGATGATCTGCATGGTAGTGACCATTATCCAGTGTTGGTCCAGTCTTCTCGCTTTGCTCCCGCTACCCTGCCTCGTTGGTGTCGGGGTAGGGCTGACTGGCTTCTTTTTGGGCAACTCTCTGAGTTTGACTTGGCTGTACATGATTTTCCAGCTAATGATGATGCTCAACATTATTTTACTACAACAATGTTTCGAGCGGGGCTGTGTTCCATTCCACGGTCTATGGAGAGAACTGTGCCGTGGTGGACTGCAGACTCCTCTTTTGCTCGTGGGGGTTTATAAAGCTGCTGCTCGTCGATGCCATGCAAACTGTGAGGTTCTCTTTCTTAACCCGTCCAGCCCCAGCGACGCGTCTGACGCGTCGGCGATGTATGTAACGCACAGCCCCAGAGACGCGCCTGACGCGTCACCCTAATTGCGCCGACCGTAACCTCAGGTGTAGCCACTCAAGAGGGCTCAGATTTGTATGGGAACTGTATACGTATCCCACGCAACCGTGCCGATGGTTGAAAACTCTCAAAGTCCACGTGCGTGCGCGCGAGCGCGCAATAACCTGTTTTTTGGGGATAATTGCCTTCAATTTTTTACTCTTGTAAAATCCGTTTTCGGGGGCTCTGTAGGACCATTTTTTAAGCTTTTTGAGCGGTTTTTCGTGGTTTTTCCTTCATTCCTAACCCATTCACTATTGTTTCTGGAATAAAACCATTTTTTGAAAACCGGCCGGGTTCTGGTGCGCAAACATTACAAAACTAGCCGGGGCTCCATGGGTTAAACTTCAATTTTACAAAGCGCGTGCTCTCTATCGATGGGCTATGTATGGTGCTACGATTACTTCTTTCACTCTTTTGCCGATGTTGTGGAAGAGAATTCACAAGATATCTGGAAAGTTTTCACCCTCCTCTCCACCAGTGTTAAGGATTCAAGGTAACCTGGTGTCTGCACCTGGTGATGTAGCATCTGCCCTAGCTACTCAGTTCTGCGCGGTCTCCCAGAGGTATGATTCCAAGCCATGTGCAAGTGCCCGAAGTAGCCAGGAGAGACAGGGTCATAATTTCTGGTCTTGTGCCAGGGAGTCTTACAATGTTGACTTCAGTTGCGTGCTGCCCTCGCGGAATATGGTGACACTGCTCCTGGTCCTGACGACATCCCATATGCCATGCTTCATCATCTCCCGAATGCCTCTTTAGTATTTATATTAGACTTGTGTAATAGGAATTGGGGAGAAGGTACTCTGCCTGCAAGCTAGAAGTTGGGCATTGTTCTTCCTATTCCCAAATCTGGAAAGGATCATTGCAATGTTTCTAATAACCGCCCAATGTATTTAACGTCGTGTTTGTGCAAATTGTTTGAAAAAAAATTCAGTGTCAGACTTATGTGGTTCCTGGAGAAGGGTAGCCATTTCTCCCCTTCTCAGAGTGGCTTACACAAACTATTGTGTACTTCTGACAGCCTTATCAGACTTGAATCTTCGATCTGTGAAGCTTTAGCTTTTAAGCAGCATACTGTATTACTGTGGCTGTGTTTTTTTACCTCAAAAAGGCTTATGATACAGCATGGCGCCATGGCATTCTGCGACAACTTCATGCCTTTGCGTTACGTGGTTGCCAGCGGTGTTGCTTGGACACTTCTTGACTGATCGTGTGGGTTCTTCGCTTTTTGTGCCACTGTGACAGGAGGAAGGTGTCCCACAGGGTAGTGTTCTAAGTGTTTCCTTGTTTGCGGTGGCCATCAATGATATTCTAGACACTGTGCCTGTGTCTTCATCCCTTTATATGGATGATTTTGCTATCTGTTTTCTGGTTCCCACATATCTGCTATTGAGAGGCACATGCAACTTGCGTTGGACAGGATTTCTGCCTGGGCTGATTCAAAGGGCTTTCGGTTTTCACCATCAAAGACTGTGGCTATGCACTTTTGCAGAATACGGGAGGTTCACCCAGACCCTTATCTAGTATTCTGTGGCAGAGACATAGATCCCGAGTTTAACGTTTGATTGCCGTTTGACTTGGGGAGCTGATCACAGTACACTACTCTATTTGTTTCAGACATGTGTCGCCTCCAAACTGTTGTATGGTTGTGAGGTCTACTCCTTCTGCCAGAGACTCCAGACTTAAGACTCTAGATGTTGACCATCATGCTGGTCTTTGTCTGGCTAATGGGGCTTTTCAGTCGTCTCTGATTCCCTGCTTGCTGGTGGAGGCTGGTGATCTTCCCTTAGATTTACTGCGTCAGTATGTGGCTGTACGTTGCTGGTTTCGGATTATACGCCTTCCAGCCTAACTTGGTCGGCATGATCGGCATCTTTGAATGCCTCATCCTTTTGGGTATAGGGTTCGTAAAATTATGAAGGAGCTTTATATGTTGGTGGTTCCTGTAAGTCCCGTGCAAATCCCAAGGGTTGCCCCGTGGGTCTTGCCTGAGCCATCATTCTGCAGGGTTTTTTACAGGCACGAAGGATTCGGTCGCTCCTCAGTCTCTTCTTCGTTTGTTTTTAGAACATTCTTCTAGTCATGGTAGTTCTGTGCCTGTGTATACTGATGGCTCTAAATCTGCCTTTGGTGTAGGTTTTGGTGTTGTGTTCCCCGACTTCAGCCGTGGAGGTTGTCTTCCTTTAGCTGCCTCATTTTTTACTGCAGAATGGTCTGATATAATTTTAGCTCTGAAATTGGTGCTTGCTCACCAAGATAATAATTTTACTATTTTTTGTGATTCTCAAGGGGCACTTATGGCCCTGCAATATTTTAATTCCCCTCGTCCAATGGTTTTAGCGATTTTGGATTGGCTATTTCTCATTCATCGTCAGGGTAGGAGAGTGGATTTTTGTTGGGTCCCCGCACATGTTGGTGCCATGCGTAATGAAAGGGTGGATGCTTTGGCAATAGTTGCAGCTTTGAGACCTGCACATGCACATTACCCTCTGCCTGCTTCTGATCTGCGTACTCCACTCATGTGTGCTGTTCATGCTCGTTGGCAGTCATCGTGGGATTGTGTAACAGTTAACAAATCCCAAGAGCACAAACATATCGCGAGCGAGGACTCAAGGCGGCATACTTGAGAAACGAAAGTGAGAAAAAACGCGCTTATGAAGAAAGAATTTTGAACAGGGATCAAGGAAGCTTTACTCCTCTGGTCTTCTCATCGTTGGGAGGAATGGGACCTTCTGCAAGTGTCTTCTATGCTAGATTAGCTGAACAAATATCGGAGAAAAAGCGCCAGCATAGAAGTCAAGTCATAACTTGGATGAGATGCTGGCTCTCTTTCTCTCTTCTCAGGTCTGCACTCCTATGTCTCAGGGGTACAAGGTCCTCCCCGCTACAGAGGACAAGAGTGAGAGACTTGGACTTTGAAATGGTTGTGGCGGAGGGCCGAATCGGGGAACAACTAGGTTGATTGTAGGGAGGTACTGGTACAATAAGATAAACTACAATGTAACTAGAATAAGAATAAGATAGATTGTACACCACTTTGTAACGGTCACCTAATAATAAAATAAATAAATAAAAAATAGAAGGAAACATGCTTACATTACTGAAATGTTTGTGGACATGCAGTAATGCAAGTAATGGTCACTCTTCTGTAAATCTAAAATGTCTTACTTAAGAATGGGAAAGGGGTGGGACCTTTTTTTTTTTTTTTTTTTTTATTGTTAACAAGCTCAGTGAAGTTACCAAGTTTGTCTCGCCAAGAGTTTTCCCTACCATGCCTCGCAACTTGGAGACTGCTTCGGCTCACCTCCGCATTGGACATACCATGCTCACACAAGAGTACATTATGTATGGAGGTGTACCGCCATTCTGTGATGATTGTCTAGTTCCCCTTAAGCTCGGTTCACACATACCCGTCCTGAGCTCCCGTCCTTCCCCGACCACTGAAAACGTATGCAATCGTGCAAGGACTCCGACATAAACGGGTATGGTCTGTTCATGAACGTACAGTGACGCCACAACACGGGCCGCGGCGGCGAGAGAGCCGAACATTATTGACATACCTAAAATAAACGGATCAGGACGGACCAACTGCCAAAATCGGTTCTAGGGCGGGTCACCCACGTGACTGGTCAGCGCATAGGCGCCGTGTATAAGCGTCTATGCGCCGCTTGACGCTACCAGACGTAGTCTATGCCCCGACCAAAATATTTGAAAGTTGAGACTGCGACGTGGCAACGTCGCCTCACGTGATAACCCCGCACGTCCCCGCTAGTCCCCGCCCACCAAGCATCCATAAAAGAGCCAGCCGCGTGTGGTCCTATCTCAGGTGGTCTTCTTCTCCAGCAGAGGCCGCACACGCTCGCACATCTCGTCGAAGAGACCCTCGTCGAGCCGCAGGAAGCTCCGGTACAGTTCTGGATCCTCTGCTGACAATTCCCTCATGAGGGTGTGGTAGTACTCCCTCCTCAATAGGTATGGCTTCACCCACACACTTCGCTTTTTCCTTCTCTTCTTCAGCTCTCTCACAACTTCCATGAAAGTTAGGACCGTTGAGCACAGTTGTACGTTGCAATCCATGTACAGCTGCACTTGATTCAACAGAGTGGCGTCCATGTTGAGGGACACTCGGCAGGAGAAGTTATATCGGCGGCATGCTGGTTGAGACTGAGGTGTCTCTGTGCCACGCCCCAATATATATGCATGATGGGGGCCATCGCCGACGACACTGCGTCCATCATATTGTGGTCGCAGTGTCGTCGCAGTTCCGTCACAGTGCGTCTCAGACAGGTCGTATTCAGACTTATTAGGTCGCCTTCCAAAGGGACTGGTCGTGGCACCAAGTCGCCGCCCATGATCCGTCTGCCGGGGCGGTCACGTGTTGAGATCTCCGTCCACTAGCCGTGCATGCGCAGTCTTCCGGGGCGGTGACATGTTGAGGTCGGGCATCTGGGCCACACGTGGCCACTCGGGCCCACTCGGGACACAAGGTCATCCGTTTGATGCCGTCCAACAGTTTTTGGTGGTCGGGGAAGGACGGGAGCTCAGGACGGGTATGTGTGAACCGAGCTTTACTGTCAGGCACTTGCTGGTTAAGTGTCCTAGTTTGGTCGGCTTACATCGGAGGTTGCTTTTGCGGCATTAGAAGGCTGATGGTACTTACTTTCTCTCTTCGGTGCTTGGAGGGGAAGCTGATTCCCCTGGAGGCGGTGTGTTTATAATTTTGAAAGAGGCTTTCAGATTTTATGATTGCATTGATAATTTTAGCCATATTGTTTTAATGTTTCAGTTTTCTGCAAATATGATAGCTTGTCCGGCTTCATATGACCTTGTGGCGGTGCCAAATTTTCAATCAATCAATCAATTATGATAATAATAATAATGTAGTGAAAACATATGAGAGGTATGGATTTCAGGCAAACAAAACAAGGACATTTGCTGGAGTGAGATGCTATGTTGCAAGGTGAGGGGATTTAGACCCGCCAGCCAATCAGCACGCTCCGATTACCATGTGGGGAACCGAGAGAGATAAGACGTCTCAAGCTGATCTACACACCGCATTTGCATGTGCTGATAGTTCGTTCGTGAATCCCTTATCCCACACAACTCCTTTTTTTTTTTTTTTTCTATATTCCAACTACTCCCTCTGCACCATAGGCTGAGAGCCTTTACACTACACTGCTGAACATGGTGAGATCCGTGAGGTCTTGTTCCAGTCTAGGGAGTGAGACATGCGAAGCACCCCGGCTCAAAGCAACTCCATCTCTGAAGCTGCTTCGCCTCTGTGCTTCACCATCTCAACCCCCATACTCGGACCCTCACTCTCAGAACGCCACCTATTGAGCAATTAACTCACTAGGCATTGCCCCTCTGTAACATATTTTTAATATGGGAATATTCATGCAATGCTATTTAATCAGGGAACAATGAGGGTATTTTTTTGGCATTTCGGTGTGCTGTGGTAATGCACTGAAACTAAGTACAGAACAAATTCCATCCCATTAATATCTTCCCATTGACATATTGGGATTCGAACCCGGGTCCATTGGATTACCAATCCAGTGGCAAGACCACTCTGCCACACCTCCCCTTACTGGATATATTCCGATGACAATGGTTGTATTGTCTAACCACTAGTTCCCCGTCACCAATAACATCAAGAAATTAACAAGAGCTGCCAAGATATTATTTTGGTGAGGGGAAAGCCAAGCTAAAAGGAATAGATCAAAGGAGCTGTGTAGATGGAGAAGGTATCAGCCCGCTCCCTGACGTGACACCTGGGTATACAGTATATAGGGCGGGAGAGGAAGGAGAGCTTCAGTAGAGAGCCTTCAACATGGCTAGCTCTTCTAACTACCCCAGAATGGTGAAGTGGTACAATATTAATTAGTGTTACGAATGTATCACTGTAACATCGACAAATGGGACTATTTAATCCTCAAGACAAATATTAAAAGCCCAAACCCTCACCACTCAACTTCCTCTCTCGCTAATAAAGAGGAGGTAGAATTTGCAATAAAGCAAGGGGGATAAGGATAAGAGGCAGACATTGTAACGGAACCAGAAGGAGCCACATTAAATGGTTCCAACCATCCATGGCTTAGAAAGAAAGAGGCAAAGAGGATATTAACAATATAAATGAAGACTACTCACCAGCAGGCTTTACTGATGCCCACACAAACATGGTCAATAAACTTGTCAGTACGGCTACTGCCTTCGTTGGTGGGGATACTGAACTCCTCAGGGAGTAACATTCCTCGTCTCTTTGTAGCCAACAACCTTCCAGCAATTATTCTCCCCCCTCTGCCTCATAGTAGACACTCCTCCAGTTAAAAACCAACAAGAGGAATACTCAGAGGAGGCGTCTCAACTTAAAAAAAACTCTCAACAGGACAAACTGCACAGAAGAACCTCTATCCACACCAAGAGCAGTACTAGTACAAGACACCAACGAAAACGAAAGTGAAGAAACAAAACAACGAGGAACAAGATGAAGATTGTGAAGAAGAAGGATATTGGGAAAGAACATCAATCAACCCCTAATGCCCCTTTCCCACTGATGCGTCTTCTCACGATTTTCATCGCCGACACCAATAAATTGGCACATTTGTGACATGTCTTAAACCCTCTCATGAAAAATTGTTTGACTCCCAAGGCCTCTCAAGGCCTCGCAAGGGACCTCGCGGATCATCGCAAATGTTCGGACTGTCAACATTTTGGACGAGGACTCACGAGGGTTCGTTGCCCTCGCAAGCTTCGTCTAGCATCGCCGAGGGATCTGCGAGGGCTTCTGCGATCATCTGCGACATCGGCGAGACATCGCGGAGAGTTTCGCACAAAAAAACCTTTGCAACGCTGCATGGATGCTCACCGATGCTCTGCTCGCCGATGCTCTCAGATGTTCCGAGAACATCGACATGCCAAAGAGCACCTTCCGCGAGGTGGGTAAAAAAAAATTATTAGGCCTATAGTGAACCTGTTAACCCTTTTTTCTATGCACCTCTCATGGGGGATTCACCTGTTTTTTTTTCTCATTCTCTCCTTTTCTCTCTTGCTCGGGTTGTATCCATTCAGCCCCATTCAGCCAACTGTTTTAAGACGTTTATCCCCATCCAAGTATCGATATCTTCCTGGCAAGCGATAGCGAACCAGCAATATATGGAGAAATCTGGCTTTGCCGGAGAAATTTTTCTATCGAAAAATGTACAAATTTAGCTTGCTCTCAACCAAAAAAATGTATATACGTTGGCTCGCTACCGCTCACCAGGAAAACATTGAAACCTGGATGGGGGTAAATGTCTTAAAACAGTAGGCTGAATGGGGCCGAACGGATACAAGGCAAAGAGAGAGGGAGAGAAATAGAAAACAAAAAAACGAGGAAAGAGGGAGTGAAAGAGAAAACAAAAAACAGCGAGGAGGGCTCAATGTTTGCGTTAAGGCTTAAAAATTAAGCCCACCTCGCCTTTTTTAGTTTTCTCTTTCTCTCCCTCTCTCTCCTCGTTTTTTGTTTGTTTTCTATTTCTCTCCCTCTCTCTTTACCTTGTATCCGTTCAGCCCCGTTCAGCCTACTGTTTTAAGACGTTTACCCCCATTCAGGTTTCAATATTTTCCTGGTGAGCGGTAGCGACCCAACATATGTATATTTTTGTTTTGAGATCAAGCTAAATTTGTACATTTTTCAATAGAAACATTTCTCCGGCAAAGCCGGATTTCTCCATATAATGCTGGATCGCTATCGCTTGCCAGGAAGATATCGATACTTGGATGGGGATGAACGTCTTAACCCTTAAAGAGCGGCGCCCGGCTATAGCCGGGCACCAATTTGCAGCAACCGGGAGTGCAGCGGGCCACACGTCCGACTCCCAGGGCCTACCGCCGCCCACTGACTCACGCTCCCTGTGTTCTCGAGAGGCCGGCAGTGTAGCTAGTAGTGAGCGTAGCTGTGAAAAATATACCGCTATACGCTAACCTCCCATGTTACTGGTACCACTGTATGAGAATCACGAGTGCATTTCTTTTCATGCAGATACTTGATTTATCATTCAGGTGGGCCTGAATATGCCCAAATAAGCCCAAAAACCCCCGCTAGACGAGGGTTAAAACAGTAGGCGGAACAGGTCCGAACGAATACAAGGCAAAGAGAGAGGGCGAGAAATAGAAAACAAAAAAATTAGGAGAGAGGGAGAGAAAGATAAAACAAAAACAGCGAGGTGGGCTCAATGTTTGCTTTATGGCTTAACTGAGCCCACCTCGCCTTTTTTTGTTTTCTCTTTCTCTCCCTCTCTCCATGTTTTTGTTTTTTTTCTCTTTTTCTCCCTCTCTCTTTGCCTATTATCCGTTCGGCCCCATTCAGCCTACTGTTTTAAGACGTTTACCCCCATCCAGGTTTCAATACTTTCCTGGTGAGCGGTAGCGAGCCAACATATATATTTTTTTGTTTTGAGAGCAAGCTAAATTTGTACATTATTTGATAGAAAAATGTCTCCGGCGAAGTCTCCGAATTAAGGGGAGGTGGGTCGTTTTTCTGGTCCCCTTTCTTCCTCATGGTTAACCCCATTAGTTTTCATATTTTATGACGTTCGGCACATTATTGTGGCGATTTTAAGACATTTCACCCCATTTCGTTATCAATATTAAGACTTTCGTGTCATTTAGGCGCCGAGTTTTTCCTAGCTAGCGATAGCGAGCCTGTACTTTTTGAGGAACCGGCCTTCGGCCAGGATACTTTTCTATCGAAAAATTTACAAATTGATCTTGAAGGAGGGTGTTGGGGGGTGCTTTATATGCTTGATGGAGGTCTAGGGATGAAACTAAATAATCTCGCCGAGGTATTCGCCGAACCATCGCTCAATTTGCCGATGACTTCGCATAATGTCGCCGATTATGTCTTATCCATTGGCGACATCGTCGCCGAGTGTAAACTCGGCCTCGGCGACGAAAATCGTGAGTTGTCGCATCAGTGGGAAAGGGGCATAAGACACCAATCATCCGAACGCCAATCCAGACCGACAAATTCAACATAAGCCGAAGGAACAACAACAAAGACAACGAAACACACAACCTCTACTATCACCACAAGTAGATCATCTTCGGACCTTCTCCAGACAATCCAGAGGAAAATCTCCAACAAAAAGATCCGTAAGAACTTCAACACCACCAAGCCGCTTGCATCAACGTCCGAAACCTAGGCTACTCGTTGGAACCAGGAGGAAACAAAGATCAAGAATAGCAAGGAGGATGGCTCTCCACCTATCTACTCCCCGACTTTGCTCATAATTTCTTGCTTTACAGACGGCACTAGTCAGGTCAAAGCCTAGCCAAAGGTATCTGTAGCATTGCTTCCCTGGCCCATCCCTTTTCAAAGAGCAGATGTTAGCCCGATAATGGATGAGCGGATAGAGTGGCAGTACAAATCAAAACGGGAAAGAATAGCTGAATCACTATTTGCCAATACACCCACAGTATCCTGGAGCCTATGCACACATCGCCCGCCTGCACCAAATAACCCAGAAACTGCAGCGGTTGACCAGAAGTGTGTGTTGTCCATTGTGACAGACGTCCCCACCGGAGGAACATTGTCTTTATGAGACTAAACGGAATAGACAGTAATTGATCCAATAACATACCATTGAGTTGAGATATTTAATTATTTCTTGTTAGTAAATCGATTAGTTATTAGCTTGATAGTGTTTAGGAATCTTATAGCTTATGTAATGTAATTTATAGTGAGTTAATGAAATCTGTGGAGTTTGTCCCCTTGACTCAAGACAGCAAGAAATGGTATTTTACCTTCCGATTGAAGGCATAATGAGATTCTTCTAAGGGCACGGCAGTCTAGCCATTAGGCCAATCACTTGTATTAAAGGAATACATGAGATTAAGTTGAGATCACGGAAGTGTAACTGCAAGACTCACAAGTTGTGTGAAAGGCAGGAAACCTAGGACTTGCTGTAAATTAATTTAGTTGACGAGATAGTTAGGTAAGGCAAACATTGACGAGAAATTGAATTATAATTTATGTTAAAAGGAAATTTACTTATTGCGTATATTTATATATATATATGACCAAACGATTAGCATTCTAATGTAACGCGAATATATTTTCTAACCAGTCACTACGAAGAAAGTGATCTAATATAGTTTCTTTAAGTTCGATATTTCACTCAATAAATGCTGGTGTTCCCCAGGGATCAGTTTTGGCCCCAATTCTGTTCCTCATTCATATCAATGATCTCATATCTACCACTCATAATCCAATACATTCCTACGCAGATGACTCAACACTCCACAGTTCCTTCACATTTACCAATTCTTTCACCCAACCCGATCTTACAAATTCAAAAATAAACACTGCAATTTCTCTGAACCAGGACCTTTCTAGAATTGATGGATGGGGACAAAAGAATCTAGTTTCCTTTAATGCACAGAAAACAAGTACATTCAATTTTCTAACCGACAGAATCTCACTGACTCCCTTATATTTTTTAATGATGTAAATATTCCCACTTCCCCTAGTATTGACATTTTCGGTGTAACATTAACTACTAACTTGAGCTGGACACATTATGTTAGAAGCATTGCTAAGAATGCCTCTAAAAAACTGGGACTCCTGTACAGAGTTCGAGAATTCTTCACTGACGAGCAGTTGGCCGTAATATATAAAAGTCATGTGCGTTCTCAGATGGATTACTGTTCACCTCTGTGGGGTGGAAGTGGAGTGGTTGCATTGAGGCAGTTGGACAAAATTCAAAATAAAGCTATTAGATTAATCAATAACCCTGCAATCACACAGGACCTTCCTACATTATCCATACGAAGAAACGTTGCATCCCTTGCATTATTCTACAGATATTTTCACAGCAATTGTTCCGAGGAACTTGCTTCAATTGTGCCGCCTCTCCACATCTTTCGCCGTAGAACTAGGGCAGCTGAGAGCGCCCATGAATTTACACTTTCTCCTCCACAATGCAGAACTTCTGCATATCAGAATTCATTTATCCCCAGAGCTACTACTCTTTGGAATTCACTTCCCTCGAATTGCTTTCCACAAACTTACAATCTACAAATGTTTAAATCCAGTTGTTACAAACATTTTATGAATGGAGGATGCCTTTAGGCACATGGACCTTTTTGTTTTATCTGTGTTTTTCCTTCCTCCGTTCATTGTCTCTTAAAAAAAAAAAAAAAAAAAGAAAAATTGTGTAACCCTAAGTTCGATGCTGAGATCAGTCAGATTATGAATATTGATGGGACTTAATGATTCCAAGGAATAAAGTTACACACTCAGACCGGAATATATAAGACATGTCCGCTTATTTGAGTTTATCTCGGTTAGGCCTACATATAATACAAGGAGAAAGTACCTGGATATGAAGGGTTTATGAATTATAGTCTAATTCCATGATTAACTCGAATTATTCAAAACCCCTAGGCAAAAGACTATTGTATTATGTATAATGATAAACTTTATAATAATAGCATTAATCTTTTCTATTCTATATACTCAGGCCCAATCCCCACTTTTTTTTTTTTTTTGGGGGGGGGGGGGCACTACAGACAGAGCCAGAATAGGGACAACACAACATAAAACAATGAACACACAGAAACAAAATACAAATTCGAACACATCTAGCTCATTCAGGAGAAGACCCAGAGACCAGGGTCACCAAGGTCCCTCCAGCACTTCCCCGGCACCCGGCCACCCAGAGAGGCTCCGATCTCGGCAGGCAGACATGCAGCAGAGCGAAACCACAAGCCCGCCCACCACATGATACTAATATATTTTGTATTAATTTCACCACACCACCAAACACCTCCAATTAAATTAATGAAAGCATAATTATATGTGATCCACCGGGATTCGAACCTGGGTTATCACACACAGATTTTTAGACACCTTAACCATTACACCTCCAAGGCGGTAAAGGTTTATGCACACGCCTACGACTTATTATCCATTCTCGAATACTGGATATTAATCTAATCATGTTCATATTCGGAACGCGTTGAATGTAGCTCTAAAACATGACGTCACTCACCATCTGAGCATTCAACGCCTCCCTTCATATTCCCTCCGCACTATGGTAGCCTAATGTTTAAGTAATAACAATAATGATAAATTGGATCTATACTGTATATATTGTACAGTCAGAAACCGCAGTTTCAGAGACACCTGAATAGGACTCGGGCATTGGGAGCGTATTGTTTCTGCCCATTTTAATTATCACAAGGCCGCACACGTACGAACACACGTTTCGAACCAATAGATGTTTCACTCCGTTTGCCATGTAAAATTATGGTACTGTTGTTATCAAGGAGAGTATAGAAGGAGAGGCGACTCTCTGCTTTTGGTTGTAGGCCCCTGATACTTAACCCCATCTAACGTCAAGCACACTCCAATAGAGAACGCTTAATTTCGAACAGTAACTATACAGTTTATACCCTTCAATAGGGAATGTATCGTTCTTTAGAAAACGGTTATATTCGAGCTATAACTATATAGTTTCTAATATCTATACGCTACCGCTTGCAATACTCAATATCTCATAGTTGTTCACATTTCATAATAGCTCTTATAGGCCTATATCTAAATAGTAGGATACTGTTGTCACTCATGATGTTTTAATTGTGATCCCCATATTGTCATTATCATTATTGTCCTACATTATAGTCCATATACTACAACTAAATATATTGTGCTACATTCCATGTATACAATTAGTATTTGTGCAGCATCTTTACCTTTTTCTGTATAAAATACTGTATCTAATATAATATCTTTGTTATATGTGTAGGTTACTCAACGTCTATATCTTGCATTGATTTTGTTCCTTACATTTAAATTTTGTATCAGTACCTGTATGGATTTCGTCCATATAATTATGTTCCCCATAGTGTTCGTACGTTTACTGAAAAGTAAATAATCAAACACACAAACACACTGTGAATCATACAGGTCCTCATATTACTTGCACTGCTTAATTGGTGAGGCGTAAATAAAGACATACAGGTACGCAATTATCTTTCACAAAGGAATATGCGAGACAACCACAGCAATCATCCCAGTGACTATCTCTCGAGTAATATATGTTTCTGCAGCTCTACCCATACACGTCATACACTAATAAATAGGCTACACATCCCTTCAGCAACATTATCAAGTGTGGAACATGTCTTTTGTCTCATGCTGTACGTGTTTATAACTATATTTTCTCTCGATGTTGCAGGTTTACTATTCAGGTCGACCACTGCAGCACAATACAATGCTAGGGGAATTTCTCCACTACCGTTTATTGTTTTTCTGTGTATTTATGAATAATATTCTATAAGCAAGTAATTCCAACCTCTCACTCTCCACACAAACTAAGAACATAAAATTAAGAGTATGTCTTACATTAAAGCTAACCGATCAAGTGAATGGCATATAATACAACGTGAGTAGATTATGCTATTTATTTATATTATTTAAAACATCTATACATTGTTGAGCATCAGACGTCAGACGGCCAATCCCGCTATACTGGTCATCTTAAAAGTGGCTGCTTCACACAACACGGGACTTGTTCAGCTGATCAGGTGTTTTCGTCTTCAGATTGATGTCAAGGTTCTTGAGCCATAACAAACATCTGTAATGATACAAATGCCAGCATTCATGGGTCAGTTATTTACCAAGATGATGTCTCTGAAATCTTGTGTTCAGTCAGCCATGATATACTGTATACTCGTATGTGAGTATACTATATACTGTATACTCGTAGATACCAACTACTTGTGACTAAGCACCGCACCTTACCTTTGGGAAAGAAGTTATTTATGAATTTCCTTTGCTTCCGCCTTGTATTTTCCATAAACAACACAGCTGTGAGCCTGTGACCGTGTTGTTTTGATACCATGTTTGTATCTGCCGCCACAGACGCCACGCCATCTGGCAGCTCCCAGTGACATTTGTAAGTGTGCAGACGATGTACCACCGATGGCAGAGCCATCTTCAGGGGTGCTTGGTCAAGACTAGGGATCAATTGGGAGCTCCTTTATGAGCTCTATCCTTACTTCTATTATCCTTGGTTGTTATGCTACGATACGATTCATACTACAGAATCTGATATATAAATGACACTACTATTGTTTGTTACTCCCTCCTGTATCTGCATTAAACACGGATATCTATTAAAGAACTAAGAATGTAAAAAACACTACCAAACTGCAGTGAATGGACAGGCTTTCGTTCTGTGTGTGTTTGTGATTCATCAGACGTCATCCATAGTAGTTACTATTAAACACATACCGGTACTCACATATAATTCATCCATGTTTTTTCATGCTATTAACGTTGTTGCACTGTGTAAACATTGCAATATATCAGCTACTATAATACTAACATCGAAAAGGTATCTATAGCCATTGCTAAACGTATATCACGATACGATGCTTATATAGTCTTTACCCTTTAATGTTATATAAACATTTTACTAAATAATACCGAATATTTAAATCTATCAGAGTCCGAAGCTTAACTTCGTGTGGTATTACATAATACCCCTCATATATCACTAATGATAACTCATTGCCGTCTCACACCTGAACTTCATAACCAGATTATAACATGTAATATTACATTTCATAGTTCGTTGTGCTGTATGTCATGGAGCAGACACTTCTGTTTTCAGTCTTTGTCACCTACTGTGGAGCATTATGTCTGTTACAACCCAACACACATCGGTTCACACACACACACACACACACACACACACACACCTAAATCCTGTTAATTCACTGTGCAATGTGGAAGTATTTCTTTTTATTATATATTTTTTTAAACCTATGGCAATATTCGTGTCCGTATTTACTGTAGATACGTAAGGGAATGTAATAGAGGTATTTTTGTAATTTGTATATCCAAAAATATATGAATGCGGATCATAGCAATGCAGCAGCATTATAATTTTACATGGCAGAATGAGTAAAGCATCTATTGGTTAGACACGTGTGGTCATAGGTATGTGGCCCTGTGATAGTTAAAGTGGGCTGTCGTCCAAAAACGATGCGCTCCACATGTCCGGGCCCAATTAAAGTGTCTCAGAAATTGCAGTTTCTGACTGAACGATTTATACATAGTATATATTTATTAAGTTTCAAAGCGCTATGAAATGAACTGCCTTTCCCTTTAAAACTGTCTTCGTGGTGCAATGCATAAGTGTGTTGATTTTCGGTGTGAGCATCCTAGGTTCGAATCCCCAGACTGCCACATGTGTTTGTTAATTTCAATAATCGAGTTTAGGAGTAAAGTTGGTTGGTGGAGATAACATAATAAATACATTGTCAAGTCCTATCCCGCCTCCCGCTATATCCTGTGTGTGTCCCCCGCCTTTGTTAATTGGCAGAGTTTTAAACCGATCAAGGCTGGGTTCAAATCCCAGAGGCACGCTCGACTGTGTGTTCTATTTCTGCGTATTTGATTATTGCTCCCCATATTTTCTCTACGTAAAACCCTTCTTCAGTAGAGTAAAACCTTCAAGAAGTAATTATATAGAATAATTATGCAGTCGTACGAATTCCAATTATCATCCGTTTGTTTTCGTTTTTTTCTTTAGGGGAATGACAATGAGTTCGGAAAATATCTCCATTCACCTTTAGCTATTGGAAGTGATCTTTCCGTATTAAATTTCAAGAGAGTAATTGTAGTGAAGTCGCTAGTTGATTGAAACTGTTGATTTTCATAAATTCGATTTTCAACCATGTATCCATATCCAAAAAGGTGTGCACATTTAATTTTCTCTGGTGGCTTCATAATGTATGTACTAAAAGTAGGTTGTACATTATCTGAGTATAGTTAGAGTGGTTGGATAAAGTTATTATTTGAAATATAATAGTCAAATAAGTTCTATCCATCCTAGGTTGAAGTACACAGCGCTTAGCTTATACGTTGATGGAAAAAAACATACAGTATGTACAATAAATGAAACATACAGTATGTACAATAAATGAAAACATACAGTATGTACAATAAATGAAACATACAGTATGTACAATAAATGAAACATACAGTATGTACAATAAATGAAACATACAGTATGTACAATAAATGAAAACATACAGTATGTACAATAAATGAAACATACAGTATGTACAATAAATGAAACATACAGTATGTACAATAAATGAAAACATACAGTATGTACAATAAATGAAACATACAGTATGTACAATAAATGAAAACATACAGTATGTACAATAAATGAAACATACAGTATGTACAATAAATGAAACATACAGTATGTACAATAAATGAAACATACAGTATGTACAATAAATGAAACATACAGTATGTACAATAAATGAAAACATACAGTATGTACAATAAATGAAACATACAGTATGTACAATAAATGAAAACATACAGTATGTACAATTAATGAAACATACAGTATGTACAATAAATGAAACATACAGTATGTACAATAAATGAAACATACAGTATGTACAATAAATGAAACATACAGTATGTACAATAAATGAAACATACAGTATGTACAATAAATGAAACATACAGTATGTACAATAAATGAAAACATACAGTATGTACAATAAATGAAACATACAGTATGTACAATAAATGAAACATACAGTATGTACAATAAATGAAACATACAGTATGTACAATAAATGAAACATACAGTATGTACAATAAATGAAAACATACAGTATGTACAATAAATGAAACATACAGTATGTACAATAAATGAAACATACAGTATGTACAATAAATGAAACATACAGTATGTACAATAAATGAAAACATACAGTATGTACAATAAATGAAACATACAGTATGTACAATAAATGAAACATACAGTATGTACAATAAATTAAAACATACAGTATGTACAATAAATGAAACATACAGTATGTACAATAAATGAAAACATACAGTATGTACAATAAATGAAACATACAGTATGTACAATAAATGAAACATACAGTATGTACAATTAATGAAACATACAGTATGTACAATAAATGAAACATACAGTATGTACAATAAATGAAACATACAGTATGTACAATAAATGAAACATACAGTATGTACAATAAATGAAACATACAGTATGTACAATAAATGAAAAGACTCGTTTAATTCGGTAACGTAAACAATAATTGAGTATATATAGGTGATTGAAGATTCATACACTCATCTAACCCCGTGTATTGACAATAGAATAAGCTGTACAATTGTACATAACACAAGTCATTAAATGCAATTCCATGAGAGCATTAATTCAATCATAAACCTCCTTCGTAGTTCTGTATCTGTTTATTATTATCCAATATTGTAAGTATCCTGTGTTTGAACGCTTGTGTATTATTGTTTGTAGTAGGCAGAAGGATTGTATGTGTGTGTGTGTGTGTGTGTGTGTGTGCGCGCACAGTTGTGTGTGTGTATGTGTTATGAAGAAGAGAAAGTGTATGGGTCAGTCTGGTTGTATTGAAGGTGAGTGCATGCACTGCGATAGAAAGAGAGGCTTTGTGAGGAAATGTGTGCGTTCGGTTTGTGTGAATTTTTCTTTAGCCTACAACCCGCTTCATATTTTTCCAGGTAACACAATGAGTCTCGGTACAAAGCCACGTTTTCAGTCGGACGCATAGTGCAAGATTTATTTTCCACACCAATATTGGACTGCAGGAATTCGCACAGTCAAATCAACAGTTCACCTCATCCTTGTACATAAACTGTGAAATGTATATATACTATAATGATTCCTTGACAACACTTATGTTTTCGGAATAGTTCATGGTTATCAACTCCTACTGTACCGGCGACGTGTTTTTAATTTGATATCAGCTACAGTTAGACGATTTTATGAAGCCTAGGAAGGAAATGGTAGCTAAACAGATGAATTGAGATAGCCCGTAGCCTTTTAATTGGCAGACGTCCTTCCTAAGCCGAATTAAATCGTCTAATAGTTGCCAGTACATACTGAAAAGAGCGTCACCAGTACTGCATGGGTTAATATACGTTTCACGTCGTAATAGTGTGGAGTTAATATCCCTCTTCTTGATCTCACACAGATTAATTATCACCAAGGGGGTCGGCGAAGTACTAATTTTAGCTGTACATATTGCCGAACCATATTTCCTAACCAAACATAACTTATACTAAACTGACTAAACGTCAATTAACCTAGATTAAGCCAGCACATTATTATCATAGCCTGAATTATCATTAGAAATAATAACTGTAAGCATTGATTTCATAAACTTGTGTAGACGCTCCAAAAATAAGACAAACGCATACTAATACTAATACTATTAGTAGCGCAGCACATATTTGTATTGAACCTGGAAATTACATATTTTTCTTTCAATCATTCCTGTTTATATTCTACGATTAGCATATTAACTGATACTATTCATGACTATCAGAGTGGTACGGTCTGTGTGAATTATGTCAACCAAATGAAAACTGACATGTTGTGCTATTATTAATTTGCAAGCATATTATGTTCAAGTTTGTTTTCACAAAACAAATTAAGGTGCTTCGTATATTGCTTCGTATATTGCAGAATACATTTTTGTAATGAGATAAACACAAATACAGTATTTTTTAAGGAACTGTCAACATATGTAAACAACGGACTGCCCAAACCTGGTGGAATGACAACAATCGCTAGCAGTCACACCCGAGCACTGTATGTTCGGACAATGCAGTATGCTACTGTCCAAAGTGTTTACCCTAAAATTATGCGCTTTAGTTTTAGAGTTTTGTCGGAGAGAAGATATTTACAAATGATTAGTTCAATCGTACCGTAATGTTGTTACAATTTTGTTACGCTAGAATACAAGTCTCTGATTAACACAAGTTATTACCTCTGTAATTTCTAAATATGTGAGTCCCATACTTATTTTGAATATACTGTCTAAGTACAATATTTGGAAAATATATGCATTTCAAATAAAACAGAAAGGGAGGGAAGCACCATTACAATTATAGTAACTCATAAACACATGGATATTTCGAACTTATTGTCGCACTGTTTCCAACAGTTTTCCGCTGTATTAGGTGAACAGCTTTTTATTCCGATAAATCCCGAACAATCCCCTACAATGTGGAGGAACTTTAACTTTATATCAATGTGCGAATTCCAGATGTCACCCTTGAGTGGTGGGAAAAGTTTCCTGTTTTCAGTGTCGGAATATTTGATGTAAGTGAGAGTTGTCACCGAATTAATTTTGATTTTCCTGGCTGGCTGGTGGACAGAGCAAGTTTCTCTCTCTCTCTATATATATATATATATATATATGGAGAATATATCACAAATACACGTGAGCCACTAAATGTTTCTAGTCTCTCAGTGGGGATCGAACCATCGACCATCAGAACGATAGCCGACGCTTAATCAATTACACCACGGCAGTCTAAAAGACACTCAGCCTTCTATCCTATTTATGTTAGGGAGAAGGGAATTGATTAATTGATTAAGCGTCGGCTATCGTTCTGATGGTCGATGGTTCGATCCCCACTGAGAGACTAGAAACATTTAGTGGCTCACGTGTATTTGTGATATATTCTCAATATTTGTAACTCTCATGCTTTGTGGGTTAGAATTAAATTAAATCAATTTCAACCCGAGTTGCGTCGGGACACTCAAAAATCCGTGTATGGTATTCTGGAAATATGGATCCTACAACTAGGTTTGAATTGAAATATATTCGCCTAGTGGGTTTCCCTTCTCCCTAACATAAATAGGATAGAAGGCTGAGTGTCTTTTAGACTGCCGTGGTGTAATTGATTAAGCGTCGGCTATCGTTCTGATGGTCGATGGTTCGATCCCCACTGAGAGACTAGAAACATTTAGTGGCTCACGTGTATTTGTGATATATTCTCAATATTTGTAACTCTCATGCTTTGTGGGTTAGAATTAAATTAAATCAATTTCAACCCGAGTTGCGTCGGGACACTCAAAAATCCGTGTATGGTATTCTGGAAATATGGATCCTACAACTAGGTTTGAATTGAAATATATTCGCCTAGTGGGTTTCCCTTCTCCCTAACATAAATAGGATAGAAGGCTGAGTGTCTTTTAGACTGCCGTGGTGTAATTGATTAAGCGTCGGCTATCGTTCTGATGGTCGATGGTTCGATCCCCACTGAGAGACTAGAAATATATATATATATATATATATATATGTTAGTATAGCCAGGTAATAGATTCTCTTTTAAACAGACGAGGTTAAAGGCAATAGCAGTTTCAGCATTTAGTATTTTATTGTTACAGTTTTCAATATTTCTAACAATTTTCCTCTGGGGTTCAGAGATGTTGTACCTCATCTCTGAACCCCAGAGGAAAATTGTTAGAAATATTGAAAACTGTAACAATAAAATACTAAATGCTGAAACTGCTATTGCCTTTAACCTCGTCTGTTTAAAAGAGAATATATATATATATATACAAAACCAAAAAAAAAAACAAGCATCAAATTGTCTCCCTTAGCAAATTAAATTTCCATTAATAATGGTATATGACTTGTCAGTGCCTCAGTATCACATTGATACCAAATGTTCCTAATTAATGTCATACTTTGCTACCAAACAATATTTACAGCTAACTAATCACGATAGGGAAATGGACTTTTACTGAAACCTAATACCACAAACGCCACCAACTGGCTTTAACCTGCTCTCGCAGTTTTATATGTTGCTTTAAGGTAACCTTATGAGTTTATTGCATAATAATATATTACTGCATAATAATGTAATGTTGTTTGAATGGGTAAGACCATTTACTATCATTGATATTTCGCATTATTATTTAACCCACTGGACCCCAGTGATGCACGTTATGCGTCGCCTATGTATGTAACGGCCAGTCCCAGCTACGCAACGGTTGCGTCCGCCTTAATTACTCTTGTCCTGTGACACCTAGAGGTTCAGATTTGTATGGGAACTGCTTTCGTATCTCACGCAACAATACCGATGGTTGGAAACCCTCCTAGTCCAGCCGTGTGCGTATGGGTGCGCGCGAGAGTGATTTTCCAGTATTTAGCCTACCAATCTCCCCATGTTAATTGCGACTTTCCGCCACCCCGCAAGAGCCCTAAATGACCTAGGTGAGCGTTTTTATTTATGGTTTTTCCTTCATAACTAACCCATCCCATGTGTTTTCAAGAAAAACAAAATGACAGCTGGCTGGCCCCTCGTTGTAAATTTATTATATATCAGCTGGTGCTCTGTGGGTTAATGGTTGTTGTAGCAACAATCTTCAATAGTATATGTCCCTGGCTTATTACTTGTAACTGTACAACACATTTATCATAACACCTTATCTTAATACAGTTATTCATAAGAACTTTAGGAACTTTGTATTTTACCAATATACTGTGCTATGCTTTGGTGCGGAAATTGGATTTATTGATTATTGTCCATATATGTATTAAAATCGCGTAATGGTATCCAGAATAAAGTTAAAAGGACGGCACCGGTACTCAAAGGGTTCACAAATCAAGTCGGTGAGTATTGAAGCTGTAACTCTGTCTAGTTCTGTCACGGTTTCATCATTCCTCTGCCAAAACACAATTGTTGCAAATTGAATTAGAATTATACAAATCACAATCATTTATGTGTGTACATGTGTTTATAACATATTTGCTTCTGATAATGGGCCGGCGAAATTGAATTGGGAAATTGAATTGGTAAAACATGGCAATTCATTTAGGGTACTCAATATACTGTACATTTGGTAAAAACTTATTGTAGTAGGAGCTATTTTTGTTTGTATGTGGTAACCATATTTGTTTTGATTAAACTTTATATCCTGAATATTTTATGAAAGTAAGATATACTGTAAATTGTTATTTCACATAATATTATAATATTGTATATTATTTTGTTTATATATTGATTTGTCATCAATATAATTTAATTTATTTATTTGTGTATTATTTGTTTTCTTTTTTTAGAGAGAAAATACAATAAAGGTTGAGAGCATTGGAAATGATATACTTGAGAAATGTTTGTTGAGTCTCATGAAGAGATAGTTAACCGAATTTAGAAGTAAGTGAGCGTGTTGGTGTGGATGTGAATGTGCTGGAGACTGTGATCAAAAATACATTGAGGTGATTTGGTCATATGGGGTGTATGGTGAGGGTGAGGATGACTAAAAGAGTGTGATTAAGTTTGGTGGAGGGGCAAGGAGGGAGATGTAAACCGAGAGTGAGGTGGAGGGATGGAGTTACAAGGTACAGTATATGAGTGAACAGGGTGTTGTGTAGAAGTTGGGGCTCCGGCTGGAGGTTGACAGAAGTGTATGGAGGTAAATTGATTCGTGGCCATCCCCTCGGAAGCATGACGTATGTCAATAGATACAGATGGATATTTTATCTGTATTTTTGCATTGTTTCACTGTTGCCATACACGAATCTCTTAAAACTATTACCACTTTTATCATTGCTATGACTGTACTACTACAGAAAACATTATATATATATATATATATATATATATATATTAAAACTCGCTAGGAAAATTGAAACGATGGCACACCAAGCTTTCATCCCAAAGGAGAGAATAGATCGACAGTATTATGAGGTAGGGTTAGTACCGGTAGGTAGAAATAAGTCAAGAATGTTGGGCCGATCTCGGAGGCCATCCGGGATACGGGTGGGTGTCTGAAGCAATTGCTCTAGGTAATTTAAGACAGACAAAATGTAGGCTTGTTCACCAGGTTGATCAGTGGAATGAAAGAAGAATCACTGGTGTTGGTGAATGTTGAAATCTCCTAAGATGTAGATTTCTGAGAAAGAAGATTTGGATAGGATGTGTTCCACTTTGGAGTTTAGATAGTCAAAGGATTTGGGAAAGTCAATAGAGTTAGGGGAAAGATAGACAACACAGCAATATGTAGTATGAGAATGACTGGATGGTTTGAGCCATAAAGATGAGTCGAAGTCGCTCTACGCTGCACCAATCTCGAGTCTCACAATGTCTTTGTTCAGATAAGGTGACCAAAATTGCACGTCATATTCAAGGTGGAGTCGTACATTACTTTTCAATAAAGACACTTTTATGTTCTGATTTTCATAAGTAATTTTTTTTTTTTATGAATCCCAGTGCTCTATTTACCTTGTTTACAGCTGTTATGCCTTGGTCGGAGCTTTTCAGAAACTTATATCACCAGATCTTTGGCTAACATTGTGGATGTTATTTGTTAGCCATTTAAATCATATTAATTTGTCTTATTTCTGCTACCGACTTACAGCACCTAGCACATTTCTGCTACCGACTTACAGCACCTAGCACATTTCTGCTACCGACTTACAGCACCTAGCACATTTCTGCTACCGACTTACAGCACCTAGCACATTTCGACAATGAAGGGTATCTGCCAATTTTTAGACCACTCTGTTATCTTGTTTAAATCAGACTGTAGGGCATTTCTGTCTTCTTCGGTGAGGAATGAATAGCCTATCTTTGTTATCATCGGCCACCTTGGAGATGATGTGGTTTACCCCGCAATATAATTTATGTAAATGAGAAACAAGACTGGTCCAAGAACCGAACCCTGTGGAACCCTACTAGTGACTCCCACTCAGTATATATTCCATTTTATCACCACTCTGTTTTTTTGTCTGTAAGCCAACTTTTTATTCATGTATACATTTTACCTTTAATTCCTATCCTATCGTCTCAATTGTTTTAAATTTCAAATGTGGTACCTTACTGAAAGTTTTTTGAAAGTCCAAACAATTATGTCTAGCGAGTTAGTCATGTCATTGTATGTGAATAATATATTATAAAATTCGATCAGAATCGGTAGGCATGACTTGTGTCATGTACAGTAATATTGACTGTCTTTGATTAACTTGTATGTTTCAAGGTAATCTATCCTATCTCTTAGAATAGAATAGTTTCCATGATTTTTCCTATTATTGACGTTAGACAGATTGTTATATAATTACTTGGTTTGGCCTTGCTACTTTTGTTGTATATTGGCGTGATGTTCACATTTTACCAGTCGCTTGTCACGGCCCCCTGCTGCATTGATAGGTTAAATAGTTGTGTCCGGGGTACGACTCTGGCATACTTAATGTATTTCATTAGTTTAGAGTTGAATCTATCGGGATCTAGCATTTATATTCACATTTAAAATACTCAATTTACTTAAGGTTCCGCTAACACTAATGGCGACATTTATAATTGCGTGTGTTGATATGTTATTATCCGTGGTATTGTTGTATACCTCTTTCGTAAAAAGATAAATGTGTAAATATATTGATAGGCACGAAGAAAATGAGTTATCGCTATGAATAGTCCAATTCATGGAATACATGTGCCAAGATGATATTGTTTGCCCAGACAATCTGGTGCAATGTCCATAATCAGGCCAATAATTAATCTTGGTTGTATTTGTTATTATTCTTGTATAAATTGTGTCCCCCAGTTACTCCCCCGCTTCGTTCTGGATGTTGGGTAATTATTTATGGGCACAGGTTATAGATAAACTCATGTTAGTGGGCTCCAGTCTTGTCACCAGAAGTTGTGTTATCTTCGCCGTTTCCGCTGAGCCCTTTTAACGTAGTCACTGATGAGCTACTATATATATCATATGTGTGTTTTAATGTTTTAGATACAATGGTGCCATTTTCTTCATTATGTGTTTGTAATCAGTTTAGGAAGAACCTGTGAGAAGTAGAGTGTCATTTAAAATACTATCTACTTATTTGATACATATAAAACATATACAATACATACTGTCATTTATTATTAGTGATAGCAGGAATAAAACCTTAAAAGGATGCCATCGTGGTAAATAACAACCGTCATGTGGAAAGTACAGCAGAGAAACATAATCAAAATAGTATTCGAATTGAAAAAGGTTATTGCGATAGACAGAATAATCTTTATTTTAGTATCTACGAGAATAAACTGTTCCCACCACCCTCACACATTCCACCAATAACTGATATCTTCCCCATTGCAGTTCTCCCCCTCCCGCCACGAAGTACATTTTCGAGTTTTCTAATAATATTGGTGTATACCATTGACCTGATGGAGTTCAAAGAGTCTTAGCGAAACTTGGTAGAACAAATGCTTATCGAATGGTGTTTATAATAAAAACATGCTTTTTTTTGGCAGTAACTGAGATACTGAACTTATTGACAGTACTGTATATGCAGCAATTGAAAACAATATATGCTTATTGAAAGCAACAGTCTTGCCGGCGTTCGTTCTCTCTTGCAACGCTTTTTGGTTTGCCTGTCGAACCTTGCCTCATAAATCTTCGCACTTTATGGGTGACTTTTCTGAAATACAGTATGTGTCTTGGATTTTTCACGAGGCAATGACCTTTGTACCGGAAGGCAACTGCAGGTAATGTATCTTTATTTAGCCTTTATTAAGTCTTCTTATTGAATTGTATTCCATTAAACAGGTAAAGTAAATAACATTGGGTATTTTGATAATGACTTACTTTTGATTTTTTGATGTACCGTTATATTATTATAAGATGTGTTTATCACTAACAACATACTGTAAGGGTAACTTTTTATGAACACTCGTATTATCTTTTGCAAATAGTCTTGGCATTATATGACGTCAAGCAGCGTTTAATGGTCAAACTCCTAACATTTTCCAGTGTGGACAATTAAGTAGGGTATACTGTCGATTGGTAATACTAATTTGACATACTTTGTCTTCGTATCTAGTCGAAAGTAATAACCGAAGTATACTGTATATTTGTGCTTATGCATTGGTTACTGCTTTAGTTTGATATCTAATTGTAAGTTACATGATCTTCAAGGGGTCTCAAAATCGAATTTCATTGAAGCTAAAACTAATAACAAGTGGATAATAGACCCAATCAGCTTGGTGGTTATGTTTCTAGTGACCTTTCTTGGAAAGATCATATTGCCACTCTTGCTAAAACAGTTTTTTTCCAGAAGTGAGGTGTGCTCAACCGTCTCCGTGGGTTCCTCTTCCCCGCACAGCTTCTTACTATGTACAGTAGCACAGTGTGCGCATGTATCAATTATTGTTCGCATGTGTGGAGAGGTTCCATCCATACCGCACTTCACGCAAGGGTGGAGTGAAAAGCATTTTGTCTCATTATCAAACCACCTCTTACTAATTCCCTACAAACTCTCTCTACGTGCCACAATGTGGCATATATCTCATTCTTCTACCGCTATTACAATACTCAGTGTTCTTCCATGCTTCTTCAATATATCCCTCTCCCCTTACGTAGATTAAGAGACACCTGCCTTTGACCACATACCTACCCATATTCTGTCCAATTCTCCAACCCAAGAGTGAACCTACTTTCCCAATCGTTATTCTATTCAACACATAATTATGCTCTAGAACTTTCTCCCTCAATCTGTCTTTCCCTCATCCTATGATATATAATGTTTCAAGCTCTATGTGTCCAAGCATATTGACTCTAACATACCTTGAAATTGGGTCTCTGTCACTTTTTCCACTTTTGGGGGACACTTGTTACAGGCAGCTTTATTGATTATCTACTTCATACACACATAAATAAAAGGTATGTGATCCAATATATTATGTCGGTAATATACCTCAATAATACTGTACCTCTCAGCTCATTATATCGAGTTATCTTATTGCAAATAACCCTGGATATTGTTGGTTCATCCTCACACGCAGCTATAATTTGTAACATAGATAATATAGCCTAGGCGTGTGCATAAACCTTTTAACCGTCCTGGTGGTGTAATGGTTAAGGTGGCAAAAATATGTGTGTGATAACCCGGGTTCGAATCCCGGTGGATCATATATGCTTTAATTAATTTCATTGGGGGTGTGGTGGTGAGATTAATAAAAATAATATTATTAGTAGGTTTAGGGATATTTCTTCGAGAGGCCGGTCTATATGATCTGTGCCCCAGGAATATTCTTTCCTCTCACTTAAACAGTAGGCTACCATAGTGCGGTTGGGAATATGAACATGATTAGACTAATATCCAGTATTCGAGAATGGATAATAAGTCGTAGGCGTGTGCATAAACCTTTTAACCGTCCTGGTGGTGTAATGGTTAAGGTGGCAAAAATATGTGTGTGATAACCCGGGTTCGAATCCCGGTGGATCATATATACTTTAATTAATTTCATTGGGGGTGTGGTGGTGAGATTAATAAAACTAATATTAATATTATTATTGTTTATATTCTGTGTACACCGGAACAAATGGCTTGGCAGTGTGTTGTTCCGGCAAGGCATTACGTTTATTATACATATTATAGATAGTTATTGCGGCTATTTCCTCTCCCTAACAGGTCATAATATAGTAATACCGCAGTGCATTTATGTGAGGTAAATGAGATTAAAAGGGTGTCAAAGTCCAATTTGTTATCAAAGTGCGTACGAATAAAACAAAACTTTGGTGAGTTACGCATACTGATATTTGAAATGTGATTGCACTAAATACATTATGTGTTTAATCAATATCAGCTTATACAGTATATATATATACATATATATATAAATATATATAATTATATATACATATACCGGTATATATATATATATATATATATATATATATATATATATATATATATTATTTATTTATTTATTTATTTATTTTTATCATTATTATTTTTGTTTAGTATTATTATTATTATTTTTATTTTTTATTTTTTTATTTTATTTTTGGGGGGGGGGGGGATTCAATATCGATAATGCAGTTTTAGTGATTCAATTATTTCTAAAAGATATATACCAATTTTCCACACTGAATGTATGGGGTTACGGTCACTTCACCTAGATAGCAACTTGTTATCAGGAGACTTCGGCCTCTGTCAGAAAATGGACAAAGAGAAGTCTGCCCCGGGGAGTGGGTTAGCTTCAGGTAGGTTAGGTAACGTAAATAAGTTAGTTCTAGTATATGTTCCCCAAGGTTCTCCTAGCAGCCGACTGTGTATTCGTGTATTGGTCATTTGGCCTTTATCCATAGTTGATATTTCTTCATGTAAAACATAGCTTTATTTCAAATTGGCGAGGTGACTTATAAGCGAAAGAACAGATAGGTATAGTCACTCAAATTCTGTGCCATATTTTGGTAAAGCAAAGCAATCATTTAGGACACAATCAATCATGAAATATGTAATTATTTAATTGCTAACTGTGATTCCTCATTTTATGCATTTGAAATTATTTCCATATTTCAGTTTATAAAATTATGTACGAATTATAAAACAATACGAGAACTCAGGGAACTGCGATGAGTGAACTTAAAAATCTATTTTAATGTGTTCTGCTTTAAATCTCTTTCTATCGAAGATTTTTTTTTTTTTTAATATAGAGCAAATCACATCCATTTACTTACAGTACAGCTGCATCCATTGACTTACAGTACAGCTGCATCCATTTACTTACAGTACAGCTGCATCAATTTACTTACAGTACAGCTGCATCAATTTACTTACAGTACAGCTGCATCAATTTGAAAAAAGGTTAAATCAAAATACTTTTATAATCGTGTAAACAGTACCTCTTTCACTCTTCATAATGTAATATGTCACTCTTTCAACTTTGGGGGAGATACTTGTTACAGACAGCTTTGCCTTTTGTCTCCTTCATTCACATAGACAAATAATTCGTCCCTTCTAGATCTATGTAATTGATTTTAAGCTATTCATAGATATTTCAACACCAACACTAATGAACCGTGTAAACACAATTTGTATTACCTTGGCTTCACATAATTTACTGTATTTTTATGTATTCCATATATGTATATAATTGTGGCAACAATATTCACTGCAGATACAAAACAAAAATACTTTGTAAAGTTAATTCACAAGGCCGGATTCAAAGGTTCTCCAGGAACATTAAGGTTAATGCGTGTTAGCCCCTAATGAAACAGGAAGAGGCAATGCTTACTTACTGTTATTATTGAAAATTAAAGAACACGACACATACATGTTTCACTCCAGAGCCTAACCAATGTAATATCAAGGGGGCTAACGAAGTTTTCAATCTGGCTTTCCCAATTGCATCAAACGTCCATAAAAACAAAATACTGTTGTCCATTTACCTCGTGCCTCTTGCCTGATGACCAGTATAGTATGATTGCTGCCCAAATACTGCCCCAGCAAAGAGGGAGTAGTTGGAGAAGGAGAGGGCAGAATGGGAGCGAAGAAGGAGGTAGAGGAAGGAGAAAAAAGTGGGAAAATTAATACAAAAAGGAAAAAAAGTAGCCTACAGAGGAGGAATAAGAGGAGACACAAAAATGGTAAGCCGAAGGCGAAACAAGGAACTGAAATGGTAGGATTAAACAAACAACATATTTAACACTTCTAGATTATGAACATTGTTCTTCTTTCAAGATCGATTTTGGTAACCGTGCCAAACCAAATCAACCTAATATCACCCAACATTACTTACACAAGTGTATGCACTGGTTCAATTAAATACACTGGTTAAGTAGACTGGTTTTATCGAAATAAAGGACATAATAAAGGCTTGCAGAAAAAGGGTGGACAGTACCACATAACAGTCTTAAAAATAAAGCTCCTATTGCACTCTTGAGTCTAGGGAAGTGACGTTTCCAGACTCTTGAGCATCACAGATGAAGACGGTTGAGTTAAATATGGCCAAGTGGTATTTGTAGATAGGGGCGTAAATGGCTATTTCAACTATTTGTGAAGCAGTCAACCATTATCTTAATTTTCTATAAGCAATGTTGGAAATTGCTGAAGGCTGCTATTATTGCGCACAGCTTGTGTATGGCTCTGCTTGTGTACCCTTTGTAAGTCAGTTTGTTGTTGGGAACATTATGTATTCTTTCACCCTTTGTATGTCGCTCAGCTGCTGGCACTGCAGCTGCAGATAGTCATCTGTCTCTGTTCACATTGCTGATTACTGACATTAAATTTACTTTTGAGCTTTTTGACATGGGGGTAGGTGAGAGAGTGTTTGAATATGTTGTTGTTGTTCTTGCAGCTTGGAAGGTAATTCCAAGCACACATCGCTATTCAATCCTAATCTTTGCCTCATTATTCATACTTCACTTCTTTATAACTGAAACATAATTATGACTAAATTTAATGAACATATTAGCAGTAGCGTAATATATACAAATCTATATATAAATACCATATGTACGAATCATCTTGGTGGAAAACATGAACAGCAGGGACAGAGGACGGTGTGGAAGATGTGTTGTCACCCGGCCTTTCTTCAATTATTTATTCAGCTATCATTAGATGATTTTACCTGAGTAATACGATGGTACCAGTCTTCATTTTTGTTTCTGGTTATCATTAGCTGATTATATACAGATTGGAAGGATCTTCTGGAGCCAGAAGATTAATAGTGTTTTAGTGATTATTATACATGTACTGTACATACATACACACATTTAAAGACTGAGTGTTCCACACAAAGTGTGGTTCCAGTCTACCTTCCTAATGGCGACGTTCCAGGCAGCCCTGTTCAGAGCTGCCTTACTAGTCAGATTTTAAAATTCAAGATTAAACCGTCTTTCTTGGTGTAGCCCAAGATGCAGCTCCCTCCATGTTCACAGGCTTGCATCTTTTCATGGAACTTAGTTCATCCATACACTCCACATGTCCAAGCCATCTGTTTGTACACATCTCATCACTGATAATTATTTGTTATACCTAATCGTCTCGTCAACTCTCATTACGTTTCATTATGTTGATATCATCTACTTTGACAGGGCACGTTTCTGAAGATTAAGTCATTGAGATTCTTATACATAAAGCATACACCTTTCCCTTCAAGGGGAGATGGTGTCTTTTCATGGTTAGAATTGGCAGCAGTTCTTTGAACTATTCCCAGCCACATCTAATTCTGGCAATAGTGACGGCCTCGGCCCCACCACCAGCAGAGATGGTATCTTCCAACTAGCTAAACTTATCTACCATCTCTAGAGATTCATTGCCAACGTTCACACTCTCGATCCGGTCATTCAACACCTTTCCATATAATACATACAATTCTCATATTTGGACTTCTTCCTCGGCAAAGATGCTTTTAGGTTATTCTAGTACAGCGCTTCTTCAGCTTCAGTTCATGCCCACCCCTTCTCTGCATATTGCATATGCGTATGCACTCTTTTCTTCTATGTTTCCTCGCTCAATCTACTAGGCAAAACCTTGGTTTTATTTATATTAACTCTTCATCCTTTACTTGCCATGCCTTCTCTCAATCTCCTGAACTATGTCAAATACATATAACAGTTCCCAAGGGTGCCCAGTTCTAAAATCTCCAGATAGTGCCAACAGAACTACAACAAAGAGGAGAGGGCTTAACATAGAACCATGGTGGATTCCAATGTGAAATGTAAACTCCTTATTCAGGACACCTTCCCCTCTCATTGCCGTTCTTGAGTCCCCGGACATCTTCATTGTCACATACACCAGCCACTCCTCTATGCCAAGTTTTCTCATTGCCCTCTGCACAACATCCCTGGGAACCCTATCAAGGCCTTCTCCAGGTCTACAAACACAAAATACAGATCCCTATCTTTAAGTAAATATTTTTCACGCAGCTGCCTGACAATGAAGATAGCATCGATTGTACCACATCCTGGCATATAACCGAACTGCATATCGTCGATTGAAGTGATTTCCCTGATCATACCTTCAAGACTCTCTCACAGACTGTCATGATTTGGTCAAGCATTTTAAGGTCCCTATAATTGCCCGTATCTAACGAAATCCCCTTACCCTTAAGTATGTTTAATATTATACATTCATGCCAAACATCTGCGATACTTTTCGCTTTAATAATAGAGTTTATTAGGTCAGTGACCAATCTCCCTCCTATGTCACCTAAGGGTTTTATCATCTCAGCGACAGAGCACGCTGCAGCCTTTCTTTCATTCATTTAATTTGTTATGCTGTTCACAACAGATAGGGGAGGTGTGGTGGAGTGGTCTTGTTACTGGACTGGTAATCAAATGGTCCTGGGTTCAAATCTTGATGTATCAATGGGAAGATATTTTTGGGATGAAATTTGTGCTGTACCTAGTATCTGTGCATTACCACAAAGCCCACCGAAACGTCCCCCGAAAGTGCCCTAATTTGTCCTTGATTATATAGCACTGTATGAATATTCCCATTTTCAAAATATGCTACAGGGGGGCAATGCCTAGTGAGTTAATTGCTCAATAGGTGGCGTTCTGAGAGTGAGGGTCCGAGTCTAGGGGAGGAGACAGTGAAACAGGAAGGTGATGCAGCTCCAGAGGTGGGGCTGCTTCGAGCCGTGAGTGGTCAACCAAGCGCCGTGCATCTTGCAAAGGCAAGATGGCAAAGGCTGGTTGCTGCTCTAAGTGCTTCTCATGTCTCACTTCCTAGACTGGAACAAGACCTCACAGGCTGCACCGTTGAATGTACAGGCTCTCGGCCTATGCCCGAGAGGGAGTGTGTTGGATAAATATAAAAAAACAAAACAAAAAATATAAGTTGGCCCTATCAGAGGTGGGGAGGGGGGTCAAGTATTGGCTTTTATATAGTTACTAACCTGCTTTCTATTCCACTCAAACTAGATGTTCAGTAATAGTTTTTAGTGTACAGGTACATTCCAAGCTTCTCTGATTTCTTCGTCAGCACAAACAATCAACTTAATATTATATCTGGCACAATTTTTTGTTTTCTTTGCAGTTCGCTTAGCCGCCAGATATTCCTCCCTGCTGCTTCCTTTTGCCATGTTTTGAAGCACTTTTCAATACCAGTAAGCGGTATAGCTATCCTCATGAACATTGAGAAAAAACTCAGATGATTGTCGTTTTCATAATTCATTAATTAAGGGGTAGAGGAAGTCATCGCCAGCAGTTGGCCGTTTCTGTATTTATTGTTTTCTATATTCCAACTACTCCCTCTCGGGCATAGGCTGACAGCCTGTACATTCAACGGTGAAGCCCGTGAGGTTTCGTACCAGTCTAGGGAGTGAGACATGTGAAGCATTTTGAGCTGCAACCAGCCCCCGCCGTCTTGCCTTTGCAAGATGCACGGGGCCTGGTTGCCCACCCACGGCTCGATGCAGCCCTATCTCTGAAGCTGCTCCGCTTTATGCACTTCACCATCTCACCCCCTAGATTCAGACCCTCACTCTCAGTACACCACCTATTAGACTGATGCCATTTATGAGATATCAGCTTAGTTGCAAAGTAGTAAGCCAATCTGAGTCAGTCTTGTCAAATAGGTCCTTGTCAAAGATTTGGGTATGCTGATTTATTTTTTGCAATTTGACATGACCAGTTTTGCGTTGTTTACGAGATAAAACCAATTTTTCAAAATGGTGTGCAAACAACCTGACGCACCACACCACAAGCTGTATACATCGAAACTATCATTTAATTCCAGAAATATCAGTCACTATTAGTTATTTAAAAAAAATTAAGATGGCTTAGTGTGCTACACAACATTATTTAAATAACCAGTAATAACAAATGATGAAAATAAACATGTTTTAAAGAAAACAGAACAATTTATTTTGAAAATAATTTTAACAATGATATCAGCTTCATCAAAATGGACATATTCAGTTACTGAGTATGCTTTCAGATTATGTGTCCCACGCTTCTCTGCTTATTGAGCATAAACACACTGAAGGTATAACACTTGAATTGTACTGCACACAGTGGAATGAGTCAGTGAATACAGTACTTAAGTCCTCCACTTTTCATCAATTATCATTTCTGCAGACGTCTCCGCTTGTGCTGCAGTTACATGCAGATGTACATGGCAGATTCTTCCTCTTTCTGCAGTTGCTACTTCTGCACTGTTTGGTACACTTGCATATTATCAGTTAGTTCTAAGCAGGACTCCGGCAATGAGGACAGAGAGGTCAAAATAGGGACCAGAGCACCACCTTGAATTCTCCATCCCGTAATCTCTGGTGGGGGCAGTTCAGGGCGCGGTTTGTCTGCCTGTTGCCATACTGATGCTTGGTAGTGTGCACGCTTGATGTGGAAGGACAGAGCATCATGAGTTGGGGGTCTCCAACAGGTGATCCGCAGTGAAGAGAGTTGACCTGGCACTGTTCACAGAGACACTTGAGTGAACTTTGTAGACTTTGCAAATGAACGATTCTACATAAGCACAGGTCTGGTCACTGAGGTCACCTTTGCCGAGAGTTGAGAGGAGGTTGTGATGTTCGGTGTTCCTTAAAGATGCTCCAGGACGATTTCTTTGTGTGACAAGCCAAGAAAGAAGTAGTGTCAGAACCTGTCAACGAGTGAAATGCTGGCAAGCTGCTAAGGATATGATTGTCAAACCGAGCTGCCACAGAGTGAATCGGAATGTATTAATGTTTTTTGGAGGTGCCAGCTTTCATCCACACCCTTGGACATGAATTTTGTTCAAAGTGGGCCAACAGGAGCACCAGCACATCAGTGTCACGAACAGCAACTACGATGCTGGATGCTTGGTTCTTGACACAGTGTAGTATAATACGAGTGTCAGCGTCCTCATGGGCCTGGCACCCCTCCAGTTACTGAGTGGTAACGTCAGGGGTAGAGGACTCCACCTGCTCTTCGTCACTGAATCCTCCAGCGACAACAATGGTCTTGTTTGCTGGTGCCTTTAGAACCAACTGCTGGGACAAGAGTCTTGCCAAGTCAGCTTTGTTGTCTGCATGAGTGATGAAGTTGTCCCATTTCTGAGGGGGAGGGATGCCTCTGTCCTGAATTTCTCTTCTCACAGGCACTGCCTTCTTTCTCTGTTTCTTCCTAGTGCCACTCTTGATCGACAAATCGTAGTATCTGTCGAAAACGATGTCAATGCGACTGAATCCAGCCCCAACCTGGAGAATCGATGCAACAAAAATGTCAGCAAGATCCCCAAAGGTGTTTGCCTTTGATGGTTTACCAAGAGCAATGGCATGGGCCTGGCCATCCACAATAAGCATTCCTTCTTCACCAATGTCAGCAGCCTACAGACTTTGAGGGCAAGGCATGTCACCAATCAGGGCCTCTGATAGAATGGACTTTTGGCCTGATCGTAGATCACCATTCATTTCTGCAAGTGCAGGAGGGGCAGGCATCAGCTCATGATTCAGTATGTGGTCCAGATTGACATTCCTTCCAGCTTTGAAAGCAGTAATGAGGCGCTGCAGGAACTATCTGTCTGCTTGGACTACTGTCTTGGTACTCGTCGTAGACTGCTTCTGCTCCACTTCGAAGAGACAAGAAAACGTCAAAGGCTTGTTCTTTGGTAATGTGTCTCTGAGACACTTTCTTGTCGATGCCATCCAAAAGTCTTTCTTCTACAAACTGCATCAGCTTATCATGCCCTTTCTGGCGAGCCATCAATACCTCATCTGCAATGTTCTTTATAACAATGTCCTTTGTAGGAAAGTTCTGCAGGTCTGGAAATGCATCAGCAGAGAACAACTTGAAGGATTGGAATGTGTTTAGGAGATTGTCTTCATCCTTCAGATCAAGTTTCTGGCTGACTGGATTGCTTTCGTTGTGAGTGAATGCATCATCTTGCCCTATCCCATAGACCAGCTTTGTCTCAATAACCAGATGAGATCTCAAGTTAAAGGAGAGAGCCCACCTGCTAAAGGCTGACGTCGTCTTTGTTATGCCAATTATGCCACCGCCTTTCTTGCCAATGTCATTCAGCCACTCCTGGCTCTGATCTGGATCTACCAGGTTAAACTTCTGATCTAATCTCCTCACAACAAAATTGCCTCTCTCAAAATCTGCCTTCACTGAGTTTGGGAGGTTATTCATCTCGCTGAGGTAGACTGTACCCCATTTGGCATAGTTGATATGATTGTAATGGAAAGAATGGAAGCATCAGCTTGATATAAATATTTTATATATGAGCAGTATAGTTATAACCTTGTTTATATTGAATTAATGAACTGGTCTAATTGATACCCTAACAATACAGTGTCAGTTTAACTTGTATCATGGTAACATTATTGTCTGTGTTGCCTTCTAAAATCAGAATCAAACACACTGGCAATTTGTTTTAGCAGATTGTTGTGCCCAAAGTCTTTCAGAATTCATATTTCCTGCAGATCTGGGTCGGTTTATGGCCACCATAAATTTAGTCTCAATATTGTTCTGGTTCTTCAGTGCATTGTAATGTTTTAGGAGAGAATTATAAATCTAATTTCTATTATACTGTATATATGTTCCCCAGTAACTGGACATTGATATCATCCTAAACAACACTTGACGATTTTGATTTCTGACCGTCAGGCTAGTTGCTTTCACAAGCAGCCAATTGGGTATAGCAAGAGAGGTAAAATAGAGGCTGAAGAAGGCTTTAAATGGATTCAGCACCCCAAATTCGCTTACAAAATGTATTTTCATTCATTTATAGACACATTTGTGTCATATATATACATTGTTATGTTCATTCCTGATCCCGCTGTTGGCAATATTGTGTCATGGGTTGCCATGGGCAACAGGGACAAGATACAGCTTATCAAATGGTTTAAATGTGTTCGGCACATCCTATACCTTTACAACAATGTGTTTGACAAAACTGACTCTCCGATTCTTACCTGATTCTTACCTGAAGGGCTTCCCAAACCTTGACTGTAGGCTCAGCCGAGGGAAGGGTGGGAAGCCTCACTCTGCTGATACGCCAGCCCACTAGTTACAATTACATTTACTATTAAAATGTAAAAAAAAAGCTGGAAAGTGCATCATATGCAGTATATAAGAAAAGTCGTGTGGTATAAGAAAGGTCGTGTGGCAGGAAGAAGGACAAGATACAAATAGTGATAACAGCAGTGCTAGCGGTACCTGTAAAGCATATCGCCAAGGTGACGTGCCAGGGCTCCCTTAAAAGTATCAAGGTTGGAAATAGATACCAATGTGTCCGGTAAAGAGTTCCACACAGAGATGCACCTCACTGCAAACGACCTCCTTCTACATTCAAGCTCAATTCTCACGTGTGACACTTTAAACCTGTGACCTCTAGTTGTTGTACACAAGGGAAAAGTAAATATATCATTGGGATTAATACTGCATTGGTCATGAAATATCTGCCAAAACTTAATGATGTCGTGCCTCAGAAGCCTACCCTCCATAGAGAAAAGATTAAGAGCTTTAAGTCGCTCTGCATAGCACAGACTCTCCAGCCCCCTGATGCACTTCGTCCAGCGCCTCTGAACTGCTTCTATAAGTTTGGAACCACCTATAATAATTGGATAATATAATCACCTTGGATGCCTACAGGTGTCTGATATCTCATAAATGGAACCAGTCTATATTGAGCAATTAACTCACTAGGCATTGCCCCCCTGTAGCCTATTTTGAATATGGGAATATCCATACAGTGCTATTTAATCAGGGAACGATGAGGCTACCTTTTTATGTTTCGGTGGAATTTGTGGTAATGTACTGATAATACCGTATTCACCCTAGGTTCACTAAAATCCGTCCATAACATTTTGTATTATCCTGCTATCAAATATTATTGGGGGTGTAAGTCCCAGTGCCTAAAAAGTTTACATTATGATCAACAAATGTTGATAAGTTATCAATAGGTTAACTTTGAATCTAGTAATTATTATATTCGATTGTTTCCATGCGTTAGGTTTAAAGAAAAATCAAGTACAAAGTTTTAATGTTAAGGTGTCACCCCTTATTGTGTATTCACTATGAAGAGCTTAGACATCGTGAATACCTAGCCTCTTATTCAGGAAGGGTAACATCAAACGAGATCTAAATGCCAACACCTAGTTACTGGTTGTCTCCTCTCAAATTATAGAAATATGAACAAGGTCCCTCCAGCGCTTTTTTAGTTATAAGAGGGTGTCGGTTGGAATTGCAAAAGTGGTCACAATGAATAGAATTTAGGAAACCACCTGTCATATTTACGTTGCGTGTGCTATGTCGTTGGTATCAAAAGAGAGTATGTTGAACATGAATACAAACTTAGCATTGTTATTTAGGAGACTACAAAGTATAAAGGAAATCAAGCAACAACATATTAAGTGACCCTTCTAGGCTGCTTGTTCTCCAAAACACTGAGGAGCAAGTGTCCAAACAGTGGTTTAGAGTGGGTAAGGAAACATTGGAAAGGGAACTACTGCCCTGGAACTAATGTCCGTTGCAGGATTAGGAAGTTAGTACGGGACAGATGGGTTAGTAACATAACACAGTTATAAGTGATCTTTTGTATATTTGGGAAAAAGAGAGTACCGTCTTGTATTGAGTATTGTTCACATGTGTGGGGAGGTTCCTCTCACACCGTTCTCCTAGACAAAGTTGAAAGGAAGGCCTTTCGTATCATTAACTCCCGTCCACTCACCAACTCTCTGCAATCTCTCTCTCTCCGCCGCAATGTTGCATCTCTCTCGCTATTCTATCGCTACTATCATAATCAGTGATCCTCAGAGCTATCCCAGTGCATACCACCTCCTTTACGTAGGGCACGTGGTACCCGTCTTGCAACTCAATCCCACCCCTACTCTGTGCAACTCTCCAACCCAAGAGTGAAACGTTACTCTCAAACTTTCTTCTACTCAACAGCTGAGCTCTGGAACTCTCTCCCAGAATCAGTCTTTCCCTCTTCCTATGACTTAAATTGCTTCAAACTCCGTGTGTCCAGGCATTTTGGCTCGAACGTCCCTTGATTTTGGCCCTGTCACTCTTTCAACTATGGGGGAGGCACTCGCTATAGGCAGTTATGCCTTTTGCCTCCCTCAATCACATAGAAAAAAGAAAAAAATATATATACGCAATAATCCTTGATGAATTTGAGGGGGGAATAAAATAAAGTAATTCATTTACAAACGCAGTCAGTCGCGGTTTGATGCAAGATATTTTTCTAGGCGAAGTTTAAAGGAATCAACGGTGCTGCAGTCTATAACGTCGCGTGGAAGCCCATTCCACAAGTTGACAACTCGATTGAAGAAGACTTTTTAGATTCGTGTGAGTTAAAAGATTTACCAGTAATTTTGCAACCGTTCCCCTGTGTGTAATCAGATTGGTCGATAGTAAAGTACTTACTACAGTTCATATTGTCGATGCCTTTGATGACTTTGAACACTTGAATTATGTGTGTATGAATTATTAAGGTTTATGTAAGGGATTACGCAAACAGAGTTAAAGTAAAATCGTTTCTACAAAGGTACAAATGAAGGGTCTCTCCACAATCCGTACTGCATATAGGCAAACAAACAGAAACACAGACACACAGTATTGACCACATGGTATTATGATTATATGAAATCAATCAGATGAAAACGTGGATATTTGGATAGATCAATGGGAAGCTATAGGAAAACATTAATAAATGCACACAAAGAAGAGGAAGCAGAATTACGGAAACAAGGTAAGGTATAGGCGTTAGGAGAGTTGTTAAAGAGATTGAACTGGAAACACGAAAGGATAAAATGGAAAGGTATACGAGAGCTGGGGGAAAAAAATCACAAGGAAAGGAGGACGTGCTAAATAGGAAACTGAGAGAAGAACGAGTGGATTGCGAAGTCTATTCGAGAGATTCAAATAAAAATAGTAGACTAGATAAATGGGACGATTGAGAGAGCTTTTCAGGAGACTAACGGGGAAGTACTGGAAGATTTTGCATTTACGACAATTATTGCTCTACAGAGAATTGTCTCGTGCAAAAGCGGTCCTTCGGAATACTGCTCCCCGAAATCTACATACACGAGTCAACCTTAGGAAATAAATTAATACACCAATAAAAATTTGTACATGGGAATAGATTAACAATATAGTTAATATAGTAAAATTACATAACATACCGGGCTTGGCTTAACAGGAAAAAGTTATGTCTTTATTACTTTTGTCACTGATTAAATTTACTTATTTAAATATTAATAAGTGTTAGTAATTTATAATAACACTGGTTAGGTTGTGACTCATACCGTATTGAAGACAGCATTATCAAACTTATACATGTAACTTACAAAACTAATACATAACTTTTAGATACATATAATAACGGATGTCATAAAACTAAATGTACGAAAATATTATACAATGCGAAATGAGGAACACATTATAAAAGTAAACTGATCAGAGGAACACGAAACAGTAGGAGAGTGTAGACATAGCAAGACTTTAACTGCTTGGTGAAAAGAAAAAAACAATGTAAGAACACCAAAAGAAAAAATGAATTTGAAATTCTAAGAACTGCGAATGAGACGTAAAAGGGTTCAGCCAAGCTGGGGAAGCAAAAGCAGGTAATGTGTTTTCTAATTTTTCTGGGCGTAAGAATGAAAATGGAGTAAAAAAAAGCAAGTGGTCAGAGAGTCTATAATCACCTGAAGAAGTGGGAAACAGGTTCTCTGGTTATTTCACTGATAAGACCCTTCGCCCTCAACATGTTTCTTCGCCCATGATCGAGACATTTCACCGATTAATTAGTCTGTTAAGTTACGCTATAATTAGTTATAATAAGTTGTGCCATTAGGCAGCCAGTTGGTCTAGTCTCTAGTGGATAGCGAGATGGCCCATCCTACTGAAGAGTTGAGCGCTCGGACGTGAAGGTTTTCCGAAAACTCTGATTGGTTACCGTATTCGGTGACCAAGGGGATGGGTAATGGTCTTTGTTGGCTGTTACAGTGTTATTGAATCTCAAAGGAAATAAATTATGCTTAAATAGAGTAATCTAAGGAAGGATTGGCTATTGTAAACTAGGTTATCAATTTTAAATATGTGTTAATTTCAAGAGTCCGTTCAATTTCTGGGCAAAGTGGCCTAATATCGGACACAGAGGAGAAATATGAAAATAGAAATATTAGATTCTAAAATTGATATAGACGTTATATATTTTTGGGATGTACTTTATATCTGTATACATGATAATGAAACAGACGAGTTACTTCTTACGAAGATAAAACATAATAATATGAATAAATGTGGTGTAAGAACAACACTAAAGTATAGGACAACGAGTAAAGATAGCACGAACATTCATTATCAAAATGAAATTTATCTTACAAAGAAATAACATGGAGGAAAAGTCTGGCTAAATAACATTTTGAATATTGGAATAATAATATGTTAGAAAAGTATATATCTTTAATCGGAAAATAATATACGAATGAGATATGTGGCGAAACAAAATATATACTGTAGAAGAGAGAGAGAGAGAGAGAGAGAGAGAGAGAGAGAGAGAGAGAGAGAGAGGGGGGGGGGGGGGGGATTATAGTCACCTTGCCCAAAAACTGTTCTGCCTTAAATAACTTTGCCTACATAATATATATTGCATTTATTTATGTTTTATGTATTTATGTATATATATATATATATATATATGCATTTATTTACTTCATTATTATAACCTCGGAACCGCGAAAATATATTTTTGTTCGCGGTTTTGAGGTTCGAACTTTGGAATTCGTTCTCCGATGTTGGGCCCGATGTTGCAAAGTTCCATTTTCGTGTCAAGTCCAGATCTACTGTACTCTATGTGTGTATATATATATATATATATATATATATATATATATATATATATATATATATATATCTGCCACACACGGCAGATATATATATATATATATATCAGTGGTAGGCATCGCGAACGATAATCCACTTCCGTAAACGCAATACCGCTTCTTGTAACCCTTTCCTTCCGTATCCGCGTAATCGCCAATTTATTAAATAATACAGTTCCGCTGAAAGAAAACCGTAAACTCAATCCGGATTTGTGATTTGCAATTCAAAAAGTGCAAACACGAGGGTAAATAATTTAGTAGTGTACTAAATTTGGTTATTTGTTTATTTGTTATTACAAGCTTACCCCTCACAAGTGTTATAGCTCATACTTCACCTCATCAGTCAGGCCTCACTCATTATAACGTGTGCAATGCGTAAGTGTGTTGATTTTCGATGTGAGCATCCTAGGTTCGAATCCCCGGACTGCCACATGTGTTTGTTAATTTCATTAATCGAGTTTAGGAGTAAAGTTGGTTGGTGGAGAGAACATAATAATTGTATATATTTATATTTTTTGGACCGGGATAAATTAGTATTAATTGTATATTAAGGCCTTAAAGCCATGACTTTTGTTTACTTTGAGCCCTTGGGCCATCATGGGAATTATATTATCGTTATTAATAAATGTAATGTCAGTCCTCACCGTGACTCCTCCCTCATATTATACGAACATAAGAAAAAAAGAGTCTGCAGAGAGCCGATTTTCCCACACACGGCAGATCCCTTCCACATCCAACCCATCCACTCCATATGCATTACTCTCTGTGTAGGTGAGACAGAAACAGAATCAGTGAGGTATGTAGACTAATGTAAAAGCAAGACCTTGAGCAAAATCTATGAATATTAACGTGAGGAATAGGGAATATGACGTTTTTTGACAGAATGTTATGGCTATCGTTGGACGATTTTGTACAGTTTATGAAGGACCTCTATGGGGTCTAAACCAACTCAATTATGATTCTGACTTCCACAGATCCTTCTTAAGTTGAGTAATGTCCTTTAGCGATAGCCAGAATAAGCTGTTAAAGCATTTCATAATCCTCATGGGGTTCAATACTGTGACTACATTTTAGGACCCAGTTTTGTTCTGGCTATCACTAGACGATTGTATACAGTTTAAGAAGGATCTGTAGGAATTAAAAGGGTAAACACTATCTCAGTCAACATTCTTACTTCCATACACCCTTCCTAATCTGAATATCATCGTCTAATAATATCCAGACAATAGAAAATATTTGTTGTCGGATCTTGAAAGAGTCAAGTCCCCGGGCGCCATATTGTTTCTGACTCCTTGGACCCTTTATGTATGTATGGGATGGGTGTGAAAGGGATCTACCGTGTGTGATCCAATCGGCTCTTTGCAGACTCCCGTATTCTTCTGTTCTTATATGCCTATCGAATTTTATCTTGAAGCTCTCTATCGTTCTTGATCCCACTATAGCACTGGAGGCCTAATCATATAAATAAGTGGTTTAAGCGATTATAAATTACCTGTATCATGTAGACCGATATTAATTAGTACTTAAAATACTAATAGTGACGATGTGGGCCTTAAAGGTATATATAGGTAATTAACAAGAACAGGGCCCTATTGGAATAATTATAATGATATTTTCATAACAAAATTAAAATATAAATTTTAGTTTTATTTATACAGAATTACAGATTTCATCTAAACTTCTTATTTTATATATCCCTTGAATTAATTCGAGAGTGGGTTACATTTGATAGCTTAATATCTATGTGAAAATTTATCTTGCAACTAATTTGCTTGGGAAACCAATTCCTGACCTCCTGGAAAGGTTCCGATCTTAACCCTTTCAGGTATGGGGGTTGCCGTTTAGTATTCATAAATATAATTATCTTAATTTCATAAATACCTCTCCCAAATCAGTGTTCTGCCCCTCAACTTGCTCAAAGACAACTGCAGAGGTTGAAGTAATTAAACTGAAGTTTCTAAACACCCCAGATGGTTACACAAATCTAAAATATCCCTGTAAGGACGCAATCGCATCCTGCAGTGCGCGAAAGGGTTGACAGACAGACACGCAGCATAACCACACCACAATGCCCGGCCACATTACTTCCAGGCGTGGCCCTTCACATATACACCGGCTCCCCGGGTCAAGCGCCTGATGAACTATTATCTAATCCAAATGGCGTCCAACAGTATGTAAGTATGTATATATATATATATATATATGCTCAGGCCTAATCCCCACTTTTCCTATTTTTATTTTGTATTTTCTATTTAATTATATTTTATTGTTAATAAAATAATTTATTAATTTGTTTTTCTTGGGGGTGGCCGCCTCAAAACAGAGCAAGAACAGGGAAAACACAAAAGACAACGAGCAAAGACAAACAAAACACAAATTCACACACATCTAGGTCACCCAGGAGAAGCAGAGACCAGGGTCACCAAGGTTGCTCCAGCACTCCCCCGACCACCCGGAGAGGTTCCGATCTCGGCAGGCAGACATGCAGCGGAGCCGAAGCCACAAGCCCGCCCACCACACTTCTAGGCGCACCCTTCATGTTAATCGTCTCCCCGGGCCAGGCGCCTGATGGGTTATTATCTAGTCCAACTTGTGCCCGACCCCTTCCCCCAAATGACCACGTGTTCACTCAACTATTCACAAGCCTTCTCCATTCATTCCTGTTTATTACCACTTCCTTTGCCTGATCTACAGTATAGTCATTCCTCTATCATCCAAAGCTTGTCTTACACAGTCTCTCCATCTCAATGGAGGTCTTCCTGCCCTTCTATCTCCCCTTGTATCTGACTCACATATTCTCTTTGTAAGCCTTTCATCTCCCATTCGTTCAACATGACCATACCAGCTCAGCACCCTTCTGTCCACTCTGGCTGACAAATGTTCCTGCTGCCCCACTCTCCTACGTATCTCTTCATTCCTCAATCCGTGTCTACGAGTAACTCCACACATACTCCTCAAGCAGCTCATCTCCATCACATCCAGCTTTCTTCTCTCCTTTTTCTTTAGAGCCCATGTCTCAGCCCCATACATTACTGTTGGCACAACAATTCCTTGATACATTGCACTTTTTACTTTCATTCCGAGAATTCTCGTCTTCCACATACTTCCCATTGCTCTGAAAACCTTCGTTCCTTCACACACTCTCTGTTTTACCTCCATTTCTATACCTCCACTCCTGCTTAACGTTCCTCCTATATTAATATATACAGTATATATATTTGTAGATACCGTATATATACTGTATATACTGTATATGTATATATTGCTAGATATCTTTATATATTTACTGTAGAAGTATTTGCAGTATTTAATCAAGGTCTTACCTATAGAAAATGCATTATAATTGTGGTTATATATACATGCATGTTTCCTATTTACTGATATATTGTTATATAGTTGTACATACACCTAGTTATCAAAATTACAATCTTAGTTAGTAAATAGTAATTTATATTTTTAGTGTGTTGTGTTGGCAATTAGGGTGCACTGAACACCAAATATAATATATGTTTACAATTTAAACATCGCATGCACAGCCTATATATGCTATAGTGTTAATTATTCTTAATAATTGAGAATATTGATCTATATAAATTGTATATGTAGTTCATTACCAATTTGTGTGTATCGGTAGTATATACATTACCGTATATATATATATATATATATATATATATATATATATATATATATATATATATATATAATTATATATATTCTGACATACGGAGCCCTGTATGTTAATTTAAGAGTTAGAATTAGAGTTGAAGGAGTGTCAAACTATCCAAGCGGCGAAGCAGACTAGCGAGCGAACCAGCGAGTGGGAAACCAGCTCGTCCGCATACCAGCAAACAAGCCTTCACACCTGCGTGCGTCATAGGGGACCCTGCAAACTACTTCGATGACCCGACGCTATGACGTATGATCGACGCCAGGAGCCCCCATTGGACGACGCACCTGCTATGCAACTCAAGGAGCTATGATTGGGGCGCGCACCATCACTCGCCTCCTGATTCGTTCCTACACCATCATTGTTTAGTATAAAAGACCCGAGTAGTGGGCATTCAAATCAGTCTCATTTGGAGTTGGGGAAGGTGAACTTGCAGCTGGAGGAAGACGGGGTGAAGTATTATAATGGGATTGTGACTGTCAGTCAGATTATATAAGTGTGTGTTAAGTGTGTTCGGTGTAAACACTTACGTTATGTTGGTTAGTGAGATATGTGATTGGGAATTAACGTTAACGCTATTATTATGTACTTAACTATTTTAGTTGACTAAAGCAACTCTTTAAGTAATTGGGTTATGATGAAAGTAATACTATTGTTTTATATTAATACTTACGAGTTCTTTAATTTTCTTTTAATTAAGCTTACATTGCTTAACGGTGCTTAGTACGGTGATGCTATTGTCTCATATTAGTAATATCGCCTTAGACTAACATGGCTGTGTTAATATTACTTCTAGTGATTTCCTAAGCTGAAGAAAATTCTTTTAGCTTCAAAATATTATTTTTGCTTTTCATATTATTTGAGTGAGACCTGAATCGAATCTATGAAGCGATCCTGTAACTTAATGTACTCATAATCAAACCTCAATGTTCTGTGGTTATGAAATACATTTAACTAATTATTAAATATAATAATATATTTAACTTTTTATGTGACTTTGATATTAATCCTGATGATAATAATAATATAATACTATTAACGTAAGACAAGAACCAAGAATAATTACATTAAATATAAATAAAAGGACATATAAGAAAACTATCATTTCATTTCAAAAAGGGTAAGAGACAGAAATATTCTTACTTTAATATTTATCTTTCAAGACTTTTATAGAATTAATAGTCCTTCTTTAGATATAACTTCTTCGGTTCATAACCATAGCCTACTAAGCTTCGGTTAAATAATAATTCTTTATAAATACTACATGACTTTAATTAGTTTCAGTATTTTTCATAATTAAAGAGTATCAGTCAATAAAGGATACTAAGTCCTTAAATCCAAAAGGAAAGGAAGCAACAACAGGAAATAATGTTATTAGATTTTACATTTGTTTTGCCTTCACTGACTGATACCTTAATATATATCTCTGTGCTATCTAGATTCATCAAGTTAACCACTTGAGGATCAAGATACGTAACAATATATATATAAGATTAATATTATATCCAGTATACTGCATATATATATATATATATATATATATATATATATATATATATATATATATATATACATAATAGTGTTAGAGATATACGCTTACTCATTATGACTGTCTTGAATTAGACAGATACTCTAGACTAACTGAATATCTCAGGTTAATTTAAAATCCTTACTTCATAATACAATTATAATAGTTTGGCTAAGGTTCATGAATTAGAATGTTGATATAATAAAATATAACATAGGCCTAAATACGCAAAACCTTGTTCCCCTTGTCTTTGGTTTGCACACATGCTCGATAGTGTGTGATTCCGAAAATTGAGGCCAAAACCTTGAACTCGCTGGGTGTCAGGTCCGTATATACAGTATATACGGACTGGGGTGGTGTCACGTCCAGTGCCAGGTCCATATCCATAGGATTCGATGACAAAAAACTGCTAGTGCCGAAACTATGTCACCGACGCCTTCCATATTCATACCACAAGTACCCTACCCCTTGACCTTCTCGCCACCACCCTCCCACCACCTTCCCACCTCCTAAACACCATGTAAATGACATGTAAATATAAGTGCATAAGAATATAAGAATAAATATAAGTATTAGAATATTTACCAGTAACTTTATGTTATAAGACTTGTGACAAACAGTAATGTATGTGTAAGGGATAAAATACAAACCAAATGCATTTCAATCATTAATTATTGAAGATAAAGTGACATAAAAACTTGTGTGTGTGTGTGTCGTAATTTGTGGACCCGAAGATTGTCTCCCGAGTGCGTTTACATTCCCATAACAAATGCACATCGAAAAACAATCCATAGTAAATATTGATATACTCTAAATACTCTTAAAGTGGGTTTGAAAAGAACAACAATAACTCTAATTGTGTACTAAATGCATATTGATTTTATTTTGTGTAACCATGATGCCTCTCATTCGTGTACCTAAATCACATAAAATATGTGTACGTACTAAAGGTAGTCCATACTCAACATAACACTACTTGAAATGCCTTCATTCGTCGAAACCAAATGGTGGGAGCGCTGGGATTCGGACGGAATGTAAAAAAAAGAAAAAAAAAAAAAAAAAAAAGGCAATTGAGTATACGCTAAACTCTACGGTATTTACATTGGTACTTTGAACTCACTAAATACGACATTGTCTACATGTGTTTGGGCGACAATGGACTAGCTGAGTGCTTTTTTTACCACTATCCTTCCTCTTTCATCTAACATGATCAATTTAGCCAATATACAAATGGTTAAACAGCTGGCACTGGGGGTGACACAAGCTCAAAAATATGGCAACATTTTGCTGGTTAATAAAATCGACGCAAAGCCGTCGTAGAATGTTAAGGAAAACGGAATTGAAAAATCGAAAAAGATGCACATTCAGTACCATGGACACATTTCGTGTACTGTATGGCAGAGCTTGGGTCAAACGGAAAGTATTTGTGTGGCAGTGAACGTGGGAATGTGGAAGATGGAAGTCTACAAAAGGGTTTAGCGAAATGTTATGTATGTCAGAGTAAAAGGTACTAACGGTCCATGGACTGGAATAATGGTAAAGGGATAACATGATGGGGACAGGTTGTGTGTGTTTAGTCTGCATATATATATATATATATATATATATATATATATATATACTGTATATCACATATAGGTGTGTTCTTCGGGAACCGTAGTTTAAGTAGGAAAATAATTACCAGCGAGGCAGCGAACATCATCTTTATCCACTATAATGAAAATAAAGATGATGTTTGCTGCCTCGCTGGTAATTCTTTTCCTACTTATACTGTATATATATATATATATATATATATATATATATATATATATATATATATATATATATATATATATATATATAGAGAGAGAGAGAGAGAGAGAGAGAGAGAGAGAGAGAGAGAGAGAGAGAGAGCAATAGCAATAAAAGAGAGTGACTGTTTGTGTGTGTGTGTTGGAAAATTGCTTGGCTATTATCAACGCAATAGAACTGCAAAACACTTGGTTCAGGACCACACAACATTTATATGTATTACCCCCAATGACAATATGTATATAAAATAAAATGCACAATACCATTGACCAATTTCAGAACACGTCATTTCCGGTCTCAGTGAAGGGCTTAGTGATATTTGAGAAATTTGGTCGCCTACCACAAATTTAAAGAATAGGTACCATTATGTCATCGACACACACGCACATCCACACACTCACCTATCATTAGTGAGTTTAATTAATTATACTTTCATTTAAATAAACATCCAAATAATATCTTCTTCACCCTTTAGCATGTGTGTGTATGGAAGTGGGTGGGTTTGTGTATCTTACTCTGGAATTGGACTGAGTTACTGTGGCTGAAGATAATATTTTCTCTTAATTGTTAAATATCAGCCATGAGTAATTTAATATAAACCCAAGTTGCGAGACAGAACCTTGCCGCAGTTAACGAGGATGCCTGAACTGTCAACAGGAAATTAGATTACTGCCCCACTCACACTCCACATTTTTGTTTTCCTCTTTCGTATTATTTTATGAAAAGACTTCTGTTGACTATTGTGTCGTATTTTTGGAGTAATGCCTCAATTTTATTACTTAGCATGAACCTTCATCACTACATTCCATAGTTCGCTTCATTTATGCTATTGGCTAAGTGTATTATACATTTGTTGTATTATAAGTTGCCTTTGCCAATATATCTAGTTCTGTTTGATAAAGCATGATTATGGTGGTCAATTTATATAGACGAAATATCATCACTTCTATGATCGATCATCTCGACTTAACACTATGCAAGCATTTATAGTACAAGTATGAACACTTTGTTTGTATTTTACTACTCTTGTTGTGCGTAGCTTTCGTAGGCATGCGTGTTTAATTATTTATCTTAATAACCATATTAATTGTCAGTAAGAAACTATATATTTAAACATTATTTCTATCTATATATCTATCTATTGCCTGACGCCGTGATCCCCGAAGGTGTGGCCACGAACGAACCGCCCCCATGCACCTCTGTCCCCAGTCAGTTGACGGGGCCCCTCCTCCCAACCAGCACCAGGTGTGGCAGAGTGGTCTTGCCACTGGACTGGTAATCCAATGGACCCAGGTTCAAATCCCAATATGTCAATGGGAAGATATTATTGGGATGGAATTTGTGCTGTACCTAGTTTCAGTGCATTACCACAGCACACCGAAATGCCAAAACAAAATACCCTCATTGTTCCCTGATTAAATAGCACTGTATGAATATTCCCATATTCAAAATATGCTACAGGGGGTCAATGCCTAGTGAGTTAATTGATCAATAGGTGGCGTTCTGAGAGTGAGGGTCCGAGCAAGGGGAGTGAGACTGTGAAGCACAGGGGCGAAGCAGCTTCAGAGATGGAGTTGGGTTCGAGCCGTGAGCAGGTGCTTCGCATGTCTCACTCCCTAGACTGGAACAAGACCTCACGGGCCTCACCGTGTTCAGCGGTAGAGTGTAAAGGCTATCAGCCTATGCCCGAGAGGGAGTAGTTGGAATATAGAGAAAAAACAAAAATATATATATACATCCTCAATCCATCCTTCCACTTCTCTTTCGGTTTACCTCTCCCTCTCTGTCCTTCCACCTCGCTCTCGTACACTTTCTTAGTCATACTCTCGCTTCCCATACGTTCCATCGCTTTTTCTACGTTTATGAGATAATCATAATAAACTACATATCCTGTATAATGCACAACATGTATTTTTACTTTATTACTACGCATATTCACTTCATTCATCTGTAAATTATTTCCAAATGGTATGCAGTATTTATCCTTGTTCGTGTTTTCTTATTGTAAAGTTTTCTTACGAAACACCGATACTGTGATTGTGTTTGTTTATTATATGAACTGTTGAAATCAGTTCACTTATGTTAGCTTGAAGCTTTGCTTATATAATTAAACACAGTGTTATGTTTAGCTAGGTTAAGGTCATTTGAGATACCATAAAGTTGTATTGGAATATGCTTGTTATATACTTAAGAAACTGAGTATGAGTTAGGCTCTGATCTATTTTTTCACCTGACGGAAAATAGTAATCACTTAGCAGCTAATGTCTCAATACTTATGTCTCTGAAACATAGCTATGCAAAGTTTTCATAATTGCCAACATATAACCATGTTTCATGATAGCGCCTGGCGGGTATATTTACAGAAAATTAGCTTCATTCCATGCTCTTTTTCATGCATAAGCAAGAGCCAGAGCGTAATACAATTATATATCCGTGACAGGGCAATGATAGAGCTTTCCTATGACACCTGAATCATCCTTGTAGGACATCGGGTTATCTTGCAACGATCGTGCAACATAAGGGGAAAATGCCTGAAAATTAGGTATTTTTAAGGTTTTTCCTTGTTTGAGAGAGGTAGGAGGCGAGGGAGGTATAGGGTACACCCCAGTGCCGGCCATGCAGCCGTGGCGAGCGGTCCAAGGCCGCTTGTCTTCCCTGCAATGCTCGGTCTCTCTCTCATCGCTCATAATGGCCTAATAATGGTACCCGTCACATGACCAGTGCTAAAAGAGTTCTCAATATTCTTTCTCCCGTCATATGACGGTTGCCGCGAGTTGGGGGTTAAACCTGATGAGAAAAGGGGCGTTCACACATTCAAATCTGGAGCTGATTGTTGTCGATTAGACAATCAGTACAATTTGGTTAACAAACTCGTGAAGAGACAGGAACATTCTTAAAAAGGTCTAGAACAATCATTGGTAGTCCACAACACTCGGGTCGGCGAGGCATATTATCGGACATGCTCAAAATTGTGACCCCAAATGAACACATCCGTACGACGTTCAGTTGCATTCATTTACATTTGTACAGCTTTATGTTACGCTCTATATCAATTGGCAACATTATGCTGTATTTGGATGTATTCTGTATTTGTGTCGATCAAGATGAATGTCGCCAACTTTGTCCAAGTGTTAATCGAATGACACAGAATGTTCCCGATTATTCAGGATGAATCAGCTCCAAATTCCACAATAAATTTGAAACGAAGGCAACTGCAACCGAATACAACATATTATCCTTGAGTAATATAGAACGTACAACAAATGTTTTTGATCGCCACTGAATAATCGGTGCCGAATGTTTTGGAACCAGTCAGCATTTTGCCCAAGTAGAGACAACTGGAACCAAACCACTCCGAGTTTAGAGACATGTTGACCGAATTAAAACAAGCCTGTCAGAAAAGAAAGGTACAAGGATATAATCCCATCGATTATGAACCAATTATAGACAAACATATGGGAGCACGCCGAATGGTGGCAACACCGTGCGTCAAACTGGCACCCGCACCACAAAGACCTTGAGTAGGCATCTCACCACACCGCATCACAATGCCCACTCCACCACCATCATGCCTAATGTCAAGCCGCCACCAATGAAGGCTGTCAGGAAACCCAACAACAGACAGAGGAGAATACCACTCTGATAACTGAAGACATGAAGGAAGACGGCAGGATTGCTATTTGTTTTGTCTATGTATATGAAGGAGACAAAAGGCAGTTTGCCTGTAACAATTGTCTCCCCTGACATTCAATCAGTTATTCCAGCCAGGCAAGCCATTGCTCCTGACAGGCAGGAAATACCTGTGGCCCTTATCGTCACCGAAGGCAAAGACAACTCGTCAACCAGTTCCTGTGACAAGGAAACACAGAAACCAGGTTCGTCTCCTTATGGCGCAAAGAAAGGATAAACTCACACATGTTCTGTTCCCTGAGGAGACTGAGCAAGACATCATCTTGTATGAAAAGAAGATGAGAGAGTACAAGGACGTGAGCAGCAAGAACCGCTACTTTGAGATGAAGGCAGTCACACTATGGTTCCTCCCATTAGTGGTAAACATATTGTTTACAATATTCAAAATATCATGTGATAACATGAACATTGTCATGAACACCCTTGTTACATTACTGTGTTAACCCTTATTTAGCGGCGAGCAACATAAGTCGAGTTAAATAAAGCTGGACTATGTGGCGGCGCTCGACATAACTCGAGTGGCAATTTCAGCACGTAATGTGGCTGAGAGAGAGAGACAAGTGGTGGCAGGAGACTAGCGAGCGTATGACTGCTCCAGACCACCGCGGCGAACCTACTGACACAAATCTCAGCTCCCTCCTCCCTCTCTCACTCGCTACATACTCAATTATGTACTGAAAGTACCGAATTACCTGCTTTTTGCACTCGCGTTGCACGGTTATTGCAAGAAAACTATCCATCATACAAGGATCGTTATGGTGTCATTCGAAAGCTCTGTTTATGCCCTTTCAGGGATAGGTACTTGTTTTACGTTCTGGGTCTTATTTAGGCATGAAAATGATCACGTAAACAGCCCTATTTTGGCTAAAACACCCCGCTGTGCGGTACACATAAATAAACCGCATAGGCCGCTCGTAAGGTGTTAAATATAGAATCGTGTGCGGTTTTATAATCTTTGTTGACATAATATTAGTGTTCTGCTGTGTTATATGTAATACCATGTATTAAGTTCACTACTTACACAGGTAAACAGCCGAGTGTTTGGGTCGATGGTACAAGGACCCGCCACGGCAAGCTCACTGCCAAAAAGAGTGGGGCTGGCATGGTTGAGGTGAGGCTCACAGACTGTGGGCAATGGGTCCTAGACAACTAGCTTTCTTCAGCGGACACATCTCCCAGCCTATAGCACAACACAGATTAGCATTTACAATATAATCAGTTTCCTTTCAAGTCATTTCGAAAACAACATATGGGTGTCTCCCATTTGCCGTAAGGGAGGGTATGCACTGAGAGAGCTCTGATGAACATTGATTGTTGTAATAGCGATAGAAAAGTGAAATAGATGCAACATTGCTGTGTGTAGAAAGAGATTATAGGGAACTGGCAATAGAAAGTGCTTTATTAAAGCAAAATGCTTTTGACCATACCCTTTTCAAAAGCGTGAACAATTCGAACAATACACATGCGTAATGTGCTTCAATATAGAGCAAGAAGCTGTGAGGGGGTAAAGAACTTACATAGACGGTTGAGCACATCTATCTTCTGGGAAGCTGTTTTAGCAAGAGAGGTAATATGATCATTCCAAGAAAGGTCAGAAGAAAAAGAAACACAATACTGAGAGAAGGTGAAGGGTATATTTGTTTATTGTTAAAGTATATGGGATAAATGTGTGGATGTTCTTGACAGGTAGATAAATGAAGAAATTGGGTTTTGGAAGCATTGAAAGTAGTGAGATTCTCTCAGCCTCTATCTAAATACTTGGTAGACCAGAATATAGGCGTGCTATGGTCTCATCACGTAAGCTTTGGAGTGATTGCATGCAGGGTTGTCGTGGAAAACTAGTTGAATAGTGTAAGTTAAAGTCATGAGCATATGTGTGGATAGGACTGGACAGATGAGAAGATCATTTATGAATATTAGAAAGACAACTGGATAAAGGACAGAACATTGAGGAACACTGGAGTTGGTAGGTTGAAGAAGTGAGCAAAGGCCGTCCACAACTGCAGCTATGGAATGGCCAGAGAGGAAATTAGAGATAAAGGCACAGATGGAGGGGTAGTAACCGAATGAGGGCTTTCGATATGTTTTAGTGCAATAGATAACATCTTACCAAAGTCCTGAAAGGAGGAAGACCAAGAGTTAGTACGATAAGAACGATCACCACTAGAGCAGCCCATAAGAAAACCATACTGGCGATCTAAAGGTAGATTATGGGAAGATACATACTTAGGAAATTTTGAATTAAGAAGACTTTCAGTAACTTTGGAGATCAATAAATAAGAGCAATTGGACGATAGTTGAAGGATTAAGAGCGGTCACACTTCTTTGGGACAGATTGAATGAGAGCACCATTCCAGCAAGAAGGAAAGACAGTCACAAAAAAGTTAGCCTAAGCAGGAAGTCAGCATGGAAGAACAGCTTTGAGTACAACTGGAAAAACACCATCCAGTTCGTATGGCTTCTTAGTATTATGCCCAGAGAGGGCAGAAAGTACATCCTTGTAAGAGATTATGATACTAGGCATAAATAAGAGCGAGGGGTGTGGAGAGCAAGGAACAGCACCGGAATCATCGAAGGTGGAGTTTTAGTGAACGTTTGAGCAAAGATTTCAGTTTTGTTAGAGGAAGACGTGGCGATGGAGATGTCAGATCGGACAAGAAAAGGGAAAGATGAGGAAGTAAAATTGCTGGAGAGGATTTTGGCAAGGTGCCAGAAAGCTTGGGAAGAACTAGAGTTGGTAAGTTCAGAGAATTTGGTATTTATGAAAGAGTTTTTGGCGAGTCGAAGAACAGATTTGGCGTGATTCCGGGCAGAAACATAAAAAAGTATGAGATTCTTGAGTTTGAAAGCACGGTACCATTTGAAGGCTTCCTCTTTATTATGAACAACAATAGAACAAGCGTGAGTATACACAGATTTTTGTGAGTTAGTTTAAGGGAAATAAAATGGCATGTATGCTTCCATGCCTAAGGAGATTAGCTCTGTAATGCGCTCACACTCTCTGAGGGTCCCTAGCTACGGAAATATAATTAATTTCAGGTAAAACCAAAGAAGTACTGCCGAATAGCCTCACAGTCGGCAGTACCAAAATGCCACAAATGCAGTTGTCTGGGAGGCTTAGATGGCTGTACTGGAGAGATATGAGGCTATGATCGGAGGAGCCCAACAGAGGGAGAAGATTTACAGTGTAAGCAGAAGGATTAAAGGTTAGAAATATGTCAAGGATGTTGGGTCGATCTCCAAGGCGATCCAGGATATGGGTAGGTTGCTGAACTAACTGTTCTTGGTTATTTAGGATTAAATGATGTAGGCTTCTTCCCCAGGTTGGTCAGTGAAATGAGAGGAGAGTCATTGGTTGTGTTGAACATTGAAATCGCCCAAGATAGAGATTTCAGAGAAAGTAGAGATGGATTTTAGAAGTAAAAAATTAAATATGGATAGTCAATAGAATTAGGGGAGAGATAAACGGCACAGATATATTAAGTGGGAGAGTGACAAGATAGCTTAGGCCAGAGAGTTGATAATTCATAAGAGTTAACCCTTGTAACATGAATGGCCTTCCAGAAGGCATTAACAGCTTTCCCCATGGACCCTGGATGACCTTCGAGAAGGCTGAGGGCTAAGACTTAAAACCACTTAAAACTGCACTAGAGAAAGTTATGTTGTCTTCGCAGGTATACACTGATGCTTGAGCTGCCAACCGCCATACTGACCTACATATTTTCACAATAATAACTGAGCCACTTGTTCTAGAGACTTCTAGTCTTCACCCATCGCTAGATAACAACAACTACTGCTGCTGGATATATATATATATATAACCTAGATTAGGCCATTTGTTTGCATATTTATAACTGTGCAAAAATTCTGATAATTCGCCAAAACAGCTGTTTCCAGCGATGGCGGGAAGATTTAATGGCGCGAAGGGCCCGTGTGATGAGGGTTAAAGTTGGGAACACAAGAAGAAGTAAGGTTGTTGCGTACATACACATAATATACAAATTTGGAGGTTACAGAGAAGGGTTTGCTGTCTGTTGCCTTAGACAACTGGGTTTGGTGAGAAAAAGTAAGTCAGGTTTGATAGAAAAGAGATGGTGTTGCACAAATAGGAAGTTAAGTGGAAAGGCCACAAATGTTACATAAATGGATATATAGTGTAGCAGGAAGGGGTCCAGGGCACTTATATATCGTGACTGTGTGCTCTATTCTAATCTTAGTTTCCCATTTAATTAATATAAACTGCAACGCAACCCCTAATTGGTTATTCTACGTACTGTAAGTAGCCTGAAACAATTGCCACGTACATGATATTTTAATAACAATAATAATAATGAACAAAATAATAATATTGAAAATAATAATATAAATAATTGGGTGGGGCTGGTCCTATCCAGAGTGAGGTTTGGCATCCTCTACTCAACCTTAGCCGTTTCTGTCTGTCTCTCTTACTGTCCTATTTTTCCTTCTGGGGTCAGAAGGCTAGGAATCCTCCTCCCCTTGTACAATTCTTCTACTCAACGAGATAGAGAAAGGGGCAAGGGAACGCAAAAGTGGTCCCAGACCCTAACAGGACCCTTTACAGGTTTCTTTTGGGGTTCTGTTTCGAGTCGGCCACCCCCAGCAATGGGCTATGTGCCTGAGTATATACATACATATATACAATACATACATACAATAATGATAATAATAATTATACAAATTTTAATTATTATAATAATACAGAAACAAACATGAACACTATCTCAAGAAACACAAATGGTCCTATATTACATTCCACTCAGTGTCAGCAGCAATCAAGGAACTGTGGAGAAGCTTCCGTTGTACGTTCCTGAATGCTAATTGACCTGTTAGTAACTAGATCAGGCGTCTCATTTGCCAGACTCCGGAGACTTTTTAAACTAGCGTAAGATTTTATTCGTAAGTATTTCCTGAGAACTGAAGAACGAGAGAATACGAATAACATTTGGTTTTCTATGTGTATGAAAGAAACAAAAGGCAGGTTGCCTGAAACGAATGTCTCCCCCAAAGCCAAAAGAGTGACTAAGCCAAATTCAAGGAGCGTTAGGGTCAAAATGCCTGGACACACAAAGTTTAAAGCAGTTCAAGTCATGGGCTGAAGGAAAGATTGCTTGAGAGTTCCAGAGTTCACTTGTTGAGAAACTTTAACTTGTTGATTTATAAAATTTAATACTAGTCTTAAAGTAACGATGTAAGGGGAATTTGTACACCCGTAAAAAGTGGGAGGAGTCACCTTACATCGTACATGCGTACGAATAAATTGGAAGTCCTACCATTCTGCTTAGAGATGCGGTATTTTTTATATAATTTGGATATGATACAAATGCTGTTAAAATTTAATATTTAATTTAAACTTGATACTCAGTAAATTTTATTCTTAAAAATGGAATATACGGTCGCTCTAGTAATCACTAGAGTAAAGTCTTTCCACTTGGATTATACGGTCGCTCTAGTAATCACTAGAATAAAGTCTTTCCACTTGGATTATACGGTCGCTCTAGTAATCACTAGAATAGAGTCTTTCCACTTGGATTATACGGTCGCTCTAATTAGACCTTATATACTTTATACAATTAGTATGTAATAAAGGTATATTGATATATATATATAGGTTTAATTTATGTAAGGAGATACTCTTACTTTATTTGATAGTAAATGTTAAGTACTTGTCGATATTTTAGGAATTTAAGGTAAAAAAACATGCAAATAAGTAATAAGCATGCCATTTTAATGAAATTTAAGAAAACTTAAAATATTAATATATTTTTGCTTATTACTTTATTATTTGTTAAAAACCCCTAAAATATCGACAAGTACTTAACATTTACTATCAAATAAAGTAAGAGTATCTCCTTACATAAATTAAACCTATATATATATCAATATACCTTAACTTCTTATTCATTCCCATTACCAGGTTAGACCTATTAAAATTTCAATTTTATCTACAAATGCTTCAATTAATTCAATTAAACTAAGAATTTATTATTACTTATACCTTTATTAACAATTATAATTGTTTCTCAATTCTATCCATAGATACTATCTAAATAATAAATTATTAACAATTATAGGTTTGTTTCAATTAATTCATTTAGTTCTCTAGAGATAACATTTTCAGGTTAGTCGGTAGTTGCTTATTATATTCAATTTTTCATTTTTCTAACTCTGTTACATATAGAATGTAATACACACATATATATATATATCTACACACATCTATCTACATATATATATCTACACATACATATATCTACACACATCTATCTACATATATATATCTACATATATATATCTACATATATATATATATCTACATATATATATCTACATATATATATATCTACATATATATATATATCTACATATATATATATATCTACATATATATATATCTACATATATATATCTACATATATATATATATCTACATATATATATATATCTACATATATATATATCTACACATATATATATCTACACATATATATTTATACACCTGTGTATATATTTATACACCTGTATATATATTTATATTATATTTATATTATATTATATTTATATTATACACTTTAATAATAAAAGAAATATAATAATTCGTAATTAGATTTACAATCTAATGCTTAAACCTCAGCCATTTTATCTTTTGTTTCACTTTCTTATATAATACTTATATTATAATATATTATAATTATTAAGTTTTATTAACTTATTTAATGTTTTCAAAACACTTGTTTTAGATTAAACTAAATAATTATATTAATAAACCATTATTTATAGTTTATAATATTTAAATTATTTTTCTATCTCACCATCGAAGAATTAGTGGATTTAAAATATAATATGAAAAATATAAAAAAGTGAGAATTTGTCCTGTTAAAACGAAAGGTTCTTCTACAGGTCGCGCACCAATTCATGTTAGTTGAATAACTATTGAGATAAAAAATCAAAATAATCATTGATTTACAGGATAAAAGGCCAATCCTCGAAATTTTGATTTATGTGTGAAAGGAAAAGTTATTAGAGCTGCTACTGATAAGACTAGCGCAATAACTCCTAACGCTTTGTTAGGAATTGATCGCAAAATTGCGTAAGCAAATAAAAAATACCATTCAGGTTGAATGTGCTTTGGTGTAACTATTGGATTAGCTGGAATAAAGTTATCTGGGTCTATAAGAGCGTACGGAAATAAAAGTGATAATATTAATAAAGCTCATAATATAACTACGAATCCAACAATATCTTTATATGTAAAATATGGGTGAAACGGAACCTTATCTACTTGTCTAGAAATTCCTAGGGGATTATTAGCCCCTGTTTGGTGTAGAAATATAATATGTACTACAGATAAAGCTATTACTACAAAGGGAAATAAAAAATGTAAAGAATAAAATCGCGTTAAAGTAGCGTTTTCAACTGCAAATCCACCTCAGATTCAATTTACTAGATAGGTACCTACATATGGAATTGCTGAAAATAAATTAGTAATTACTGTAGCTCCCCAAAAAGATATCTGTCCCCAGGGTAAAACATAACCTAAAAATGCTGTTGCTATAACTAAAAATAAAATAATAACTCCAACAATTCACGCTGGAATATTTATATAAGATCCATAGTAAATTCCACGTCCAATATGAAGATATAAACATACGAAAAAGAAAGAAGCCCCATTAGCATGTAGTGATCGGATTAATCATCCATAATTTACATCTCGATGAATATGAGCTACAGAAGAAAAAGCTAGATCTACGTGTGCTGTATAATGCATAGATAAAAATAATCCTGTTATAATTTGAATAATTAAACATAGTCCCAGCAAAGATCCAAAGTTTCAAAATGTTGAAATATTACTAGGTAGCGGCATATCAACTAATGCTCCATTAATAATTCTAATAAGGGGGTGAGTTTTACGCACTGGTATTTTCATAGGTTATAAGACGAAGTGGTCTTGAAGAAGATTTTATAATTTTTACTACCACTAATAAAGCAAGAAGTAAATAACTAATAATAAAAAAGGTAAAGAATGCTGAAGGTAGATTATAAATGGGACTATTAAATAATGAATTTGATCTAAACTTATATTCATTTATTAAAGAGGATGATATTATTAGTATTTTGTTAGATAGAATAATAGGATCATAGATGATTAATAGAAAAAATACTAACACTACAATAATAAAAGATATAAGAAAAAAGTTGATATCAATAGTAAATTGTTCATTTGAGGCTAAAGACGCTACATAAATAAATAATACTAATATTCCTCCTAAAAAAATCAAAAAAAGAATATAAGAGAATCAAAAAGTTTTATTTAGTGTTCCTGAAGCAACCGCCACTAAAGTTGTTTGAATAAGTAAAATTAACCCTGCAGATAATGGATGGGAAACTCGTATAAAAGATATTGAAAATATAATAATGATGGGGAGAATTAAATATAAAATGTCGTAGTATATTTATCTTACGAAGTTTTAAGAAATTAAAAAATTTCAATATTGATTTACAAGACCAATGTTTTTTATTTAAACTATTAAAACTATTTTAATTAATGATAATTCTGAATAATAGTATAACTTTAGTTTCTTTTTTTATAGTGTTCAGCGGGCTATGATCGTTTGTGTCTTACCGTAAACATTTGTTAAATACATTATTAAGATTAGAATTTATTATATTAGGAATTTTTTTTTTATAAATAATTGTATTTCTGGAATTGGAAGAGAGGTTTATTTTGTTTTATTTTTTTTAACGTTAGCTGCTTGTGAAGGAGCTTTGGGTCTTTCTTTACTAGTTTCGATTGTTCGTAGTCATGGTAATGATTATTTTAATAGATTTAGAACCTTAGGATGTTAAAATTTATTTTATCTCTTATAATATTAATAGTTTTTATTGGGGAATGAAACCTGGTACAGAGTGGACTTTTTATTTTATGTTTTTTATTAAGTATTTTTTCATATCATGATTTTTATATAAGAAGTTTAGGATTTGGATTGGGTACAGATTATTTAAGGTATATTTTAATTTTACTTAGGGCTTGAATTATATCTTTAGTAATTAGGTCTAGTACTAAAGTAAATTTTTTTAAAATTTATCCTTCTTCGTTTTTGTTTGTAAATCTTCTTCTTTTGGCTGCTTTATTTATTACTTTCAGTTCTATAGATTATTTAATATTTTATATTAGGTTTGAAGCTTCTTTAATTCCTACTTTAATTTTAATTTTAGGTTGGGGCTATCAACCAGAGCGAATTCAAGCAGGAGTTTATATATTATTTTATACTTTATTAGCTTCTTTACCTTTATTAGTTTCTATTTTATATATTTATAAAATTAATGGAAGTTTAAGAATTGGTTTAATATACAATATGGTAGGGCAGTCCAGAATTAATTTAATTTGATTTATTTGCTCTATAATGGCCTTTGTAGTTAAACTACCTATATATCTTTTTCATTTATGATTACCTAAAGCTCATGTAGAGGCTCCTGTAGCAGGCTCTATAATTTTAGCAGGTGTCTTATTGAAACTAGGGGGGTATGGACTTATTCGTATTTTACCTTTATTCGGAGAACTTAATAAAAGAATTAATTGATTATGAATTGGGCTGAGAATCTTAGGTGGTTTTATTGTTAGATTAATTTGTTTGCGTCAGGTAGATATAAAATCTTTAATCGCCTATTCTTCTGTTGCTCATATAGGATTAGTTTTAAGAGGATTAGTAATATTTGGTTGATGGGGAATAAATGGAGCTGTAGTAGTTATAGTTGGACATGGTTTATGTTCTTCTGGCATATTCTGTTTAGCTAACATAGTTTACGAGCGTATAGGAAGGCGTAGACTTTTAATTAATAAGGGGTTAATAAATTTTATACCTAGAATAGCTTTGTGATGATTTTTATTAAGAATTGGTAATATAGCGGCACCCCCTACTATTAATTTATTAGGTGAAATTAATTTAATTATAAGAATAGTAAGATGAAGTAAAGTAACTATATTGGGAATTTGTTTATTATCTTTTTTTAGAGCTGGATACACATTATATTTATATTCGTTAAGTCAGCATGGTTTATTTTCTAGTTCTCTATATTCTTGTTGTTCAGGAAAAGTGCGTGAATATTTAGTATTAAGTTTACATTGAATTCCTTTAAATATTCTAATTTTAAAAAGTATTGTAATTATACCTAATTTTTATTTAAATAGTTTAATAAAAAACATTGGTTTGTGGTACCAAAAATATAATTATGTTTATTTTAAATCATCATTTGAAAAATATCAATCAGTTTAACCAGAATATTATTTTTATTATTATTATCTATTTTTTCTATAATAATATCCTTATTTTGTATTCTATTCGAAAAATGTTATGTAGCAGAATGGGAGATTTTATCTATTAATTCTAATTCAATTTTAGCAACATTTATTTTCGATTGAATATCTTTAATATTTTTAGGGTTTGTATTATTAATTTCTTCTATAGTAATTTTTTATAGGGGCGACTATATGGCAGGAGATTATAATATAAATCGTTTTATTTATCTAGTTTTGGCCTTCGTGTTTTCTATGGCTATACTAATTATTAGTCCTAATTTAATTAGAATTTTATTAGGTTGGGATGGGCTAGGATTAATTTCTTATGCTTTGGTAATTTATTACCAAAATGAAAAAAGAGCCAACGCTGGGATACTGACTGTATTATCAAATCGTATTGGAGATGTTGCTATTTTACTAAGAATTGGTTTAATATTTAAACTTGGAGGATGAAATTTTATTTTTTATAGTTATTATATAACAGATTGTGATAGTATATTATTAAAATTATTGATTATAATAGCTGCTATAACAAAAAGTGCTCAAATTCCTTTTTCTGCTTGATTACCAGCAGCCATGGCTGCTCCTACACCAGTATCTGCGTTAGTACATTCTTCTACGCTAGTTACAGCAGGAGTTTATTTAATAATTCGGTTTAGTCCTTCTTTATTGGGTTCTAAAGTTTCTATCTTGTTATTACTAATCTCTTGTTTAACTATATTTATATCTGGATTAGGCGCAAATTTTGAATATGACCTTAAAAAAATTATTGCACTATCTACTCTTAGTCAATTAGGCGTTATATTAAGAATTTTATCTTTAGGTTTTTCTACATTAGCATTTTTTCATTTATTAACACATGCTTTATTTAAAGCTTTATTATTTATGTGTGCTGGGGTAGTAATTCACAATGTAAAAGAATTTCAAGATATTCGTTATATGGGAAGACTTTGTAGAAAAATACCGCTAACTAGAATGTGTATAAATTTAGCTAATTTAGCTTTATGTGGTACTCCATTTTTAGCTGGTTTTTATTCTAAAGATCTTATTTTAGAAATGGCCTTTATAAGATGAATTAATTTAGTTTGTTTTATTTTATATGTTGTAGCTACAAGGCTGACGGTTTGTTATACATTTCGTTTAGTTTACTATAGTTTAACAGGAGTTTTTAATTTAAGATCTTACAGCTCTGTAAGTGATAACTCTATTATTATAACTAGTCCTATAGTTGTTTTAGGATTTGGTGCTATTTTTGGAGGAGCTATGTTATCTTGAATTATTTTTCCTGAGAGTTATATAATTTGCATAAGTTTATCTATTAAAATATTAACATTATTTATTAGAGTTGTCGGAGGCGCCCTAGGCTATTTATTAAATATAATAACTATTGATTATAAATTAAAATCTTTTAGAATTTATAACTTAGTTGTATTTATAGGTTCTATGTGATTTATGCCTTTTATTTCAACTTTAAATTTTTCTAAAAATAGTTTAATAAGGGGTGCAAGATTTTATAAACTATGTGATAAGGGGTGATCTGAAACTTTAGGAGGTCAAGGTTTATTTAATTCTGTAATTAAATTTTCTCTTTCTAGACAAATTCTTCAGGATAATGGTATTAAAGTTTTTATAAAAATATTTTTAGTACTATCTATTATTTTATTAATATTTATTATTTAAACTTTTATAATTTATTTGCAGAGAATATCGCGCTGAAGATGCGAAAGAGGTAAAACTACCTGAAAGTGTTTTTAAAAGATTTATTCTTTAGCTTTACAGTGAAAATGTAAAATGTTTAAAATTACACTATAAAAACGAGAAGTGAATGGAATTAAACCACTCAAGTTAAAAGTTAGAAGCTTTTTCTTCGGCGAAATTCTCTATTATTTGATAGGAATTAATTCTAATTCAATATTATCATTAACAATGACGCACCTCTTTTTGGTTTCTATCAAAATTAGAGGTCTTAATGTCCAAAATTTAGGTCGAAACTAAACGCAATTTTTCGCTTTCTAATCAAATTAACAATAAAATTTTATAACTTATTAACCTCCTCATCAGTAAATAAAAACATAAAGAAAGAGTCAAACAACATCTACAAAATGTCAATATCATGCAGCCGCTTCGAAACCAAAATGATGTCCAGAAGAAAAATGACACTTATATAAACGAAATAAACAAATTATAAGAAAGGATGTACCAATAATTACATGTAAACCATGGAAGCCTGTAGCTACAAAAAACGTAGCCCCAAATACTGAGTCCGCGATAGTAAATGGCGCTTCAACATACTCTAAAGCCTGAAGAGCTGAAAAATATAAACCTAATACTACAGTAATTAAAAGTCTTTGCATAGATTGTTTATGATTTCCTTCTATAATCGCGTGATGGGCTCAAGTTACAGTCGCGCCTGAAGATAAAAGAATAATAGTATTTAATAATGGAATTTGGAATGGGTTAAAAGGGTCAATACCTTTGGGAGGTCAAGATATTCCAATTTCTGCAGTTGGGGATAATCTTCTATGAAAAAATGCTCAGAAAAATGAAAAAAAGAAAAGAACCTCAGACACAATAAATAAAATTATACCCCAGCGTATTCCATTTTCTACAATTTTAGTATGAAGTCCCTGATAAGTAGCCTCTCGAGTAACATCTCGTCATCATTGAATTATTGTTAAAACTGTTGTTAAGAGGCCTAGAATTAATAGATCTATATTAAATTGGTGAAACCATTTAACTAAACCTGTTGTTAATATTATAGCTCTAATAGAGCCAGTTAAAGGTCAAGGTCTTATATCAACTAAGTGATATGGGTGTATACCATGGGATAATGTCATTAGTTAACTTCACTAGCAAAAAGTGTTCTTAGTACTGCAAATACATATGATTGAATTACTGCAACAGCAGATTCTAAAAGTAAAAGTAGAATTTGTGAAAAAATAAGAATAGTTAAGAGGTAAGAATTTAAAGAAGGTCCAGTTCCTCCGGATAGCGTTAATAAAAGATGCCCAGCTATTATATTAGCAGCTAATCGGACTGCTAATGTCCCAGGACGAATAATATTTCTGATTGTTTCAATTAGTACTATAAACGGTATTAAAACTGCTGGAGTACCTTGAGGCACCAAATGAGCGAATATATGTTGGGTGTGATTTACTCAGCCAAAAATTATAAATGTTAATCATAGGGGTAGTGAGAGAGCCAAAGTTATTGCTAAATGACTTGAGCTAGTAAAAATATATGGAAAGAGTCCTAAAGAATTATTAAATACAATTAAAGAAAAAAGCGAGATAAAAATAATTGTTCTTCTTTTTTGAGTAGGACCTAAAATTGTTCTAAACTCTTTATGAAGCGCTAAATTAATTTTATTTCATAGTAAAGATCACCGTGAGGGTGAAATTCAAAATAAATAAGGGATAAATAATAATCCTAAAAAAGTTGAAAGCCAATTTAATGGTAAATTAATTAATCTTGAAGATGGTTCAAAAATAGAAAATAAATTAGTTATCATTTTCAGTATTTTTCTTCAGATTTAATTGATATTTTATCTGCTCTTATTTTTTCAGGTGATATAACATAATAATTAGAAATAAAGAATAATAAAAAAATTAGCAAGAATATAAATATTAGATTTAGTCATATAAGAGGGGCTATTTGAGGAATTAAAAAATATCTTAAGATTATTTAAGTTAAACTTATATTTAAAAATGTATTTTTTAAATAATTATGAATAGAGTGGGAATTATTAAACCAAATATATTTATAAAGATGATAAGAGGGCTAGATAATAAATTAGTATTATTTAAATCATAAGTTAAGGACGATTTAAATCTTGGCGCTGAAAAAGTTAAAAATGGAATAGCGATCCGCAGGTAGAAATATAATGTAATCAAAGTGCAAGATAAGAGTACAATAAACAATATAAATATATTAAAATTATTTAATTCTTGAATAATAAATCATTTGGGAATAAATCCTGTAAAAGGCGGAAGTCCCCCTAAAGAAAATAACGCTATAAATATTGGAAAATTTGAAGACGAAGAAGATTCTTTTTTATCAATTAGATTACTAATATAGAAAGCCTGATGATTATGAAAAATTAGAGCGACCGACCTAGAAATACAACAATAAAATAAAAAATATATAAACATTATATTTTCTCTTATAATAGCAGCCGCTAATATTCATGCCATGTGATTAATTGAAGAAAAAGCTATGATTTTACGCAAAGATGTCTGATTAATTCCTATAATTGATCCAATAACCGCAGATAATACCGCGGACACAATAATTACAGTGTAAGTTTGTTGATAAGGTATTAATAATAAAATAAGAGAGAGTGGTGCAATTTTTTGAATTGTTATTAAGATAATTAATCGTGGCCAGGATAATCCTTCTATAATTTGAGGAAATCAAAAATGAAAAGGAGCAGCTCCTAATTTTAATAATAGAGCTGAAAGAATTATAAAAAAAGAAACTTCAGAAGATATCAATATTAAAGATCTTCTAAAAATAATGAATGAAGAACCTAAAGCTTGAATAAGAAAATATTTAAGAGCAGCTTCAGATGAGTAACGGTTATTTATTGTTAAAATAATAGGAATAAAGGATATTAAATTTAGTTCTAACCCTACTCATGCCATAAATCAAGAGGGAGCTGAAATAGCCATTACTACTCCTAAAGATAAGGTAGATATAAATATTATATTTGATAAAGATAAAAAAATCTTAAATAGAACTCTAAATTCATGGTAGAAGACTTATTCTATAGCTTGTGCTTATATTTAACATATATTTATAGGTAAATATAATCTTAATAAATTATAATAAATTATTATAGTTTTTTGAAAATATCTAAATTAGATAATTTAAGTACGACAAACTTATGTTATGTTTTAACTAATTCTCAAATTAATAATTTGAATTATTTACTTCATTTAAATTAAAAGAGAGAATATTATTCTCATAGACGGGGTATGAGCCCGTAAGCTTTATTTAGCTTATCTTTTAAAGTATAAATAGAATAAATCTATATAATTAACAATATCAATGTTACCCTTTAATCAGGCATTATACTTAATTATACTGTTTAAGCTAGCTCTTACAGAACATTTTATGAATGCAAATCATATATTTTTATATAAATTATAGCTTAATAAACAATTATTCTGCTCACTCTAAAGCACCCTGCCTTCATTCGTAATATAACCCGAATAATAAAATAAATAAAAATATTAAACCTGTAAGAGCCCAAGTAAAGATATTAGAGAGGTGAATAATATAAGCTAAGGGTAAAATTAGTGTAATTTCTACATCGAAAATTAAAAAAATTACAGCAATTAAAAAAAATCGTAAAGAAAATGGAAGTCGAGCAGATCCTTTGGGATCAAATCCACATTCATAGGGTGAATTTTTTTCACGGTCTATAGTTGTTTTTTTGATAATAAAGATGCAATAATTATTACAGCACATCTGATTAATAAAGTAAGAAAGGTACAGAATAGTAAAAATAAAATTATTTTTTCTAATTAATTTAGACCTTTTGGTTGGAAGCCAAATATACTTAATATACTAAAAAAATTAGCAAGAAGTATTATTTACTATAATAGGCTTAAAAGACCTACACCTACAACTTCGGTCACCTAGCTAATATAATAAATTAATCTTCTTTAGAAGATGACACCCAATTTAAAAAAGAATCTACTGATACACTTTCGATTACAATTGGTATAAACCTATGATTTGCTCCACAAATTTCTGAACATTGTCCATAGAAAAGGCCAGGGCGTGTAATTATAAATCTTACTTGATTTAGTCGCCCTGGAATAGCATCTGCTTTTACTCCAAGTGCTGGAACTGTTCAAGAGTGAATAACATCTGCTGCCCTAATAAGAACTCGAATTTGAGTGTTTATTGGTAAAACTGTTCGATTATCAACATCTAGTAGTCGAAATCTTGAAGAATCTATTTCATTAAGGGGAATTATATAAGAATCAAATTCTAATTGAAGAAAATCAGAATATTCATAACTTCAATACCATTGATGACCAATGGTTTTAAGAGTTACACTGGGGTTATTTACCTCATCTAATAAATAAAGAAGCCGTAAAGAAGGTAATGCAATAAAAATTAAGATAAATGCTGGTAAAACAGTTCAAATAATTTCAATTGTTTGATTTTCTAGAAGAAATCGGTTAATATAAGAATTAGCAAATAAAGATGCTATTATATATCCTACAAGTGTTGTAATTAAAATTAAAACAATTATTGCGTGATCGTGAAAAAAAATTAATTGTTCTATTAGGGGGGAAGCCCTGTCTTGGAATCCTATATGTGCTCATGTTGCCATTAATTTATTATTTAAAATTTTAAATAAAAATATTAAGAGAAATTAATATAATATTTCATTACAAGAGCTTAAATCTTGGACACTTTCTGCCACCTTAATATTCTAAAAGGATAAACATGAATCCATAACAAGATCCTAAATCTTGGGCATTATTCTGCCATTTTAGAAGTATTTTATTAACTAAGAATTAGATACCATTGGGATTTCTATATATCTGTGATCTGCAGGGGGATAAGAATGTTCTCACTCAACTGATGTTGGAAAAAATGTTGAAAATATTACAGATCGTGAGGACACTAAAGACTCTCACACAATAATAATAAAACCTAAAACAGCAACTAATGAGATTATAGAGCCTATTGATGATAATACATTTCATGCAGTATAAGCATCGGGGTAGTCAGAATACCGACGAGGTATCCCATTTAATCCTAAAAAATGTTGAGGGAAAAAAGTAATGTTTACTCCTACAAATATAACAAAAAAATGAATTTTGAGTCATGTAGGATTTAATGAGAGCCCTGTAAATAAGGGGTATCAGTGGGTAATTCCAGCAAAAATTCCAAATACAGCTCCTATAGATAAAACATAATGAAAGTGGGCAACTACATAATATGTGTCGTGTAAAATAATATCAAGGGATGAATTAGCTAAAACAACTCCTGTTAATCCCCCTACCGTAAAAAGGAAAATAAAACCTATTGCTCATAATAATGACGGTCTATAATTAACTTGAGCTCCATGCAGAGTTCCTAATCACCTAAAAATTTTAATTCCAGTAGGGACTGCAATAATTATAGTGGCTGATGTAAAATAGGCTCGAGTATCTACATCTATACCTACAGTAAATATATGATGTGCTCATACTAAAAATCCTAAAATACCAATTGCTAATATGGCATAAATTATACCTAAAGTACCAAAAGACTCAGCTTTACCCGACTCTTGACTTACAATATGTGAAATTATTCCAAATGCCGGTAAAATTAAAATGTAAACTTCAGGGTGTCCAAAAAACCAAAATAAATGCTGATATAAAACTGGGTCTCCTCCTCCTGCAGGATCGAAAAAAGAGGTGTTTAAATTTCGATCTGTAAGTAATATAGTAATAGCTCCCGCTAAAACTGGTAGTGATAATAAAAGTAGGATTGCAGTAATAAATACCGATCACACAAATAAAGGTATTCGATCTAATGTTATTCCCTGGGGTCGTATATTAATAACTGTAGTTATAAAATTTACAGCTCCTAAAATAGAAGAGACTCCGGCCAAATGTAAAGAAAAAATACCTAAATCTACTGATGCTCCTGCATGTGCGATTGCCGCAGATAATGGGGGGTAAACAGTTCATCCTGTACCTACACCCCTTTCTACTATCCCCCTGGTTAATAAGAGAGTTAAAGATGGGGGTAAAAGTCAAAAACTTATATTATTTATTCGTGGAAAGGCTATATCTGGCGCTCCTAATATTAAAGGGACTAGTCAATTTCCAAATCCACCAATTATAATAGGTATTACCATAAAAAAAATTATTACAAAAGCGTGTGCTGTTACAACTACATTATAAATCTGATCATCTCCAATCAAACTACCTGGTTGTCCTAGTTCAGCTCGAATAATTAAACTCAAAGAAGTTCCTACTATTCCGGCTCAAGCTCCAAAAATAAAATATAATGTACCAATATCTTTATGGTTAGTTGAAAAAAATCATCGTTTCGTTATTTAAGTGGCTTTATAGTGGAAATACAAGACGTTAGATTGCAAATCTGAAAATGTAATTAAAAATTGCTAAAGCTTTTATATGTTAGTGTTAAATGCACAAAAAGTTTTGATCTTTTAAGTTTTGGTGAAAGTCCTTTACATATAAATAAGATTTAAAAGAATTTACTTATTTTTATGGCTTTGAAGGCCATTAGTTTATATAACTTAAAATCTCTATTAGTTACGTTTTTTGTATAAAGTAGCTTTAAGTTTGATTCTTGCTTATAATTTTTATATTATGATTAAAAAATACATGAAAATTATAGTGTTCCTTTATATTAAAAATTAAAAATTATATATAATATAAATCTCAGTATTTAATTTTAAATATTAATTAAAATTAGAATTGGTAATCATTTTAATCCTGACTAAAATTTGTGCCAGCAGTCGCGGTTATACTTAAAGGGTAAATAAATACAATTTGGTGCTATAGTAAATTATTAGTTAAATAAAATTTATTATTTTTTTTAAAGGGTGAAATCAGAATTTAATTATAATAATAATTTTAAATAAAAACATAAATAAACTATAAATTTTAATATATAAACTAGGATTAGATACCCTATTATAATTAAAGTGAAAAATTGCCAGATTATTAACAGTTATTTTCTTTAAATCCAGAGAATTTGGCGGTATTTTAGTCCTTTTAGAGGAACCTGTTTCATAAACGATAAGCCACGAATATCTTACCTAATTTAAAATTTGTATACCGTCATTATCAGATAACTTTGATAGAATAAGTTGTTGAAAATAATAAAATTAAGAAAATTAGATCAAGGTGCAGTTTATAATAAGGAGTAAATGGGTTACAATAAAAATAATTTAAACGGAGTTAATAATGAAATTTAATAATGAAGGTGGATTTAATTGTAATATAATTAATTTTAATTACTTGATATAGGCTCTAAAATATGTACATATCGCCCGTCGCTTTCGCCTAAAAATGAAATAAGTCGTAACAAAGTAGATGTGCCGGAAGGCGTATCTAGAAGTTAAAGTAAAGCTTATTATAAAGCATTCCGCTTACACCGGAAAGAATATTGTGTAATTCAATATACTTTAAGATTGAAACTTATTATTGTAATAATTTTATTTATTGTTGTAAGAAAAATAATTTAAAACAAAAACATTTAGTATTAATAAAGAAACTTATAAAAGATAATAGTTAATAGTATTGTAAAAGAATGTTAATATATTGGTAAAATAATCAAATAATAGAAGTTAAAATGTGCCTTGTGTATCATAAAATAATAAATTAATTTTTACAAAAAATAATCCCGAAAAAAAGGTAGTTAGATTGTTAATAAAGTTTTTGTTTTAACAAAATTAATAATAACAATCTAGAGATGAAATGTCAGTCGAACTTTTATATCTGGTTTTAAATAAAATGAATTTAATTCAAGCTTTATTTTATAAAAATAGAGTTAAAGAGTAGGGGGGTGAGCTTTTTACTCAATTATAAAAAAAATATAAATTTAAATAGATAATTCTTGAAATTTAGGCTTATAAGTAGCCATTTTTTAAAAGTGTTTTAACTAATATTTGAAATAATTTAATATTTAAAAATAATTTTATTATAGTAATTTAAAACTATTAAAAATAATAATTAAAAGGTTATTATGTTCTTATTAGTATAAATTTATTTTATTTAAAAAATTTATTTTAATTTTATAAAATATTATAATTTAATTTGATATTTAAAAAGAACTCGGCAAAAAGATTCTTGCCTGTTTAACAAAAACATGTCTATATGAAGGTGTATATAGTTTGGCCTGCTCACTGATTAAATTAAAGAGCCGCAGTATTTTGACTGTGCGAAGGTAGCATAATAAATTGTCTTTTAATTAAAGGCTTGAATGAAAGGTTGGACAAAGTATCATCTGTTTCTTAAATATTTATTGAATTTGACTTTTAAGTGAAAAGGCTTAAATAAATCAAAAAGACGATAAGACCCTATAAATCTTTACAATAAATATATTTTATATTTTAGCTTATAAGTAAATAAGAAATAAAAATATAGGTTTGTTACGCTGGGGCGGCGTAGATATATAAATAAACTGTCTATAGTTTAAATACAATAATTATTGCTTAATACAAATTGATCCTTAAATAGATTAAAAGATTAAGATACTTTAGGGATAACAGCGTTATTTTTTTTGAGAGTTCTTATCGAAGAAAAAGTTTGCGACCTCGATGTTGAATTAAAGTATCTTTATGGTGTAGCCGCTATAAGAGAGAGTCTGTTCGACTTTTAATACTTTACATGATTTGAGTTCAGACCGGCGTGAGCCAGGTTGGTTTCTATCTTTTGTTAAATATAAGATTATTTTAGTACGAAAGGATTAAATAATTAAAACATTTTTATAATTTAGAATATTAATACCCTTTTTAAAAATTAATTTTTAAAAATTAAAAATATTATATAAATAATAAAAGGAAAACATTATAAATGTTAATTTTTATTATTATGTTAGTAAATTACTTGTTACTTATTATTTGTGTTTTAGTTGGTGTTGCTTTTGTTACTTTATTAGAGCGAAAAATTCTAGGTTACATTCAGATTCGTAAAGGTCCTAATAAGGTGGGATATATGGGGCTTCTTCAGCCTTTTTCTGATGCAGTAAAATTATTTCTTAAAGAACAGACCGTACCTAGAATATCTAATTTTTTACCATATTATTTATCTCCTGTTTTTAGTTTATTTATTTCTTTGTTAGTTTGAATAGTAGTTCCGTATGAGAGAGGTATACTAAGATTTAATATAGGTGTTTTATTTTTTTTGTGTTGTTTGAGGTTAGGAGTGTATTCTACATTAAGGGCAGGATGATCTTCAAATTGTAAATATTCTATATTAGGAAGGTTGCGTGCGGCGGCTCAAACAATTTCTTATGAAGTAAGATTGGCTATTATTTTGTTATCAGTTATTTTTTTAGTAGGAGGATTTAATTTAAATTTATTTAATTTATATCAAGAAAAATTTTGATTATTGTTATTAACTTTTCCTCTCTCTATAATATGATTGGCTTCCTGTTTAGCTGAAACTAACCGAACTCCTTTTGATTTTGCTGAAGGAGAGTCAGAGTTAGTATCTGGATTTAACACAGAATATAGTAGAGGGGGATTCGCGCTTATTTTTATAGCAGAATACGCTAGAATTTTATTTATAAGAATACTTTTCTCGTTAATTTTTTTAGGCGGGAGTCCTTGTAGCTTATTATTTTATATTAAAACTGTTTTTGTATCTTTTATGTTTATTTGAGTACGCGGCACTTTACCTCGGCTTCGTTACGATAAACTTATATATTTAGCCTGAAAAAGATTTTTGCCTGTGTCTCTTAATTATTTAATTTTTTTTATAGGTTTAAAGATATTTTGTTTTTGTGTTCTTTTGTAGTTAAGTTCAAGGAGTAGTTTAAATAAAATTCTAGTTTTGGGAATTAGAGATAAGACCTTTAGTTTTCTTTTTGAAAAGTTATAATATATATAAACATTGGTAGATTCTAAACATATATATATTGGTATATCCTATATATCTATTCTGTATGTAGCGGAGTTACAAAAATGAAAAAAGTAGTTAATACATTAAATTACCGATATACCGAAAAATTTTATCTCTAGAGAAGAAAATTGATTAATTGTATTAACATCTATATCATTTATAAAATTTAATACTAGTCTTAAAGTAACGATGTAAGGTGAATTTGTACACCCGTAAAAAGTGGGAGGAGTCACCTTACATCGTACATGCGTACGAATAAATTGGAAGTCCTACCATTCTGCTTAGAGATGCGGTATTTTTTATATAATTTGGATATGATACAATTGTTGTAAAAATTTAATATTTAATTTAAACTTGGTACTCAGTAAATTTTATTCTTAAAAATGGAATATACGGTCGCTCTAGTAATCACTAGAGTAAAGTCTTTCCACTTGGATTATACGGTCGCTCTAGTAATCACTAGAATAGAGTCTTTCCACTTGGATTATACGGTCGCTCTAGTAATCACTAGAATAGAGTCTTTCCACTTGGATTATACGGTCGCTCTAATTAGACCTTATATACTTTATACAATTAGTGTATAATAAAGGTATATTGATATATATATATAGGTTTAATTTATGTAAGGAGATACTCTTACTTTATTTGATAGTAAATGTTAAGTACTTGTCGATATTTTAGGAATTTAAGGTAAAAAAACATGCAAATAAGTAATAAGCATGCCATTTTAATGAAATTTAAGAAAACTTAAAATATTAATATATTTTTGCTTATTACTTTATTATTTGTTAAAACCCCCTAAAATATCGACAAGTACTTAACATTTACTATCAAATAAAGTAAGAGTATCTCCTTACATAAATTAAACCTATATATATATATCAATATACCTTAACTTCTTATTCATTCCCATTACCAGGTTAGACCTATTAAAATTTCAATTTTATCTACAAATGCTTCAATTAATTCAATTAAACTAAGAATTTATTATTACTTATACCTTTATTAACAATTATAATTGTTTCTCAATTCTATCCATAGATACTATCTAAATAATAAATTATTAACAATTATAGGTTTGTTTCAATTAATTCATTTAGTTCTCTAGAGATAACATTTTCAGGTTAGTCGGTAGTTGCTTATTATATTCAATTTTTCATTTTTCTAACTCTGTTACATATAGAATGTAATACACACATATATATATATATCTATACACACATATATATATATATCTATACACACATATATATATATCTATACACACATATATATATATATATATCTATACATATATATATATATATATATCTACATATCTATATCTACATATCTATATATATATATATATATCTATATCTACATATCTATATATGTATTTATCTATATCAATATATGTATTTATCTATATCTATATCTATATATCTATATCTATATCTATATATCTATATCTATATCTATATATCTATATCTATATATCTATATCTATATATCTATATCTATATATCTATATATACACATATATACACATATACACACATATATATATATATTTATATTTATATATATATATATTTATATTATACACTTTAATAATAAAAGAAATATAATAATTCGTAATTAGATTTACAATCTAATGCTTAAACCTCAGCCATTTTATCTTTTGTTTCACTTTCTTATATAATACTTATATTATAATATATTATAATTATTAAGTTTTATTAACTTATTTAATGTTTTCAAAACACTTGTTTTAGATTAAACTAAATAATTATATTAATAAACCATTATTTATAGTTTATAATATTTAAATTATTTTTCTATCTCACCATCGAAGAATTAGTGGATTTAAAATATAATATGAAAAATATAAAAAAGTGAGAATTTGTCCTGTTAAAACGAAAGGTTCTTCTACAGGTCGCGCACCAATTCATGTTAGTTGAATAACTATTGAGATAAAAAATCAAAATAATCATTGATTTACAGGATAAAAGGCCAATCCTCGAAATTTTGATTTATGTGTGAAAGGAAAAGTTATTAGAGCTGCTACTGATAAGACTAGCGCAATAACTCCTAACGCTTTGTTAGGAATTGATCGCAAAATTGCGTAAGCAAATAAAAAATACCATTCAGGTTGAATGTGCTTTGGTGTAACTATTGGATTAGCTGGAATAAAGTTATCTGGGTCTATAAGAGCGTACGGAAATAAAAGTGATAATATTAATAAAGCTCATAATATAACTACGAATCCAACAATATCTTTATATGTAAAATATGGGTGAAACGGAACCTTATCTACTTGTCTAGAAATTCCTAGGGGATTATTAGCCCCTGTTTGGTGTAGAAATATAATATGTACTACAGATAAAGCTATTACTACAAAGGGAAATAAAAAATGTAAAGAATAAAATCGCGTTAAAGTAGCGTTTTCAACTGCAAATCCACCTCAGATTCAATTTACTAGATAGGTACCTACATATGGAATTGCTGAAAATAAATTAGTAATTACTGTAGCTCCCCAAAAAGATATCTGTCCCCAGGGTAAAACATAACCTAAAAATGCTGTTGCTATAACTAAAAATAAAATAATAACTCCAACAATTCACGCTGGAATATTTATATAAGATCCATAGTAAATTCCACGTCCAATATGAAGATATAAACATACGAAAAAGAAAGAAGCCCCATTAGCATGTAGTGATCGGATTAATCATCCATAATTTACATCTCGATGAATATGAGCTACAGAAGAAAAAGCTAGATCTACGTGTGCTGTATAATGCATAGATAAAAATAATCCTGTTATAATTTGAATAATTAAACATAGTCCCAGCAAAGATCCAAAGTTTCAAAATGTTGAAATATTACTAGGTAGCGGCATATCAACTAATGCTCCATTAATAATTCTAATAAGGGGGTGAGTTTTACGCACTGGTATTTTCATAGGTTATAAGACGAAGTGGTCTTGAAGAAGATTTTATAATTTTTACTACCACTAATAAAGCAAGAAGTAAATAACTAATAATAAAAAAGGTAAAGAATGCTGAAGGTAGATTATAAATGGGACTATTAAATAATGAATTTGATCTAAACTTATATTCATTTATTAAAGAGGATGATATTATTAGTATTTTGTTAGATAGAATAATAGGATCATAGATGATTAATAGAAAAAATACTAACACTACAATAATAAAAGATATAAGAAAAAAGTTGATATCAATAGTAAATTGTTCATTTGAGGCTAAAGACGCTACATAAATAAATAATACTAATATTCCTCCTAAAAAAATCAAAAAAAGAATATAAGAGAATCAAAAAGTTTTATTTAGTGTTCCTGAAGCAACCGCCACTAAAGTTGTTTGAATAAGTAAAATTAACCCTGCAGATAATGGATGGGAAACTCGTATAAAAGATATTGAAAATATAATAATGATGGGGAGAATTAAATATAAAATGTCGTAGTATATTTATCTTACGAAGTTTTAAGAAATTAAAAAATTTCAATATTGATTTACAAGACCAATGTTTTTTATTTAAACTATTAAAACTATTTTAATTAATGATAATTCTGAATAATAGTATAACTTTAGTTTCTTTTTTTATAGTGTTCAGCGGGCTATGATCGTTTGTGTCTTACCGTAAACATTTGTTAAATACATTATTAAGATTAGAATTTATTATATTAGGAATTTTTTTTTTTATAAATAATTGTATTTCTGGAATTGGAAGAGAGGTTTATTTTGTTTTATTTTTTTTAACGTTAGCTGCTTGTGAAGGAGCTTTGGGTCTTTCTTTACTAGTTTCGATTGTTCGTAGTCATGGTAATGATTATTTTAATAGATTTAGAACCTTAGGATGTTAAAATTTATTTTATCTCTTATAATATTAATAGTTTTTATTGGGGAATGAAACCTGGTACAGAGTGGACTTTTTATTTTATGTTTTTTATTAAGTATTTTTTCATATCATGATTTTTATATAAGAAGTTTAGGATTTGGATTGGGTACAGATTATTTAAGGTATATTTTAATTTTACTTAGGGCTTGAATTATATCTTTAGTAATTAGGTCTAGTACTAAAGTAAATTTTTTTAAAATTTATCCTTCTTCGTTTTTGTTTGTAAATCTTCTTCTTTTGGCTGCTTTATTTATTACTTTCAGTTCTATAGATTATTTAATATTTTATATTAGGTTTGAAGCTTCTTTAATTCCTACTTTAATTTTAATTTTAGGTTGGGGCTATCAACCAGAGCGAATTCAAGCAGGAGTTTATATATTATTTTATACTTTATTAGCTTCTTTACCTTTATTAGTTTCTATTTTATATATTTATAAAATTAATGGAAGTTTAAGAATTGGTTTAATATACAATATGGTAGGGCAGTCCAGAATTAATTTAATTTGATTTATTTGCTCTATAATGGCCTTTGTAGTTAAACTACCTATATATCTTTTTCATTTATGATTACCTAAAGCTCATGTAGAGGCTCCTGTAGCAGGCTCTATAATTTTAGCAGGTGTCTTATTGAAACTAGGGGGGTATGGACTTATTCGTATTTTACCTTTATTCGGAGAACTTAATAAAAGAATTAATTGATTATGAATTGGGCTGAGAATCTTAGGTGGTTTTATTGTTAGATTAATTTGTTTGCGTCAGGTAGATATAAAATCTTTAATCGCCTATTCTTCTGTTGCTCATATAGGATTAGTTTTAAGAGGATTAGTAATATTTGGTTGATGGGGAATAAATGGAGCTGTAGTAGTTATAGTTGGACATGGTTTATGTTCTTCTGGCATATTCTGTTTAGCTAACATAGTTTACGAGCGTATAGGAAGGCGTAGACTTTTAATTAATAAGGGGTTAATAAATTTTATACCTAGAATAGCTTTGTGATGATTTTTATTAAGAATTGGTAATATAGCGGCACCCCCTACTATTAATTTATTAGGTGAAATTAATTTAATTATAAGAATAGTAAGATGAAGTAAAGTAACTATATTGGGAATTTGTTTATTATCTTTTTTTAGAGCTGGATACACATTATATTTATATTCGTTAAGTCAGCATGGTTTATTTTCTAGTTCTCTATATTCTTGTTGTTCAGGAAAAGTGCGTGAATATTTAGTATTAAGTTTACATTGAATTCCTTTAAATATTCTAATTTTAAAAAGTATTGTAATTATACCTAATTTTTATTTAAATAGTTTAATAAAAAACATTGGTTTGTGGTACCAAAAATATAATTATGTTTATTTTAAATCATCATTTGAAAAATATCAATCAGTTTAACCAGAATATTATTTTTATTATTATTATCTATTTTTTCTATAATAATATCCTTATTTTGTATTCTATTCGAAAAATGTTATGTAGCAGAATGGGAGATTTTATCTATTAATTCTAATTCAATTTTAGCAACATTTATTTTCGATTGAATATCTTTAATATTTTTAGGGTTTGTATTATTAATTTCTTCTATAGTAATTTTTTATAGGGGCGACTATATGGCAGGAGATTATAATATAAATCGTTTTATTTATCTAGTTTTGGCCTTCGTGTTTTCTATGGCTATACTAATTATTAGTCCTAATTTAATTAGAATTTTATTAGGTTGGGATGGGCTAGGATTAATTTCTTATGCTTTGGTAATTTATTACCAAAATGAAAAAAGAGCCAACGCTGGGATACTGACTGTATTATCAAATCGTATTGGAGATGTTGCTATTTTACTAAGAATTGGTTTAATATTTAAACTTGGAGGATGAAATTTTATTTTTTATAGTTATTATATAACAGATTGTGATAGTATATTATTAAAATTATTGATTATAATAGCTGCTATAACAAAAAGTGCTCAAATTCCTTTTTCTGCTTGATTACCAGCAGCCATGGCTGCTCCTACACCAGTATCTGCGTTAGTACATTCTTCTACGCTAGTTACAGCAGGAGTTTATTTAATAATTCGGTTTAGTCCTTCTTTATTGGGTTCTAAAGTTTCTATCTTGTTATTACTAATCTCTTGTTTAACTATATTTATATCTGGATTAGGCGCAAATTTTGAATATGACCTTAAAAAAATTATTGCACTATCTACTCTTAGTCAATTAGGCGTTATATTAAGAATTTTATCTTTAGGTTTTTCTACATTAGCATTTTTTCATTTATTAACACATGCTTTATTTAAAGCTTTATTATTTATGTGTGCTGGGGTAGTAATTCACAATGTAAAAGAATTTCAAGATATTCGTTATATGGGAAGACTTTGTAGAAAAATACCGCTAACTAGAATGTGTATAAATTTAGCTAATTTAGCTTTATGTGGTACTCCATTTTTAGCTGGTTTTTATTCTAAAGATCTTATTTTAGAAATGGCCTTTATAAGATGAATTAATTTAGTTTGTTTTATTTTATATGTTGTAGCTACAAGGCTGACGGTTTGTTATACATTTCGTTTAGTTTACTATAGTTTAACAGGAGTTTTTAATTTAAGATCTTACAGCTCTGTAAGTGATAACTCTATTATTATAACTAGTCCTATAGTTGTTTTAGGATTTGGTGCTATTTTTGGAGGAGCTATGTTATCTTGAATTATTTTTCCTGAGAGTTATATAATTTGCATAAGTTTATCTATTAAAATATTAACATTATTTATTAGAGTTGTCGGAGGCGCCCTAGGCTATTTATTAAATATAATAACTATTGATTATAAATTAAAATCTTTTAGAATTTATAACTTAGTTGTATTTATAGGTTCTATGTGATTTATGCCTTTTATTTCAACTTTAAATTTTTCTAAAAATAGTTTAATAAGGGGTGCAAGATTTTATAAACTATGTGATAAGGGGTGATCTGAAACTTTAGGAGGTCAAGGTTTATTTAATTCTGTAATTAAATTTTCTCTTTCTAGACAAATTCTTCAGGATAATGGTATTAAAGTTTTTATAAAAATATTTTTAGTACTATCTATTATTTTATTAATATTTATTATTTAAACTTTTATAATTTATTTGCAGAGAATATCGCGCTGAAGATGCGAAAGAGGTAAAACTACCTGAAAGTGTTTTTAAAAGATTTATTCTTTAGCTTTACAGTGAAAATGTAAAATGTTTAAAATTACACTATAAAAACGAGAAGTGAATGGAATTAAACCACTCAAGTTAAAAGTTAGAAGCTTTTTCTTCGGCGAAATTCTCTATTATTTGATAGGAATTAATTCTAATTCAATATTATCATTAACAATGACGCACCTCTTTTTGGTTTCTATCAAAATTAGAGGTCTTAATGTCCAAAATTTAGGTCGAAACTAAACGCAATTTTTCGCTTTCTAATCAAATTAACAATAAAATTTTATAACTTATTAACCTCCTCATCAGTAAATAAAAACATAAAGAAAGAGTCAAACAACATCTACAAAATGTCAATATCATGCAGCCGCTTCGAAACCAAAATGATGTCCAGAAGAAAAATGACACTTATATAAACGAAATAAACAAATTATAAGAAAGGATGTACCAATAATTACATGTAAACCATGGAAGCCTGTAGCTACAAAAAACGTAGCCCCAAATACTGAGTCCGCGATAGTAAATGGCGCTTCAACATACTCTAAAGCCTGAAGAGCTGAAAAATATAAACCTAATACTACAGTAATTAAAAGTCTTTGCATAGATTGTTTATGATTTCCTTCTATAATCGCGTGATGGGCTCAAGTTACAGTCGCGCCTGAAGATAAAAGAATAATAGTATTTAATAATGGAATTTGGAATGGGTTAAAAGGGTCAATACCTTTGGGAGGTCAAGATATTCCAATTTCTGCAGTTGGGGATAATCTTCTATGAAAAAATGCTCAGAAAAATGAAAAAAAGAAAAGAACCTCAGACACAATAAATAAAATTATACCCCAGCGTATTCCATTTTCTACAATTTTAGTATGAAGTCCCTGATAAGTAGCCTCTCGAGTAACATCTCGTCATCATTGAATTATTGTTAAAACTGTTGTTAAGAGGCCTAGAATTAATAGATCTATATTAAATTGGTGAAACCATTTAACTAAACCTGTTGTTAATATTATAGCTCTAATAGAGCCAGTTAAAGGTCAAGGTCTTATATCAACTAAGTGATATGGGTGTATACCATGGGATAATGTCATTAGTTAACTTCACTAGCAAAAAGTGTTCTTAGTACTGCAAATACATATGATTGAATTACTGCAACAGCAGATTCTAAAAGTAAAAGTAGAATTTGTGAAAAAATAAGAATAGTTAAGAGGTAAGAATTTAAAGAAGGTCCAGTTCCTCCGGATAGCGTTAATAAAAGATGCCCAGCTATTATATTAGCAGCTAATCGGACTGCTAATGTCCCAGGACGAATAATATTTCTGATTGTTTCAATTAGTACTATAAACGGTATTAAAACTGCTGGAGTACCTTGAGGCACCAAATGAGCGAATATATGTTGGGTGTGATTTACTCAGCCAAAAATTATAAATGTTAATCATAGGGGTAGTGAGAGAGCCAAAGTTATTGCTAAATGACTTGAGCTAGTAAAAATATATGGAAAGAGTCCTAAAGAATTATTAAATACAATTAAAGAAAAAAGCGAGATAAAAATAATTGTTCTTCTTTTTTGAGTAGGACCTAAAATTGTTCTAAACTCTTTATGAAGCGCTAAATTAATTTTATTTCATAGTAAAGATCACCGTGAGGGTGAAATTCAAAATAAATAAGGGATAAATAATAATCCTAAAAAAGTTGAAAGCCAATTTAATGGTAAATTAATTAATCTTGAAGATGGTTCAAAAATAGAAAATAAATTAGTTATCATTTTCAGTATTTTTCTTCAGATTTAATTGATATTTTATCTGCTCTTATTTTTTCAGGTGATATAACATAATAATTAGAAATAAAGAATAATAAAAAAATTAGCAAGAATATAAATATTAGATTTAGTCATATAAGAGGGGCTATTTGAGGAATTAAAAAATATCTTAAGATTATTTAAGTTAAACTTATATTTAAAAATGTATTTTTTAAATAATTATGAATAGAGTGGGAATTATTAAACCAAATATATTTATAAAGATGATAAGAGGGCTAGATAATAAATTAGTATTATTTAAATCATAAGTTAAGGACGATTTAAATCTTGGCGCTGAAAAAGTTAAAAATGGAATAGCGATCCGCAGGTAGAAATATAATGTAATCAAAGTGCAAGATAAGAGTACAATAAACAATATAAATATATTAAAATTATTTAATTCTTGAATAATAAATCATTTGGGAATAAATCCTGTAAAAGGCGGAAGTCCCCCTAAAGAAAATAACGCTATAAATATTGGAAAATTTGAAGACGAAGAAGATTCTTTTTTATCAATTAGATTACTAATATAGAAAGCCTGATGATTATGAAAAATTAGAGCGACCGACCTAGAAATACAACAATAAAATAAAAAATATATAAACATTATATTTTCTCTTATAATAGCAGCCGCTAATATTCATGCCATGTGATTAATTGAAGAAAAAGCTATGATTTTACGCAAAGATGTCTGATTAATTCCTATAATTGATCCAATAACCGCAGATAATACCGCGGACACAATAATTACAGTGTAAGTTTGTTGATAAGGTATTAATAATAAAATAAGAGAGAGTGGTGCAATTTTTTGAATTGTTATTAAGATAATTAATCGTGGCCAGGATAATCCTTCTATAATTTGAGGAAATCAAAAATGAAAAGGAGCAGCTCCTAATTTTAATAATAGAGCTGAAAGAATTATAAAAAAAGAAACATCAGAAGATATCAATATTAAAGATCTTCTAAAAATAATGAATGATATAAAGAAAGACTGAGAAAATGTGCTAATTCTTGGGTATGAGAGCTGGACAGAATAGGAGTGGGACAGTGTTGAAAGGCGGGTGTCTCATACTCGCCACAAGAGAGGGGGTATGCACTGAGAGAGCTCTGAAGAACACCAATTGTTATAATAGCGATAGAAGAGTAAAAGAGATGTAACATTGTAGCGTGTAGAAAGAGATTGTAGGGAATTAGTAAGAGGAGGTGAGTTGATGAGGCAAAATGCTTTTGACTCTACTTGTTTGAGAAGTGCGGTATGGGTGGAGCCACCCCATACATGCGAACAATACTCAATTCAGGGGCGCACTAAGCCCCGATACAGAGCAAGAAGCTGTGTGGGGGTGTAGAACCCACGGAGACGGTTGTGCACACCCAACTTTTGGGAAGCTGTTTTAGAAAGAGGGTATTATGATCTTTCCAAGAGAGGTTGGATGAAAAAGATACACCACGGAATGTTGAGAGAAGATGAAGGGTTGATTTGTGTATTATTGAAGAATAATTCATAGTCTTGCGGAAGATTGTGATGGGGAGATAGAGGGAGATATTGGGTCTTTGAGGCGTGGAAAGCAACAAAAAACTGTTCTTCCGTGCTGACTCCCTGCCTAGGCAAACTCTTTCATCTCTGTCTATCCTCTAACGTCTTCCCTTCATGCTGGAAGTTTGCTCTCATTTAACCTGTCCCAAAGAAGGGTGACCGCTCTCAACCCTCCAACTATCGTCTAATTGCTCTCATATTTTTTATTTCTAATGTTTTGAAACTATCTTTGCTTCCAAATTTCTAAAGCGTTTTTCTTCTCATAATCTGCTCTCAGATCGCCAGTATGGCTTCCTTAACCCCTCCACCCCGGAAGGGCTCTTGAACGCCCATAACAAACTCGGCCCGCGCAACCCGGAAGGGCTCTTGAACGCCCATTGCTTGCGTGAGTGCTTTCGAATGCCGCACGTATATTTTTGGTGTCGTGGGACGGTAGGTGGCGCCACCAGGCGTAAACTACGCCACAGCAACAGTATCTACCCCGACGCCATCATGGACAGTACGCCAAATAGTGATTCCGCTGTGTCCGATACCGTGCTTCCTACGACGCCCTTGCTAGTTCGTCGCGCCTTACCCCGACGCCATCGCCTAAATGTGTTATCTCCCGGAGGTATTGAGACGACATTGAGACTATATGAGTGTGCTGATGCCAAGTATATTGTTGATGATATAGTCAGTGACGACTCCAGTAATTATAAGTCGAGTGATTATGGCCATGAGAGTGAGAAAGACGAGCAATTCCTGGGATTTGCGAGAGAACATGACAGTGATGAGAGTGATGAAGGTGATGTACCAGTTGTTGAGGAAGCTGGTTTACCTAAAGACAGTGAACTTGAGAGAGTGAGTGAGTGGGAGAGTTCAAGGTCACTCACCAAATTTCGCATAAGTGACACGACGCCAAGCCCTTCCCCAGGTAAATCGCCTTTCAAGCTACACTTGTATAAGCAGAAAATACTTGAGAAGGCGGCCGCGGCAGCTAGGGAACAAGCAAAAATACTTGGTGAGGATGAGGCTGTGAGTGAGGGTCAGCGTGGTGACCCTTCTCGTCCGCCATTGTCTCCCTTATCTACCCCCGCCACCCAAGATGACCCGGATGCCCCGCATTCTTCCCCACCACCCCCACCACTGCCAAGGGTTGAGGACCCCCCACTTTCGGCCTATTTGCCTCCTAGGTCCCCCGACAGGAGACATACTGCTGCCGAAAAGGGGAAAGGCAGGAAATATACCAAAAAAATTAAGAAAAGTAAGAGAGTTTTGTTCGAGGCTCCCGCGGCGTCCACCCCTGCCGGCCCCACCCATACGTCCCCGCAACTTTCCCCACGGTTCTCCCCACCTCTCCCGCCTTCAACATGTCTTCCTGAAGAAGTCTTTGAGCTCGCATCACCAATACCTGGGCCTAGTGACAGTGAAACATTGCTTTCTGTCACTCGTCGCAGGCCAAGGAGCCCAGGACCTCGGGGGGACACAGCCTCACCTGCCACTCCTTCCCCACCTCGCCCACCCGCACGCCGCCCACGCATCACTGGTTCCCCGCCAGATTATGTGGGGGCCACTGATGATGAAGGGCACCTCTCTGAAGACTCTGGCCATGATTACATAGGTCCACCGTCAGGGCAAGATGACCACTCTGACGATGACTATATGGACATCGACGACCCTCGACCCATCCGCTTGGCCCGGCGTCGTGCTGCCCGTCGTGCTGGCCGACGCCCTCGCCGCCCTAGGGCGCGCGCCTCCCGAGTTGGCCGTGGGCGTGCTGGGCCACCAGCTGGAGCTCCTCGTCAGCGTAGACAAGACCCATTCTACGTTTTTCAGTGGCAAGACGTAGTTGATGGGGATGGATACAACCCTGATGTGCCAGCTTTTGATGAGGTACTGGAGGGTTTAGGCATTACCCCCAATTTTCCTGCAGGCCCCAATGCTCCACCACACGAACTATTTGAGGCCTTCTTTGATGAGGAGGTGGTAGGCTATGCTGTCAAAGAGACAAATAAGCAGCACCAATTCCAGGTCCACTTTTTGGGCAAGGTGACCAAGGGCCACATGAGGCAGTGGACCCCAGTGACTCATAAAGAGTTCATGGTGTTCCTGGCACTCACCATGCTAATGCCTCATGTCAAGAAGCATAGGTTGCCTGACTATTGGATCACCAATGATCTGATATCCACCCCTGCCTTCGGGAAATATATGTCTCGCGACCGGTACCTTGATATCCTCGCAGCGCTCCATCTTGTCACCAGCACCGACGTCCACCTTGGTGACAAGCTGTGGAAGATTAGGACGTTGTACGAGATGATGCGAGAACGCTTCACCTCCTACTTCAAGCCCTTCCGCAAGGTCGTCATTGACGAGTCTCTTGTGCTGTTCCGGGGAAAACTCAGCTTCCGGCAGTACATCCCCTCAAAAAGACATCGCTTTGGCATAAAATTCTTTGTGCTGTGCGACTGCCAAACTGGCTATGTCCTGGACTTCCTGGTCTACAGCGGGAAGGAAGGGGACTTGCTTGTGGACCCCCTCATTGGCTTTGGCGGAGCAGTGGTGCAAGCCATGATGGACCGCTACTTTCATAAGAATCACGTCCTCTACACGGACAATTATTACACGTCCCCCACTCTCTCACAGTACCTGCATGAGCGCAAGACGGGGACTGTAGGCACAGTACGAGGGAAAAGGAAGGGCATGCCACCTTTCCCTCCAAAGACCAAAAAAGGTGATGTGTTCAAGAAGAAGTCGGGGCCCATTCTGGCTATCCACTGGCACGACCAGCGGAAGGTCAACCTCCTGAGCACCATCCACAAGGGGGAAATGGTGGAGACTGGCAAGGTGGATCGCCGCACCCAGGCCAGGGTGACCAAGCCCGATGCTGTCCTGGACTACAACATCAACATGAGGCTGGTGGACAAGTCCGACATGCAGATAGGCTTCATTGACTGCCTGCGTACCTCGTGCAGATGGTACAAAAAGTTCTTTCTGCATATGGTGGACATGTCAGTTCTGAATGCCTACAATATATACAAGCTTCGGAATGTGAACACACCCATGAAGTTCAATAGCCTGCGGAGGTTCCAAAAGCAGGTGTTGACGGAGCTCCTGGAGAAGTATGCTACGCCACAGAGGGCAGTGGCACATCCTGGGCCCGCCGTTATTGACCGCTTGCAGTGTGCTCAATACTTGATTAGGCACAGGCTTGGTTCCCTGCCTCAGAATGAATCAGGAAGAACGCAGCAGAAGCGGTGCCATGTCTGCTACAACAGCAAGGTGAGGCCGAGGTCAGGTAAAAAGTCAACCATGGAGTGTATGGAGTGCAAGGTGGCACTCTGTGCTTTAGAGTGCTTCTTTGATTACCACTCCAAGCTGGAGTTCTAATAATCATACTGATATTGCCAAATAAAATGACAATATGTACACTATAATTATATATAGGCAAAAAGTGGAAGAAAACCAATTTATTGTAATACAAAAGTCATGTATTATGATAAAATTGATACAAATACATGTACACCATAATAATATGTGAAAGTGACACATATGTATATACCAAGTGACATTCATATGATTAGAACCTATAGAAATATATAAATCAGTGAAAAAAGACACAATAAATTGTATATAAAACGTTTACAAATAATATAACTAAGTGAAAGTGACACAAGACCTAATATTTGATGGCCAAAGTATAATAAACACCTGTGATAACGAATAATCAGTGCCTAATACAACAATAACCTACCTCAATTACTAATAAAATGTACGGTATCGAGTGAAAATGAGCATTATCAGTGACAGTGACACTCTCTAAAACATATTTGTCAAAGTGAAAGTGACACAAGACCTAATATTTGATGGCCAAAGTATAATAAACACCTGTGATAACGAATAATAAGTGCCTAATACAACAATAACCTACCTCAATTACTAATAAAATGTACGGTATCGAGTGAAAATGAGCATTATCAGTGACAGTGACACTCTCTAAAGCATATTTGTCAAAGTGAAAGTGACACAAGACCTAATATTTGATGGCCAAAGTATAATAAACACCTGTGATAACGAATAATAAGTGCCTAATACAACAATAACCTACCTCAATTACTAATAAAATGTACGGTATCGAGTGAAAATGAGCAATATCAGTGACAGTGATACCCTAATTAACATATTTTATATAATTGGCTACAAAATAACTATAAAAATATCAAATAAACATCACATTCTCAATATCAAACACTAAAATCGTCTAAGGGAGATAAATGCTTTGGCGCGACGAGCGGCTAGGTGCGTCGTAGCCATGGCCGGGGCGACGCGTCCGAACACGGGAAGAATTTGCCGCCGAAAAGCACTCGTCTTCCCGCGCTCACCATTATGCAACCAGAGGGGCTAGAGACCTCTACTCAACGCCATTCGACAGAGGAAGGTTTGTGGAACATTATTCTTTTTTATTCACAACATTACATGCCATATTCATTAACTTACAGAGTAGTTAACATAGCCCAAAGATCGTCAAAACACCCGGTACCGCAGCACAGTCGCGAGCTATAGCCCCCGGGGCTGGAGGGTTAAGGGTCGCTCTACTGGTGGTCTTCTTTCATATCTTACTAACTCTTGGTCATCCTACTTTCGGGACTTCGGTGAGACTTTTTCTATTGCACTAGGTGAATCAAAATCCTTCGATAGAGTCTGGCACAAATCTTTAATTTCTAAACTACCCTCTTTCGGTTTCTATCCCTCCATCTGTGCCATTGTCTCTAATTTCCTTTCCGGCCGCTCCATAGCTGCGGTTGTGGACGACCATCGCTCACTTCCTCACCCTATAAACTCCGGTGTTCCTCAGGGCTCTGTCCTATCTCCTATTATCTTTCTAATTTTTATAAATTATCTTCTCAACTGTACCTCAATTCCCATCCATTCATACGCAGACGACTCAACCTTACACTACTCCATTAGTTTTTCAGAACGCCCCAGCCAGCAATCCCTCAACGACAGACGTAATGAAGCCATAGAACTCTTAAATTCTGATCTAACTACTATCTCCAATTGGGGCAGAAAAAACCTTGATTCCTTTAATGCTTCCAAAACCCAATTTCTCCATCTATCTACCCGTCCGTAACTCCCAGCGGACTATCCCTTATTCTTCAACAATACAAAAATCAATCCTTCATCTTCTCTCAATATTCTTGGTGCCTCTTTTTCTTCTGCTCTCATTTGGAAGGACCATATTACCAGTCTTGCTAAGGCAGCCTCCCAGAAGCTGGGTGTGCTCAACTGCCTTAGGGGGTTCTTTACACCTGCACATCTTCTTGCTCTGTACAGGGGCATAGTGCGTCCTTGTATTGAGTATTGTTCACATGTGTGGGTAGGTTCCTCCCATACCGCTCTCCTAGACAAAGTTGAAAGGAAGGCCTTTCATATCATTAACTCCCATCCACTCACCAACTCTCTGCAATCTCTCTCTCTCCGCCGCAATGTTGCATCTCTCTCGCTATTCTATCGCTACTCTAATAATCAGTGTTCTTCAGAGGTTTCCCAGTGTATACCACCTCCTTTACGTAGGGCACGTGGTACCCGTCTTGCAACACAATCCCACCCCTACTCTGTGCAACTCTCCAACCCAAGAGTGAAAAATTACTCTCAAACTTTCTTCTATTCAACAGCTGAGCTCTGGAACTCTCTCCCAGAATCAGTCTTTCCCTCTTCCTATGACTTAAATTGCTTCAAACTCCATGTGTCCCGGCATTTTGGCTCGAACGTCCCTTGATTTTGGCCCTGTTACTCTTTCAACTATGGGGGAGGCACTCGCTATAGGCAGTTCTGCCTTTTACCTCCCTCACTCACATAGAAAAAAAATATATATATATTTTCTCTGCCCCAATCAGAAATAATTGATAGATCAGAAGATAGGCGTTTTATGGCCTCGCCACGTATGTTTTGGAGTGATAGCATGCTGGGTTGATGTGAAAAACTAGTTGAATAGTGTAAGGTAGAGTACTAGAGGTACAGTTGAGGAGATCACAAATTAATATTAGAAATATAACTGGAGACAAGACAGAACCCTGAGGAACACAGGAGTTGATAGGTTGAGGAAGTGAGTGATGGGCGTCCACAACTGCATCTATGGAGCGGTTTGAAAATAAATTAGAGACAAAGGCACAGATAGAGGGATAGAAACCGAAGGAGGGTAGTTTGAAAATTAGAGAATTTAATAATTTAACTACGAAGCGCTTTTTCTACATTGCACATAATCATTGATGCAACCTTATGCAGGTTTTTCTCTGAACCCTCTTCTCCCTCATGCTTAGCACCATTAGTTTTGAGACTTTGAGACGTTCGCCCCACTATTTTGGCGATTTTATAACCTTTCGCCCAATTTCTTTGTCAATTTTAGGACCTTTTGTGCCATTTAGGTTTTGACTTTTACTTGGCGAGCGAGAGCGAGCCGTTAGCTTAGGAGGAATCAGCCTTTGGCCGCGACATTTGTCTACCAAAAAATTTACAAATTTACCTTGAAGGGGGTAATTTTAATCCTTGATGGAGGGAGCCAAAACAAAAATATGAATATATATAAAAATAAAATAAAAAATAATAGAATATCAAATAAATAGATATATGAATATATTAATTAATTAATGATTTTATAAAATATATTATCCTCCTAATAGATGTATAATGCCACCGGGGCCCATCAAACTAACACAACACTGTTTAAGCCTTGTATGATAGTACAAACGCAATGTGTGTTGGTAATCGTACTAAACCTGATTATGTTGCTGATCTTATCCATTATGAGTTAAGAATAATCGTTGTGCCCTTAAACATTCGGTGGTGATAATCCCATATCAAACACATACCAACTAATTGAGTAAAAGTTATATGAATGTCTTGATATCACCAAATACTGTCAAAATGAAACATTATTTCTACTTATTTTCTATAACAAAGCTAATATGTTCACTAAGGTTAGATCTAAGAATATTATCAGTATTCCATATTTAGTCACACGTACAGTGCAAGAATCTTAACATATTTCAATTCATACACAAGTCGCACGATCCGTATTTCAGGATACCATACAGGGATTTCTACAAGTACCCCCATACAACTCGGGTTATAGAGATTTCATTTCATTCTCGCCCAGCCAAACATGAGTAATTAATATCTAGTATATCTCACAAATAAATGTGAGGTACTAAATGTATCTACACTCCTAGCCGGACTCGAACCTCCGACAGCCAGGACGAATGATCACTCTTTAATCCACTACACCACAGTGTGATAAAGGAAACTTTACCTTTTCCTATTTCTATTTAGGAGAAGGTAAATCCTACTTGGATAATATATTTCAATTCTTACACAAGTCGTACGATCCATATTCCAGGGTATCCGAGTAGCGTGGGGGAAACTTGTAAATATCCCTGTATGGTGTCCGGGCATATGGATCGTACTATTTATTGAAGGGAGCCTTTAACCGTGTTGATGTGAGAGTGCTTTCATTATGCTGACACAATTACGTAGCTGCATGCTCTATTGTAAAAATCTATCAGTTAATCCCGTTAATCCATAGATGACTATTACTGTACATATGATGCCAATGCCCAAACATAATAGCACATGCATATTAACTTGAATGGAATTGTCCAATTGCTGATTAATTGAAGAAATGTCGGTCCCTGTCAATGCATACTGATTAATATATTATGGTAGATAAACCATAACATTATGGCAATATCAGAGATAATCTAATTAATTATTTTCACTCCCAACACCAAACACCTTCCAATGAAACTAATTTACCATGTGATGCTCCCGGGATTCGAACCAGGGATACCACATACAGATATTTAACACTCTAACCATTACACCACAGAGACAGTTAAATGTTAAGTAGGACATGACTACGATTGCTATAAATGAATCGACTACTGGATAGTAATCTAATCATGTACTCAGACCCAATTGCATCTGAGGAGTAGAAAGCTTCACATCTGCTGGTTGCAGTTACTTGCCCCGTCCAATAGCGTAGAGGCTGTGTCCGAATACAAAGCTCGAGTGTGGTCATAACAGTGCCCAAAGCACGTCTCTGGCCAGAGATTAGCAATCATAACCGCACAGTTGTGACAAAATGGTACTGAAGCAATGTAGAGTTAGGTATATTATACTAATATATTGGGTTCATATATATTAAATGGTACTGAAGCAATGTAGAGTTAGCTATATTATACTAATATATTGGGTTCATATATATTAAATGGTACTGAAGCAATGTAGAGTTAGCTATATTATACTAATATATTTGGTTCATATATTAAATGGTACTGAAGCAATGTAGGGTTAGCTATATTATACTACTATATTTGGTTCATATATATTAATTAGTCCTGAGATTGAATGGCATTATGCAATTCTTTCAAAATTATTAATAAAATATCCAAAGTACCCACACTCTATGTGGGTCAGAAACTAGTTCCTAGACAACAAGAAGATTGCATTAGGATAGTCAACTCTACGTGGAACACAGCCCACACATTACGGGTGGGCTGAGTTATTTCTAATTATCTAAAAGCTTATGTTGAGACTTCCTGCGTACCCTACCCATGTTTCATCTCCATAATCCCATGGGTTTGGGGAAACACAAATATAAAGTATATATACTGTATATATATATATATATATATATATATATATATATATATATATATATATATATACCGGTATATATATATATATTATATATATACTGTATATATGAGGTTAAATTCATATAATCCATCAATTAACTTACAAATATACCTAATTAATTAAGTTAATTAAACTAATGAATGCATGTTTGACTCCAAGGATTCGAAACTAGGATACTCACACCGAAATTTCGCTATCAAGACAGTTAAAGGTTTATGCAAAAGCCTACGATCTATTATCCATTCTCGAATACTGGGTATCCATCTAAGCATGTACTGTACATATACCCCACTGCACTATGATAGCCTAATGTTTACACGAATGAAAGGGGTAATTTTAGCATGCTATATATTTGTTGTCCACCTTTAACATCCAAGAGTGAATGAAAAGTTGGATGGTTTATATACAGATGCACTGTGCACACAGTTATAGACCATCGTTCCCTTCTTTTATAATGTGATATCCTCCAAATGTGTCCATAGAAAATATACTTTTCGTTGGCCGGAGAATAATTTGTTTTCTAGAGAGGAAGTTTAACTATTTCAGGTGAATTTATCTTGTAGCCTCCTGTTTATCTTGTAGCCTCCTGTTTATCTTGTAGCCTCCTGTTTATCTTGTAGCCTCCTGTTTATCTTGTAGCCTCCTGTTTATCTTGTAGCCTCCTGTTTATCTTGTAGCCTCCTGTTTATCTTGTAGCCTCCTGTTCATCTTGTAGCCTCCTGTTTATCTTGTAGCCTCCTGTTTATCTTGTAGCCTCCTGTTTATTTTGTAGCCTCCTGTTTATCTTGTAGCCTCCTGTTTATTTTGTAGCCTCCTGTTTATCTTGTAGCCTCCTGTTTATCTTGTAGCCTCCTGTTTATCTTGTAGCCTCCTGTTTTCCTCTTGAGCGAGAGAACAAACACGTTAAGGGGGGTCACCTGCTTTTTTTCTCGTTCTCTCCTTTTCTCTCTTTTTCTGGGTTGTATCCATTCGGCCCCATTCAGCCTACTGTTTTAAGACGCTTATCCCCACCCAGGTGTCGATTTCTTCCTAGTGAGTGATAGCGATCCACATTGTATGAAGAAATCCGGCTTCTCCGGAGACATTTTTCTATCGAAAAATTTACAAATTTAGCTTGCTGTCAAAATAGAATATATATATATATATATATATATATATATATATATATATATACTGTATATATTCTGGCTCGCTACCGCCGCCTGGAAAATATTGACACCTGGATGGGGGTAAAAGTCTTAAAACAGTAGGCTGAATGGGGCCGAATGGATACAAGCCAAAGAAAGAGATAAAAGGAGAGAAGAAAAGCAGGTGACCCCCTTAAGGAAGAATCTATAGTGTTATTGGTAAATCATATCGTCCATAAGTAGCTAACCCGTGTTTTTTTTTTTTTTTTTTTTTTTTACTCATATGGCAAACTTTCCGGAGCGTACCCAACAACTTTGACATAAAACATAAAACCCGAATGTTCAAAACTTCTGAACAATCTGAACATGCATACAAAACTCAGACAGAAGAGTAAGCCAGACTGTTTCCCCGGAGCTGACAGACCGACAGACGGACAGACATCAGAGGCTCAAAGTCTCATACTTGTTGTGAAAAATTACTGAACTAAATATGAGCGTCCTTCCCAACACATATTGTATATCCACCAAGTTATGGGGCCCTCGCACAGTCAGGAGTGCGAGCTAGAGTCACTAGTATTAGGGGACAATTCCGACTCGTGAACATATTCGCGGTGAAAATCGATGACTCCTAGCGACTCATAGCGGTTCCAGTTAGACTCCCACTTGCTCGCGGTGAAAATCGATGACTCCTAGTGACTCTAGCGACTCTTAGTGACTCCTGTTAGACTCCCACTAGCTTGCACTCTTGACTGTGTGAGTGCCCCTTTAGTCAAGCCGTGGGTAGGAATATCCGCGCAATATTTGGATGAACATAGTACCAATGCAGTATACTGAAGAGGGAATTGAAGTAAAAAATGCAAGATTGGAATCCAAAGCGTCACATTTTTCCCTTGCCCCTCAACTTTCTCTTCATAATTGCTGAGGGGCACAGGGCCCTGGGTGGTGCTTTGGTTTCCCGGGCGTTTCCGCACCCTCCTCAGCTCCCCGCCATGGAGTGGCTTCGGTCACCCAGGCTTTATTGTGGTCGGCAGGGAGGGTTCTGTGGGGGCGCTCGGTTATGGCCTTGGAATTGCTCAGGGCCTTGGGGCTGTTTGGCCAGGCAGCTTGGGGAACAACAACAACAACAACAACTAGAAAAATAATGAATACATGCAAAAATCGCCCAAAAAGTGAACCATCTCCCCTTAATACAACTATATAAAATTAGCAGTGGCAATGTATGTGTGTCTATGTCTGTGGGGCCAATTAGATAAGCATGAGTGGGGCCAACTGTTCGAACCGCAACAACTCTGTAGGATAACTAACTTGTCGTCCTGGTTCATATTTCCCTCTCCAGTCATTCATCTTCATTTGGCCACACTGACTATTATGAATTCCAGCTCCTCCCTCTTCCCTTCCTGAATATTCCTGAAGCTGCATAATTTAATATTTCTTTTGTTATCTTCACTGTGTTTTTATTAAGTAGAAGTTATGGGCTTACGAGAGATGTGACGCTTTTCTTTCGTTGAGAATATCTACGTTAGGAAAATAGAGGACGTTATTAAAGACCCCACAGTGTCTACGCTTCTTAAATCCTCCACGGGGGAACTTTATTATTGTATGAAAAGTAGATATCACAGAAATACGAGCAACACTTCCTTTAGGAGAAAGAAAATACCAACGCAGACCAAAGTGTTCTGGAAACGCCTTCGACGTATATATAGTAGATATAATGTAACCTCTCATAACTTACAACATAAAACTTTGTTATCTTGAAAACCAACTTAGTTGTAAAGTTAATCTGTAGACATTGGTTGATTATCTGTTTGTCTGTTCATTCGTGAAAGTTCGTTTTCATATCCATTTGTCTGTCGACGACCTCTGCCCCCTCATCTCTCTCTCTCTCTCTCTCTCTCTCTCTCTCTCTCTCTCTCTCTTAAACAAACAACCAAAAAAATACCACTCACGCCCTACCTTCAAAACATCACGAGGATATTTTTTTACTCCCTACGAAAACACACGAAGCCTCATCCACCCTTCCCTTTGTCAACAATGTAAGCTATAGATAACCCACGACCCGGGCATTTAATTAATGAGAACCTGACTCATTACTAACTTAGTAGATCTCACTGGAGAGAGAGAGAGAGAGAGAGAGAGAGAGAGAGAGAGAGAGAGAGAGAGAGAGAGAGAGAGAGAGAGAGAGGGGGGGGGGTCAGGAATGATTTGTGAATGTGGCTGTGAGAGAACAATAGGCATTATGATATTGAAATTAAACGTTTGTGTTATATAGTTGATTGATATTCTAGAGAGGGGAAGATAACTAAGAGGGGAAGGGAGACTCCCTGCTTTACCAATGTTTAGTTAGATCTGTAAATTATATTCGTTAAATGTTTCCATTATTTTTATTCTCATTACTTGAGAGACAATTAAGTCCGTCGTGTTGTCGCCAATGTTCGGTCTTGTGGATATAATTTATTAATTTAGGTATTTACGACCACAAATGAAAAATGTGTATATTAATTAGTTATTATGGCATTATCATTTTGATAAAAACATAATATTTTGCAAACTAAAAAAATATGCAAAATAATAGAGTATAATTTTGTTGTCGCCATGTCGTTATGTTTTGTTCATTTATTCATAAAGTTACATTATTTGTAATTTCATTTCACACATGTGCAATACTTTGTCACATAGAGAGAGAGAGAGAAAGAGAGAGAGAGAGAGAGAGAGAGAGAGAGAGAGAGAGAGAGAGAGAGAGAGAGAGAGAGAGAGAGAGAGAGAGAGAGAGAGAGAGAGAGAGAGGAGAGATAGATAGATAGATAGATAGATAGATAGATAGATAGATAGATAGATAGATAGATAGATAGATAGATAGATAGATAGAGAGAGAGAGAGAGAGAGAGAGAGAGAGAGAGAGAGAGAGATTAAACTAGCTCAGATTACATACTATTTCCAATGCTTATACAATGATTGTTCATCCAATAAACTCATCTTAAACCTGATATAATTATTATGTCGTATTCTTACATAAGCTTCGGCATAGACTACAGTAGATCTGGACTTGACATGACAGTGGGACTTTGCAGTAAGGGACCCAGCATCGGAGAACGAACCCCCAAGTTCGAACCTCGAAACCGCGACAATATCACATTTTCGCTGTTTCGAGGTTCGAGCTTGGGGGTTCGTCCTCCTATTTTGGGTCCCTTACTGCAAAGTTCCTTTTTCGTGTCAAATCCAGATGTACTATAGTCTATGTCTTCGGTAAACATATATATTGAAAAAGGTTCCTTGTCTAAAAGACGCTACAATTATGTAAACCGTGAGAACAAAAATCTTCTAGATATGTTTATAAAATATGCCTCTTTAGTCTCCCGTTAAATACCAGCAGGCTATATGAGCTTTAACAAGGTTGGGCAAGGTATTCCATACCATAGGCCCTAGTACTTTCAGAGAATTTTGCCCACAGTCGGTTCCAGCTGTAGGAACATAACGATCATTCTACTGTGTTGTTATTTGTTTTGTTTTTCGAAAGTCATAGTACAACCAAATAATATGCCATTTTTTCTTACGTTATTACTCGGAGTGCTGTTGGTATTGCCGATGCGAATTACAGTATCCCTATGTATATTCTTAATTAGCTGCCTAGATCCTATAAATATACATTGTGTGTTGTCAGAATTTTGCCTTAACCCTCTATTCCCATACTATTGTTTGGCTCTACATGCTGTTTCTCCAGCTCTTCCAAGCATATGACTAATGGTTGATATATGAAGAAAACAAATTATATCAATATTGTATTACATTTCTTCTTGTGCCCACCACTGCAATATGTTCCACAATTTGAATGCGATTTACAGCCTAATAAAGCTTATATTTGGTTATGACAAATAGGTTTGGTTAGCTTAATGTTATGTAATGTAATGTTGTGTTAGGTTTGGTAAGGTTACCGTAAAGATTAACGATCATTTTTGGCTCTGGCCTCTGTTTTTAGCAGTTTAGATGCGTGGCTTGTAACTCTAATTATTGTTTTTCTTTATAATAAATTAAAGGGATTCCGATTTCCATATCGCATTTATGAATATGACTCAAACCATAAATTCAACTAACCGTATTACGGCCTAATAATATTGCACGTGCTGCAAACAACTTTGTCTAACTGAGAACGCTCCTACTATTGGGAATTTTGTAACGAAATCTTATATATAATTTCAACATTCAAGATAATGGACTATATTTTAAAATACAAAATGAATCTCCTTCGATCCCGAAATATATAAAAGTTTGATGATAGATAAAATACACAAAATACATTAGTTGAAAGAATTAATATAACAATATAACTGACCGTTTGTTTGGTCTATTAATTATTGTATTCATATATTTGTTTAGTGTCCTCGCTAGACCTCCATCAATCTTAGAAAAACACCCCCTAGACCCCCCGTCAAGATAAATGTGTACTATGTCCTGGCCGAAGGCCAGTTCCTCTTAATATTGCAGGCTCGCTATCGCTCGCCAGGAAATAATCGACACCTAAATGGCACGAAAGGTATTAAAATTAACAAAATGGGGCGAAAGGTGTTAAAATCGCCAATCTAATAAGGCGAACGTCTTATAATCTCAAAACTAGTGGGGCTAAACATTAGGGAGAAGGGGGTCCAGAAAAACGGTCTGCCTCCCCTTAATGTCCGACACCTTAGTCCCTGAAGGAATAACACACCTCCAATTCCAAGTAGTGTTGTCCTCTCTTAGATAATTATATATAATCAACCCTCTCTCCAGCTCATCATAGTTCAAAGGGTTGGCTACTTAAGTCCGAGCACATCAGCAATGGATCAGTCTGACTTAGAGACTTTCTACTCGTGCTATGGATGAGTTACTGTAGGTGTCTGGCTATATATATATAGATCATTATCAGAACGTCAGTGGGTGGGCTAGGGCACCGTAGCTTCCATATGAGTAGGAACAGAAGAGAAATAACTCCATGAAACAACATTTGTATTCACAAATTTTCGGTCTGCAATAGCGAGCATCTTCAGGCGAACAGTTTGATCTTAAAAATAAATGAAAATAGCTGTACAATTTACATCGTCCAATGAATCCAATCATCCAATATTTAAACAAAAATTTAATAAAAGTTAATTATTGTGTATATACGTAACTGGTCGCGAAATCAAAAGAACTACGCACACCAAGAGCCTAAGTATCTAAAACCTAAATTAATAATAGAAGTTATCAATACTCTTCAAATAATATACAAAAGATAAGGACGTCAAAGTAAGAAAGACAAAGCTAAACACTGTAGGTCGGGGTGTGGGTAGCTTTGTCTGTCTTACTTGGGCTTGCTTATCTTTTATATATTATTTGCAGATAGATTGGTGATAACTTCTATTATTAATTTAGGTTTTAGACAAAATGTAAGCAGTGGAACCCATTTGGCTTACTGAATGGCTTAGACACGGAGAGAGTTGGTGTAGAATATAGACACGGAGAGAGTTGGTGTAGAATATAGACACGGAGAGAGTTGGTGTAGAATATAGAAAGACAATAAAGAGGGGCGTTTGGAAGACAGGGGATAGTTTTCAAATGAGAGGGGAAAATTGGTTATACAGTAAAATAGTTGTATGAAAGTGGCGCATCTACAGATGATGACCTAGGGCATAGCAGCTTTCATATATGAAGGGTAAGGAGGAAACGGGCTCTTGGAAACATCTTGTGTATTCATTTTCAAATTTTCAACTAACATCTCGCAGGTCAGATGAAGTTAGTGCTGACATCATAGATTGGCAGTTCCAATTGCATAACATGGCACCAATTGTGCCCCCCACTTTCAGAGGGCTAGTTAGAATTATCCTCATCCAAAGCCTAAGAACTCCAGCCAAACACATTTGAATTGATATTGATGACTATCCGCAGCCACCAATAAAGGACACTGAGAGAGACAACCGGAGAGCCGACAGCAAAACCTTTTTGATTAAAGGGCCAGAGCATGAATGAGTGCCAAGAGATCTGAGTGATATCCTCAAGTCCAGTTCCCTCAGAAACCAGCTTACACAGTTTTTGCCAATAAATGGCAGGATCCTTTGTATGTAAACATTTTCAGGTATCATGAAGTCATCCTACATGTACCGGGGAATACTGAGGTTTTAAGGAGAAAGACAGTTTGATCCAATGTGACAAAGTGGAAAGCAAAAGGAAGAACCATGAAGAGGCAGACACAAAATTTGTGTCTGCATGCCTTATCTGGTAGCTGTGAGGATGGCAACAGAGTGGTCAGGGCATCCGACATAGATATTACAGTGCTACTGTTGTATCACTGCCATAAATGTCCGTCAAAGCTGTGGTTAGATGTTGGAATTGCTTAAAAGAACAATTGTGTTACATCAGCGTCACTGCAATCAATATATCAGTAGCCTGGACCAGCTATTTGTGCTGTGTTTCCAACCTTCCATGCAATCACAGGATCACACTGTACGTTGTCCTTTTGTGCAAAAAAGACAAGGCCAGATCTTACAAAACTCTAGACAAACAACGTGACTACCAAAATGCTTTCAGAGTCATGGCCCGGAGCACGGAATCTTCTTTTACCACCAAAGCAACTTTTCTGAAGGTCACAGTCACTATGTATGGAGCTAAGGATAGTGCAAATATTTGCCTGAACAAATAGAAGTTAGTGAGGACATACGGACCAAAGGGAATGTAAGGAGGTATGCATGCATGTGGACTACCACCTTGTGAAGATGAGGTCAGTACTAACATAAAGGGTGCATCGTTTGTCGCCAACATGTGGGCCATAATAGATCAAAATCACATATAGCAGCATCACACTGAAGACAATAGCTGGCAGTTAGTTGAAAACCATTACACACATGTTTGGTTCGAAAGGGAGCAAGTCCCTGTAGGTATCATCGCAGAAGATGATGAAATAGAGACAATAGACAAAGAAGTGGAGAATACCATGGAAATTGCATCCACCCTGGGTGAGATGAGATATGTCTTTGGGAGGGAAGAGGGAAGGGATCATAAGCCCATAGGCTTCTACCCCCGGGCCAATGCCCCCACCGTCCGCAGCCCCACTTGCAATGCCATCCAATCGGGCAATCACGCCAGCACCTAGAAGGAAAAGTACGAAAGGAAAGAAACACACAGACATATCATGTACTTACCATTGGTGAGTTGTTCCCCCAGAGGAATGAGAAGCGGCACCAGGACATTAACAGCCATCTTCAAACACAGCAACCCTGGGGAAAATAGAAGAAAACGATTGTACATTTGAACCAATTTTGGTGATAACACAGCACGATGTAAAGTCAATTTTGATACTGTGCCAAAAACCTTGCCGATATTTTGCTTGAAGTATTGAAATGGATATTTACCTAACACACTACAATGTGAACCATTTAGTTACTAGAAACACAAGCAGTATGCCAAGTAATAGTAGGCCTAATAGTGAATTATAATTCACAAGTATCATTCTTGACAAACCTCTAATTTTGACTACATTTAATTACAGAAAAGTATTACTAACTTATTTGAATATCTTTAATTATAGCAATGGATGAATGTTAGATACCTTTTTACATGTAGTATTGGAAAACAAAAATTAGCGATAACCATTTATCGAAGATCTTGTAAATTCCAGTGGAGAGAACACGGATGTTATAATCCTGCCACCGAACAACAAAAGTCAATTGTAGAATAGTGACTGAAAACAACTAAGTACCGACAAGATCAAATGTTTCTGCTTCAGTTTCATATATAGGTAGTCGGTGAAGTATGAGTTCAATAATACAGTTCGTCATTCTATGTATAGTAAATATTATTGCATTGTTAGAGGAACACAATCAACTAAATAATATATATTGATATAATATCCTAATATGGTTAACTGGTGAATGTGTTTTCGCAGGTTAATCATTTTGGTAGTTAGGAAACAACATCTCTGTCACCAGGAAAACTATATGAAATTGTATATGAAGTAATTTGAAGTTTTTGTTATTTGTAGTTGTCTCATTATGTGTTTTGACTGTAGATAATAGTAAATATACCCCTTACTCATTTAAATCAGATATCCTTCTCTAAATTGCTATATCCAGTCTATATCCAGGGAAGGGTGTTACACAAGATCAATGTATTCTACTTGAATATGAGATGCTAGATCTGAGATTAACAAAATTATGTAATACTATTAAACTAATAAGATTCATATTAGTGAAAAGGTATATAGATTACAGTCTTCCTTACTTGTTGGAGGAGGTGTAACCAAAACGATGTTGCTTTTCATACTGAGGCAGTATTTCATGGTTTTATGCTAGGGCGTGACTTGTCGGTGAAGGGAAGAAGGACGGTATTGATTATCTGCCACACTTCCATTTAATACAAGTGCAACTATTTCCTGGGTCCTATCAGTTAGTATTGATTTCGTACACATATATCTACTATATCATTATTACCCTGTATGTAATAAATGTATTTACGTGTGTTAATTAAGGCACAATTTTTGTGAACATAGTAATGAGAAGAATCACATTTTTGTAATTACATAATTGTTTTAGTAATGATTACGCTTTAACACGCACATTGTGACACGCTGATTATAATAATAACAATTATATAATATGTATTAGGTGTTTCATAAATTTGTGTTTTTTGCTAAAAACTCTACCTTGGATGATTCCGGCCCTGATAAGCCCTCTCTGGGCTTAATACTAAGATGGCATACAGACTGGATGTTGTTCCTCCTGTTGTACTCAAACACTGATCTTCCGTGCTGACTCAATGCCTAGGCAAACTCTTTTGTCTCTGCCTTTCCTCTAACGTCTGTCCTTCTTACTGAAAGTTTGCTCTTATTCAATCTGTCCCAAAGATGGGTGACCGCTCTCAAACCACCAACTATCGTCCAATTGCTCTCATATCTTGCATCTCTAAAGTTTTTGAATCTCTTCTTAACTCGAAATTACTTAAGCATATATCTTCCCATATTCTACTTTCAGATCGCCAGTATGATTTCCTCTACTTGTGATCTTCTTGCTTATCTTACTTACTCGTGGTCATCCTCTTTTTATGACTTCGGTGAGACTTTTTCTATTGCGCTAGACATATCGAGAGCTTTCGATAGAGTCTGGCATAAATATCTAATTTCCAAAACTACCCTCCTAGTGTTTCAATCCCTCTGTCTGTGCCTTTGCCTTCAATTTCCTTCCATACCGCTCCATAGCAGCAATTGTTGATGACCATCGCTCACTTCCTCATTATATCAATCCTTTGTTCCTCATGGTTCTGTCTTGTCTCCAATTCGCTTTCAAATATTTATTATCCACTAATATGCTGACGGCTCCACTTTACACTACTAATATGGTGACGGCTCCACTTTACACTACTAATATGCTGACGGCTCCACTTTACACTACTAATATGCTGACGGCTCCACTTTACACTACTAATATGGTGACGGCTCCACTTTACACTACTAATATGCTGACGGCTCCACTTTACACTACTAATATGGTGACGGCTCCACTTTACACTACTAATATGCTGACGGCTCCACTTTACACTACTAATATGCTGACGGCTCCACTTTACACTACTAATATGCTGACGGCTCCACTTTACACTACTAATATGCTGACGGCTCCACTTTACACTACTAATATGCTGACGGCTCCACTTTACACTACTAATATGCTGACGGCTCCACTTTACACTACTAATATGCTGACGGCTCCACTTTACACTACTCAACTAGTTTTCCACATCAATCCAACCAGCAAACTCTCCATAACTCACGTGTCAGGGCCATAGAATGCCTGTCTTCTGATCTATCAATTATTTATGATTGAGGCAGAACAAATCTTGTTTTCATCGCCTCTAATACACAATTTCTCCCTCCATCTATCCATCGCAATCTTCAGCGAGACTATCAATTATTCAACAGAACATAAATCAACCTTTCATCTTCTCTCAATTTTCTAGGTGTATCTTTTTCGTCCAATCTTTCTTGGAAAGATCATATTATCACTCTTCCTAAAACGGCTTCCCAAAAGTTGGGTGTACTTCACCACCAGCACACAGCTTCCTGCTCTGTACAGTGTGCCCATGTATCGAGTATTGTTCGCATGTGTGGGGAGGTTCCACCCATACTGCACTTCTTGAAAGGGTAGAGTCAAAAGCATTTTGTCTTATCAGCTTGCCTCCTACTAATTCCCTACAATCTCTCTTTCCACGCCGCAATGTTGCATCTCTCTCTCTCTCTCTTCTACTGCTACTATATTAATCAGTGTTCTTCAGAGCTATATTAGTGTATACCTCCTCCGTTGCGGTGGGGGGCACCTGCTTTTCAACACACTCCCACCCCTACTGTCCAACTCTCTAATCCAAGATTGAATCGATTTTCCCAGTCTTTCTTCTACTTAAACAAGCAAGCTTTGGAAATTTCTCCCTTTAGCTGTCCTTCTTTCATCTTATGACTTAAACTGCTTCAATCTCCGTGTATCCAGACATTTTGAGTCTAACATACCTTGAATTTGTCTCTGTCACTCATACAACTTTGGGGAACACACTTGTTACGGCAGCTTTGCGTTTTGTATCCTTAATTCACATAGAATAGCAGGATAATACCTGGGCATATTTTTACCTATAGCACCTCCCGTACTTAAAGGGTTAACTCTGTATGTATTCGGTAATGTTTGTTTCTTATTTTGATTTTACATATCCTTATGTGATTTTATTCAGCTAAGGCAAATCTGCAACAGTTAAAGTGGTAATTGAATTCGTTCTTTTAATATTAATGACATCCTTACCAAACTGCAAATATCGCCTAATGGTTACCAAAACAAAGTGTAGGATATAGTATTAGGCACAGAATATAGGGTTAGGCAATGCCAGAAAAAGTAAGATTTAGGTCTAAACAAGCTTTGTTATATTGTTGTATGCTTTGTGAAATATGGTTAATACAAAGGTTAACTTAGGAGAGGATAAGTTAGCTTTAGATGTCAGTGAAGAAGGCTTAATATTACGTGCGGAGTTGTTGACAAATGCCCCGTTGCATAAATGGCCGAAATTCCTATTTTCGAACAAACTTCAAATAATGTAATGAAAAGTCTAATATCCGCTGGTGTATTGGGTAAGTAGTAAAGCAAATATTGGCTGTCGTCATAAATCATGTTGTGTAAACGTTTCTGGAGAGTTTATTGATGCCATTACTCATTCATGGCATTGGTGCTGGATTATCTTGGTTCAGTAATTATTAAACCATTTACTTATATATTGACGATTGCTGATGTACGTATAAGACAATAAATATTTTCTATCAAATGTGTTTTCGATCAATATAAACTTCAGTTAGTTTATTGACTATCTATAGGAGAGAGAGAGAGAGAGAGAGAAAGAGAGAGAGAGAGAAAGAGAAAGAGAGAGAGAGAGATAGAGAAAGAGAGGCATCAATGTGGTGATGAGAGAAAGAGCGACGTTATAATATTTAGAAATGTTATATTAGTACGCAGTTTTACACATTTCTGACAATACACATACACACAAGAACACGCATAGCAATAAGTGCTAGTATTTGTATACAGATTATATATATAGAATTTACTATAAATATTATAAGTGTCCATGTATGTACAAAGAAAACAGGTTCAGCTTAACACTCAGGCCGCGGGGCCCATCATATGTCGGGTGAGAGAACCATGGCTACCCCTGCAGGTCCCGACAATATCCGGGCGGGATTTTGAGCACATTATCGGCTCTGCGAGAGAGTCCAAGCGTTGGGAGGATGATAGGCGGGCTCTGACCACTCGGCACGGACCGAGTGCCGCGACTGACGTAATCTCTGCACCATTCCACACCCCAGGCCTCGCGAGACCGAAAAAAAACTTGGGAATTTACCGTATTTTAGGGTTTTTGCCCTCGTGTTGCGCAATTGTTGCAAGAGAACCCGTGGTCGTATAAGGATGATCGAGGTGTCATTGGAAAGCTCTATTATCGCCATTTCACGGATACATCATTGTATTACGCTTTGGCTCTTGTTTATGTATGAAAAAGAGCATGGAATGAAGCTTGTTTAGGGTAAATATGCCCACCTGCCAGGTAGTAGAAGTTACAAACATCCCCGTTTGACAGGGGTTAAGGGAATTTTATTAGTTAAATTAATTATTTGTATTTATTCTCCTTGTGTATTTTCTGTTTAGTGTCTTCCCTAAGCTTTCATCAAGCTAATAGGAATGCCCCCAAACCCCCCCTTCGAAATATGTGTGTAGATTTTTAGTAGAAAAATGCCCCACCCAAGGGTCGGGTCCTCCTAAAATGCAGGCTCGCTATCGCTCGTTAGAAATAATCGACACCTACATTTTTTTATTTTTCTATATTCCAAGTACTCTCTCTCGGGCATAGACTGAGAGCCTGTACATTCCACCGCTCAACGCGGTGAAGCCCGTGAGGTCTTGTTCCAGTCTGGGGAGTGAGACATGTGAAGCATCCATCATGGCTCGAAGCAGCTCCATCTCTGAAGTGCTTCACCGTCTCACCCTCCAGACTCAGACCCTCACTCTCAGAACGCCACCTATTGAGCAGTGAACTCACTAGGCATTGTCCCCCTGTAACATATTTTGAATATGGGAATATTCATACAGTGTTATTTAATCAGGGAACAATGAGGGTATTTTTTTGGCATTTCAGTGGGCTTTGTGGTAATGCACTGATACTAGATACAGCGCAAATTCAATCCCAATAATATCTTCCCATTGACATATCGGGATTTGAACCCAGGTCCATTGGATTACTAATCCAGTGGCATGACCACTCCACCACACCTCCCCTTTGTCTTAAAATTGATGAAGAAATGGGGCAAAACGTCTTAAAACTGCCAAATTAATGGGACGAATGTCTTAAAATATACAAATTGAGGGGGCTATAATTTAACATGAGGAAGAAGGGGGTCTAGACAAAAATCTTAAGAAATATTGGTGACTTAAGTACCAAAGGATGATATTGTGGGGTATATAAGGGAGCCAGTAATGACGATCAGTCCGCGTGCTTTTGGTTGTAAGTTTATGGTCGTTTTAGCTATGCCATTTTTCGCACGGGCAATTCGTGTCTTTTCATTTTCGATGTTCTTGCCGAACCTCTCATTAGTCTAACTTAGCTTATCCCTAGCCAAACGTAGTAAAATGTATCCTTAATAGTGTTTTGTTTATCCTTGGAGCCTCTGGTAGGAGGATTATCCAGTCTGACAAAGACAGGCCATTGCACAATTGCCAGGAAAGCACATGTAATTTCCGCCCAAATATAATATACAGTCGCGATTTCAAACTCAACAAATAGAGGAAAGAAAAACAAAGATAAAACAAAAAAGGTCCGTGTACCTAAAGGCATCCTCCATTCATAAAATGTTTGTAACAATTGGACTTAAAATGTTGTAGATTGTCAATTTGCGGGAAGCAACTCCAAGGAAGTGAATTCCAGATATTGGAAGTTCAGGTATCAGTTAAGGAATTAATGATATGGAGAGTTAATTCAAACCGATGTGCTTCAAAAATATTTAGAGAACAATAATGGCTGCAACTGTACACTACACTTACTCTTTAATCTTATTTTCTGAGGACCGGAAATTTAGTTGTCTGACAAATACGCTCACCATTCCACCACATATGAACTTAATCTATCTTAGTCAAGGCCAATATCGTCTAGCAGAAGCTAATCTTATCATAGATAAACCAACAAAACTGTCTTATCATTACCTTAACACCTTACGAGCGGCCTAGGCGGTAATTTATATGTACTGCTCAGCGGAGTGTTTTTACCCTAAATAGGATTGTTTATGTGATCATTTTCATGCCTAAATAAGACCCAGAGCGTAATACAATATCTATCCCTGAAAGGGCATAAACAGAGCTTTCCAATGACACCCCAACCATCCTTGTACGACCACTGGTTTTCTTGCAACGATCGCGCAACACGAGTGCAAAAACCATGTAATTAGGTACATTCCCTACATAATTCCCTGTGTAGCGAGTGTGAGGGGGGATGGAAGGGTGGTTTTCACTTCAGTTGGCCCACCGCGGTGGTGGGCGGCGGTCATAGCCTTACTACGCTCCTCACACCGCTCGGCTCTCTCTCTCTGCAACATTACGTGCTGAAAATGGCACATGACATAAGTTCTGAACCGCCACTTATTCCAAATTTATTTCACACGACATAAGTTGCGCGCCGCCAAAGAAGGGTTAATCTAAGTTACCGTACTCCATGTTGATCCTTATTTCAATTTAACGTAAATTTACCTTACTATAATCTAATGTTATTCCTTTCTGTACCGGCGACGTTCTTTTTAGTTTATTCTAGCTATATTTAGCCTCCGTGATTCAGTCTCACCCCCTAGACTAATACAAGGTAATGTACATCACAAATTCCATCCCAATAAAATCTTCTCATTGCCATATCGGGATTCAAACCCGGGTCCATTGGATTACCAGTCTAGTGGCAAGACCACTCCAAGAGTGATGTGGGTGTGGGTAACAGATAGGTAAAGAAGAAGAACATAGTTAATATAAACAAATTGGAAATATTCTTATTGCAATCTACTGTCGTCTTTGTAACTGGTTGAGAACTGAAGTACTGGTTGAGTTGACCGGTCACCTTTCCAGCATAATACAAGTTCGTTGGTTGCATCTTGGCTGGATCCCCCTTCAGAAAAAATATAGCCTACAAACACCAAGTTCTGGCGGAGTGCTGAACCAACAGAAACAAACAATGCAGGACTTGACTCAGGCGTGTGTACAAGCTAACCTATTTATTTTGTGCTATACATTATATACTGCAGGTCTGACCAAGCCGGTGCCGGTGTTGATTTTAGCAACAGTAATTCGGTTATGGGTATACGAATGGAATATAATATTGTTTGTATGTTTGTCTGCCATCGGCTTTTACTTGATACAGTTTTTGTTTTTAATTGATTATGCTTTCACTTTCAATATTTGAACAATGCAAAATGTTGTTTTTAGCTGGTTAATTCACTCACTCTCACTTTCTCTGTCTCTCTCTCTTGCAATTGCATAATGAATATAAGCTTAGAGTAGGATAGTTTAGTATCATGCATAAAGTATTTGATTACGTTATAAATGACCAGATTAGGTAAATAATTCAGGGATAGAACAAACTAGTTAAGATTGGTAAAATTGTGATTGAATTCACTGCGAATCAATATAACACAAACATTTACGTGCCGAGTACCTGGCTTTATCTCAGGCTGCTTACAGTACTTAGAAGGCAAGGACGTCACTTCATGGATACCCATAATGGTGATTATATGGGTAATGACATAAACATAATACGTACAGGGGTAAATGGCAACGAAACGATAAATAACGTATGTATAGATACGGAGATAGTAGAACATGTGGAGAAAACATATGATTAAGCATGTTGGGGAAATGTAAATGATTTAAGTATTATCCTCTTGAGGATTATGACTCTCCTTTCTCTGAAATCTCCATATAAGGTGACTTCAATGTTCACCACCGCCAACGGGTCTCACTTCATTTCAGTGGCAAACATAGTGGACAAGCTTACATCTGTTCTATCCTAAATGACCTAGAGTAGTTAGTTCAGCAACCTACTAGTATCCCTGACCACCTTGGAGATCGGCCCAACATCCTTGACTTATCAACTCTGCGTAAGCAGAGTAGTATCGCCCCCCGTATAGTGGTAAATGCCGGCCGAAATGTCTGTCTGTCTGTCTGTCCGTCCGAGAACTCCTCCTAGACCGTTTGACGGATTTTCACCAAACTTCACACGAACCTTCGGTGCGTGAATTCGACGGTAATTAAAAACAGATTTTTTGAATTTGTGCAATAGTTATGATCTTAGGTCCAAAAAATGGTTTTGCCCTCCCCTTAACCATCTTCTCTTCAGGACCCCTACCTCCCACCCTGTACCTATTCCCTGTGTGTGTGCCCCATAGGGGCACTCACAGAAAGCAACACATCATACACATGTATCAGATGTGATGATAATGGTGAGACGTCTGTCTGTCTGTCCGATAACTCCTCCTAGACCGTTCGACGGAATTTCACACGAACATTCGGTGCGCGAATGCGACCGTAATTAAAAAAAAAAATTTGAATTTGTGCAATAGTTATGATTTCAGGTCCAAAATATGGTTCCCCCCCATCCCCAGCGCGCTACCCCCCCAGCAATGATGGCGTTGCCCCTATGGGGCGAAAATAACTTGCCCGCATTTGTTAAGTTAAGTTAGTTTAGTTGACATTAGAAGTGATGGTAGTAATAGTGGGGATGATAGTGGTAGTAGTGATGATGGTGATAATAGTAGTGATGATGGTGATAATAGTAGTGATGATGGTTGTAGTTGTAGGGATGATAATGACAGTAGTGATGATGATGACAGTAGTAGATATGATGGTGAAAGTACTAGTAGTAGTTATAATGGTCATACTAGTAGTGATGTTGGTGACAAGTAATGATGACAGTCTCGTTTCTCGTTTTTTTGGTAGATTTATTTAAGGGGAGAAGGATACCAGGCCCCCCGCCCCCGATCCCCTTTAGCCGACTTCTACGTCTCGCCGGAGAAAAGCGGTGGTGGAAATTTCTCACCCCTCCACCACAGAGGAGGCTACCTGCACCAGAAAGTGGCGGGCGTTGGGGTCGCCGCATCCCTACGCCATTTGAAAAAATTAGAGATGCAGAAGGAGAAAAAGATAGAAGGGGCTATGGGAAGTAGAGGACACCAATCCTCACTCTGACAAAGGGTCAGCCCACCACATCATCTTGCTCTGTTTTGAGTCGGCTACCCCCAAAATGGGGATTGGGCCTGAGCATATAGATAGATATAGATAGATAGAATGATGACAGTTGTAGTGATATATGGTAGTGACAATGGTGACAGTATTATTGATGATGGTGAAAGTTGTAGTGATGACAGTTGTAGTGATGATGGTAAGAGTAGTAGTGATGACTATAATAATAATAGTGATGATGATAGTGACTAATAGTGATGATGGTAAACTATCGCAGAGTTGGGTATGCCGCTTTGATTTTGGGCGAAACGGCACGTCTGCTTTATTTCTAACCTCTAATCCTTCCGCTTACACTGTAAATCTATTCTTACCATTGGGCTCATTCTATCATTACCTTATCTCTGTCTTATTTATCAACTCTGCGTAAGGAGAGTGGTATCGCCCTCCATATAGTGGTACATGCCGGCCTAAATGTCTGTCTGTCTGTCCGTCCGAGAACTCCTCCTAGACCGTTTGACGGATTTTCACCAAACTTCACACGAACCTTCGGTGCGTGAATTCGACGGTAATTAAAGAATTTGTTTTTGAATTTGTGCAATAGTTATGATCTTAGGTCCAAAACAACAAAATTGCCCCCCCCCCCCTCCTCTCAGGACCCCCACCCCCCACCATGCACCTATTCCCAAGCAATGATGATGGCATTCTGTGTGTGTGTGCCCCATAGGGGCACACTCACACAGAACGCCATCATTCAGGAGGCGAAAACAAACTTGCCCGCATTTGTTAGGTTAACCCTATTAGGTGCAGGGCGGGCCAATTTAGATCCTCCCAGTTTTACTCCATTAGCTTGGAGATTTTAAGATGTTTCATCTCATTAGTTTGGCGATTATATGATGGTTCAACCCCATAAGGTGTCGATGTTTTCTGGGCGAGCGACAGCGAGCCTTCAATTTGGGAGAAACCGGCCTTTGGCCGGTAATTTGTTCTACCGAAAAATGTACACATTTAGCTTGAAGCGGGTCTGGGGGACGATATTTTTTAGTTTGAAGAGGGTCTGGAGAGGAGTTTTTTAAAGTCTGGGGGGTAAACTAAAAATACATTGCTCGGAAATGGTAAACACAATTTAAACCCTCCATAATTAAACACAATACCAAAATAACCCCCCAGACGTTGCACCAGATAGTGTTAAGTTAGTTTAGTTGACATTAGAATTGATGGTAGCAATAGTGGGGATAATGTTGATAGTAGAGATGATGGTGATAATAGCAGTGATGATGGTTGTAGATTTAGTGATAATGATAACAGTAGTGATGATTATAACAGTGGTGAGAGTAGTAGTGATGATTGTAAGATGCTGGTGATGATAGTAATGGTGATGATGAGAGTAGTATTGATTTTTTTTTTTTTTTTTTTTAAGAGACAATGAACGGAGGAAGGAAAAACACAGATAAAACAAAAAGGTCCATGTGCCTAAAGGCATCCTCCATTCATAAAATGTTTGTAACAACTGGATTTAAACATTTGTTGATTGTAAGTTTGTGGAAAGCAATTCGAGGGAAGTGAATTCCAAAGAGTAGTAGCTCTGGGGATAAATGAATTCTGATAAGCAGAAGTTCTGCATTGTGGAGGAGAAAGTGTAAATTCATGGGCGCTCTCAGCTGCCCTAGTTCTACGGGGAAAGATGTGGAGAGGCGGCACAATTGAAGCAAGTTCCTCGGAACAATTGCTGTGAAAATATCTGTAGAATAATGCAAGGGATGCAACGTTTCTTCGTATGGCTAATGTAGGAAGGTCCTGTGTGATTGCAGGGTTATTGATTAATCTAATAGCTTTATTTTGAATTTTGTCCAACTGCCTCAATGCAACCACTCCACTTCCACCCCACAGAGGTGAACAGTAATCCATCTGAGAGCGCACATGACTTTTATATATTACGGCCAACTGCTCGTCAGTGAAGAATTCTCGAACTCTGTACAGGAGTCCCAGTTTTTTAGAGGCATTCTTAGCAATGCTTCTAACATAATGTGTCCAGCTCAAGTTAGTAGTTAATGTTACACCGAGAATGTCAATACTAGGGGAAGTGGGAATATTTACATCATTAAAAAATATATGGGAGTCAGTGAGATTCTGTCGGTTAGAAAATTGAATGTACTTGGTTTTCTGTGCATTAAAGGAAACTAGATTCTCTTGTCCCCATTCATTAATTCTAGAAAGGTCCTGGTTCAGAGAAATTGCAGTGTTTATTTTTGAATTTATAAGATCGGGTTGGGTGAAAGAATTGGTAAATGTGAAGGAACTGTGGAGTGTTGAGTCATCTGCGTAGGAATGTATTGGATTATGAGTGGTAGATATGAGATCATTGATATGAATGAGGAACAGAGTTGGGGCCAAAACTGATCCCTGGGGAACACCAGCATTTATTGAGTGAAATTGAGAATAAAGGCCATCTACCATTACACGTATTTTTCTGTTATGAAGATAAGAAGAAATTAGTGGAACTAATGATGCAAGGCCGTAGTGTGACATCTTCGACAATAAGGATTGATGCCAGACTCTATCAAATGCCTTTGATATATCCAGTGCTATTGTATGTGTTTCACCATGTTGGTCTGTAGCTTGGTTGATTTGATGCGTAAGAAGGCAAAGAATGTCTGCAGTTGATCGACATCGTCTAAAACCATATTGCCTATCACTGATTAATTTATTATTCTCCAGATGCTTAATTATGTGATTATTTAATATAATTTCAAAAACTTTGCCAAGAGTGGAAGTTATAGCTATTGGTCTGTAGTTTGATGGATCAGAAGAGGCACCTTTTTTAGGAACTGGATGGATGTTTGCTTCTTTCCAGGGTACTGGGAAGCATGAGGTATGAGTACACAGACGGAAAAATTTTGCCAATACAGGAGCGAGCACCAAGGAGCAATTCTTAAGTACTATTGGAGGAATTTCATCTGGACCAGGAGCCTTATCTACTGAGAGATTCTGCAAAATAGTTTTGACATGTCTGGTGTGGATCTTAAGTGAGGGAATTTCAGGTGAATTAAAATTAAGTACAGGGACATCTTGATTTATTTCATCTAAGGTTGAGTTGGTGGAGAAAATATCTGCAAGAAGGTTAGCTTTACCTCGTGGGTCACTTACAAGATTGCCAGTCGGAGATTTTAATGGTGGAATGGATGAAGCAGTAGTGAAGTTGGATTTGAATGAGTTAAGAGTAGACCAAAATATTTTGTTATCATTTGGATTATTTAGAAGTTTATTTGCCTGCTTATGGAGAAAGTTTGATTTAGTTAGGTTTAATACAGTTTTGGCATGATTTCTGATGTTTCTAAAGTAATTAAAGGCTTCATGTGTTTTTGATCTTGTGTATGCATTGTAGGCTATTGCTTTTTGTTCAGTTACTCTAGCACAATTATGGTCAAACCATTTAGGTGAATTAGATCTTTTACTGTACTTTTGATGAGGAATAAAAGTTTCCATTCCAATTTTTACAAAATCTTGTATGTGGCTCAAGGTGGAGTGTGCATCATTAGAAAAGAAAGAGGTCCAGGGAATATCAATAAAGAAACCTTGAAGACCCTCCCAGTCTGCCCTATCGTAATGCCATTTAGTCACCAAAACAGGTTCAGAGTGGGAAGGTGTGGTAGGTGATACACAGGTGGCCTGTATCAGACAGTGATCAGAAGATCCAAGTGGGGACCTCACTGTAACATCATAATTTTCTGAATTGGTTGTTAAAAATAAGTCCAGTAGGTGGGAATTATGATTAGGATTATCTGGTACACGGGTGGGTTGGTTGACTAGTTGAATGAGATTAAATGAGTCTGCAAATAGCTCACATTCAAGACCAGCATCATCAGTCCTGGCTGAATGAGTGAGCCATTCAACATTATGGACATTAAAATCACCCAACACAGTGATTTCAGAAGAAGCATTTAAGTTGAGGACACTGAGTTGTGAGGACAGAGAATCAAAAAGACTTTGCTCTGGAGGAGTATTTGGGGAACGGTAGATGCAACATATGTATTTAAATTTACCAGTAGAAATTAATTTGTATATAGAATAATCAAAATAGGGACAATTGAAACTAGTAACCTCCTCCAGGGCAATTTCAGATTTTGCGAAGCAACATACACCACCTTTAGGTCTGAAATTTTGGAGCAGTTGATAACCTGGAAAATTAAATCTAGATGTGTCAGATGTGGATGTTACTTGAGTCTCTGTCAAAAAAAGGAGAGTAGGGGATTCTGCTTGAAGAAATTGATGTACAGAATTGATGTTAGAGTGAAGTCCCCTTATATTACTAAAGAAATAGCTGTACTGACAAGCAGCTTTGGGACGTTGCAATGCTCTTGACACAGTCGCATGATGACGACCGGGAGGGCCCTGTGTCAATAACCCAACCCTGCCGGGGGTGGATATCCGAGGGACCACCAGGTTTGCTTTTAACAATTGTACTGCCATATTTATAAGGTAAGTGTATGGTGTTACATGTATGATATGTAGTGGGAAGAGTAGTATTTTATGGATAGAGGATAGCGATGTAGGGCAATGTCGTGAAGTTGGATGTGTATGTTATATAAAGAGGGTTTTCCTGATACCCCTGATGTGTGAGGCAGAAAGATATGTATCCAGCTACCAAGGCCTGGGAGAGAAAATGGAATTCAGGCTATTCCCTGAGTCTCCCGAAACCTTGGCGGTAGTACTTCCCTGGGCGGGGCTGCCTACCCCTACTACCTACAAAAATGATGGTGACAATTGCAGTGATGATAGTAGTAGTGATGATGGTGGTAATATTAGTGATTATGGTAGTAGTAGTGATGATGGTGACAATTATGATGATGCTGGTCTTGAATGTGAGCTATTTGCAGACTCATTTAATCTCACTCAACTAGTCAACCAACCCACCCGTGTACCAGATAATCCTAATCATAATTCCCACCTACTGGACTTATTTTTAACAACCAATTCAGAAAATTATGATGTTACAGTGAGGTCCCCGCTTGGATCTTCTGATCACTGTGTGATACAGGCCACCTGTCTATCACCTACCACACCTTCCCACTCTGAACCTGTTTTGGTGACTAAATGGCATTACGATGGACCTCTTTCTTTTCTAATGATGCACACTCCACCTTGAGCCACATACAAGATTTTGTAAAAATTGGAATGGAAATTTTATTCCTCATCAAAAGTACAGTAAAAGATCTAATTCACCTAAATGGTTTGACCATAATTGTGCTAGAGTAACTGAACAAAAAGCAATAGCCTACAATGCATACACAAGAACAAAAACACATGAAGCCTTTAATTACTTTAGAAACATCAGAAATCATGCCAAAACTGTATTAAACCTAACTAAATCAAACTTTCTCCACAAGCAGGCAAATAAACTTCTAAATAATCCAAATGATAACAAAATATTTTGGTCTACTCTTAACTCATTTAAATCCAACTTCACTACTGCTTCATCCATTCCACCATTAAAATCTCCGACTGGCAATCTTGTAAGTGACCCACGAGGTAAAGCTAACCTTCTTGCGGATATTTTCTCCACCAACTCAACCTTAGATGAAATAAATCAAGATGTCCCTGTACTTAATTTTAATTCGCCTGAAATTCCCTCACTTAAGATCGACACCAGACATGTCAAAACTATTTTGCAGAATCTCTCAGTAGATAAGGCTCCTGGTCCAGATGAAATTCCTCCAATAGTACTTAAGAATTGCTCCTTGGTGCTCGCTCCTGTATTGGCACAATTTTTCCGTCTGTGTACTCATACCTCATGCTTCCCAGTACCCTGGAAAGAAGCAAACATCCATCCAGTTCCTAAAAAAGGTGCCTCTTCAGATCCATCAAACTACAGACCAATAGCTATAACTTCCACTCTTGGTAAAGTCTTTGAAATTATATTAAATAATCACATAATTAAGCATCTTGAGAATAATAAATTAATCAGTGATAGGCAATATGGTTTTAGACGATGTCGATCAACTGCAGACATGCTTTGCCTTCTTACGCATCAAATCAACCAAGCTACAGACCAACATGGTGAAACACATACAATAGCACTGGATATATCAAAGGCATTTGATAGAGTCTGGCATCAATCCTTATTGTCGAAGATGTCACACTACAGCCTTGCATCATTAGTTCCACTAATTTCTTCTTATTTTCATAACAGAAAAATATGTGTAATGGTAGATGGCCTTTATTCTCAATTTCACTCAATAAATGCTGGTGTTCCCCAGGGATCAGTTTTGGCCCCAATTCTGTTCCTCATTCATATCAATGATCTCATATCTACCACTCATAATCCAATACATTCCTACGCAGATGACTCAACACTCCACAGTTCCTTCACATTTACCAATTCTTTCACCCAACCCGATCTTATAAATTCAAAAATAAACACTGCAATTTCTCTGAACCAGGACCTTTCTAGAATTAATGGATGGGGACAAAAGAATCTAGTTTCCTTTCATGCACAGAAAACCAAGTACATTCAATTTTCTAACCGACAGAATCTCACTGACTCCCATATATTTTTTAATGATGTAAATATTCCCACTTCCCCTAGTATTGACATTCTCGGTGTACCATTAACTACTAACTTGAGCTGGACACATTATGTTAGAAGCATTGCTAAGAATGCCTCTAAAAAACTGGGACTCCTGTACAGAGTTCGAGAATTCCTCACTGACGAGCAGTTGGCCGTGATATATAAAAGTCATGTGCGTTCTCAGATGGATTACTGTTCACCTCTGTGGGGTGGAAGGGGAGTGGTTGCATTGAGGCAGTTGGACAAAATTCAAAATAAAGCTATTAGATTAATCAATAACCCTGCAATCACACAGGACCTTCCTACATTATCCATACGAAGAAACGTTGCATCCCTTGCATTATTCTACAGATATTTTCACAGCAATTGTTCCGAGGAACTTGCTTCAATTGTGCCGCCTCTCCATATCTTTCCCCGTAGAACTAGGGCAGCTGAGAGCGCCATGAATTTACACTTTCTCCTCCACAATGCAGAACTTCTGCTTATCAAAATTAATTTATCCCCAGAGCTACTACTCTTTGGAATTCACTTCCCTCGAATTGCTTTTTACAAACTTACAATCTACAAATGTTTAAATCCAGTTGTTACAAACATTTTATGAATGGAGGATGCCTTTAGGCACATGGACCTTTTTGTTTTATCTGTGTTTTTCCTTCCTCCGTTCATTGTCTCTTTAAAAAAAAAAAAAAAAAAAAAAAAAAAAAAAAAAAAAAAATTGTAGTGATAATGGTGGTAATATTAGTGATGATGTTAACCCTTCGCAGAGTTGGGTATGCCGCTTTGATTTTGGGCAAAACGGCACGTCTACTTTATTTATTTGTTTGTTTTATAAATGAAGGAGACGAATGCCTCCCCCAAAGCCAGTTTAAGTTTTTTCTATGGATATGATTCTCACACTAATTGTAACTTAGTCAATAAACCTCATCTACTATATAAAGGGCACAAACCTCATCTACTATATAAAGGGCACAAACCTCATCTACTATATAAAGGGCACAAACCTCATCTACTATATAGAGGGCACAAACCTCATCTACTATATAAAGGGCACAATTCTGTCTTGTCTGTTTGTTCACAAACTACTCCCTCAGTTTTCAAGATGGAGAGCCCATGCTTGGCATGCATTCTAAGGGGGTGCCTGAATAGGTTTTAAGAGTGTGTGGTGGGGGAGGGGGGCTTAGATAAACAGCCCATACTTCGAATTTCCCCCGGGCAGCGCCGGGTACCTCAGCTAGTATACCATTGTCATGTACTTTGTTCTAGTCTTAGCCATCCCAGTCGATTAAGGACCATTCGCTGACGTAAGGTGTTACAGGCTACACCCCAATGTGTACCTAATAATTATAGAGGCCCCGGCATCTTAATATAAATTAAATAATATTTTGTGCGATTCAACACATATAATTAAAAGCATTTTTATATGGAAACAATGCAAAACATGACAATATATTACTATTTTCCTTGCATAATTAATACTTTAAAATGCCGTACTACTAGCCGTACTGACTGGTACCTGTCCTGGTTATCTGAACCTTTTACGTCCTGTACTTCATGTAGTTATATCTGTTTCTTCATAAGTAACGGTATTAACCAGATATATTTTCCCAATCATGGCATGTATTGTCTATCCTGTTTATCTATTGCCATAAACCCTATTTCGGTGCACACAAATAAACTGCCTCCATGCCCTTCTGTCTTTCGTCACCCTGCACTCTTTCACTCATATAGTTATAAACTCCATCCTTCCATCTCTTTCTCGGTCTGCACTCCCTCCGTCCTTTCACCTCGCTCTCGTACACTCTTTCAGTCATTCTCTCACTCTCCATATTTTCTATGTCACAAAGCCCCTTCAAGGTGTTCCTCTTCAAATTCACCATCACGTTCACATCCCAGTACACTTTAGTATTTTTCACTCTAGAACTTTCTTGTTTCGGTAAACGTGACTCAACACGTACTGCTCAAGCAACTCATTTCGATCCCTCTATCTCTTGATTTATATCTCTAACAACATTCAAGCTTCACTCCAACAAATATCTCTTATTAATTATAAGTAGTATATTTGTTTTTAGATTAGTGTTTCATTCAAAGCTGTTCCTCTTGGGCCTTTGATGGTAATATATTGCAACAAATTCAAGCGCACGACCATAATTTAGTTAACATATTGAAATTTTGCAGAGACAAATTGAGCAAACATTCAGTATATGACGATGATTTGCATGTGGAAAGGTCCCTATCGCCAAATTTACCTATATTGCCTTAAATAGGTATATGATCGATTAAATGCAATAATAATAATAATAATATTTGTAACATGGTTATTAGCACCAATAACCCCCAAATTACATTAATGAAAGGATGCGACTCTCCCATGATTCGAACCTAGGATACAGAACCCATACGCTCTAACCATTACACCGTCAAGACAGTTTTATGTACAGCACATGGCCACGACTAACATCCACTTATTGAATACTGGATACCAATCCAATCATGTATTGCACCCAACTGTACTTCTCTTTTCCTAAGTACTCAACAGGTTGACTTTGGTGACTAGAGTACAGTAACAGGTTGGTGGTCAATACATTCCTACATAGAAAGTTTAAATAAATGGCATGTATTGCCCACACGAGTTCGTACACATTTCGTGAGTTTATTACGGAAGGGAAATATAGTATGTGATTTACAAATGTTTGTTATTCATAATTTAATAAATATGGTCAATTACGACTTTATAACAAATACTTCATGCAAATCGGCCATATAGTGTTTACCTCTATACATGAACATACACATTTTGTTCAACTTTATGTGGGCTACTGTACTCAAGTATATGGGGTACCGTACCCTGTTAACATGTGGGACAGCTAATACAAGTGAGGTTTTCAAACTGCTGATATATATAGAAAGATGAATGGTCAACGACTGGACCCCTCGTTCCCTCTCAGTATTGCAGGCTCCTTGGTCAGTGATCCCCAGGAGCAGGCTGACCATTTGGCCAACCATTTCCTGGGAGTGTTTGGGGAACCAGCCCCCCTACCTGATGCCGACAGATGGGAATCGGATATCTTGTCTCTGTTTGAATCCCCCGCCCCAGAAGGTCTGGCCGGCCCATTGACCTCACATGAACTACACCTTACGCTACGCTCCCTTCCCAGAGGCAAAGCGAAGAGACACGATGACGCTGCGTATGAGATGCTGGTCCATTTACCGCAATCAGCCATGGATTCACTACGGGCCATATACAACAGCGCCTGGTGTGCCGGAGTCTATCCTTCTCCATGGAAACATGCTCTAATGTTGCCGTTCCCGAAGCCGGGGAAAGACCCCATGCTCCCCACTTCTCAGAGAGGAATCTGCTTACTCTCAGTGGTGGGTAAGGTCATGGAGAGGATGGTGTCCTCACGACTCGTGTGGTGGCTGGAATCGAGGACTCTACTACCTGCGGACATGTGCGGCTTCCGTCCCGGCCGAGGTATGATAGATGTGCTGCTGAGGTTTGAGTACCTGATACAGGATGCTTATCGTGGCAAGCGGGTCCTGCTGGCTGCCTTAATTGACATCGCTGGCACTTTTGATTCGGCATCCCATACTGGTATTCTCTATAAGCTGGGAGAGATGGGGATATTTGCTACAGTCCTGTCATAGTTCCGCAGCTGTCTACAGGGCAGGATTATCAGCGTGTCAATCGAAACGTCAGAGTCGAGACCCTTCCGCGTCTGCCGGGGGGTCATTCAGGGTTCAAGCCTCAGCCCTCCCTTGTTTAATGCCCTGCTGTCTGATATGCCCCGCTCGCAGTCTGCATGCACGCTGGCCTATGCAGATGATATTTCAATAGTGTGCTCCGCCGATTCCCTACAGGAGGCGCAAAATTCCCTACAGGCAAGGGTTGAGGAGTTTTATGAATGAGCATCGGCGTGGGGAATGCGGCTGAATACCAAGAAGAGTGCCTTGATGTGTTTCACTCTGAGAACCAAGCTCCCGGGAATACCACATGTGATGATGGGGGGAGAATCACTCCCTTATCGGAACCGCCATACCATCTTGCGACTACGTTTGGATAGGTCGGTCCTGACGTGGCGAGCACATATTGACTATCTGAGGTCAGCGTGTGTGAAGCGTCTAGGCCTCATGAAGTGTATAGCCGGTTCCAAGTGGGGGGCAGCGAGGGACGACCTCCTTCGGTTCTACATGGCTTTCATACAGGGAAAGTTGGCGTATGGTAGTACAGTGTATGGGTCTGCATCAGCCTCTGTCCTGCGGAAATTGGACCCCATCCACAACGCGGCCATGCATATCGCCCTGGGTGCTTTCTGCTCTTCGCCAACGACATCCCTCATGGCAGAATCTGGGCTGTTGCTGCTGTCCTGGGTCAGGGTAGCTGGCCAGCTTGCCAGAATGTACTCGTGACTCGCTAGCACTCGCCGCGGCAGTGAAATGGGCTATAATAATCGTAGAACGATATTCTTTTTCTTTCTTAGTATTCGTGTTGTCACAGACAGATCAGTGTTTGCCTTTATTCTTGTCTATGACACTTAGAAGTATTTTATATCCATAGTAGTGATTATAACATGCAGCGTGTGTGAGAGAGAGTTGGAGAGCGAAGAGGCAGTGTGTGTGCGTATGTACGTGTGCATTCCTCACTCGGTGGGCCCACCCACTCGCTATTGGTCGGCGTGCCTAGCGTGGTATATGACGTCTGCTTGTCCTGTGACGTAGTGGCCTGTGGTTGGTCGCCGCCCTCCTTGCCCAGTGGTCGGGCTCCTACCCTCAGAACATGGCACGGTGCGCTCGGTCCTACAAGTCCCTCGCATTCTGTCTTACATCTAACCCCCTTTACTGCTTTGTCTCTCTCTGAACTCCTTCTTTCCAATACTTCTTATCTTTATTCAATTACCCATCCCTTCTGGTTCTCGCATACGACTTCCATAGTCGGCCAGTCGTATTACCAGCGCCTGTTCTCACATATATGTTTTGCACTAGCTTTAGAGGTTATTAGAATCATAGTCACATGGATTCATTTTGTTGGGTGCTAATCATTATTTGGTTGTTCTTTATTACTATTTAATGCTAGACAGTGGAGGGTATCTTTGGTCGTTGTCTGTGTTATGTATATGGCAAGTCAGAGCCTGTACGACTTCGACGGAGCTAGGTAGCCTGTAGTACACCCTTGTGCCTATTTTCCATTGCAAGCTGAGCAGTATACAAGCGAAGGGCATTTGCCTACTCTTGCTTGCATACTTGCTAACTCATTTTGTTGACCTTTGAGGAGCGTCAGGGTAAGACCAGATACTTGAGATCTGGACATACCAAGAGAGCCTCCTAGTCACTTAACGTAAGATAAGGGAAATCTGTTCAGGGGAGACAGTAGGCTGCGGGCATGCTTGAGCTCTGCCTAGGCTCCCTGTACTTTTATGCTGCTGCTAGACTTATTAGTAAGAAAGACAGCATTTTGTTTATTAAATTTAACCGCGTATGCTTTAGCAATTATTCACGTATTGTTTTAGCCTAGGTTGATGCATAGTGCACAACCCAGTATGGCTGTTACTTTGACTAAGGAAGTACTGTGTTTGAGTTGCTGTTGTTAGTGCTGTCACAGAGTTGTTGCACTCTCTTGTTTCCATATATATGTATCCTACCTTCTGGTGTATTTAAGATACACGCTTTGGTGTCCTGCCCCCCCTGCATTACCCCTGTTCTATATTCGACGAGCATCTTAGAGCATCAGACGTTTCAGAAGATTCCATATCTGTTTGCTGTAGGACTCGACTTCAAGTGTTTTTATAGAGCATTGAAGAGTTTTAGTGTTGAGTTCAGACTCACACTAAAGATAACGTAAGCATAATTATAACCTTTTATTAAATCTTGTCATAGTTTATTTAAGCATTGTTATTACTTGAGAGCTTTTTATTAACGTAATTACTCTTGTTGTGAGTAGGCTTTGCCGTCACCGGAAAGCCTTTGTAGAAGTACACTTAACCCAGATAATTGATACCCCGTTATCCAGTAGATTAATTCTGGAGGGTTTAGGTGTTTTGTTCACCGGCTTAACCCGGGAGCTGCGGGGAGACTCTTAAGAGTTCCCCCGGCGCACTGCGGGGAGACTCTTAAGAGTCAGAGAAAATAAAAATCAACTTTTGACATCGAAAAAAAAAATTTGTTTTTATATTTTTTTTTTTTATTTTTTATTTTTTTTTTGGCCCCTGGGCCATGCAAAATCTCAGTCCTCTACCTCCCCTCCTTCCCCACTTTCCTCCTCTCCTTCAGTTATCACCTATTTTCCCTGTTATTCCCTTATTCTGAGGTATATTTTCGTGCTAACATTAGAAATCCGATTGGAGGGTGTGGTCATCACTGATAGCAAGCGAGTGCAAGAGAGAGAGAGAGAGTATCGATCGACTGTGTCGCAGTGGCCTTGGGGGAAATTGGCGGGAAAGCAGATTGCCTCACCCATACATTATACAACTCGCGGGCTATATCTCCGATTTTGACCATCCAAACGCTGTTTTCACTCGTTTTATTGTTGTTTCAGGTTAATACCTTTATAATCAACCCATAATAGGCGCATATGGATAAGTATTAATGCTATTAATGGCACAATGAATATTTTAGTGACGGAAACACCTCAAATACGTCAGCACAGGGGGACGTTTCCAATTACCCCCATGCGCACTTCAGAGGTTAATAGCTCGAGGGTTTGGAATTAGCGTACCGTTGTTGCAGATCTAGCCTATCTTGTAGTCCAATATTAAGTGCCCTTGTTTATTTCGTTGTGCCGGTCGTAACACTGTAAGTGGGCGCGACGTGTGGCAGCCTTCCCCAGTACACATCCGCTGGTGGTATCACATGCTTCCTCTGGGGTATCGATGGTGGCGCCGTCGTGGCCCTTGAAGAGCTGTCGACCCTTCTTAGTGAGAAGCCTCCTTCACTATCGCAGTCTGGGAGTAGCACCACCGTCTCCCTCGCCAGTTCCGTCAGTGTCGCCGGTACCACCTTGGAAGGATATCTCCTCTATAGTCCTGACCACATTCCCCTTGGGTTTCAAGAAGTCTACGGATGCAGGGCAAGCCAGGATTTACTTTGCTGAGCTGACGGCTACCCGTTGAGAGATCCTTCAGTATCTTCACGGACGGATCAGTGATCCCCCACCTTCGGTCACAGCAGAAGTCTACTATGAGGACCTATCCCTCTGTAAGACATGGCGACTCGCCGGTCACCCGGTCATAGCGGTGGAGCTCTTTGCCATACATCGGTCACTGATCTTCATAAGAACCAATCTTCAGCCGCAGCGTGTGGTCATATATACGGATTCCCTGTCCTCCCTCCATCTCCTCCAGTCGGGCGACCCGTCGTCCAATATTATGTTGGTGTATGAAATGTTGGGTCTTCTGATACAATGCCAGGCCCCCCTCTTTGGGTTAATTGTGCTCCAATGGGTTCCATCATATACCGGTATCCGAGGCAACGAAGTGGCTGACAGGGCGGCGGCGATGACACAATCTTTGGTACCCCTGGAGCGACTGGAATTGGATCAACATGCCCATGACACAATTGTCAGGAGGGCCAGTGGGATCGGGAGCTTCGTCCCCTGCTGCAATTCACTTCTCTGAGCAGATACCGAGACAACTCTTGCTCGGAGTTGCCACCCCCTCCGAAGACTTAACGTGGCTCTAAAGAGGCTGCGTATCGGCCACTTGGCATTGTCCCATCACCTCCATCGCCTGCATATGGTTGCCAGCTCATGCTGCCGCTGGTGTAATCTCCCCGAGACCCCAGAACATCTTGTGGAAGAGTGTCCCAGGTTCTACAGCTATCGGATGACACTGCATGAACGGGTTAGGAGGCTGGATACCGGAGGGGTTGGATTGATATTGCTCATGGGTGGTATGGATATTGATGAGGTCTGGATACTTGAGCTATCAAGGTGTTTGTGCGCATACCTCCTGGCCACAGGAATAGTCAATATTCTGTAGTTTAAAACCCCACTGACGACTCGTCTTACAGGGCCAAGCGGGTGTCTACCACCCGAGCGCCCTACCAACCCCACAAGATCAAGATCAAGATATATAGGAATTCAAACTGAAGTGAAGAGATGTTTGTATCTGGAGAAATTAATTATGTCCGACTGACTGCAGATCTCCTACAGGATTGTACTAAATTTTTGTAAAGCAAGAACTTAATGGAGTTAGCTGAAGAAGTACTTGGTTATTTTTCCCCTAATTTACTTTAACACTCAACGAGCGGCCTAGGCGGTAATTTCTATGTACTGCCCAGCGTTTTTTTTTACCATAAATGGGGTTGCTTCCGTGCTCTTTTTCATGCATAAACAAGACCTAGAGCGTAATACAAGTATGTATCCCTGAAAGGGCGTAAATTGAGCTTTCCAATGACACCCGAACCATCCTTCTACGATCACTGGTTGTCTTGCAACGATCGTCCAACCGAAGGGCAAAATCGCTAAAATACGGTAATTTTCTTACATTATTACGTGTGAAATGAGTGAGAGAGGGTGGAGTACAAAGGAGTACATCTCAGTAGCTCCACGGCCACCGTGGCGAGCGGTCATGAGGTAACCTACACTCCTCCCACCACTCCGCTCTCTCTCAGAGCACATTACGTGCTCAAAATTGCACTCGACAATAGCCGTGACCCGCCACATAGGCCACATTTATTTCACTCGACAATAGCCGCGCGCCGACAGTTAAGGGTTAAACCAGTTTATGAAGCTCTGACGGCAAAAGTTATATGCCGTCCCTCTCCAGTTTTGTGTAGATGATGATAAACTCAGGCTACGAATGTAAATCCCTCTTGGCTGAGTACTTTCAGTATAATGTATATCTATACAGTCAAGGTCGGGACATCTTGGTGCCCTTTATGTCGAACAATTCAGACACAAGGACGATATGTTTAAATACTACGTAAATGTCTCAGTGATAGCCAGTGTATAACATTGGTTCATGTTCAGTCCCTTGTATATCGTTAGCTTGACCGCGGTTAAGTTGATAAATATAATATCCCCCATTAAACCATATCATGCAATAGATAATCAACCATATGTGCCTGAGTCACCCATTGGCAAACCATTAATTGTGAAAGTATTCGTGCGAGTGTGTGATTGTGATGTATCATGATAGTAAACTCCGTACTAGATTTTACCATTCCTGAGGGCAAATTTCGAATAAGTAAGCTAATTACAAAATAATAGCATAATTAATAATTTATATATAAAATTAGGATATAGCACAATGGTATAATCAATTAAAACAATTTGTATTAGGTTAAAAATAGCTTACTGCAGTTTATTCTGCAGCAGAGCTAGAAAATATAATTATTTCATTAGTGACCTAATATACACAAATACCACACGTCATGCTGTAAACCAAAATAGACCCAGACCAACCAAACCAGTGCCAAAATATAGTACTAACCTAGCCTAGCCTAACATAACCGTATTGGTTGATTTAGTACTGTTTGAGAGCTACTGGTTGAAATGGTCTACTGGTTGAGTTGACCGGTCACCATATAATTCACTTGATGATCAGTTTTGAAACTGCACTCTCTTCCCGAAGTTACAAGAGTAGCTAAACAAGATCTGCATACGCATATGTGATAAAGACTTGGCCACCTCTGACCAATGGTTTCGACATAGGACCAACACAATCCTGCCTTTGGCCACATTCAACTTGATTAGATAGGAATGTTCCCTAGTGATAATCTGCTGTACATGATTGTGTCATCTTAGCTGACAATTTATCGCTATTTAATGAAAAAAACAACCCTGTCTCTTTATCACAAACAATAACCACCTTTCATATCAATCCTTCATCTTCTCGCAATATTCTTGGTGTCTCTTTTTCTTCCGCTCTCAGTTGGAAGGACCATATTACCAGTCTTGCTAAGGCAGCCTCCCAGAAGCTGGGTGTGATCAACCGCCTTAAGGGGTTCTTTTCCCCTGCACAGCTTCTTGCTCTGTACAGGGGCATAGTGCGTCCTTGTATTGAGTATTGTTCACATGTGTGGGGAGGTTCCTCTCACACCACTCTCCCAGACAAAGTTGAAAGGAAGGCCTTTCAAATCATTAACTCCCGTCCACTCACCAACTCTCTGCAATCTCACTCCCTCCGCTGCAATGTTGCATCTCCCTCGCTATTCTATCGCTACTATAATAATCAGTGTTCCTCAAAGCTTTCCCAGTGAATACCACCTCCTTTACGTAGGGCACGTGGTACCCGTCTTGCATCTCAATCCCACCCCAACTCTGTGCAACTCTCCAACCCGAGTGAAAAGTTACTCTCAAACTTTCTTCTACTCAACAGCTGATCTCTGGAACTCTCCCAGATGTGGTGATGGACTGGTCTATCCGAGTGAGAACTGAGCGATCTCTGCCATACCCATAGCTTACTCCGACTGTTCCTTTTACTTATATATCTTCTAGATCTCAAGTGGCGGCGTCTTTTCCGTGGATTGACCTCCCTACTGCCAACCTAGAAGTTGGCAGATTGGGAGCCAAAGTGTCACATTTTTCCCTTACCCCTCAACTTTCCCTTCATAATTGCTGAGGGGCACAGGGCCTTGGGTGGGGCTTTGGTTTCCCGGGTGCTTCCACACCCTCCTCAGCTCCCTGCCTTGGAGTGGCTTCGGTCACCCGGGCTTTGTTAGTGGTAAGCAGGGAGGATTTTGTGGGGGTGCTCATTTATGGCCTTGGCCTTGCTCGAGACCTTGGGGCTGTTCGGCCAGACAGCCTGGGGAACAACAACAACAACAACTCTCCCAGAATCAATCTTTCCCTCTTCCTATGACTTAAATTGCCTCAAACTCAGTGTGTCCAGGCATTTTGGCTGGAACGTCCCTTGGTTTTGGCCCTGTCACTCTTTCAACTATGGGGGAGGCACTCGCTATAGGTAGTTCTACCTTTTGCCTCCCTCATGTACATAGACAAAATATATATATATATCATACGAATTATATTTCGCTACCATATTTTCGGAATCGCGGAATGACCAAAATGGCTACGTAACATAATGTTCTATTAGCTAAGCAAAACATATTACAGTACCATTTCCTCCGACTGCACACGTTTTATTGGGTTTATTCGACTTTTCAACATTACCCCTCACCACCATTTTCTTCTGTTGACATTCGTTGTTGTTAGTTTGTTTGGCCGGGCTGTTTACCTGGTTAGTGATAAACTTGTTAAGGGAACCCACCTCGCTTTTTTTCTCTTTCTTTCCTTGGCTTGTATCCATTCGGCCCCATTCAGCCTACTGTTTCAATATGTTTACCCCCATCCAGGTGTTAATATTTTCCTGGCGAGCGGTAGCGAGCCAGCATATATATAGTTTTTTTTTACAGCAAGCTAAATTTGTACAATTTTCGATAGAACAATTTCTCCGGCGAAGCCGGATTTCTCCATACAATGCTGGCTCGCTTTCGCTCGCCAGGAAGAAATCGACACCTGGATGGGGATAAACCTCTTAAAACAGTTGGCTGAATGGGGCCGAATGGATACAAGCCAGGGAAAGAGAGAAAAGGAGAAACAAATAAAAAAAGCCGGGGACCCCCTTAAATGGGAAGGGGTGAAGGACGGACATGACTAACGGACTCCTCCATAAAGACCCTGTAGTAGAAGAGAGCGGTGATCTGTGTCTTTGGAGTCCATCTACTGTATGTGCCGTGTTTATCAGAACTAACAATATTTTGTTCTATGCATATGAATGAGACAAAAGACAAAACTGCCTTTAACAAGTGTCTCCTCCAAACTTAGAATAATGACCGAGAGCCAAATTCACGGTATGTTATTGTAACATATTTTGTTGGTGTATTTGAAAACAAAGTGTGGCGTTTTTGTTTATTGTAGTGAAATGAATAAGAGGAGGAGGTGTTTGTGGTAATTAGCTGGATTACTCTATGTACAGTCGAGGTTAGTAAGTGTTGTCAGATATTTCACAAAGTTTCGGACACTGACTAATACTCTGAGGGATAAGCACTTTTACCAGTAACTATAAAGATACCAATAACACTTCTTGAGCGAAAACCACTGGAATCTTTGACAACACTTAATACCCCCGATTGTACGTAAGGCACAAACAGAAGCAGTGAGAGAAGACAGACAAATGAAGCAGTCGTTCCAAAAAACTCCTTATCAAATCATGCCTATGGGGCCTCCACTGGGTATTAACCCTGCTCGATAGGTGTCTACATCTTATATATATATATATATATATATATATATATATATATATATCGGTATGTAGTGTACTTTCTACCAGCATTATTGTTGAATGCTTATTATCAATCTATACATCAATTGGTGCGTAGCTGCCCTTTACCCTTCAAATCATCTCCCACCAAGTCCATTTTAGGTAGGTGAACCACGTTGGGAAACAACCAAATTTGGTGTTTGCTATCTATGCACCCAATATATATATATATTTATATATATATATTAATGCTTATATTATTATACTAGGAGGATTACCCGGCGTTGCCCGGGTTTAAATTCTACTACCATAATCACCATCATCAATCACCACTACCACAATCATCACAATACTACTACTACCATAATCACCGGCCTCGACCTCCCTGTGCCTCATTAAATGGCGACCTCGATTTCGGCCTCTAAATGACCATTGTTTTAGCATTTTTTTCGCTCCCGTATACTACATAAGTTCTGCCGAAAATTGTATTAAACAAAAGTGTCTCTGATTTCCACTAAACTCGCCTAAAACCATCTCCAAAGCCTGGGCTTTCCAACGGTGCCCCACACTCCCACCTGGCACCAAAACTGTGGGAGGAGTTTAGTAACAAATGTCGGGTAACTGACAAACAGACAAACATTGACCTTTATTTATTAAGATATACAGAGCGAACCTTAAATCATTGCCCATAGGGATTTCCCATGTATTTATAGGGGTGTGGAAGAGCCAATACTACTATCACAATCACTACTATCAGCCATTATACCCCTATAAATAATACATGGGAAATCCCTATGGGCAATGATTTAAGGAATATTAAGGTTCGCTCTGTATATTATGTATATTATATACGTTTTAGATAGTAGGCGCTGGTTTGATATGTATTGTTCACCACGATATTACATAGACAATTGGTACCAAAGGAGTTAGTGTGTGTCTCCGAATCACTGTTGAACATCCATCTTTCACAACCATCCAAGAAGGCAGGGTTCACTAGCGTCTTGAAGATCCATATTATGGATCGCACTACCAAAGTATAAGAGATTTTATCGAAAACCTCTATGTTCTTCCCACCTATTTATGTGCTTGATCTATATACGTACTGACCACACTGCTTCACCCAATTAGCTGTCAATGAACCTATGGACCCAGAGACTCGAACTCTTTATTTAATACCTCAAAAGCAAGTGTGAGAATCTTCAGCGACTTCTCTAAGAACACTGAATAATCCACAATGTCAAGGTCCGTGATCATTGAAATTGCCAACCGATGTTCTGCATTGGCTAAAACTGCCTGACCGGTACAGTAACCAGTCCATACATTATTATGAACCAAATATACCTCGCCTGCCACGCTTAGCAGTATAACACCATGATAATTGTTTCAGTCTAGTCGGTCCCCTGTATATTTCTCGATAAGGAATACCTAATGTATGTCTGTATAATGGAAGGGTAATAACGCATGTGACACTAATATGACTGTGATTGGCCGTTTTTTGTTTTACTAAAGAATCTTTACTACTCTGTTGTGTCCGCCGACGACCAAAGCTTGTCTCATTAATTAATAAGACTTGAGGGAGAAATCAGGATTCCCCGAGCCTTCTTACTAAGCACAGTCTTCATAAAGTTCATGGTGTGTGGGTGGGCCAATACTTTGTTTGCAATTTTGGTAGGATTCTTAATGTATTTGCAGGAAAATGTATATCTTCCTGATAATTCAACACTGACATTTAGTGTACATGAAAAATTGTGTAAATACAAATATAGGGAAAACAATATAATTTAAATCCCACCCAAAACATGTTTCATAATAATCAATATCATAATTCCAATTGGCGAAGATCACCGTACCTTATGTGTAATGCAACCTTTAAAAAACACTCTAGAAATAATCATAGTTTCTTCCATAGATAATGTCTCAGTAAAAACAAATTTTTCGCACTGATAAAGATTAAAGCAATTTCCTTCTACGGCGACAAATCACATGTGGACATAAACCCGCCATGAAGACCAGTCTCTCGTTAACCTGACAAGTGCGAAATAGACCTAGGGGCTAGGGTAGTTATTTGTGCATTTCTAGCCTTGGATTCTGACAGAATTCGTTATATTTACAATATAGAGCATTATTTGTTTTCGGTATGCTTTTATTTTACATATATGATGTATATATGAACCTTCAAGAGTGCTAAAATAAGTGGGAAAAGCATTTGGGTGGTGAAAAACGAAGATATTGGCCACCCGGTCATAATCTCAGGCGAGAGAGAGCCACAGGCAATCCTCCTCTCTCGCTGTCTGTGAGGTAACTGAGACGAGCGGGGCGGTGTGGGCCGGTGTCTGGGTGTTACATAGCGATCTTTTCTGCAACCCACTTGTGCTACATTATCGCGGGAGAGAAAAATAACCGATAAATGATGATAATAAGAGGAAAAATAGGTGATAATTGAGGAGGGGAGGGAGGGGGGAATAAGGTGGGGAAGGAGGGGAGGGGGGTGGGTGAGATTTACATGGATGAGTACTGGAGGGGAATTATCTCACCTAGAGACAAATTCCTTTGTTTTGATAGGCCCTTTTTTTTTTTTGGAAGGTTTTTTTTATGGTCTTGCTTCCGTGAGGCCTATCGCGTTCCCTATAGGAAGCCTTCTGTGAGGCCTATCGCGCTTGCCGGGTTAAGGGGGTCACCGGCTTCTTTTATCTTTCTTTCCTTTTCTCTCTTTCCCTGGCCTGTATCCATTCGGCCCCATTCAGCCAACTGTTTTAAGACGTTTATCCCCATCCAGGTTTCGATTTATTCCTAGCGAGCGATAGCGAGCCAGCATTGTATGGAGAAATACGGCTTCGCCGGAGACATTTTTCTATCGAAAAATTTACAAATTTAGCTTGCTGTCAAAACAAAAATATTTATATGCTGGCTCGCTCCCGCTCGCCAGGAAAATATTGACACCTGGATGGGGGTAAAAGGCTTAAAACAGTAGACTGAATGGGGCCAAATGGATGCAAGCCAAAGAGAGAGAGGGAGAGAAAGAGAAAAACGCGAGGTGGGCTCTCGTGAATACAATTCCCTGATAAAGACAAATCCTCCATGAAACCGTCCATAAAGTGAACTATTGCATCTGTATATATCCTCGATGTAATTAAGTCATGCATGCAAATATCGCCCCAATGATAATTATTCCTTCACATAAACAATAGTAGGGCAATCTAAAATTAATATTATTTGATAGACTAATGAAAATTAATAACTATGCAAGACATGTAATAATATTTCTCAATTGTATATCGCCCATATAAATTAATCCTTTATTAGTAGTATATAATCTTACTCTGTGGAGCTAAAATAATGTTCAGAATGTTCATTCACAAACACCGTACTCCCTCGCCAGGTTTTCAAGAGAGCAATTCATTCATTATTATTATTATATTTCTCCACTCTTCCCTTAATTATTTAGTGTTGATCAACTTCTCGTTCTCCTTCATTCCATCTTCTTGATACATTTCTCACACTATATTCCCATCATATGAACAAACCCCCACAGCGTGTGCCTCTATTAATATTCAATAATATCACATCCTCATAGACTCTATTTGTCTTACTACAACAGGATATACTGGTACTTCTCATAAACTATTAATATTCAATATCACATCCTCATAGACTCTATTTGTCTTACTACAACAGGATATACTGGTACTTCTCATAAACTATTAATATTCAATATCACATCCTCATAGACTCTATTTGTCTTACTACAACAGGATATACTGGTACTTCTCATAAACTATTAATATTCAATATCACATCCTCATAGACTCTATTTGTCTTACTACAACAGGATATACTGGTACTTCTCATAAACTATTAATATTCAATATCACATCCTCATAGACTCTATTTGTCTTACTACAACAGGATATACTGGTACTTCTCATAAACTATTAATATTCAATATCACATCCTCATAGACTCTATTTGTCTTACTACAACAGGATATACTGGTACTTCTCATAAACTATTAATATTCAATATCACATCCTCATAGACTCTATTTGTCTTACTACAACAGGATATACTGGTACTTCTCATAAACTATTTGTCTGGATTTACTTAATGTTGTTCGTCCATAATTCACTGTTGAATACAATATTATATTATGCAGTGCATATATATTGTCATACCAAAAGTTTGTTTCCTAATTATCAACGCAGGAGATAGTTGGGATGCAAATAAAGTGTGTGCGTGCGTGGTGCTAACTATTCTAAAATGACACGTTTAGTGGGAGACTACTCAAAGCCATAAATAAGTACTTAGCAATGCAAGCATCTCGAGATTTGCGAAAACTATCCTAAAGACAAATTTGACCAGCCTCTCAGGATTCCTGTCTCCATATACCTCTCAAATCTCACAATCACTGTTTTCACTCAGTTTTTTATCTCTGATGTATTGTGCATAATTGTTTAACTGTCTTGATAGCGTAATGCATAAATGCGCGGAATTTCGGTGCAAGTACCCTAGGTTCGAGTCCTTGGAGTGACGCATGTATTTGCTGATTTCATTAATCGAGTTTGTATAGTTGGTTGGTAAAAAAAATATGAATTGTTAAGCTCAGGCAACGGTCATTGCCGGTTTATATTCCGGATCAAATGAATTATCATTGAAGATATATTTTTACAAACATATGTAAATTATATGACAGACTTATATACAAAAATGCATAAGCCTACCATGTAACGAAACTCGAGAAAGTAAATGCTACTAGAATATTTATCTCTCATAAGAAGCCGTTCATGTTGACAATTCCAACCAAAGTTGAAAACCAAATTGTCCTAAGATGAAATCAGAACATTTCACCACCATCCCAAGCTTTGATACATTTTACACAGCTATAGATTCAAAACATCCCTTAAATTTTACTTGGTCTCATGATTTTCTCTTCCTAAAGCAAGGCACCACATTAGAATTGGAAAGTTTAAAATAATGTTCAGTTGTGAGATAAATTAACTTCAAAAAGTGATCATAATATATAATCCTATAACATTTTATTTGATATTTGAAGTCCTGATGTGGCGGCGTCTACGCCGTGGGACCACCTCCGGAGATGCCAACCGCGGATGGCTGCCGACCCTCCACGGCCGGAGACAAGATCAATCGACCAGTGGAGGACAACCGGATGCCGGCTGCGGGGAGCAGTTTCGGGAGCCAAACCGTCACAACTATCCCCTGCCCCCCCCCCCCTGGGGGCACGGGTCCTTGGAGTGGCTTCGGTCGTGCCGGGAATTTCCACACCTCTCACACCACACACACACATCACACAGTTTTTCCTACACCGACAAATGACTCTCCGTCTGTCATTTCTCGAAGACTTCTTCTAGCCGGAGACATTGAGAGCAACCCAGGACCCACGTACACATACATATGTCCAACTTGCTCATAACCCATCACTTCGAGTCGCCACACTAAGGGTTCAGTTCTCTGCAATTCATGCAGGAACTGGACCCACTTCACCTGTACAACACTTGCCTCCAAGAAACACTACACGAACACCTGGACCTGTTCCTCATGCCCCTCCCTCTCCCAGTCAAATCCCTCGCCTAAAACCCGTCCACCTCTCCTCCCCAACCCACCTAGCCTTCCCATATCATCCACTCCCCCCCCTAAAACCCGTCCACCTCTCCTCCCTAACCCACCTAACCTTCCCATACCATCCACATCCTCAACTCAACACACCACACCCCATCTCCTGCTCCCCAATCCCCACCCCCACCTCACCCATCCCAACCTCCAGCCCCTCCCTCACCCCCACCCCATCCTCGTGCAGCAGCACCCAACATACATCGTGCACATAACATTAACATTCTCCAATTGAACATAGATGGCATTAACACAAAGAAACACGAACTCTCACACTTCATCAAACAACACAATATACACATTGCCATCTTACAAAGAAACAAAACTCCGCACATCACAAAAAATACCCACATTTCATAATTTCACCATCATCAGACAAGACCGGGCTGTCGGCGGGGGCGGTGGACTCATCACCCTGGTACACAATGAAATATCATACATAGTAACCAGTGTACAAACCAAATCCCTCCTCCCACCAAATGATAACACAACAGAAATACAATCAATTAAAATACGCACTGGCAACAAATCCAACATAACCATCATAAACACATACATCCCTCCCCAAACATTCCCTACAGTACTAAATGAATACAGACCACACTTACAACACATCACAAACACCCCACACATCATCCTGGATGGTGACTTCAACGCCAAGACGTCGGTCTGGTTTGTCGACAACCCCCGACACAGACAGAGGGCTGGTACTACAAAAACAAACAGATAACCTCATATTCCTTAACGACATCCATCAACATACCCATATTCCTCACCAAGCCCTCTATAACCCATCATCTCCAGACATCACCTTTTGCTCCCCAGAACTCGCCCCCACAACATCCTGGAGGGTGGTCAGAACCTTAGGCTCTGACCACCTCCCGATCATTATCACCACCTAAACCAGACTCACCCCAGCTAGCCAAAAACACACATACACCAATTATAAAAGAGCTAACTGGGAAGCATTTACAAATGAGACAGAACAACACTTCACAACTCTAAACAGTACACCCATCACTAACATCAACAATGCTGTACACATACTCAATAAAACTATCCAAAACGCTGACAAGAAACACATTCCAAGAGGTAACAGAAAAAGACACAACCCCAACTTCACACCAGAAATTCAAAACCTCATCAGACAACGCGACACACTGAAACACTCACCAGCACCCCACACACAAGACATCACACAACAAATTCAAGCACTCAACACCCAAATGTTACGATCCAGGTTCTCAAAGACACAGGGCTCTTCAACATTGGACTAGATAATGGCAAAATGCAACAACGGTAACACTAGATCCAACCCCTGCCTTAAACACTGGAAAACAAAACACCATTACCGCCCTGAGTCGTGCCTGGACAACGAGGTATCCTATGACTCGGTAACTGGTGCACACACACTAGGCTGACGCTCAATGAAACAGCCTATTCTCAAACAGTGAAAGATTACTCGATTATGTTACACAAAGAAAAGATAGTTAACGTGATTAATTAACGTTACGGTAGATACTCAAATAACTGGCACTCCTGTATTAAAGAAAGTGCAATGCTAGTCCTGCAACATCAACTGGAAACTTCTGAAATAAGTCTGATGCTGGGAAGATGTTCGTAAAGAATCTTGAACAATTATAATGCAGAATACGGGTCACAATAAATGCTAGGACATATAGTAATAATAGGCAGGCGAATAATAAAGACTGCGCAAAGGTAGTAATGCTCGACAACTAAAGAAATGCTTCGTGACACAACGCAACAGCCTACTAGGGTTGTGCAACTCAACAACAACCTCGGCTCAAAAGTGCAGTGAATAATAATGTTGCATACATATAATAATGGGGGCTTATCTCTAACCAGTGTCTGCTCAGTTAATAAAGTCTAGCTGGGGTATCAAGGCAGGGCAACAATGGGCGAGCATGCGGCTCGTAGCCTAACGTTGTCCGAAGGTGGTATAATGAAGACTACGTTATATGACGGGGATGCTCTCTTGATAAATCTAGTTCTCTAGTACCTAGTTCTATCCTGGCGATCCCTCAGAAGCCAACACAAAGAGGCAGCACTATGTTGTGAGGGATAGGCTATGGCCCTCTCACACCACAGCGCTGTGCTCGCAAAGTAAACCCACCCGAAGACAACTTAGGCTCCCACAGTACCTGTCGATGTCGTGCAGGGCTTAGCTAACACTGCACACATCGGAGACAACGACACAGTAACCTTACCTCTAGTCTAGCTTTAGATAACCAAGCAGAATCACTCAACACCTTGCCAGGGAGACATATACCGGTCTACAACCTTCTCGAGAGAGGACACATACGGAAAAGTCCGTCCCTCTAACCCTCAATAAAGCATAATACCTCCTTAACCTAATACATGGAAATATCTGAGAGCTTCGCGTACAATACGACTGGTCGACGGTGAACGTCTATGCTGAAACCAGAAGGGATGTTGAGTTTAATAAAGATTAGAGAATGAGAAAGGAGAAGTCGAGAGAGAAATAGTATGCAAAGTGGCGAGTATGGGGGACAGAATTGCAAAGGATGTAGGCGATACGCGTGTCAGGCAAGCTCTGAGCTGGTAAAAAACATGAGGCCGCGACGGGAAGGGACTAGTTGACCACCTGGCCGCCAACGCCGTCAGCGCCCAAGCGAGCCCCGTCATAGCTCACCCCGCTGCCAGGTGTACTCCCTCACCCTCTCTCGCTCGCCTCCCACACAAGCAACATTTATATTATAGCGAATATAAAATATAAGGCGCGGTCACAGACCAAAATAAAGACCATTTCTAGACTGTCTGTGGCAACACGACACTAATTACATAAAGCAGATCATTCTAGGACAACTGTAGCCCATCCCCCCATCCTGGCGAGCGCTAGCGAGCTGCAATGCCCCACGCAACCATTCTGCTAGCGCCGGGAGGCGTCACACCCCCCCCAAGATATGGGACACTCAACCATGAGCCCATATCTGAACAGGCAGAATGTCGCTAGAATCTGCCACTCCTAACCACTCTGCCACTCATGGAATGCAAGCTCAGTCTCCTCCAAAAAAATACAAAAACATTTATATATAAAAACAAATCTTATCACCCTTCCCAAATATAATACATTAATTCATAACATTGTGCTCCCAGAGCGAGCTTTAAGAAGCACAGCCTACTGAGGGAAAATCATCTGCACTCAGTACTCAGCTACAATATTATCTTAAAATTAATAATAAAAAAGAAAGAGTTTTTATTTAATTTTTCATATTTTATTTTAATGTTGTTTTTGGCGGCTACTATAGATGTAGCCTAATTTTCGTCTAATCAAAGCCAACAACTCCTGCCCTGCGACCCTATGCTGATGCTACACACGCGAGCCAACAAGCACCAGCGCAAAAATACACCGCGAGCCAAGACAGGAGGCTATACCAACATACTGTGGTAGCCTACCCCGGATCCTCCACCCGCGACAAACAGTCCGCAATCACATTCTCACAACCGGCAATATGGCGAATGTCTAAGTTGTACTCTTGCAACATGAGCGACCATCTGGTCAGCCTCATATTCCGGTTGTGGAATTGATTGAGGAATTTAAGCGGGTGGTGGTCGGTATACACTACCACGACTGGCCCATAGGCAGGAACATAGACCTCAAAGTGTCTGAGTGCTAACACGATTGCCAACAGTTCCTTTTCAACAACCGAATAGTTTTTCTGTGCTGAATTAAATTTCTTTGAAAAGAAACTGACTGGATGCTCAAGACCTTCCTCGTCTGTCTGCAAAAGTACGGCACCAGCCCCTACTCCGCTGGCATCAGTCGCCAACTGAAATGGTCGTTCAAAGTCCGGGGCCCTGAGGATAGGGTGAGTGCATAAAAGGTGTTTAACTACTCGAAACGCCTGCTCACACTCAGGTGCCCAGCGGAACATATTATCTTTGGCTAGTAGATCTGTCAAAAGGAGCTAACACAGTAGAATAGCCTCTTATAAAGCGGCGGTAATACCCAATCTTGCCCAAAAATCTCATGATCTGCCGCTTGGTGGTCGGCCTGGGGAACAAGTCGATAGCCTGTATCTTCTGTTGGGGTGGGCTCACCTGCCCTAACCCAACCACAAACCCCAGATACTGCACCGTGGCTTGCACAAAGTCACACTTGCCCAGATTAACCACCAAGCATGCTTTACTAAGTTGACTAAATAAGGCTTCTATGTGCTTACAGTGACTTTGGAAATCGTTGTCATAAATGATCACGTCATCAAGGTAGACAGTACAGTTTGGGGTGCTACGATGTCGTTCATTAAGCTCTGGAAAGGGCATTTTTCAGACCATATGGCATCACGTTGCAACGGTAAGTACTGCCATCCACCACAAACCCGCACACCTCTTTAGCCCGCTCAGACAGTGGTACTTGCCAGTAGCCTTTGACGAGGTCTACCTTGGTCAAGTACCTTGCTTTCCCGATCTTATCCACACTGTCATCCACCCGGGGAAGAGGATATGCATTGGTGGGGGTCAACCCGTTCAACCGCCTAAAGTCAATGCAGAACCGAATTTTTCTATCAGGTTTGGGCTGCAGAGTGACAGGAGAAGTCCACCGTACTGCCCCCTTGTCGATCAAGCCTCTCGCCAGCATATACTCCAGCTCATCCCTGAGCGCTGGGAGTTTAATGGGTGGCACCCGAAAAGGTATCGACTTGAAGGGGGGGTGCTCTCCTACATCGACGTCATGCACCGCTTGAGTAGTTAGGCCTGGGTGCTCGGCAAATACAGTGGGGTATGAATCGAACAGGCGCTGCACTGCCACCTGCTGTTCCTCCGGCAGGTGCGCCAGAGCATCATGCGCACATTGGCTCGAATTCCCCGCCCACTGATCAGCCGAGACATGACAATCCCAGTTATCATCCACCTGATCATTGCTGCCCACCTCTCCTTCTCCACCATGACCGCAGCAGGTCAACACAGGGACAGCTAGTGACTCAGGTGGGCGCCTCACATACTCCTTCAACAAATTAATGTGGCATAGTTGGTTACGCTTCTTCCGGTCTGGAGTGGCAACGAGGTAATCTAGATCGGAGATCTTTGACACCACCCGATAAGGCCCAGCGTACTTGGCAGCCAGAGGATGACCTGCCAAAGGCAACAGGACCAACACCTCTTGACCTACCTGAAACTCCCGGAGTTTCGCCTTAGTATCGTACCTGTCCTTCATACGGGCCTGCGAACTCACCAAATTACGCCCGGCCAGCTCCAGACTTCTAAGCATTCTCTCTCTGCTCTCGAGGACGTATCTCAACATAGAACTTGGCTTAGCGGTACCCTCCCAAATCTCTTTCACCATGTGGAGAGGGCCCCTCACCTGATGCCCGAAAACAAGCTCATTCGGACTGAAACCGAGACTCTCTCCAGGTACTTCTCTTGCCGCGAACAAAACATACGGCAGACCAAGGTCCCAATCCTTTCCGTTCTCTGCGCAATAACATCGAAGCATGCTTTTCAGCGTGGCGTGCCACCTCTCCAACACCCCTTGACTCTCCGGGTGATACTCTGAAGAGAAGACAAGTGCTGATGCCATGCTGAATCATAGTTTGTTTGAACAGATTAGATGTAAAATTAGAACCTTGGTCCGATTGCACCTCTTGCGGGTAACCATACCGCGAGCAATACAAGAGCAGGTTCCGGACAACAGTTTTCGCTGTGCCATTTCTCATTGGATATGCATCAGGATAACGAGTGGCCACATCCATGATAGTTAATAGAAATTTATTACCGGCACTAGTAGGGGGTAGGGGTCCGACCATATCAATGATGACCTTACTGAAGGGCGGTCCACTGACAGGAATGGGATGCAACGGGGCTCTCGGAATTGTTTGGTTAGGTTTTCCAACCCTCTGGCATGTATGACACCTTGCTATCCAGCTTACCACCTGCCCCTTCAACCCCGGCCACCAAAACAATTTTTCAAAAGCCGCCACCATTTTTCTCACCCCTAGATGTCCTGCCAGTGGCATGTCATGCGCCAACCTCAGTAGGCTATCCCTGCACTCCCGTGGCACCACCAACTGGTCCACTACTCCGGACCCCTCTTGCCAACTACGTTTAGGGTCTTGAAAACGCCTATAGAGGATGCCTTCTAAATAAAAAAAATCTCCTGGCTGTGCATCGCCGTCCTCGTCGAGCTCTACAGCTCCATTAGCACACGTTTGGAGCTCAGGGTCCTCTAGTTGCAAACGACGTATATCTGAGGGTGCCAAGCGATCTAACTGCTCCCGGAGCAATGCATGACCTTCCCCGATACTGGGCTGCTCCCTCTGTCTCTCTCGATGTACATAACGTTGCTGTCGTGGAGACTCGTCATGCCCAGCCTCGTCACTCTCGATGACAGGCCCAGGGGCTACTCCAGAATTAAGTAATGGTGCTAATACTGAATCACCTAGGAGAGCCGCCGAGTCAAAACTCTTAAAACCAACTCCAGCTTTAGCCTCCTCCTGTTGATCGTTCCTCCGCTGGTCTGAAGACGGAGGACTAGGCTGTGACACTTTAGCTGCCCGAGCTCGGGTGACAACACACCCCATGGGTTGTGTCTGGCACCGCTCGACCCACTCTTGCTCCTCCCTACTCACTTCGGGCGGCCTCTCGGCAACGACTAAGGGTAGAACCTCAGAAGCGGGCATTGCAAAGTCGTTGCCGAGAAGAAGGTCGACGCCCTCCACTGGCAGTTTCTCCACAATCCCGACATCCAATTCACGTGCCACACCATCCACCTCCAACTCCAACCGCACCAGCGGGTATGACCGAGTTGCATTAATACCCTGCACCACCACCACCCGAGCCGCGTTTATAGGGTAGCCAGTCAAGTTTTTCATCAGAGTCTGGGAAGCACCTGTATCACGCAAGACCTCTACTCCATGCTTGCGCCCCGCCCACATCACGCAACCCCGCCCTCTATGGTCGCAAAAAACATCCTGGGCAGGGTTCGAGCCTCTCAGGTGCTTCTGCATTGGCTGTGCCTCAGCCTCTGACGAACTGCCCCGGGCATACTCAGATGACTTCGGAGACACACCAATGTTGCAGGCCAAAGACACAGCTGCTGTAGGTGGTTTGCTAGGACAGACTCTTGCAAAATGCCCCTTTTTATGACAATGATAACACTCCAACTCCCCTTTGGGCTTCCCTTGGTACTGGGAAGGGCCCGGCCCCTTCTTAAATGTGTTACGATCCAGGTTCTCAAAGACACAGGGCTCTTCAACATTGGACTAGATAATGGCAAAACGCAACAACGGTAACACTAGATCCAACCCCTGCCTTAAACACTGGAAAACAAAACACCATTACCGCCCTGAGTCGTGCCTGGACAACGAGGTATCCTATGACTCGGTAACTGGTGCACACGCACTAGGCTGACGCTCGATGAAACAGCCTATTCTCAAACAGTAAAAGATTACTCGATTAGGTTACACAAAGAAAAGATAGTTAACGTGATTAATTAACGTTACGGTAGATACTCAAATAACTGGCACTCCTGTATTAAAGAAAGTGCAATGCTAGTCCTGCAACATCAACTGGAAACTTCTTAAATAAGTCTGATGCTGGGAAGATGTTCGTAAAGAATCTTGAACAATTATAATGCAGAATACGGGTCACAATAAATGCTAGGACATATAGTAATAATAGGCAGGTGAATAATAAAGACTGCGCAAAGGTAGTAATGCTCGACAACTAAAGAAATGCTTCGTGACACAACGCAACAGCCTACTAGGGTTGTGCAACTCAACAACAACCTCGGCTCAAAAGTGCAGTGAATAATAATGTTGCATACATATAATAATGGGGGCTTATCTCTAACCAGTGTCTGCTCAGTTAATAAAGTCTAGCTGGGGTATCAAGGCAGGGCAACAATGGGTGAGCATGCGGCTCGTAGCCTAACGTTGTCCGAAGGTGGTATAATGAAGATTACGTTATATGACGGGGATGCTCTCTTGATAAATCTAGGTCTCTAGTACCTAGCTCTATCCTGGCGATCCCTCAGAAGTCAACACAAAGAGGCAGCACTATGTTGTGAGGGATAGGCTATGGCCCTCTCACACCACAGCGCTGTGCTCGCAAAGTAAACCCACCCGAAGACAACTTAGGCTCCCACAGTACCTGTCGATGTCGTGCAGGGCTTAGCTAACACTGCACACATCGGAGACAACGACACAGTAACCTTACCCCTAGTCTAGCTTTAGATAACCAAGCAGAATCACTCAACACCTTGCCAGGGAGACATATACCGGTCTACAACCTTCCCGAGAGAGGACACATACGGAAAAGTCCGTCTCTCTAACCTCAATAAAGCATAATACCTCCTTAACCTAATACATGGAAATATCTGAGAGCTTCGCGTACAATACGACTGGTCGACGGTGAACGTCTATGCTGAAACCAGAAGGGATGTTGAGTTTAATAAAGATTAGAGAATGAGAAAGGAAAAGTCGAGAGAGAGAAATAGTATGCAAAGTGGCGAGTATGGGGGACAGAATTGCAAAGGATGTAGGCAATACGCGTGTCAGGCAAGCTCTGAGCTGGTAAAAAACATGAGGCCGCGACGGGAAGGGACTAGTTGACCACCCGGCCGCCAACGCCGTCAGCGCCCAAGCGAGCCGCGTCATAGCTCACCTCGCTGCCGGGTGTACCCCCTCACCCTCTCTCGCTCGCCTCCCACACAAGCAACATTTATATTATAGCGAATATAAAATATAAGGCGCGGTCACAGACCAAAACAAAGATCATTTCTAGACTGTCTGTGGCAACACGACACTAATTACATAAAGCAGATCATTCTAGGACAACTGTAGCCCATCCCCCCATCCTGGCGAGCGCTAGCGAGCTGCAATGCCCCACGCAACCATTCTGCCAACGCCGGGAGGCGTCACCCCCCCCCCAAGATATGGGACACTCAACCATGAGCCCATAGCTGAACAGGCAGAATGTCACTAGAATCTGCCACTCCTAACCACTCTGCCTCTCATGGAATGCAAGTTCGGTCTCCTCAAAAAAAATACAACATTTATATATAAAACAAATCTTATCACCCTTCCCAAATATAATACATTAATTCATAACATTGTGCTCCCAGAGGGAGCTTTAAGAAGCACAGCCTACTGAGGGAAAATCATCTGCACTCAGTACTCAGCTACAATATTATCTTAAAATTAATTATCAAAAAGAAAGAGTTTTTATTTAATTTTTCATATTTTATTTTAATGTTGTTTTTGGCGGCTACTATAGATGTAGCCTAATTTTCTTCTAATCAAAGCCAACAACTCCTGCCCTGCGACCCTACGCTGATGCTACACACGCGAGCCACCAAGCACCAGCGCAAAAATACACCGCGAGCCAAGACAGGAGGCTATACCAACATACTGTGGTAGCCTACCCCGGATCCTCCACCCGCGACAAACAGTCCGCAATCACATTCTCACAACCGGCAATATGGCGAATGTCTAAGTTGTACTCTTGCAACATGAGCGACCATCTGGTCAGCCTCATATTCCGGTTGTGGAATTGATTGAGGAATTTAAGCGGGTGGTGGTCGGTATACACTACCACGACTGGCCCATAGGCAGGAACATAGACCTCAAAGTGTCTGAGCGCTAACACGATTGCCAGCAGTTCCTTTTCAAAAACCGAATAGTTTTTCTGTGCTGAATTAAATTTCTTTGAAAAGAAACTGACTGGATGCTCAAGACCTTCCTCGTCTGTCTGCAAAAGTACGGCACCAGCCCCTACTCCGCTGGCATCAGTCGCCAACTGAAATGGTCGTTCAAAGTCCGGGGCCCTGAGGATAGGGTGAGTGCATAAAAGGTGTTTAACTACTCGAAACACCTGCTCACACTCAGGTGCCCAGCGGAACTTTTTATCTTTAGCTAGTAGATCTGTCAAAGGAGCTAACACAGTAGAATAACCTCTTATAAAGCGGCGGTAATACCAAATCATGCCCAAAAATCTCATGATCTGCCGCTTGGTGGTCGGCCTGGGGAACAAGTCGATAGCCTGTATCTTCTGTTGGGGTGGGCTCACCTGCCCTAACCCAACCACAAACCCCAGATACTGCACCGTGGCTTGCACAAAGTCACACTTGCCCAGATTAACCACCAAGCCTGCTTTACTAAGTTGACTAAATAAGGCTTCTATGTGCTCACAGTGACTTTGGAAATCGTTGTCATAAATGATCACGTCATCAAGGTAGACAGTACAGTTTGGGATGTCTGCTACGATGTCGTTCATTAAGCTCTGGAAAGTGGCCGGTGCATTTTTCAGACCATATGGCATCACGTTGCAACGGTAAGTACTGCCATCCACCACAAACCCGCACACCTCTTTAGCCCGCTCAGACAGTGGTACTTGCCAGTAGCCTTTGACGAGGTCTACCTTGGTCAAGTACCTTGCTTTCCCGATCGTATCCACACTGTCATCCACCCGGGGAAGAGGATATGCATTGGTGGGAGTCAACCCGTTCAACCGCCTAAAGTCAATGCAGAACCAAACTTTTCCATCAGGTTTGGGCTGCAGAGTGACAGGAGAAGTCCACCGTACTGCCCCCTTCTCGATCAAGCCTCTCGCCAGCATATACTCCAGCTCATCCCTGAGCGCTGGGAGTTTAATGGGTGGCACCCGATAAGGTATCGACTTGAAGGGGGGGTGCTCTCCTACATCGACGTCATGCACCGCTTGAGTAGTAAGGCCTGGGTGCTCGGCAAATACAGTGGGGTATGAATCGAACAGGCGCTGCACTGCCACCTGCTGTTCCTCCGGCAGGTGCGCCAGAGCATCATGCGCACATTGGCTCGAATTCCCCGCCCACTGATCAGCCGAGACATGACAATCCCAGTTATCATCCACCTGGTCATTGCTGCCCCCCTCTCCTTCTCCACCATGACCGCAGCAGGTCAACACAGGGACAGCTAGTGACTCAGGTGGGCGCCTCACATACTCCTTCAACATGTGGAGAGGGCCCCTCACCTGATGCGCGAAAACAAGCTCATTCGGACTGAAACCGAGACTCTCTCCAGGTACTTCTCTTGCCGCGAACAAAACATACGGCAGACCAAGGTCCCAATCCTTTCCGTTCTCTGCGCAATAACATCGAAGCATGCTTTTCAGCGTGGCGTGCCACCTCTCCAACACCCCTTGACTCTCCGGGTGATACGCAGAAGAGACGACAGTGCTGATGCCATGCTGAATCATAGTTTGTTTGAACAGATTAGATGTAAAATTAGAACCTTGGTCCGATTGCACCTCTTGCGGGTAACCATACCGCGAGCAATACAAGAGCAGGTTCCGGACAACAGTTTTCGCTGTGCCATTTCTCATTGGATATGCATCAGGATAACGAGTGGCCACATCCATGATAGTTAATAGAAATTTATTACCGGCACTAGTAGGGGGCAGGGGTCCGACCATTTCAATGATGACCTTACTGAAGGGCGGTCCACTGACAGGAATGGGGTGCAAAGGGGCTCTCGGAATTGTTTGGTTAGGTTTTCCAACCCTCTGGCACGTATGACACCTTGCTATCCAGGTTACCACCTGCCCCTTCAACCCCGGCCACCAAATTTTTTTTTCTAAAGCCGCCACCGTTTTTCTCACCCCTAGATGTCCTGCCAGTGGTATGTCATGCGCCAACCTCAGTAGGCTATCCCTGCACTCCCGTGGCACCACCAACTGGTCCACTACTCCGGACCCTTCTTGCCAACTACGTTTAGGGTCTTGAATACGCCTATAGAGGATGCCTTCTAAATAAAAATAATCTCCTGGCTGTGCATCGCCGTCCTCGTCGAGCTCTACAGCTCCATTAGCACACGTTTGGAGCTCAGGGTCCTCTAGTTGCAACCGACGTATATCTGAGGGTGCCAAGCGATCTAACTGCTCCCGGAGCAATGCATGACCTTCCCCGATACTGGGCTGCTCCCTCTGTCTCTCTCGATGTACATAACGTTGCTGTCGTGGAGACTCGTCATGCCCAGCCTCGTCACTCTCGATGACAGGCCCAGGGGCTACTCCAGAATTAAGTAATGGTGCTAATACTGAATCACCCAGGAGAGCAGCCGAGTCAAAACTCTTAAAACCAATTCCAGCTTTAGCCTCCTGTTGATCGTTCCTCCGCTGGTCTGAAGACGGAGGACTAGGCTGTGACACTTTAGCTGCCTGAGCTCGGGTGACAACACACGCCATGGGTTGTGTCTGGCACCGCTCGACCCACTCTTGCTCTTCCCTACTCACGTCGGCCGGCCTCTCGGCAACGACTAAGGGTAGAACCTCAGAAGCGGGCATTGCAAAGTCGTTGCCGAGAAGAAGGTCGACGCCCTCCACTGGCAGTTTCTCCATAATCCCGACATCCAATTCACGTGCCACACCATCCACCTCCAACTCCAACCGCAGCAGCGGGTATGACCGAGTTGCATTAATACCCTGCACCACCACCACCCGAGCCGCGTTTATAGGGTAGCCAGTCAAGTTTTTCATCAGAGTCTGGGAAGCACCTGTATCACGCAAGACCTCTACTCCATGCTTGCGCCCCGCCCACATCACGCAACCCCGCCCTCTATGGTCGCAAAAAACATCCTGAGCAGGGTTCGAGCCTCCCAGGTGCTTCTGCATTGGCTGTGCCTCAGCCTCTTGACGAACTGCCCCGGGCAAACTCAGATGACTTCGGAGACACACCAATGTTGCAGGTCAAAGACACAGCTGCTGTAGGTGGTTTGCTAGGACAGACTCTTGCAAAGTGCCCCTTTTTATGACAATGATAACACTCCAACTCCCCTTTGGGCTTCCCTTGGTACTGGGAAGGGCCCGGCCCCTTCTTAAATGGGACGGTGCTAGTCTTGTGGTCAGTCTTGGTATCATGGCTCTTGTACTTGTTTGCATAAGGTATATCACTAACTCGGGGGGGTGGGGCGTCACGCCCCTTGTTACCTGCCTCACTACTCTGGGCAGACCCGCACCCACGAATTAGTGATAGCCGGAGGTCAGCCATCTCAGCTGCCTCCTGTAGAGTTTTTGGTTGCTTTTCTTTAAGGTTTAACGTCAGGTCGCCGCCCATGCATTTGAAAAACTGCTCTAAAAGCACCAACTGTTTAATGTCGTCAAACGTAGTAGCTTTCTCCGACCTCAGCCAATTCCCAAAAGCATCGGACAGCTCCCGGGCATGCTCCAAAAAGGTGTTCTCCCGACCCTTGTAACACCCCAGAACTTCAACCTGTACGTCTCTGGTTGTAGTTCGTATGCTCTCAGGACAGCCTCCTTGAGTTCCTCATAGATAATACAAGACTCTATAGGCAACGCATCATAGGCTTTAAGACCCTTGCCTATTAATCTAGAGGATACAAGTGCTGCCCATTTATTCTCTGGCCACTGGTGTTCCTGGCACTTCTTCTCAAAGCGTGTGAAAAATTCTGTTACATCACTCTCATCAAACACCGGAACCAGTTTCAATAAGTGCGAGAGAGACTGCTCATGAACACAGTTACCAGCCCCAAGTCGCTGTCCCGTTGTCTCTACTCGCGACTTCTCTACGTCCATGTCGGCACAGTACCTGGTCTACTCAGCTTGGATTTTTGCTAGCTCTATTTGCTGCTGAAGCTCACCTGCCCTTTGTTGCTGGTGAAGCTGAAGCTCAGATACCCTGATAGCCTTTCTCTCTTCGATCTTAGCTAATTCGAGCTGATACAATAATTCTGGAGTTAACCCTGGAGGAGGTGAAGGTGCTATAATGTTTGAAATTACCGGTGGTCCCCCAAGGGGCAACCCACCCTGCCAGTCACCACCCAACTGCGGAAGCGTACCCGGCGTCGGCAAACTACTGGGATGGCTGGGAGCCGAGTGTAGGGGAAGCATGGCCGAAGGGCTCTGAGCACTCAACCCATCTCGCTCACCAGTCACCCTGCCCAGTACACACGTTATCAAGTTATCCTTGGTCATGCTGCTAGTAACCGCATGACCGATAGCTGTGGCCAGGCATTGAAGACCGTACCGATCCATACCCTCCAACCGCTCGGCAGTAACAGGCCATTGCAAAAATATCCTAGCATCCTCCTCACAGTTCACCCGATTAACCCTTTCATCATGCTGCTGTTCCTCAGTTTCGACCTTACGTACTGTGTCTCCATTCTCCTCTGACCCGGTATAAGACATGATGCTCACAAAAATTTCTCACCACAATATTCAGAAAAGAAGTACCCCAAACTCTTATGTAGCACTATTCACTTGCCAAAAATGTCTGAAGACTCTCAAGTGCTATACTACTTTGCCAAAAAAAAATTAACGTGCCCACTATATTCCTCAATAAAACAAATGACCACAACAATCCTGCAATTATCTCTTAGTTCACCAGATCCTGAGCTAGGTCGCCATTTGTTACGATCCAGGTTCTCAAAGACACAGGGCTCTTCAACATTGGACTAGATAATGGCAAAACGCAACAACGGTAACACTAGATCCAACCCCTGCCTTAAACACTGGAAAACAAAACACCATTACCGCCCTGAGTCGTGCCTGGACAATGAGGTATCCTATGACTCGGTAACTGGTGCACACACACTAGGCTGACGCTCGATGAAACAGCCTATTCTCCAACAGTAAAAGATTACTCGATTAGGTTACACAAAGAAAAGATAGTTAACGTGATTAATTAACGTTACGGTAGATACTCAAATAACTGGCACTCCTGTATTAAAGAAAGTGCAATGCTAGTCCTGCAACATCAACTGGAAACTTCTTAAATAAGTCTGATGCTGGGAAGATGTTCGTAAAGAATCTTGAACAATTATAATGCAGAATACGGGTCACAATAAATGCTAGGACATATAGTAATAATAGGCAGGCGAATAATAAAGACTGCGCAAAGGTAGTAATGCTCGACACTAAAGAAATGCTTTATGACACAACGCAACAGCCTACTAGGGTTGTGCAACTCAACAACAACCTCGGCTCAAAAGTGCAGTGAATAATAATGTTGCATACATATAATAATGGGGGCTTATCTCTAACCAGTGTCTGCTCAGTTAATAAAGTCTAGCTGGGGTATCAAGGCAGGGCAACAATGGGTGAGCATGCGGCTCGTAGCCTAACGTTGTCCGAAGGTGGTATAATGAAGATTACGTTATATGACGGGGATGCTCTCTTGATAAATCTAGGTCTCTAGTACCTAGCTCTATCCTGGCGATCCCTCAGAAGTCAACACAAAGAGGCAGCACTATGTTGTGAGGGATAGGCTATGGCCCTCTCACACCACAGCGCTGTGCTCGCAAAGTAAACCCACCCGAAGACAACTTAGGCTCCCACAGTACCTGTCGATGTCGTGCAGGGCTTAGCTAACACTGCACACATCGGAGACAACGACACAGTAACCTTACCCCTATTGTAGCTTTAGATAACCAAGCAGAATCACTCAACACCTTGCCAGGGAGACATATACCGGTCTACAACCTTCCCGAGAGAGGACACATACGGAAAAGTCCGTCTCTCTAACCTCAATAAAGCATAATACCTCCTTAACCTAATACATGGAAATATCTGAGAGCTTCGCGTACAATACGACTGGTCCACGGTGAACGTTTATGCTGAAACCAGAAGGGATGTTGAGTTTAATAAAGATTAGAGAATGAGAAAGGAGAAGTCGAGAGAGAGAAATAGTATGCAAAGTGGTGAGTATGGGGGACAGAATTGCAAAGGATGTAGGCGATACGCGTGTCAGGCAAGCTCTGAGCTGGTAAAAAACATGAGGCCGCGACGGGAAGGGACTAGTTGACCACCCGGCCGCCAACGCCGTCAGCGCCCAAGCGAGCCGCGTCATAGCTCACCTCGCTGCCGGATGTACCCCCTCACCCTCTCTTGCTCGCCTCCCACACAAGCAACATTTATATTATAGCGAATATAAAATATAAGGCGCGGCCACAGACCAAAACAAAGATCATTTCTAGACTGTCTGTGGCAACACGACACTAATTACATAAAGCAGATCATTCTAGGACAACTGTAGCCCATCCCCCCATCCTGACGAGCGCTAGCGAGCTGCAATGCCCCATGCAACCATTCTGCCAACGCAGGGAGGCGTCACAAATGGGACGGTGCTAGTCTTGTGGTCAGTCTTGGTATCATGGCTCTTGTACTTGTTTGCATAAGGTATATCACTAACTCGGGGGGGTGGGGCGTCACGCCCCTTGTTACCTGCCTCACTACGCTGGGCAGACCCGCACCCACGAATTAGTGATAGCCGGAGGTCAGCCATCTCAGCTGCCTCCTGTAGAGTTTTTGGTTGCTTTTCTTTAAGGTTTAACGTCAGGTCGCCGCCCGTGCATTTGAAAAACTGCTCTAAAAGCACCAACTGTTTAATGTCGTCAAACGTAGTAGCTTTCTCCGACCTCAGCCAATTCCCAAAAGCATCGGACAGCTCCCGGGCATGCTCCAAAAAGGTGCTCTCCCGACCCTTGGTAACACCCCGGAACTTCAACCTGTACGTCTCTGGTTGTAGTTCTTATGCTCTCAGGACAGCCTCCTTGAGTTCCTCATAGATAATACACGACTCTATCAGCAATGCATCATAATCCCTGAGTCCCTTGCCCACAAGTCTAGAGGAAACAAGGGCTGCCCACTTCTCCCCAGGCCATTGGTGGATCTGGCACTTCTTCTCGAATCGTGTGAAAAATTCTGTTACACCACTCTCATCAAACACCGGAACCAGTTTCAATAAGTGTGAGAGAGACTGCTCATGAACACGGTTACCAGCCCCAAGTCGCTGTCCCGTTGTCTCTACTCGCGACTTCTCTACGTCCATGTCGGCACAGTACCTGGTCGACTCAGCTTGGATTTTTGCTAGCTCTATTTGCTGCTGAAGCTCACCTGCCCTTTGTTGCTGGTGAAGCTGAAGCTCAGATACCCTGATAGCCTTTCTCTCTTCGATCTTAGCTAATTCGAGCTGATACAATAATTCTGGAGTTAACCCTGGAGGAGGTGAAGGTGCTACAATGTTTGAAATTACCGGTGGTCCCCCCAGGGGCAACCCACCCTGCCAGTCACCACCCAACTGCGGAAGCGTACCCGGGGTCGGCAAACTACTGGGATGGCTGGGAGTCGAGTGTAGGGGAAGCATGGCCGAAGGGCTCTGAGCACTCAACCCATCTCGCTCACCAGTCACCCTGCCCAGTACACACGTTATCAAGTTATCCTTGGTCATGCTGCTAGTAACCGCATGACCGATAGCTGTGGCCAGGCATTGAAGACCGTACCGATCCATACCCTCCAACCGCTCGGCAGTAACAGGCCATTGCAAAAATATCCTAGCATCCTCCTCACAGTTCACCCGATTAACCCTTTCATCATGCTGCTGTTCCTCAGTTTCGACATTACGTACTGTGTCTCCATTCTCCTCTGACCCGGTATAAGACATGATGCTCACAAACATTTCTCACCACAATATTCAGAAAAGAAGTACCCCAAACTCTTATGTAGCACTATTCACTTGCCAAAAATGTCTGAAGACTCTCAAGTGCTATACTACTTTGCCAAACAAAAATTAACGTGCCCACTATATTCCTCAATAAAACAAATGACCACAACAATCCTGCAATTATCTCTTAGTTCACAAGATCCTGAGCTAGGTCGCCATTTGTTACGATCCAGGTTCTCAAAGACACAGGGCTCTTCAACATTGGACTAGATAATGGCAAAATGCAACAACGGTAACACTAGATCCAACCCCTGCCTAAATCACTGGAAAACAAAACACCATTACCGCCCTGAGTCGTGCCTGGACAACGAGGTATCCTATGACTCGGTAACTGGTGCACACACACTAGGCTGACGCTCAATGAAACAGCCTATTCTCAAACAGTGAAAGATTACTCGATTATGTTACACAAAGAAAAGATAGTTAACGTGATTAATTAACGTTATGGTAGATACTCAAATAACTGGCACTCCTGTATTAAAGAAAGTGCAATGCTAGTCCTGCAACATCAACGGGAAACTTCTGAAATAAGTCTGATGCTGGGAAGATGTTCGTAAAGAATCTTGAACAATTATAATGCAGAATACGGGTCACAATAAATGCTAGGACATATAGTAATAATAGGCAGGCGAATAATAAAGACTGCGCAAAGGTAGTAATGCTCGACAACTAAAGAAATGCTTCGTGACACAACGCAACAGCCTACTAGGGTTGTGCAACTCAACAACAACCTCGGCTCAAAAGTGCAGTGAATAATAATGTTGCATACATATAATAATGGGGGCTTATCTCTAACCAGTGTCTGCTCAGTTAATAAAGTTTAGCTGGGGTATCAAGGCAGGGCAACAATGGGCGAGCATGCGGCTCGTAGCCTAACGTTGTCCGAAGGTGGTATAATGAAGATTACGTTATATGACGGGGATGCTCTCTTGATAAATCTAGGTCTCTAGTACCTAGTTCTATCCTGGGGATCCCTCAGAAGTCAACACAAAGAGGCAGCACTATGTTGTGAGGGATAGGCTATGGCCCTCTCACACCACAGCGCTGTGCTCGCAAAGTAAACCCACCCGAAGACAACTTAGGCTCCCACAGTACCTGTCGATGTCGTGCAGGGCTTAGCTAACACTGCACACATCGGAGACAACGACACAGTAACCTTACCTCTAGTCTAGCTTTAGATAACCAAGCAGAATCACTCAACACCTTGCCAGGGAGACATATACCGGTCTACAACCTTCCCGAGAGAGGACACATACGGAAAAGTCCGTCTCTCTTTAACCTAATACATGGAAATATCTGAGAGCTTCGCGTACAATACAACTGGTCGACGGTGAACGTTTATGCTGAAACCAGAAGGGATGTTGAGTTTAATAAAGATTAGAGAATGAGAAAGGAGAAGTCGAGAGAGAGAAATAGTATGCAAAGTGGCGAGTATGGGGGACAGAATTGCAAAGGATGTAGGCGATACGCGTGTCAGGCAAGCTCTGAGCTGGTAAAAAACATGAGGCCGCGACGGGAAGGGACTAGTTGACCACCCGGCCGCCAACGCCGTTAGCGCCCAAGCGAGCCACGTCATAGCTCACCCCGCTGCCAGGTGTACTCCCTCACCCTCTCTCGCTAGCCTCCCACACAAGCAACATTTATATTATAGCGAATATAAAATATAAGGCGCGGTCACAGACCAAAACAAAGACCATTTCTAGACTGTCTGTGGCAACACGACACTAATTACATAAAGCAGATCATTCTAGGACAACTGTAGCCCATCCCCCCATCCTGGCAAGCGCTAGCGAGCTGCAATGCCCCACGCAACCATTCTGCTAGCGCCGGGAGGCGTCACACAAACTAACAACAAAATACAAGAACAACAAAAACTAAATTGTAATAACTTCCTACAAACACTTGATCACAAAACAAACCCCAAAAAACTCTACAAAACACTAAACAGCATCACACTTTCCAAGAGCAACACAACACAATCACATGCTGCAATCACAACAACAGACTCTACTCCTTCATGTAAACAACAAGCAAACACTCTCATCAATCACTTCTCACATGTCAGCCACCTAAAACCTCACAAAGATGACCGACGTGTCATCCGACGTAAGAGACAATTCCCCACAGACCCTGACTATACACCCTTCACCAATCACCAGACAAAGCATATCATCAACAATCTCAAGCACTCACCCGCCTGTGGCCTAGACAACATAAGCAAAATACACCTCAGACCACAAGGCATACAAACACTCACTAACATATCAAACTACAGCTATTCACATAACACAATACCAGACATTTGGAAGCATGGTATCATCATCACATTCCCCAAACCCAACAAAGACCCCACGCTACCCTCCTCGCACCGCCCCATCACACTCCTTTGCTCCCCCTCCAAAGTCATGGAACGTCTAGTATTACAACTAATTACACCCAACCTACCCCTAGCTCCAACACAACATGGCTTTAGGCCACTGCACTCCACAAACACTCTTCTCACAGACCTTACACAAAGAGCTTTTGACGGCATTAACTCAGCTAGACCACCACACAGATCACTATTAGCCACACTCGACATTAGTAAAGCCTTCGATGCCATCCCCCGCCACAACCTAACAAACAAAATCTACAACACAAACATGCACAACAACACAAAAAGGTGGCTGGCCAACTTCCTAGCAGGCAGATGTGCACACATATCTTTTGCCGGTCAGTCATCTAAAATCAGAAACTTTCCAAACGGAGTCCCACAAGGATCCGTCCTATCGCCCGCACTCTTCAATCTGTACATGCACGATATAACTACACCCAATACTCCCCAAATAAACTTAGCCTCCTATGCAGATGACATAACACTCACATGCACACACCATGACCCAAGAAGAGCAACAGATCTCCTTCAACCCTATCTCAACACACTACATGGCTGGTGCACTACAAACAGACTTAATCTAGCCCCAGCCAAATCCACCACAACCCTGCTCACAAGCTGGACAGGTGAACACGAATACATCCCTAAACTCACCATAAACAACACACCCCTAACACATACACACACACCCAAAATCCTAGGAGTAACATATGATACTCATATGACATTCAAACAGCACACCACAAACATTAAAAAGAAACTGACACCCAGACTTAACGCCCTCAGGTCACTTGCTCACACAAGATTTGGACACAACAAAGAAACTACCACCACAGTATATAAACAATACATAAGATCAGTAATGGAATACGCAAGCCCAGCCTGAGCTTCTAACCTAGCTGAAACACATCACAAGACCTTATAGACTATTCAAAACAAAGCCCTGAAGATCATTACAGGCTGCACAGCTACTGCACCCACAGATCATCAACATCAAGAAACCAAAATCCTCAAAGTCAAAGACCATCTGGACATGAGAGGCACTCAATTCCTGGCAGCAGCCTCCACGAACCAAGACCACCCACTAAACTACATGGCAACTCACCCACAGACACCAAGAAATATCAAAACAACACCCAGCTCACGGTATCACACACAATTATTGTCCTCTCTCCCTCCCTGCCCACCCCAAACCAACTTCCAGAAGCACATCCATACTCATATCTCTCGCCAATTCATCCACTCACTCACAGACAACACGCAGCTGCATGCACGACCTCCCGAAATCCATCCTTCCGAATCCTCCCTCCCTCGAGAGGACAGAGTCCACCTGGCCAGGCTGAGATGCGGACACCATCCAGCTCTCCTGAGCTATCAGAAGAGACTGGATGACTCCGTTGTCGACGCCTGCCCGGGATGTAACACAGCACCCCATACCATTAAACACATCATAGAAGACTGCATTTCACACAACCACTTACGCCAACAACACAACCTACACTCAATGAGAGCTCTGTGGGAAAGCCCGATCGTGGCCATGGCCTTCCTCAGGGACTCGGGGCTGTTCGGCCAGGCAGCTTAGGGAACAACAACAACAACAACAACAACATTTTATTTGATAGAGACAACTCTTCATGCAGTATAATACAACATGGATATCATTAATCTAATTCTAGAGTTTGAGCCAGAGAATTGAGAATTAGGAGGAGTCTAAGTTGGGAACACGGCAGCAAGTGTGTTGTTGTATACAGTATCCACCTTTGGCTTGGCAATAGGATAGAGATAGTAGAGTAGATTGCTTCACACCGGAGCCTCCGTGAGGAAAAAAAAAATCCGGTTTGTTGGAGGAGCAGTGGTATTCAACAGAGGTAAAATTAGAGGAAATTCCGCGAATTTTGCAAAAGTTGATAGTAAGAGTGACGGGCATTTTAAGGGGCCATATGGGGAAGGACAGGATAGTTTGGGTCCCCCCCCCCCATCCCCCGCGCCCCGCCCCCGCGAAGGATTTCGAGGCTGGGCTATTTGGCAACATTTAAATAAAAACAATGTGCTAGAAAGAAGTGAGGTATGCTTGTTTAGTGTACTGAAGTGAATAGGAGGAGGAGGTGTTTGTGAAGGCTATCTATTGTTACGACATGACAGGAGAGACCATGGTTCATGAACCGCCAACTCAATATGTAGCAGCACCTAGACGTCTCCACACCCGTCAACTGTCTATGCGCAACAGAAACAGCCACAACGCAACTCCAGGCTCTCTGAGGATTCAAGGTGCAACCAATCCTCCCACAGATTCCGTCCCACAACTGACTGGACCACAAGTACACAGTAACGCGTTCTGTTGACAGCGAGCAAAAAATTGCTTCGTGCGACCGCTTTGCTAGGCTAGCAGCACTGTCCAACCGGAAATTATTTTATAATATCGTATGAGCCCACGGTCTGCGTTAAAACGTATGCAAGAACAATGGAAAGTTTAATAAAACCCTCAACTATATACTGATGGGAGTCTAATATCCAATATATATATACTTGCTAATAACTTTTTTTTATTTTTATTTTTTTTAAAGAGACAATGAACGGAGGAAGGAAAAACACAGATAAAACAAAAAGGTCCATGTGCCTAAAGGCATCCTCCATTCATAAAATGTTTGTAACAACTGGATTTAAACATTTGCAGATTGTAAGTTTGTGGAAAGCAATTCGAGGGAAGTGAATTCCAAAGAGTAGTAGCTCTGGGGATAAATGAATTCTGATAAGCAGAAGTTCTGCATTGTGGAGGAGAAAGTGTAAATTCATGGGCGCTCTCAGCTTCCCTAGTTCTACGCGGAAAGATGTGGAGAGGCGGCACAATTGAAGCAAGTTCCTCGGAACAATTGCTGTGAAAATATCTGTAGAATAATGCAAGGGATACAACGTTTCTTCGTATGGATAATGTAGGAAGGTCCTGTGTGATTGCAGGGTTATTGATTAATCTAATAGCTTTATTTTGAATTTTGTCCAACTGCCTCAATGCAACCACTCCACTTCCACCCCACAGAGGTGAACAGTAATCCATCTGAGAACGCACACGACTTTTATATATCACGGCCAACTGCTCGTCAGTGAAGAATTCTCGAACTCTGTACAGGAGTCCCAGTTTTTTAGAGGCATTCTTAGCAATGCTTCTAACATAATGTGTCCAGCTCAAGTTAGTAGTTAATGTTACACCGAGAACGTCAATACTAGGGGAAGTGGGAATATTTACATCATTAAAAAATATATGGGAGTCAGTGAGATTCTGTCGGTTAGAAAATTGAATGTATTTGGTTTTCTGTGCATTAAAGGAAACTAGATTCTTTTGTCCCCATCCATCAATTCTAGAAAGGTCCTGGTTCAGAGAAATGGCAGTGTTTATTTTTGAATTTATAAGATCGGGTTGGGTGAAAGAATTGGTAAATGTGAAGGAACTGTGGAGTGTTGAGTCATCTGCGTAGGAATGTATTGGATTATGAGTGGTAGATATGAGATCATTGATATGAATGAGGAACAGAATTGGGGCCAAAACTGATCCCTGGGGAACACCAGCATTTATTGAGTGAAATTGAGAATAAAGGCCATCTACCATTACACATATTTTTCTGTTATGAAGATAAGAAGAAATTAGTGGAACTAATGATGCAAGGCCGTAGTGTGACATCTTCGACAATAAGGATTGATGCCAGACTATCAAATGCCTTTGATATATCCAGTGCTATTGTATGTGTTTCACCATGTTGGTCTGTAGCTTGGTTGATTTGATGCGTAAGAAGGCAAAGCATGTCTGCAGTTGATCGACATCGTCTAAAACCATATTGCCTATCACTGATTAATTTATTATTCTCAAGATGCTTAATTATGTGATTATTTAATATAATTTCAAAGACTTTACCAAGAGTGGAAGTTATAGCTATTGGTCTGTAGTTTGATGGATCTGAAGAGGCACCTTTTTTAGGAACTGGATGGATGTTTGCTTCTTTCCAGGGTACTGGGAAGCATGAGGTATGAGTACACAGACGGAAATGTTTTGCCAATACAGGAGCGAGCACCAAGGAGCAATTCTTAAGTACTATTGGAGGAATTTTATCTGGACCAGGAGCCTTATCTACTGAGAGATTCTGCAAAATAGTTTTGACATGTCTGGTGTGGATCTTAAGTGAGGGAATTTCAGGCGAATTAAAATTAAGTACAGGGACATCTTGATTTATTTCATCTAAGGTTGAGTTGGTGGAGAAAATATCCGCAAGAAGGTTAGCTTTACCTCGTGGGTCACTTAGAAGATTGCCAGTCGGAGATTTTAATGGTGGAATGGATGAAGCAGTAGTGAAGTTGGATTTAAATGAGTTAAGAGTAGACCAAAATATTTTGTTATCATTGGGATTATTTAGAAGTTTATTTGCCTGCTTGTGGAGAAAGTTTGATTTAGTTATGTTTAATACAGTTTTGGCATGATTTCTGATGTTTCTAAAGTAATTAAAGGCTTCATGAGTTTTTGATCTTGAGTATGCATTGTAGGATATTGCTTTTTGTTCAGTTACTCTAGCACAATTATGGTCAAACCATTTAGGTGAATTAGATCTTTTACTGTACTTTTGATGAGGAATAAAAGTTTCCATTCCAATTTATACAAAATCTTGTATGTGGCTCAAGGTGGAGTGTGCATCATTAGAAAAGAAAGAGGTCCAGGGAATATCAATAATAATAACCCTGAAGACCCTCCCAGTCTGCCCTATCGTAATGCCATTTAGTCACCAAAACAGGTTCAGAGTGGGAAGGTGTGGTAGGTGATAGACAGGTGTAGCCTAATGGCTATTATAGTGTATTATACCTAACGGAATAGTGTACACACTGTACAGCGATGGAAATTAGGCCTATCGCTTGCACCTCGCATTATTAATTTGTTTAATAATTACGAGTTTTCATTGAACATGTAGGCTACCATAAATATTTTCAAATGCATATGCGATGTATTATATTCATACTAAGTGACTGTACAATATTATTTGAAGACTTAACATATACATGAAAATATCGGGAAAGTTGGTGAACATGCCAAGACACAGTAGCCTACTAGGCTATGCACATTTGTTGTTCATTCTACATTTACAGTTCCATATCTTTCAAAGTATGGTGGTGACCATTATGAGTAAATGACGATTTTCCGTGCTTGAATTATTAATAGTAGTGTACAGATTACATTAAATGTCGACGGTATCGCTCATATAAATTATTTGGCGAAATCTCAGGCGTGATGGTAGGCTACTTTTGTACTGTAGGCTACCAGTCTTTATTAATTTCATTTCTGCATTGCATACGTAATGTTTGTTAAAAGTTTGTTCCTTACACATTTCAATATACACAATTCCACAGCCACCACTTCGATAATGTTGCTATCAGTCATACAAATCAATCACTAGAATATCAATAAAAAGTGACACAACTTGCAGGTTATATTAGTTTGTTTCACGTATATCGTAAAGGTTGTCCTACGCCAGTTCGTTCTGTCAAGACTCAGTACCTCACAGACAAATCTCACACTCCGGCATGCCTATTCAAACCGTCCAACCATTGACACACAGGCTCAGAATACTTTAACATTGTTTTTATACATAATATTCAGTCTGGCGGCCTGTTAACCGAGAGTGTACCGTGGTGGCCTGGGGCGGTATTGTCCGATATAGCCTACGTAATATGATTCTGTTGATAGGTAATGACTATAGTGTTGCTTTCATATAGTAGCCTATATATAAATGAAGCAATTAATGGCGATGTCAACTGTATTATATACACATAGGAAGAAAGATGGAAGTCTTAATTGAGCATGTTGGAGTGTAGGCATAACATATTTGTGGCAACATTCTATAGGTCGGGTGGGCATGATGCCAAATATGTATTTTTAATCAAGAATTAGTAACTGCTGTACATCTCTATTCTCATTCAATACTATTAACCCTTAATTAGCGGCGAGCAACATAAGTCGAGTTAAATAAAGCTGGACTATGTGGCGGCGCTCGACATAGGTCGAGTGGCAATTTCAGCACGTAATGTTGCTGAGAGAGAGAGAGACAAGTGGTGGCAGGAGAGTAGCGAGCGTATGACTGCTCCAGACCACCGCGGCGAACATACTGACACGAATCCCAGCTCCCTCCTCCCTCTCTCACTCGCTATATAAGGAATTGTATCGGGAAAGTGGCTAATTACATGCTTTTTGCACTCGCGTTGCACGGTTATTGCAAGAAAACTAGCCATCATAAAAGGATCGTTATGGTGTCATTCGAAAGCTCTGTTTATGCCCTTTCAGGGATAGATACTTGTTTTACGTTCTGGGTCTTATTTAGGCATGAAAATTATCACGTAAACAGCCCTATTTTGGCTAAAAACACCCCGCTGGGCAGTACATATAAATAAACCGCATAGGCCGCTCTTAAGGTGTTAATCATGAAATAGGACTGTTAGTGTGGAAATAGGGCAAACGCAATCGTTTACACCTTCATTGCTTGCTCTGCTAGGTCGACCTAGCAACCTCTTTTGGCTGCTCGCTTTGCTAGCCTAGCAGAGCGAGCAGAGTGAGGAAGCAATGTCGTTCCGCTAGCCTAGCAAAGCGCTCGCACGAAGCAATTTTTTGCTCGCTGTCAACGGAACGCGTTGCAGAATAAACCAGTGCCGAATGGCAACACTGGGGTGGATCCTTCCCAAGCGGAGTAAAATATGCAAGGCTTTGAATAAATTACCTTACATAAATTACGTTACTTAATATGCTGGTCACCAAATCCAAACACCTACCAGTACGATGGGCAGTCCTAAACTGACATACACCCAACGGGATTTCCATACCAGGGGACTGAACCCCTGATATGCAAATGCCAAACCGTCCTGACAACCGGAGTGTCCACCTCGAAATTAACCACCCAAAACAGGAAGACCCCTAGGAGTCCGCCACCCACTACTCCGAAATGGACACTCAAGTTGACTGGACTACAATGAATTTAATATGCAAGCAATAGAAATAATGCAAAACAATATAAGTATGTTAAAGCAAAGAAATGAAGAGTACCACGTAGTACACAAAGCTACTGTGTTTCTACTAGCACGGCTGGCATGCAGTATTGCTAGCCCGGCCGGTAACTCCGACACAGTCGCACCATACAGTATTCACTATGCAACACCACACCCAAGCCTAAAGGAACAATCAGCATGTATTAACGGGGCAACAATGTCAAAGAGGGTGTGTGAAAGCAAGCCCAGACAAGGCTGGACCCTCAATGACAAATTACCTCGTTAGCACAACCGGTACACCAGTACCTTTCTGACGTTCACGAGCATACACTGGGCCGACACAGTACTCCCAACACCACAGCAGAGAAGCCACTGTAACAAGGCCCAACAACAAATAAATAACTAGTGCAAGGCAGATAAATAATGCAAGTAATAACACCCAAACAAGTCAGTGGCGGTATAACCCCACCTGCCGCCACGAACCCTATGTGCAATTATTAACAGTGCAAAAAATACATAATAAACAATGTATAACAATATACAGTATATGCAACTATCAAATAGTGAAGGATTACTCAAATAAAAAAAGAGTGTTCATAGTCCCACGGAGCCAGGGGAAATAGTTATGTTAAAGTATAAGAAATGCAAAACATATGAGGAAAAAGATGTGCTCCCCACCGCTGTTCAAGCCTGACTGAGCTCCTCCGGTCCCAGCAGCCAACGACCATACTCCTTGCCAAGAAGAATCTAATAAGGAGAGGTGACTCTCTGCTTTTAGTTGTAGCCTGTAGGGTCCTGATACTTACCCCAACTAACATCAAGCACCCCCAAATAGAGAACGGTTAATTTCGAACAGTAACTATACAGTTACTGTATACATTAGAGAATGTACCGTTCTTTAACAAACGGTTATATTAGAGCTATAACTATATAGTTTCTAATATATATAGGCTACCTCTTGCAGTACTCAATATCTCTTCATTTTTCACAATTTATAATAGCTCTTATAGGCCTATATCTAAGTAGTAGGCTACTGTAAATGTCACCCATGATGTTTAAAATGTGATCCCAATTTTGTCATTATCATTATTGTCCTACCTCGGTCCATATATTACTACAACTAAATATATTGTGCTACATTCCATGTATACAATCTAGTATTTGTGCAGTAACTTTACCTGCTTCTGTATAAAATACTTGATCTAATATAATACCTTTGTTATATGTGTAGGTTACTCAACGTCTATATCTTGTATTGGTTTAGTTCCATACATTTAAATTTTGTTCAGTGCCTGTATGGATTTCAGCCATATGTTCCCCATAGTGTTCGTACGTTTACAGAAAAGTAAATAAACAAACACACACGCACTGTGAATCATACAGTTCCTCATATTACTTGCACTGCTTAATTGGTGAGAAGTAAATACAGACATACCGGTACGCAATTATCTCTCACGAAGGAATATGCCAGAAAACCACAGCATTCATCCCAGTGACTGTCTCTCGAGTAATTTAGGTTTCTGCAGCTCTACCCATACACGTCATACACTAATAAATACACATCCCTTCAGCAACATTACCAACAGTGTGGAATACATCTTTTGCCTCATGTTGTACGTGTTTATAAATACAGTATATTTTCTATCAATGTTATATGTTTACTATTCAGGTCGACCACTGCAGCACAATACAATGCTAGGGGAATTTCTGCACTAACGTTTATTGCTTTTCTGTGTATTCATGAATAATATTCTATAGCCTAAGCAAGTAATTCCAACCTCACACTCCATAAAAACTAAGAACATAAAATTTATGGTATGTCATACATTAAAGATAACCGATCAGGTGAAAGGCATATATATACAACGTGAGTAGATTATGCTATTTATTTATATTATTTAAAACATCTGTATATTGTGGAGCATCAGACGTCAGGCGGCCAAACCCGCTATACTGGTCATCTTAACCCTCTCCGTCATATATGACGCGATCACGTCATATGGCAGTTTTGCCCAAAAGTATCATATGACGCAATCGCGTCATGTGAACTTAGTGAAATAGCTCAATAATAAGTTTTTGACGCGATTTGCGTCATATTGAACTCAGTAAGTTAGGTAACTTAGATCATAATCTGTCGGTTGGTGGCAACCCCAAATTCCTCCGACTTCTAACGGTCCCTCAGTGTGAGAAAGAGTGTTGTGGGGGAAATATCAGGCGCTCGGGCAACCCCTAACTTACGTAACTAAATATGACGGAAAGAGTTAAAAGCGGCTGCTTCACACAACACGGGACTTGTTCAGCTGATCAGGTGTTTTCGTCTTCAGATTGATGTCAAGGTTCTTGAGCCATAACATACATCTGCAATGATACAAATGCCAGCATTTATGGGTCAGCTATTTACCGAGATGATGTCTCTGGAATATGTATTCAGTCAGCCATGATTATACACTCGTATGTGAGTATACTATATACTGTATACTCGTAGATACACCCTACTTATGACTAAGAACTTCACCTTACCTTTGGGAAAGAAGTGAAATATGAATTTGTTTTGCTTCCGCTTGTATTTTCCACAAACAACACAGCTGTTACCGTGTTGTTTTGGTGCCATGTTTGTATTTGCCGCCACGCCATCTGGCAGCTCCCAGTGACATTTGTAAGTGTGCAGACGATGCACCACCGATGGCAGAGCCATCTTCAGGGGTGCTTGGTCAAGACTAGGGATCAATTGGGAGCTCGTTTAAGAGCTCTCTCTTTATTAGATTCTTCTTGCTCCCTGCAGACCGGCTGGAGCCAGACCCAGGTACCAATACAGGTATTTCAACGAACCCACGGCTCAAATACCCATTAGTAAGTTGTAACTTATTCGGGACCACATAGGAATAATCAGCAATAGTTATTCTACTCCTCCAATGCATAAAATATCCGCCGAATTGTATATTGGCAGGAAAATTCATATTAGGAAAGCCCTCTGATGCAACTCATCCCTTAGACAATGAGTCAAATTAGAATATGGGTCAAGGAATATTACCGTGAACTCCACTATGCAATATTAAACTAATGTGTCCTAAACAATATAAATTCTCACAACCCCACATTAGGTCCCATAGGATTACATAAATATTAATATTCACTGCAAACGAAATGTATATCCCTATGATGAGTCAAAATATGTGTGCTCATTGTAACACTATATAACACTGTGTAGGTATAAAAAAAAAAAAAAAAAAAGTAAGGTAAGCCAAACAAATTAACCCTGGATAGGAATCATAGTGCCAAAAACGGAACGTGGTGGTGCGCGGAAACCGATATATGATCACCGCTCACCCAAATTAATATTATGATACATTTATTATAAATATGAAATTTACTTTGATTTTCAATTACACTATCCATAATGTTAAGGAAGCTTTATATTTATTGTAGCAAGTGACAAAAAAAATCTATCTCAATTACCGGATTTTATATGAATATTTATATGCGGTGTGCCACATTTGGTACGAGACGACCTTAATCGGAACACAAATCCTACGATACCTATCCAGGGTTTAAAACGGATTTTCAGCAACTACTTATCGCATTTTTATGTGGCCTCCCCTAGGTATTGCCCTGCTCGGTTTGTGCCTATATCCGCAGGCTCATCTTTTTGGTTAATCAATATGTAGGGTTTCCCAAGGGCAAGGTATAGTAAGGCCTCAACAACTTTAAGGGGGCCCACCTCGTTTTTTTTCTCTTTCTCTCCCTCTCTCTTTGGCTTGTAGCCATTCGGCCCCATTCAGCCTACTGTTTTAAGACGTTTACCCCATCTAGGTGTCAATTTTTTCCTGGCGAGCGGTAGCGAGCCAGCATATATATATTTTGTTTTAACAGCAAGCTAAATTTGAAAATTTTTCGATAGAAAAATTTCTCCGGCGAAGCCGGATTTCTCCATGCAATGCTGGTTCGCTATCGCTCGCCAGGAAGAAATCGACACCTGGATGGGGATAAACGTCTTAAAACAGTTGGCTGAATGGGGCCGAATGGATACAAGCTAGGGAAAGAGAGAAAAGGAGAGAAAGGTAAAACAAGCCGGTGACCCCCCTTAACTCCTCCACCAAGACACCGTACCCAACTGCCGAACAATTTCTCCCCAAATCTGCCCAAATTACCGCTCCATGTGGTAATTGACCACTTGCGAGTTTCGTTCTATAAAGAAGTTGGAACTGTATGTTTGATAATATTAGTTTAACCAGACCACTGAGCTCCACAAAAGAACTCTCATAGGGCTGGCCCGAAGGATTCGATCAAGATATATAACTAAACGAGCCAAGATAGAGGGAAAGGCAGTAGGGGGACAAATCGAGGAAGGTGAAGGCACGCACACATTTCTCGCCATTTCATCAGTTCAGCCGGACCACATGAGCTCCACATCAGAGCTCTTATAGGGCAGGGACGAAGGATGAGGCAGAAACTGCTACACCGCAACACCAACCGAGAAGTGATCAGGGCGAAGAATGAGAGATCAGGTCGAAGGTAGAAAAAAATCACATCGAGAAGCAAAACAAAAATGCATTACCGAAGGGAATCAAGTCGTTCGGCCACATCAGCAACTGAAGAGACAAAACGGGTCAGGAGTCAACTACCTAGCCAGGCCAGGGAGACATGAGATATAGGCTGCCCGAGGACAGCCGAATGGGACAGAATAAGAATAGAAGGGGAAAAACATGGAATGAGGAAAGAAAAAATACTCAAAATTAGTCAAGCTGAGGACGAAAGCTCGAAGGGAGAGGGAGCGAAAACCACATCCCTCCCACATCAAGCCCCAGTCGCCGGCCCCGAAGCCCCCCAACCGCGACAAGGGGAGTAGTACCAGGGGGGGTTGGAACTGTAGAAATTGATATTTAGCAGAATTACCAGCTGGTCTCTGGGTCTTCTCCAGGGTGACCTGGATGTGTGAGAGTTTGTGTTTTTTATCTGTGTTTATTTTTTGTTTTATGTTGTTTTTGTGTTTTGCCTGTTCTTGCTCTGTCTTGAGGCGGCTACCCCCAAAATGGGGATTGGGCCTGAGCATATAGATAGATAGATATACCAGCTAAAATACGGTTGTAGTGCATTTCCAAATACATAAAAACCCATTTTACATACTTTTTAGCCATCAGAAACAAACATCATTATTGCATTGCTAATTACTATCAATGTCCACAGCTCCAACTTCCTTATAGAACGAAACTCGTAAGTGATCAATTGATGACCTGGACTAGGGAGATAGTGACCAATAAGATTAATGGGGGTCACCGGCATTTTTATATCTTTCTCTCCTGTTCTCTCTTTCCCTGGCCTTTATCCATTCGGCCCCATTCGGCCAACTGTTTTAAGACGTTTATCCCCATCCAGGTGTTGATTTCTTCCTGGCGAGCGATAGCGAACCAGCATTGTATGGAGAAATCAGGCTTCGCCGAAGAAATTTTTCTATCGAAAAATGTACAAATATAGCTTGCTGTCAACACAAAAATATACATATGCTGGATCGCTACCGCTCGCCAGGAAAATATTGACACCTGGATGGGGCAAACGTCTTAAAACAGTAGGCTGAATGGGGCCGAATGGATACAAGCCAAAGAGAGAGGGTTGAGAAAGATAAAACAAGCGAGGTGGGCTTCCTTAACTCCTCCACCAAGACAACGAACCCAACTGCCGAACAATTTTTCTCAAAATCTGCCCAAATTACAGCTCCATGTAGTAATTGATGACCTGGACGAGGGAGATAGTGACAAATAAGATTAATGAACCAATTATGCGTCCAGCTTTCATGTCTCTCGGGAAAAAAAACCCATGTTATTGAAGTCACGGTGAGCGGGTCTCAAACTTGCTTTATGCAACCCAGATAATGTTATTAATATACCTAGCATAACGTAATCCAAATAATTAAATCAATACTCTAATCTGTTCCGTATCAATAATAATAAAACTCAATGATATGGATATAGCTCTGAGTGTTCTGTGGTGTAATAAATGGTTCTCTTGGTCACAACTAAGACAACTAACCTGTGAAAGTGGAAACAGTGGAGCTATTTGATGCCTTTGTTCAGTAGCAGTCAAACATTGGCGTACATTTATGACATTCCACATATAAAAATAATCTATATTGGTAAGTATTCCCAGCTGGTGGATTCCTGGTAGTAGCAAGAACTGGCGAGTAGCACAATTCTTAATAGTATTTTTTGTAATCTATTATAATTTACTTGTTGATTTTACAACATCAAGAACAATAAAGTCATAAATATTGAGGTATTGTTTCGTTGTAACCATTATTATATGTGTTGCTTTTACTTGAACACATTATTATGTGTAATTTTCACTTGAATTTATAATTATCCAAGTAATTATTGGTGTTACTTCACTTTTGTTTTACTTATATAAGTATGATACTTTCACATGAACTTACTACTTGCACTTGAATTTATTCTTACGTATCAAATGGTTGGGGTAACTTTTTAATTTTGTTAGGGCCAGGTAACTTATGAAATGGTGATATAATAACATCAATTACCCCTTTTAGGAAAACTATTTTATATTTTTCATAACAAAATAAGAGTGTGTAAACTAGTAAAATACTAATGGTGATAATTGGTATAGTTACATCCAAATCTCATCTGTATGCAAAGTTATTCAACGGTAGATTTCTAATAATAAAGCATGGACAATTTTACTCAGTTGTAGGGATTAATACAATTGTGTCATTAAATGTATAAACACTTATCATTTGCAAATGAGGTTGAGCCTATCTGTTTGCCTAGCCATTTACCATGGGATGTTGTAGTCTCGTAAATATCATATTTTGACTAAGGCTATATAATTTGATTCACCTTGAGCATAAATTCACTTCATAACTGGGTTAACTATCACAACACTGCTCAATTGAGTTATCTGAAACTTTGCACCTGCAGACACTTTGCGTTTATTTAATATATTATATAAATTGAACTCTTTTCTAAACTGTTTATATTAATGAGTGTTTCCCTTGTATCCATACATTGTCTTAAGGCATTATATCATAATGGAATTACTAATGAGTTAATTGCATAATTTATCCAAAAATAGTTTCATTTGATGAGAGAACCCAGACAAGCACATATTTGTCTTGTCAATATTGGGGATATTGAATAGTGCGTAGATTAATGCTAGTCTTAGAATAAATAAAGCATTAATGACTTAACCTAGTAAACATTCCATTAACTACTCGCATTGTAAAGCCTACTTGCTGTTTACATCACTGAATATTGCGACGTTAACCACTCCGTTAGAACCGCATGGCTTGTCCTACAGTGACTCGCTAGGATCGCCAGGGCAGTGGATGTGTGTACAGTTGATGTATTGTTGTGTGCTTTATTTCATATGAAAGCTCGTATCATGGGCAGTCCAGAAAGGCTCTTTGTTTTCACCCATGTCAAGGCTTTATATATTTAATTGCAAAGAATATGTTTTATCATTAACTAGTAATGATAGGATCTGGGAGAGAGAGAGAGAGTAGAACAGAGTGTGGGGAGGAGCGCAGTGTTTTGCTATACTCGATGACGTCATAGCTGGCTGGCCTCGTGGGGATTCGTTGAAGGATTTTTTTACCATGCTTGGTGACGTCATGTTTGGTTAGCTTCTTTAGCATTGGCTAGAGGACTTGTTACCGCTTTTTTTCCTACGCGGTTCGAACTAGTGCTAGTATATATACTGCTCTCTGGCCACTCTCTCCCTCAGATCTGGTTTCTAGAACGCATCCCTCTTAAACCTTTGATACCTGTCACCCTCTCTGCACCTGAGAACCTTTTCCTCTGCCTATCTCTCTCATTTTCCATATTTTTCACCACCTTTTATTAATATTATACCCCCTCTGGTTAACTCTGCATAATCAGCTTCATGCTGGCCAGTTGTATTGTGCATTAAGGTCTGATATAACCCATGTATGTTAGTTGTTAAGATAAGTTGATCACGAAGCATTGGTTGGCATTCATATTGCTCAGTACCGCTTCCTATAATTATTAGTGCTCTGCTGGATTAGATAATGCTAGACTAGGTGTCTGATACTATAAGGTATTGTTTCCGATGGGTGTTGGCTTTAGTTAAAAGCTGCACGACATACCTGAGAACTGGAGTTGATTGGGTAAATTCTAGTCTGTGTGCCATTGAGAATAGAGCATGCACGAATGAGCTTTTTGCCTATACCATTCTGCACTGTTCTAGGCTCAGTTGTTTGTCTTTGAGGTACGCCAGGAGAACACTTAATACTTCGGTATTAAGGTTTCTCAAGAGAGCTACCCTTCACCATAACGTAATATTTGACGCACAGACTTGAGATTTGCACTAGGCTATGAGGCATGCCATGCGCATCAGTATCTCGTATCATTGACTCTAGCTAGACTTTATCAGTCACAGTAGACAATAAGTATATTAAACCAATTACTCTTTTTATGCATACCCGTTTATGATTACACAAGCATTTCGCAGCCTAGTTTGATGTATTGAGACACAAATGACTTAGGCTCTTTTTGTTGATAGGAATACTGCATTGTCGTGGCGATTATTATTATTGTTGTGGCGTTTAGGATATTCTTGGCTCCGACTGCATTATATCTCCTGCCTTTTTGTGTGCATAAGCCTGCACGAGCATTGTTCCGCTGCCTGCCTTTTTGGGCTCCATTTCCGATTCGAGCATCTTGATAGCATCTAACATTTAAAGAAGATTCCTTGTTGGTGTTGAAGGACTTTAGTGCACTTTCTTTCATGCAGGAGTGCCTGACATTTATTGATTAAAGTAACGTAAGCTGTAACTTCTCTTACCACCTTACTTTGCATACCATAACCAAGCACCTTCGGTTATAGGTAGTATAGGCTGTTTTCACATAACATTAAGCCTAGAGTAGACGCACATTTATTGAGAGTTTAATAACCTATTATTGCATATAGAACTCTGGAGAGTATTTGTGTTCTTTGTTCACTGGGAATATACATCAGAGGTTGGATCTACGCTTTCCGTTGTAGCATTTATGCCATTACTAGTCCAATGAATAAGAACCCTGATATATTTAAACCTCAGTCGTAACAATATAAACATATTTAACTCAATTAATTGAAATATCCAATAACATTATATTAATCTATTGGCCAAAACGCCTTGATCTATGAGGGGGTGACCACGAATGAAACACGTTTATGCACCTTTGCCGCTTGTCAGCCGGCGCCCTTCCTCCCACCCATCACCAACTTCACTCATATACCTCTCAGTTACATCTCTCCACATCACTTATCGTTCCTCTATGCGCGTCTACCTTAATCTCATACATTCTCTTTGTCATTATCACCATACGCTTTCCCTAACCGAACCGCATGCAAATGATCCTCTTATTCTCTCCAGCATATCCACGTCCAAAGCACAACACTCACGTACTTCCACATTCGTCTGTCAATCTGTCTATGTGATTCTACAAACACTTCTCAAGTAACTCATTTTCACTGCTCTCACACTTGGTTTAAGTCTCTTCCACAATATCCATACTTCATTCACGTACTGTATGTCAGTCATGGTAGTATCACATCATCATGCAGTCACTTCTAAGCGCACTACCATATGTCTTGTCACTGCTTTCAGCATTCGTGCAACCCTCTTCCCCTGTTGTACTCTCCTTGCACAGAATGTAGCACCCGCCTATAAACACATTCCCATTCCTGTTCTGTCCAACTCTTTAACCCAAGAGGGAACCGATTGTTCCAGTCTATCCCTTGAGCAAGGAAATGGGTAATAAACTTTGGTCGAGCGCTATTGAATCTCAGAGCGAGGGCTAGAGAGAATTGGCGCTATATAAATAACCTGAACATTATTAATATTATTATTATCTTTCACTCAACAAGTAGACTCTGGATCACTCTACCTCAATCTAGCTTTCCCTCATCCTATGACTTATACTGCTTCAAGTTTTGTGTATAGACATTTTGACTAACACACCATGAATTTAGCTTTCTATCCATTTGTTTATCTTTTTGTTGGGGGGGAAGGGGTTGGGGAAGACACATGTTACAGGCAGCTTCACGTTTTGCCACCTTCATTCACATAGAAACAAATCTCAACCTTACTCATCACATTACCCAGATACTTAATGTGCTGACTTTCTCCATTACCTGACTATATTTAACCTCACAAATACTTTGTGAGTGCATCCCTTTCAAAGACCAAAACCTTACTGTCCACCACATTAATTTTCAGGTTCCGCATCTCACAAATAGTTCCAAACAGACTTATCAAACCCTGATACTTCCATTCATCATCACTCATCAGAGTTGTATCATCAGCAAACCGTAGTTTTGGCAACTTCCACTCTCTCCCACCACTTACCTACTTTTCTAAGTTTAACTTGTACATGTTTTTCATTATTCCATCCATATACAGCATATACGGAACAGCTATGAGAACATCACACATCCCTGATTAAATTCAAAATTCTAATGAAAGAAATCGGTCTCCTGCACTGCTGCCACCATGCTCTTCACTAGTTCCAGCAATTTACTCACGATTCTGTATAATTCAGTTGTGATTTGTTTAGGTTTTCTCCAAATATTTCTCCACTACAAATCTCAAAGAGAAAGATCAGATTTACACATCCCTTTTCCTTCCAAAACTTGCCCTGCTCCCGACCTACCCTTTGTTGTTATCTCTTTTACTCTCCTTTGATCACTATCCTGCATTACATCTTTCCTACCATGCTAAGTTATATATTCCTTTTAAATATATATTAAGACCATGAAATTAGTTCACTAAGAAAATACTCTCAAAATATGTTGTGTATGTTGTGAGCTATCAATTAATTATCCATATATTCTGCAGTGTGAGTATAATTCAAATAATTGCTTTTAATATGACCAAAGACAGCTAGCACACACACGCATTGGAATATTTCAAGAACATTTATTTAGTTGATTCATATTGTAAGTATAATAATTGGTAAAACTATTTTTTAATACACTAGCTTTGGATATGAGCCTCCTGAACGATAATTATAAAAGTACATTAATGATTTATTTATTAATAATGGAGAGTAGATATTATTGAACAATAACAATGTGTTTTGGTTTGCTTCACTTCACTCAGAATGCAAAACATATGAAGATGAAGAATACATTCCTCGGGTAGGCAGTGTGCATATACTGGAGAAAGATGTCCTCATGACAGAAAATGTTATTATTGATATAAAGACACGACACGTTTTGACTCTCTCTAGAGTCCTTGTGTATATATAATAATACAAACATTAGCTGGCATGTGGGTATCTTTATCCACTCAAACATTCATGGCACTGGGAATGTCTTTGCCTATAATGCATATGCTCTTTCCATCATAAATAGTTACTGCATTCAGTCAGTCAGCATTTATCCACACGTGCCATTTAACTATTTATCCTACGAGAACTTACATAACTTGCATCTCGGTGTCCATGCAGCAGTGCGATAGTTCAAATATTAATTCGTAATCCCATGTTCATGAACACAGGAATACATATATTTGAAATGTAAATACACAGACACTCACAAATGTAAATACACAGACACTCACAAATGTAAATACACAGACACTCACAAATGTAAATACACAGACACTCACAAATGTAAATACACAGACACTCACAAATTGGGAAAATTGTAGACACCAATCGAGCAGGGCAATGCCCAGGGGAGGCCTCAGAGCCATGTATTAAGGAGCTGCTGGAACTCCTGCTTCATTTGTCTGGCTTCCTTCACTGTTTCTGCTTGTGTCTCACCTACACAAAGTAATCCAGCTAGTTCTAATAAACACCCCCTCCTTCTATCCAGTTCACTACACTAAACGAGCACACCCCTCTTCTTTCCAACACTGTTCAAAAACAAACAAAAACAAATATAAATATATATATATAAATAAATAACACAAATGAAAGAAAATATAACAATCATAATACTTTGGCTCTTTCACTCTTTCAACTTGGGGGGGGGGGATACTTGTTACAGGCAGTTTTGCGTTTTGTCTCCTTCATACGCATAGAACAAATAATAAACATGGTATGGTATATGAGCGCACTCAGCATTGGGAGTCACTCGCTTAGGGGTCGAATGTTCGTATCCCTCCGTTTGCAAGTTTGTTTTTCTTCACAACAACCTTCATGGGTAGTTGAAATACCCTCGTTCTACCTACCTTGGGATAAATTGGTTTCTTGACCACTTGAAATACGATTAGTTAGTATATTTTCAGACTCATTAGCTGTCAACTAAATATTAACCGTTTATTAGTAAAGCTATTTATTATTATTATTATTATTATTATTGTTATTATTATTATTATTATTATTATTATTAGTAGTAGTAGTAGTAACAATAGTAGTAGTAGTAGTAGTTCGTTCGTGCATTCGTTAATATTTAAATTTCTTACATGAATACAATTAAATTATTTACAGTAATAGATAAATAATATACACAATTTACATTATACACTCATAATTACATGCGTAAGTTCTTCAAAAAAGTCTGTTTTAGTCTGATATTTATTTGCTGACTAAATACCTAATTAATCAGTATGTGTTAAGAAATACTGAAGCTATAAACAAAATACCAAAGGAAAAGGTAGTTACATAAAATGTGTTTCATCATATGAAATTCAAACGTAAAAGCCGGAAACAATGAGAAAAACAATACCATATAAAATAATACCACATAAAATAATACCATATAAAATAATACCACATAAAATAATACCATATCAAATAATACCATATAAAATAATACCATATAAAACAATACCATATAAAATAATACCATATAAAATAATACCATATAAAACAATACCATATAAAATAATACCATATAAAATAATACCATATAAAACAATACCATATAAAACAATACCATATAAAATAATACCATATAAAATAATACCATATAAAATAATACCATATAAAACAATACCATATAAAAATAATACCATATAAAATAATACCATATAAAATAATACCATATAAAACAATACCATATAAAATAATACCATATAAAATAATACCATATAAAACAATACCATATAAAATAATACCATATAAAATAATACCATATAAAACAATACCATATAAAATAATACCATATAAAACAATACCATATAAAACAATAGTAGCCTTTAAAATAATTAACTTACTCAAACAAGTATATAAACTGATAACATCTGATAGAGTTTATTTAATAACTTACTTAAAACAAATGTGCTATAATTATAGAAATAATGAAATGTAGTGAAAACTAATAGATATTGAACACATTAAACAAAAACATTAAATATTATATCATATGAAGTTACAAAATGTGAAAACACACCAAACATGTTAATTAAAAGAGTACAAAACAATAACATTACTAAGAATTACACAATATATCAAAAGTCACATAAGGACCACGCCATTTCTCATGTCTCTGAACCCATGCTATTCGAGAGGTTATGATATCCATATTTTCTTGTAAAAAGTTTATGATATAGTTAGCTTATCAAAAAAGGCAACAATATTGTTAATAAGAAATCCATCTTTTAAGTAAATTATGGTTTACCTGATGGGTGGGTTATGCAGTATCATTACTCTTTTTAGATATCTTGCTTGAGTCAGTGCAGTATGATGTCTTAATAGTAACTGATTAGTAGTAGTAGTAGTAGTAGTAGACCACATGCATGATACACAGCAGACCACACGATGCAGACCACAGCATGATATGTAAGAAGGGAGGATTCATCAGCATCAGGCACGATGAAGTAAGAGATGTAACGGCGAACATGCTCAGGGAGGTGTGTCGAGATGTGGTGCGCGAACCATCACTCATTCCCTTGGAGGGAGAGATCTTGCAGCACAGGACGGCCAACACATCCAACGAAGCACGAGTGGACGTTAGTGCAAGAAGTTTTTGGACAAGAGCACAGCGAGCATTCTTTGACGTAAGGATATTCGACCCAATGGCCCATAGCTACAGCGGGCTGTCTCTGGAGGCTGCACACAAGAGGAATGAACAAGAGAAGGTCAGGGCATATGGGGAAAGGATCTTAAATATCGAACATGGCAGCTTTACCCCACTAGTCTTCACCACATCTGGAGGGATGGGACCTAGGGCCCAGTGCTTCTATTCAAGGCTTGCAGAGATCATCGCAGAGAAGAAGAAACAGCCCAGGAGCCACGTTGTAGCCTGGATGAGGTGCCGTCTATCTTTCTCGTTGCTCAGATCAGCACTACTATGCCTGCGGGGAACAAGACTGTCTGCACCACAACCAGCGACGGTGGCAGAAGTGGACTACGAGGCAGCAGTGGCAGAGGGTCGCATAGGAAGGAGACTGGATTGAAGTTGCATGGTGTTGAATAGTAATATCTGATGCTTGTAAAATAAAATGTATGAACAATATTAAATAAAAAAAATAAAAAAAGTAGTAGTAGTAGTAGTAGTAATTATATAATAATACACGCACACACACTAACTGAAGGCTTTCCGACAACGCCATAGGAATAATCTGAATATTTAGACAATGATATATACAAAACATACCACATATTACGCATAGTTATCATGTCTTTGTTTCGAATCATACATACCTCATTATAAATCTTTTGAACAGTGAGAGCCAAAGGAAATGTACTGCTCTCTCTCTCTCTCTCTCTCTCTCTCTCTCTCTCTCTCTCTCTCTCTCTATTACCAAAGTCCTTATCATGAAAGTCTACATATATTCTCTATCTACATATACCAGTATCTCTCTGCCACCAGGAGTACTCTCCTATTGTCTGCGTATTCCACCACTAAACAACTAATCTAACACACTAACACAAGGGAGACAATTATACAAATGAGCATTTTAATTAGACACACGTCCTCATTAGCATACAACCGACTGAATAATGATTTACTTGTGTGTAGTTTCTAATGTGAAGTTTCTAATAAGAGAGCAACCTAACAGAACATAAATACTTCAGCTTAGCTCAACATGAAACTATAATCTTCATTATTTCTTTAAAGTCAGTATATTAAAATTATCATATGCTTTGCATAATTGCCATGTGGATATTTTTTTCGCATAGTGTTACGATCCAGATTCTGCAAGACACGGGGCTCTTCATCATTGGACTAGATAAGCTAAATGCAACAATGGTAACACTAGTTCCAACCCCTGCCTTAACCACTGGAGAACAAAACACCTATACCGCCCTGAGTCGTGCCTGGACAAGAGGTATCCTATGACTCGGTAAAAGGTGCACACTATAGGCTGATGATCACTGAAGCAGCCTATACTCATACAACATACGATTACTTTATTAAAGTATACAAGGAAAAAGATAGATAGCGTAATTAAATCGCAGCAACGATTTAATAGCAAACTAGAAGAAAGATAATTTACGTTACGTTAAATAATCAGTAAACTGTCACTCCTGTCTGAAAGAAAGTAAAACAAAGAAAGTCCTAAAGCATCATGCTGGAATCTTCTGCAAAAGTCAGATGCAACTAAGAAGTACGTATCGGATTCTGAACTGTGTATTATTACTGTGGGAACATATAGTGTAGGGACATACGGTGTTATCTGGCACAGGTGTAATTATAAAACAGTCGGCAGTCTAAACTCTAACCACAAAAAGATGTGCTTTCTCCCACCAAGCACGAGCCTGCTCTGGTTGGGTCTCTCAGCAACAATCACGACTTACTATAAACATAAGGAACAATAATGCTGCACACATATACACAATGAGATTATAAACCCTAATCGGGGGTCTGCCAGGTGGACGAAGTCTAGCAGGGGAGTCGTAGGCTAGGCTACCTGGGCCGAGCCACCTGCTCGGTAGCCTAGTGTCGTTCTCAAGTCTGTGCGCCTAGTTACATTAAATAACGGGGTGCTCTCTTGAGAGATCCAGGTCTCGTGTACCTGGTTCTCTCCTGGCGACCCTCCAAAGTCAAAAGCTAACGAGCTAGCACAGTACTGGGTGGAATAGGCAAACGCCCTCATGCCAACACAGTGCTAGGCTCTAAGGTACACAGACAAGAAAATGACCTAGGCCTCCGCAGGTATCCGGTACAGTTGCATAGGCTCAACGAAGTCTATGCTCATAGGAAGCTGTAACCTGATAGCCTCTCCCCAGTCTAGCATTGACTGACCTGGCAGACACCCAAGAAAATAAGGTAGGGGCAACACGATGAATATGTCAAACCTCCCCAAGCCAAAATGGATAACCCTCTGATCCAAAATGCCTAACTACGTACATATAATATCTCTGAGAGTTCACTGTATAATACAGTGACGGATATATGAAATCAACGTCAAGGGGAAGGGCAGTTAATTAATAGTAAGATATACAGAGAGAAAAAGGTAAGCAGTGGTAGAGAAAGTTCGCAATAGGGAGGTGAGGTGGGCTGATAGATTGCAAGGGGATGTTAGCGTTACAGCACTAAGAGGAGCTCTGCCCGTGGAAGTCACAAGGGAGTGCGTGCGTGTAGGCGCACCCATTCCCGACGCGGCGGGAAAGCGGTGACGGAGCAGGAGGGAGGAGCCCGGCGACGAATCAGGCGCCCGAGAGATGACGTAACTAACCAAGTTGCATGATATCAATCCGCCAATACCACCTCGCTCTGGGTTTCTCTCTCTCTCTCTCTCTCTCTCTCTCTCTCTCTCTTCCACGAGTCATCTAATACATTAAATCTATGAGAGCTGGAATAAAATACAATGCATTGTCACAGGTGAAAATAAAGAGTATTTCTGGACTACCTGCGACACTATGATGCACTAGGAAGAAACTAGAACTTAATCAATAAACTACAGCCCATAACACTGCCTGGGGAGAGGTGAGAAGAGGATAGGGAGCCAACCGCTGCCCCCTCGTGGTCGCTGGGGAGCTGACATGCGTCACAATAGATATATAAGCTCCCTAAGCTTTTCATACATTGTCTGGTGATATCTAACATTAATACTAATATAATTGATATGTTCGATAGCCGCTTATCATATGAATCATACATATGTTCTTGTTTCGGTATATGGCAACATAAAAATGTGTAATGGACGTGATTCATTATTCATATTCCTTCCTTGTTGGTCTGGTATATACAGTACTGTATGTTACTAAGTAATGCACTTATGTATAATGTTTGTTTCATTATCCATTATAAGTCTGTGCACTATATTCCTCTTTTATCTTTCCATATTATACCCATGCCTGTATAGGTTGTCTACCCGTCTACACACATTAGTCGCTTCATAAATTTATTGATAGTCAATGCCATATATCGCTGACTTTTTTGTGACATTGTTAGAGTAAAAATATCTCTAGAATTATCTCCGCGATGCATATATTCACATTGTGTTTTGTACTACTAACTGTTCATGTCCATATTAATCATTGGCCCAAGGTACATGAACTCTTCTACTACTTCAAATTGTTCTCCATTTACCACATCATTACAACCAAGGTGACATCAAACATCCTTGTTTAATTCCAACCTAAATCAATCACTTAGTGTGCCATATATTCGTACACATACTTCACTGCCATCATGAAAAATATTCCTTCCATCTCTTTCTCACTGCTCCTCATCTGTGACCCTATGTCCTCTTTTATTTTTTAAAGTTTCATATTCCTGACCACATTCTTTCCTGCCTTTAACGCCTTACGAAGGAATTTCTACTACCCGCCAAGCGGGTTTTTGTTTGACCATAAATGGCCTTATTTCCGTGCTCTTTTTCATGCATAAACAAGAGCCAGAGCGTAATACAATTATGTATCCCTGAAAGGGCGTTAATTGAGCTTTCCAATGACACCTGAACCATCCTTCTACGATCACTGGTTGTCTTGCAACGATCATGCAACTGAAGGGCAAAATCGCTAAAATACAGTCATTTCGTTACATAATTACGTGTGTAGCAAGGGAGGGAGGGTGGATGTGTGTGGAGTAGATGTCAGTAGGCCCACGGCAGCCGTGGCGAGCGGTCATGAGGCAACCTATGCTCCTCCCGTCGCTCGTCTCTCTCTCAGAGCCAATATTGCGCCAAAATTGCACACAGACTAAGTCGGGCCCCGCCACATAGTCCAGATTTTTCGATACAGACTTAAGTCGGGCCCCGATAGACAAGGGTTAAGCATTTATTTCAGGAATTATCTTTCCCAAAACTTAATTTGTTTTCTCTTTCTTTTCCTTAACCAGTCTCTTTACCATGATGTTGCTCTCCTTGTACTCCCTTTCATCATTAGTCACATTTTTTATTCTAAATCCACACAAGCCATTATAGTATATCTTCCACAGCTGTTGGCACTTCTTCATCCCACCATGCTGTCCATTGCTTTCCATTTGTGATCTTACAATCTCCATTCCATACATGTGGTGTACCCTTAAGGGGATGTATTTATGTTGTTCCCTACGTTTTCATCAAGCCTAAAATTACACCCCCTAGATAAATTTGATAAATTTGTACATTTTTCGGTATAAAAATGTCCCAGCCGGAGGCCGGTTGCTCTTAAATTACAGGCTCGCTTTCGCTCGCCAGTAAAATATCGACACCTTAATGGCACGGAAAGTCTTAAAATTGACAGAAATGGGGCAAAATGTCTTAAAATGTCAAAACTACTAGGGCGAACATCTTAAAATCTCAAAAGCAATGGGGCTAATCATGAGGGAGAAAGGGATCAAGACAAACATCCTTCAAGTGGAAATCTCCTCTTAATTCATCTTCCACCCTTTGCTTTTATTATTCTGCTATATCTTTATTTGTCATTCCTTCCATTGTTAATGTTTTAGCATTGCATTTTCTTCTCTTACATTTCTTCCATGCTCCTCACAGCCACCCCTTGCATAACATAATCATATTATGAGACAGTCCTCCACTCAAACCTCTCACTGATTTTGTATCACTAACATCACCAATTTCTACCAATACCTAACCAATCAAACTTCTGACATCCTGTCTCTCAACATTTCCATACCATGCATTCTTATGAAACAACTTTGTGGTTATAGAAAAACATTACCTGTACACATAATTATCCTTTAGTATTTTACCACTATCATTGCCACCTGGTACACAGTAACCACCCATGGTGTCATTCTCAGGACCTGTGCCAACTCTTCCTTTCAAATCACTTATAATAAACATTCTAAAGCTTACTGGCATTCCATCATTTACTTGATTCAGAGTGTTCCAAAATGTTGTCTTTCTCTGCCATGTCACATTTGTCACAAGGTGCATATGCTATCACAACCAACAGTTCACCTTTTTAAACTTAAACTTTACAAACATTCATTTAGAGTTCACACATTCATAATTATTCATTGCTCTACTTCATTACTCATTCTTTAGCAGACCTACTCCCTCTTTATCCCTTTTATGTACATCCAATCCCGCCCTTACACACTTCACACCATTCCGCTCATCTACCTCATTTCCTATTATTTTGGTTTCACACTTGCCAAGTATATAGTTACCATCTTCCTTTGTTTATTGCATTTACGACTTCAATTCTCTTTTGTTCAGAATGTTGTCTTTCTTATAATCTACACAGCCATACGAGCCTGGCTGCCTGCTTTGGCCCCCGGCATGCAAAGGGACCAGCTTCTAGGCTTGCTGATCCATTAGTAGGAGTAACTATCGTGAGGTGGGATTCCCAGTCCTAACATCCAGGGGCTATGTGTACCACAAAAGTGATGGCCTATAGGGTCACATCCCTACGCCTCCTAAAGTTGTATTTCAGGATATTGATATTGACTGTACACTTGACACCATCAGTATTACTAAACCTCGTTTAACTAGACCTATTTTATGATTAAATTACAATTTAGTCATGTGAATACAAAATAACACACACATTATCTACAGTACATTTTAAAATAAGTAAAATACTGTATATAAATAAAAAACATCAGGCGGACAGCGTGATAGAAATAATAATGTAATTTGTATTGGAAACACCCGAACTTATTTGTCAATAGTTTGCTGGAAAAGTAGACAGGTGCTACAATTAAAACCTAAATTTTTTAGAATAGTTGATTCATCAAAAAACTTTTTAAATGTATTCTGGCCATTATTAGAAGCAAGTTGTGCGCTTCAAGGTGTTTAATAAAGTAGTCAGTAACCTTTTAATTTCAATAGGTTTATCCTATGCTCAATAAATGCGTCTAAAATTCGCCATTGTAAAATGAAAGGATGCATTATGGGCTACTGAAACAACTAACTGGATTGCATTAATCTTAAAATTATTCTCTCACTATTATGTTGTGCTGCGTATTATTGAATCACTACAATTTGGTTAAGGTTTTCAGTAATTATCAATTATTCAACTCTGTCTATGTATTTGCTATCATCTTAGCATATTTGAGTAGATTACATTGTCCCAGGTAGCCCTCAATCTGGAATAACGGGAGATTTAAACAAAATTATTATTATTAGTTGTGTTAGTTCATCCTTAGACCTCCATCAAGCTTAAACAAATACCCGTAAGACCCCCCTTCGAGATAAATTTGTGTATTTTTGGTAGAAAAATGCCCATTCCGAATGTGTTGGCTCGTTGAAGCTCAACAGGAAAAATCGACACCTAATTTTGTTGTTTTCTAAGTAAGTGAGGGAGACAAAAGGCAAAACTGCCTGAAGCGAGTGCCTCCCCCAGAGTTGAAAGAGTGACAGAGCCAAAATCAAGGAACGTTCGAGCCAAAATGCCGGGACACACGGAATTTGAAGCAATTTAAGTCATAGGAAGAGGGAAAGACTGATTCTGGGAGAGAATTCCAGAGCTCAGCAGTTGAATAGAAGAAAGACAGAATAAAGTTTCACTCTTGGGTTGGAGAGTTGCACAGAGTATGGGTGGAATTGTTTTGCAAGATGGGTGCTACATACCCTACGTAGAGAAGGTAGTAGAAAAGGTAGTATACACTGGGAAAGCTCTGAGGAACACTGATTATTGTAGTAGCGATAGAATAGCGAGAAAGATGCAACATTGCGGCGAAGAGAGAGATTGCAGAGAGTTGGTGAGTGGACGGGAGTTAATGATACGAAAAGCTTTCCTTTCTACTTTGTCTAGGAGTTCGGTGTGAAAGGATCCTCCCCACACATGTGAACAATATTCAGTACAAGGACGCACTGTGCCCCTGTACAGAATAAGAAGCTGTGCAGGGGTAAAGAAACCCTTGAGGTGGTTGAGCAAACCCAGCGTCTGGGAGGCAGCCTTAACAAGACTGGTAATATGGTCCTTCCAAGTGAGAGCAGAAGAAAAAGAGACACCGAGAATATTGAGACAAGATGAAGGATTGTTTTTTGTGTTGTTGAAGTGTAAGGGATATTCTTCTGAGAGCTCCGAACGGGTAGTAAGATGAAGACATTGGGTGTTGGCAGTATTAAAGGCAACAACAAAAATGTCTGCCCCCATTGGAAATAGTAGTTAGATCAGGATGGCAGGATAGGTCTAAAAACTGACAAACATATGGAGTGGAAAGTCTTAAAATATAAAAACTAATGGGGCTTACCCTGAGGAAGAAGGTGGTCTAGAAAAAACTCCCTTTTAACTATAAAGTACGATCACCTGCAGTGTATGATGGTACATACATTATTGAACAATTATGCCATATTAATAATATGTTTTCAAACATTCCCTTTACACATATTCAAAAACTTATATTATTTCTATAGACTACACTGAATACGTTGTATAACCCGGTTTGGCTACTTTGCGTAAAAGCCTCTTCCATAGCCTTTACTCTAATACACAAAAGCCGATGCAAGCTGTTTGGCTAATGTATACAACCTTCATGGCACATAACAGTAAACCAAGAACCAGTTTTTGTGCCGCTAACACACCCTGAACATATAGCACAGACCGAGAAATATATACGGTCCTGAATAACTAAGTCAGCACCATTCCATTCAAGAGTTAAGGGGAGCTAGACCGTTTTTCTGAACCTCCTTCTCCCTCATGGTTAGCCCCATTATTTTTTAGATTATAAGACGTTCGGCCCATTAGTTTGGCGATTTTAACAACTTTCGCCCCATTTCGTTGTCAATTTTAAGACCTTTCGTACCATTTAGGTGTTGATTATTTCCTGGCGAGCGTTAGCGAGCCTGACATTTTAAGAGGAACCGGCCTTCGGCCGGGACATTTTACTACCGAAAAATGTACAAATTTATCTTGAAGGTATCTAAGAGCTGTTTTTCTAAGCTTGATGGATGTCTAGCGAGAAAACTAAGGAATATATGAATTAATAGGCAAAAAAAAAAAAAAAAAAAAACGGTCTGTCTCCCCTTAAGTGAGGGACACACTGGAGGTGGTGTTTCTGAGCCCTACATACACAACAAGGGGGAACTACAAGCAGCCGTAACTCCACGTTCAGGAACCTAAAATACCGGAGGAGAAGTGTGCAAGGTCGGCCAGGGATCTACTTTGCGAGTCACTGAATTTTCTAAACTGCTTAATTATGTATTCCACTATCGAGACAATCTGATAATTCAGACAGACGAAGAATGAGTTAAGAGAAAGAGCCTATGACATAGAGCTGGAGTAAAGAACGGCATTGACTCCAAGATTCTTTTATACAAGCATTTCAACACTGATTGTACCAAATTACACTATACATAAAAAAGTATTGAAATTGTTAAAGAAAAAGACATTTTAGATAGAGAAAATTATTGGATAGAATATTAATGACTATCTATCCATTTCGACTTAATAATCAAATTAAAGGTGTAGGCAACATATTGTATAAAGACTTTTTAAAATATGATTTTAATAGCCCCTACTTTAACTTCCCCGTTAGAAACAGAAGACCATGTAGACATGGTAATAAAAGACTAAATTCATAAAATAAAAAGAAAAACAGGTTAGATATTAACCTGATTGTCAATAATTTGTATTCATTATATATAAATTTGAATTACAAAAATTAAAGATTCATTGAAAGGCCTACAAAAGAAACGTGTTGCTCCTTTGATAGAAAATATTCTAAATATTAAATATAATATCACCAATAAATTTAAAAATACTGTCTTTGCTTTTATGGGATGTATTAGAGCCAATTCTAAGAAATCCATAGATAACCCTATTAAGGATAAAGTTATATCCACTTTGAATTACTCCTCTAAAAGTTTAGACAAAATTAATGTTAACAGTCTAATAAATTCAAAGAAATTAAGTCCAAGTTGACGGATGGATATAAAGATTTCAAACCAATAATAGTTTAATCATATGAGCGACCAATTGGGTCTACTATTTGTAATTATAATACAGTTTTAGATAATCTTTCAGAAAATGACATTTTCAATAATAATAAATGCGTATGTAAAAGTCATGGATATGGCAGCTAACAGACGTAATGCATTAATCAAGTTCATTTATAGTCCGATAGGTCATATATTAACAGGTGATGTAGAAATAGTTACACAATTTGCAAACAACAAATTAGCGGAGCTATGTCAAAAAGGTTTTAAATATAGAATAGGGAATGATAAAGTAGCATTTGACAACATTTTAAAAGATATTGTTTTTTCAGTTAATAGATTACAAGAGAAATTGTTAAAAACTAAGAGATGCGCGAGGGAGCTAGAGGCATGGTAATAATTATTGATTAAATTAATAAGAAATAAAGTGTTCTTAAAAGAATAATTTAATCTTTCTGATTTTGTAAACTATAATTATAATAAGCTTAAAATTGATTTAACAAATTTGCATAAACATTTTGTAATCACTACAGTAGATAAAGCCAGCATTAATTATAGCTTCATATGTAAGAAATTTGATCTACAAAACATGACAACAGAATTAGGCATTAAAGGTAATACATTTCATAAACAATATTTGCGGTAATTCTGTTCATGAAATGCAGGAACATTTTATTGTTGATAACTTAATTAATGAACATACTAATAAAAATATAACCTTTGATATTAAACTTTCTGATAAGAATAAATGCATTGCTAAATTATACATGTTACCCAAATTTCATAAAAGACCTTATAAATATCGCTTTATTGCCGGAGCAAAATTTGCTACCACTAAAACTTTGTCAAAACAAGTCGTACATTGCTTAAAATACATTTAAAGTACTCATAAACGATATTGTGATACCATCAAGAATAGAACTGGCATTAACTATTATTGGAGTGTTGACAATTCAGTAGAAGTTATTGATAAACTCAATACCATGCGGAAAGTTACCTCAGTACATAGCTTCGACTTTTCAACTTTGTATACCAATCTGCCTTTAGATTTAGTATTTTTAGAACTTTGCTTTATTATAGATTTGCATGTTGACTGATTTGAAAGTAGTCGTAATCGTTACATAAATGTTAATTCATATTTTAATAATGCGTCACTTAGGTTTGATCCCACTAGTTCAATATATTTTGATAGAACTAAACTTAAAGATGCCCTTAAATTCCTCCTTTTCAATACTTATGCTAGATTCGGGCCCTACATTTTCAAACAAATATTAGAAATTCCTATGGGTGGAAATGCTAGCCCTTTAATTGCATACTTATTCTTGCTTGCTTTAGAATTTAAATTTATGAAAAACTTAGTTGACAGTAGGAAGAAAAATAACATCCCAGAAAAATTAGCACTGGCTAAATTGTTAAGTAATAATAGTAGATATATTGATGTCATTCTTGTTTGTAATATGTTAAATTTTAATCAAGTCGCTAAACAAATTTATCCAAATTCCATCCCCCTCACACAAGGTAACGTAAATGATGAAGTTGAAAATGTTCTTGATATAAATATACAGATTGTTAATGAACAGTGCACACTTAAAATATACCACAAAGTTGATGATTTTAATTTTAACGTAATAAACTGTCCTTTCCCTAATAGTAATATCGATAGTAAAATAATGTATAATTGTTTTTATTCCCAGCTAATAAGATGTTGTAAAATTTGTACCAGAGTAGAAGACTTTTGGGATAGAGCTACTGTAGGTTACTATACAGACTCTTAGTAGACAGAGGTTTTGTTGCAAGTAAATTGTTGCATAAATTTAATGTTTTTAAGGTCAATTATTGTGACTGAATTTTAAAATTTGATACCAATAATTGTAATCAAGCATTATTAATTTGAAGTTTCTATTATAACCTCTGCTTATGTTTTGTCTGTATGTATTAATAATGTTTTTTTTCTATTGTTATTATTATTATATATATTTTTGTATAATTAATTGTTCTTGTTAAAATGGTACTCTTGTTTAAATCTATTGTGCCTTCTTCATATTTTCAAATATTTGTATTTATTATACTGTATCTATTCATTGTCGATAGGATCAATTGCTTGCTTTTGCGATTTCCTTAGTTTGTTTGTACAATAAATGTAGGTTATTAGTAGGGTAGTAATTGTTAGGGGTCACTTGAAGCATGCTATGCTTACAGGTACCGACCCGATAGCACTATCTTTAGTGAATGATGTATGCTTTTTGTACTTTTGTTGATATCTTGTCAAATTGCAAATTTAGCTTAATATACATTTTTGTATATATTGTAGTTTTCTTCGTAATTGACTAATTCCTTGAACATGACGAGGTGCATTGTTATATGTGCGATCAGTTTACTTTGGAAACACATTGACTTCCTGAAGTAGTTGTGTACACCCTATGTGGTGGATTATGTTTTTTATTTCAAAATTTTATTTTATCAAGCGTTGTTTCAACATAGCGATTTGGATCAATTCTTTTGCATTTATCTTGTATCGCCCCAGTTTTAGTTTGTTTATTTTGCAAGTTTTACATTATAAATTCAAAATGGTGTACATGAGTTTTCTAATGTATATTTCAATTAACCTAGTTACTCTTGATAAATATTATTATTAATAGTAGTATTTTATTATATAATTAGCTTATACTATGGAGGTTGGAATAATTCAACAGTTAATCATAAACTCTGATTTGATTTCATAATCGTTCAATTTCAGGTATTATTATTCCGTATTATTTATGGTTCCCACCCCAAGTTAAACGAGTTAATATAATGTTCAGATCAACTCCGGGGTTTGATTATTTCCGACCACAGAGTATAATAATGACTTGAAATGATAGATTCCCTTATCACTACGAGTGCTATTCAAGGTTTGGCATATTTCAACTTTGAATGGTTTAGGTCGCCCCTCAATTGAAACTGAATAAATAATAACCAAATTATTGTTATCCCAAATCATTGAAAATATATTTTCTGCTCGTCGGCATGCACACGTTCGTGAAATATATAAATCATACAAATCAGTTTCCTTTTAACATAAGATATCTTCCAGATGTGTTGTCTCAAATCGCTTTTCATAACTATATTCAAGAATATTAATTTGTCAGGAAAACCATTATTTCCTTTTCTATAAACTCTTGTGACACATTAACTATTTTGGTGTATCCCTGTAATCATATACAGTAAGTTGTCTACTATTAATCAGGCTAAGGATATGGCTGGACAAATATCCTTATTGCCTTGCATCCTACATTCAACTAAATAAATATGTCCGGTAATGATTTTTCCGAGTTCGCTAATTCCCTTAGTTGACATAATACTAACAGAGCCAATCACCTCTCTCGCTAATAGTAGTTCACTTCACTAACAATTGAAAGCAGCTGAACCAATACTTCTCATCACTATATTTCATCATTTGTCTACTGGCACACAGCTAATCATTTATCTGTTTTAATAATCTATTGCAGAGCTGATAGGTACAATAAATTAAAATTAGTCTTTTGCTTCTTCTCTATTGTTCTATGCTGGCCACCAAGCTTGCGCCAGTTTATTTTCTCCCTTCAATATTCCTCCTACTCCATGCAGCTTTTGGGAGACTTGATGTAAACGTACGATGTGCGAGCAGACTCGGGGATATTGCAGATGGATTTGAGCATATGGAGACTGGGTAATCCAGCTCTTGGATTCATGCAATTGTCGTTGTTCGTCTTCTGTCCTTGTATCCTCATTTACTTCCTATAATCCCTGTTGTGGCTGTAGGGATACAGTAGGACGGAAAAGAGTGCTCTGAGAAATGGTGTTGACCGGCTAGTGCCGTCTGGTATTCTGCCTGTGTCACGCTCCGCCCGGGCCTCCTCCTTATAATTATATTTCCACCCTACAGACGGAAAACCCTTTTCTGTATCCCCTTACTATCTCTATTCTCAATTCAAAGCCAGAAGTGGATGTTGTGTGTATGGAAGCAACAATCCTTCTTGCTCTCGTGCTCTGAATTCTCAGCTCTCTGGCTTAAGCTATCTTGTCACTCTCTCACTAAATATATCTGTGCTGTTTATTTCTCCCGTAATTTACTGACTATCCAAAATTCTTCGACTATATTACTTATAAAGTGAACACATTCTATCCATCCCTCCCTTCTCCAAACTATTCATTTTAAAAGACTTAAATGTTCACCACCACCAATGGATCACTTCTCATTTCACTGACCAACCTGGTGAACAAGCCTACATCTTTTCTACCCTAAATGACCAAGAGCAGTTAGTTCAGCACCCCACCCGTATCCCGGACTGCCCTGGAGATCGTCCCAACAAGTAATTAGACAGGGACCTAGGCGTATTGGACCTGCCCTTGTTTGGCACTCGAGGACATTTATGATATTGGTAACACAACTTTTATATGGGCGTGATTTTGAGGGGTACGAAAGCTCTGATTTAGCGTAATGAGTGGCAGTGAATATATTTTGAATAGTTCAATCATTCAATATTGCATAGCGAAGCATCCTATTTGTATATACTGGTGTAAAGCAATCACGGCATTAAAAAGAGGTTTGCAAAATTGTAATGCAGAAACATTTATGATAAGGCGTGTCTAACATTCGAGAATTGACTATTAAAGTATATATTAACAGCTTAGAAAAACGAGGCTTTTAGTATGAAAATATTGGCACCTAAAGCCGGTAAGATATTTACCAAAATGTTCCAGAATACATGATAAATACAAACTGACCGTTATATATATATATAATATATATATATATTTTTTCTTTAATACATACGAGGTTGAAACAAATGGCAATTTCTGCGTTGGAAATTTAATTATTCAAATTTCCAGATCTCTGATGAGTTTTCGCTGGGTGGCAGGAAATAGATGAATGAGATGAGCAAAATTCATGGTGGTACAGGGTTACATAAATGTACATGATGATACAGGATATACGACGCGTTTCACTGGACAACCAGCATTATCAAGCAAGCCTTACATCCCAACATCAACAACCAAACTCAAGACCTTCAGATCCTTCCTTCTGCCAAAAGGCACTACCCTACAGGACCTAACGCCCCTCCTCACCCCCCGGTGCCCTTGATGCAGCCCCCCGCGCTACCTCCTTCAGCTTCGTCTTCTGCCGGCGCCACACGGACCACACAACTTAGGCCACGCCCCTCGACACGCAGCCAATCAGCTTTGACCCCGCCACCCGACCAACACCATCCCGCATCCTGTGAGCCTGCGTGAAACGGTTCCCCCTTTTGCACTCCTAGAATACCCCTCCACCAATATGAGACTTTTGCCCCCTAATTTTTCGCCTCCTCTGATCCTCCACCCTCTATATATACCCTTCCTGTTTACCTTTAATATCATTCTACCCTTACTTGATAATGCTGGTTGTCCAGTGAAACGCGTCGTATATCCTGTATCATCATGTACATTTATGTAACCCTGTACCACCATGAATTTTGCTCATCTCATTCATCTACTTCCTGCCACCCAGCGAAAACTCATCAGAGACCTGGAAACTTTGAATAATAAAATTTCCAACGCAGAAATTGCCATTTCTTTCAACCTTGTATGTATTAAAGAAAATTTATTACCTGGCTTTACTAACATATATATATATATATATTGTGACGCCTGGCAGCGTTGGCAGAATCGCCTCCCGGTAGCCACTAGCGCTCGCCAGGGCAGTGAAATGGGCTACAGTTTATCTACAATGTTGTACTTTCTTTCTTGTGAATCGTCATGTCACAGGCAGTATAGAAGTGGTCTTTATTTTTGCCTGTGACAATGCATTATATTTTATATCATGAGTTGAACATAAGATGCATTGTAGTGAAGGAGAGAGAGCGAGCGAGCAGCGTGGGAGGAGAGTGTTGTTTTCCCTCCTCCTTCCTCCCTCCCGGAGGAGTCCCTCCCCCCCGTGGCTTTCTCTCGGTTTTGATTGGTTGGTGGTTCCTGGCGCCTTCTGCAGGCCTGCTGTCTGGTGACGTAGCGGCCTGTGATTGGCTGACCACCATGACATTGTGTGCGATCCTGGAGGGGTCCCGAGGAGCTATTCTCTTCAGAGCTTGCCTGACCAGCATACCCTTCACATATCCCTTACCACCTGTCCCCCACTTCTACCTATAGAGCACTTTCTCTCTCTCTCAACTTCTTACCTCTCATTCTTCCTCTCTATTTAATATCATAACTCCCCTTTGGTTCTGCACGATTTCATATATCGGCCATCGTATTATATGCTAAAGCTCTCAGATATTATATGTTTAGTTAGGCATTTTGGAGGGGTTACCATTTTCTCTGTAGAGGTTCGACACACTCACGGTGTCTCCCTGCCTATTCCTTGGCTGTCTGCTGGGCTATTTAGTGCTAGACTGGGGTGAGGCCATTGTTGTTGTGATTTCCGATGTGTACTAGGTTTTGTTGAACCTGTACAATCGCAACGGAGACGTGGGAAGCCTAGGTGGTCTTTCTGACTGTGTACCTTTTGAGTTTAGCACTGTGTGGCGAGTGAGGGCTTTTGCCTATGCCACCCAACACTGTGCTAACTCGGTTGCTTTGACTTTGAGAGGGTCGCCAAGAGAGAACCAGATACTAGCGATCTGGATCTCTCAAGAGAGCACCCCGTCAATTAACGTAATTTGGCCGCACAGTCTTAAGGACCTCGCTAGGCTACGAGCCGCTTGCTCAGCCATTGTTTCCTAGCCTACGACATCCCAGCTAGACTTTATTAGCCTAGCAGACACCCGTTTAGAATTATAAACTCTTATGTTATGTATGCAGCATTCTTATTCACGTTGACTGTAAGCCTTGGTTGTTGTTGAGTTGCACAACCTGAGCAGGTTTTTTTTAGTTGCCTGACGAAGGACTTCTTTTGTTGTTGGAGATAATACTAGTGTGCATTTATCGTTATTCCCGTGTCAGTTAACACTGTCTGCCTTTACACGTGTCCTATATTGTCCCTGCTTTATATATCAGTTCAAAATCCGATTCGATCATCTTACACAGCATCAGACTTTCTTCAGAAGATTCCTGCTCGATGCTTTGGGACTTTCGTTCACTTTCTTTAGTATAGGAGTGACAGTTCATTATTGGTTAGAGTAACTTTAAATATACCTTCTTCTAGTTTGCATTAAATCATTGCAGTGATTTAATTAAGATCTCTATCTTTTCCTTGTATACCTTATTAACGTAATTGTATGTTGTTGTGATCAGGCTGTATCAGAGATCATCAGCCTGTAGTAGTAGTGCACTTATACCGAGTTATAGGATACCCCGTTATCGCAGATTTAACTCTGGAGGGTATAGGTGTTTTTTGTGCGCCGGCATTATAAGTTCAGGGGTTGGATCTAGTGTTACCGTTGTGGCTGTGTGCCTTTCTAGTCCAATGATTAAGATCCCTTGTTTTATACTAGCCCCGGTCGTAACAATATATATATATATATTATATACACAAAATAATGTGTTGCAAGGCAGCAATATGGAAAACTAATTGCATAACCAGTTTAAAGGTTTATCTAGCGTTTCTTAATTTCTGAAAATCATTTGTGTCATACTATTTGACATCAAACCCACAATCGGTATATTTTACCTATGATATTAAGGTACACTCCCTCAAATATCATTAGTGGTTCACAATGACAAAAACATCATATACATTATGTAATCATCCCAGTTGACATGTCTAAATACACGTAGCATTAATCCTTTAGGTCTGAATCATCAGCATTGGAAAGACAATCTGTATACCATATCGAATTGACAACACACATAATTATTTACAACTAGTGGGTTGCAATTACTCTCAGCACTTATCCCAGTTGCTTATTCTTAATACCCATATAATATCCGTTTAGTTCACAAGTTTGTAATCATTTGATCTCCAAACTGTTTAATTAAACTCATAGGCAAATAGATCATGAAATGTTAGTAGTGGCTTAGATTTACGAAAACACACATTATCACCAGTTGTCCCGTTCTCTGTTTACTGGAGTGACTGCCCCTCCGCCCAACACCGGCTTGTCCAAACGGCCGCTCAATGAGGAGGGGATAGGCTCTCGATATTGACTTATGTGATGTGGATAACTACAATGGTTATGTTCCCCCACCGAACAGTACAGGCTTCAGACTTACGGCTATATTCAGAAACCTAACTATAGTTAAACCCGGCGCATTTTTACACAATTGGTGATATCACTAGCAATGCACAAATGTTCATAAGAATTACAGTCATCTGTTGTAAATCAACACTTAGGTAAGTTACATACACACATCCTTATGGTAGCCACTACAAATTAGAATTTGGGCAATTTATCGATTTTGTTGTAAGGTATGTGTTTTGTTGGAACAGTAATACTTATAATGTTAATACAATAATGCCGTACACAGTTTTTAGCTATTTTCCATAAACTGATTTCATTACGATTATTCGTAATGTTTGTGTACCATGTCTGCATGATGTTAGCTTTCATAACGGCATGGATGATTGAGGCACCTTTTAATTGTGACTAACTAACTTAACCTTATCGTAATTAGCCAAAGCTTTTCTAATTTTTGAAAACAAAGGTAATAGAATGTTATGATATAATTGGTTGGTTTAAATACATGTAGAATAATCAAGTTAGCAATCTCTTCGCACCCTATGCCTCTGCTTACCAAGCAGTAAATATGACCTTGTAGTTGGTGGTCATTTGTGACGGGGAAACTTAGACTAGAACAGATATATAAGCCCTAAAATGTAGAAAGCATATTTAACATACCCAGTAATTAAGATTGTTTACAATACGAAATATATATACACCTGACAGCCAACCAAAAGAGACCTGACCGACCCCCTGACGACTGACACCTCCAGCCACCCGTGCTGCTCGCCTATATAACAACCCGGACCTCAGCCCTACTTCATTATTTGCCTACTGATGATGGAATTATAAAACTCTGAAACGTCCAGGCCTAAATTAGGACAGCTACTCCAACTTATCAACGAAGATCAGAGGAAGACTGTACGAACTATTGAACAGTTAAATAAAAAACTCAATAATGTGAAATTGCCGTTACTTTTATGCTTGTGTGTCTCAAAATGAATATATATATATAATATACTGTATATATATATATATATATATATATATATATATATATATATATATATGTATATATATATATATATATATCCTTTTTTTCAATGAGGCAAAAGGCAAAGCTACCTGTAACAAGTGTCTCCCCTAACATAGAAAGAGTGACAGGGACAAATTCAAGGGACGTTGGTGTCAAAATGAATGAACACATGAAGTTTAAAGCAGCTTAAGTCATAGCATGAATGAAATATTGATTGAGGGAGAGAGTTACAGAGTTCACTTGTTGAGTAGAAGAAAAATTGAGAATTCTTTGGTTGGAGAGCTGGACAGAATATATGTTGGACTGTGTTGAAAGGTGCATGCCTCGCACTCGCCGCAAGGGAGGGGGTATGCACTGAGAGAGCTCGGAAGAACACTAATTGTTGTAATAGCCATAGTAGAATAAAAGAGTTGTAAAATTACGGCGTATGGAAAGAGAATGTAGGGAACTAGTAAGAGGAAGTGATTTGATGAGACAAAATGATTTGGACTCTACTCTTTCGAGAAGTGCGGTATGGGTGGAGCCTCCCCACAGATGTGAACAATACTCAATGCTCACTGTGCCCTTATACAGAGCAGGAAGCTGTGTGGGGGTGAACAACCCACAGAGACGATTGAGCACACCTAACTTTTCGGAAGCTGTTTTAGCAAGAGTGGTAATATGATCTTTCCAAGAAAGGCCGGATGAAACAGATATATAATATTGAGAGAAGATGAAGGGTTTATTCGTTTATTGTTGAAGAAAAATGTATAGTCTTGCAGAAGATTGCGATAGAGAAATAGAGGGAGAAATTGGGTCTTGGAGGCATTGAAAGTAACACCAATTTCTTTGCCCCAATCCAAAATATTTGAAAGATCGGAAGATAGGCGCTTTATGGCCGTTTTACCTGAGTTTTGAAGTTATTGCATGCTGGATTGATGTGAAAAATTAGTTGAATAGTGTAAGGTAGAGTCATCAGCATATGAGTGGATAGGACTAGAGGTACAGTTGAGGAGATCCTTGATCAATATTAGAAAGAGCAATGGAGACACCTGAGGAACACAGGAGTTGATAATTTGAGGAAGTGAGTGATGGCCATTGGCCATCCACAACTGCAGTTATGGAGTGGTCTAAAAGGACTTTAGAGACAAAGGCACAGATAGAGGGATAGAAACCGAAGGAGGGTAGTTTGAAAATTATAGATTTCTGCCAGACTCTATCGAAGGCTTTCAATATGTCAAGTGAAATAGAAAAAAGTCTCACTGAAGTCCCGAACAGAGGATGAGCAAGAGTTATTTAGATAAGCTTCTTTTGCTCTATGGTAATTTTCTTGCTGGTGCAACTCTTAGTTGTCTTGGGTTTAGAAAGGGCCTTCATGGTGGGGTTGGGACGGCTTTTTTGCCCTTGTGGTGCTGGCCTTTGGTTCTCCTTCCTCTACTCCGCCCCTTGATCAGGTGAGGTGAAAGCTGAGTTGCCAGCTGGTCGATGTATTTCTTGGGTGGGTGGTGCTCTCACGTCACTAGCTGTGATTAGCTGTGGCGGCATGTGAGACAGGAAAGTGAGTGGCCGGGGTTAGGGTAACCCATCTTGCGGGGCCACTAAGTTACTGTCTTCTTCAATCTGGTGTGACGTCTACCAGCGTTGGCAGAATCGCCTCTCGTTAGCCACTAGCGCTCGCCAGGGACATCGGAATGGGCTACAGTTATCAGAGAAAGTTGTTCTTTCGTTCCTTGTAATCGCATTGTCACAGACAGTCCAGTGGTGGTCTTTGTTTTCGTCTGTGACAATGGGGTGTATTTTATATCAATAGTAGTGATGATAGTACCAGCGTGGGAATGAGAGAGACTTTCAGAGCGAGATGGTAGTGAGTGTCTGTAGGTGCGGGCGCTGTGTCACGTGACACCTGCTGTCTTGTGACGTCTCGGCTCGTGATTGGTCGACCATCGCGCCTTTGCGGGCTCCTGTGTAACTTGCCTCCTACATGGGGGTTCCCAGGAGCTGTCCTCGTCAGGACAGGCTAGGCGCGCGTGCTTCTAACATCCCTTTGCATACTCTCTCCCGATCACCCCCCTTTACCACTGTCTCTCTCTCTGACCTTCTTCTTTTCCATTGCTTCTTGCCTTTATTCAATTACTTATCCCCTTGGGTTCTGCATACGGTTTCCATAGCCGGCCCATTTTATTGCATGCGCCATCCTCAGAGATATTTACATGTACTTAGAATAGGTTTTGAGGGTTCTTAGTTAGTATAGGTTAAGAACTCAGTGTGTCTCCATTATTGATTTAGTGTTTCTGCTCTTTTATTTAATGCTAGAATGGGATAAGGTAACTGTAGTCGTTGTCTCCGATGTGTGTATGGTTTGCTTATTCCTACACGACTTCGACCGGTTCTGTGGTAGCCGGAGTTGTCTTTTCGGTTGCGTCCTTTGCGAGTGCAGAATTGTGTTGACTGAGGGTTTTGGCCTGTACCAGTTCCACATTTTGCTGCCTCTTTGCTTGTCTTTTAAGGGTCGCCAGGATAGAACCAGATACTTGTGATCTGGATCTATCGAGAGAGCACCCTAGTCAATTAACGTAACTTAAAGGATGCAGTCTTAAGGACATCGCTAGGCTACGAGCCTGTCTTGCTCAACCACAGTTCCTTACCTAGAGTATTCCAGCTAGACATTATTAATCGAGTAGACACTTATTAGTATTTAATATAAGCTCTTTGATATGTACGCATTATTATTCACAGCATTTATTAGTCTAGGTTGTTGTTGAGTTGCACAACCATAGCAGACTGTTTCGTTGATGAGGAAGTACTTCTTTTAGTGTCGAGCATTGCTACCGTTGCGCATTTATAGTATTCTTGTGTCAGTTAACATTATATGTCCTATCTTTTAGTGTATTCGATTTACACGTGTTGTGTCCTGCCTCCTGCCTTTATATAGTTCAAGATTAGATACGAGCATCTTATGAGCATCAGACTTTCTTCAGAAGTTTCCAGGTCTATGCTGTAGGACTATATTTCACTTTCTTTCAGATAGGAGTGAAGAGTTTACTGTTGTTTAAAGTAACTGTAGTGAAGCATCTTTTTATTGTATTAAATCTTGCAGTGATTTAATTGATCGTTCCATAGATTCCTTTTTATGCATTTTAACGTAACTTGCATCTTGTTTGTTATCAGGCTATACAAGTGTGGGTTAGCCTGAAGTAGAGTACATTTATGCCCAGTTAAGGATACCCCGCTATCGCAGATTAACTCTGGAGGGTATAAGTGTTTTGTTCGCCGGCATATAAGTTCAAGGGTTTGGATCTAGCGTACCGTTGTTGCATAGTGCCCTATTACTAGTCCAATCTTTAAGTGCCCTTGTTTTATTCGTAGCCCCGGTCGTAACACTGGATCAATACTTCCCTGCTTGTGGTAGTTATCGCACTCGTTGCCGGTGTTGACGGGATGTTGCTTGAGGATAACCTGCTCTCGTCCTTTTTAATCTTCAGCATACCAATATGCAATCAAGTTCATCAAGATAAAGGATATCACCATAATAATATAATGGACATCTATAAAATATTCACAACAAATGTTTCAAACATATTGTTGGTTTCAGAGTTATAAAATACTTTTCGTACCGGACCTAATCTAACATACTTTACCTAACCTTAATCGAACCATTAACCTAGAAACCAAACCTAACCCAACGTACCTAACCTAACCTAATCCTAGTTTAAATTTGACATAACCCCCTAGTTCCTGTTATTTCCAAATGCCCCTCACTGTGGTTATAATAAAAATATACACGAGAGAGAGAGAGAGAGAGAGAGAGAGAGAGAGAGAGAGAGAGAGAGAGAGAGAGAGAGAGAGAGAGAGAGAGCGAGAGAGAGAGAGAGAGAGAGAGAGAGAGAGAGAGAGAGAGAGAGAGAGAGAGAGAGAGAGAGAGAGAGAGAGAGAGAGAGAGAGAGAGAGAGAGAGAGAGAGAGAGAGAGAGAGATGCCTCTTTGTTACTAATGATCTGTTTAATATATTAATTCATCCTGATCGTGGACCCAGAAGGAGATAAGATGACTTAGTCGATGAGAGAACACATGGCCAATGGCTAATCAGAATAGAAATGAGAGAAGTAAAATGTTATGTAATATATTATAGAGTGTAAGGATATATTATAGAGTGTAAGGATATATTATAGAGTGTAAGGATATCCTTGCTTTCCTCGTCATACCATAATGTTATGTAATATATTATAGAGTGTAAGGATATCCTTGCTTTCCTCGTCATACCATAATGTTATGTAATATATAGAGTGTAAGGATATCCTTTGTGACGTTAACCACTCCGTTAGAACCGCATGGCTTGTCCTACAGTGACTCGCTAGGATCGCCAGGGCAGTGGATGTGGCTACATTTGATGTATTATTGTGTGCTTTATTTCATATGAAAGCTCGTGTTATGGGCAGTCCAGAAAGGCTCTTTGTTTTTGCCCATGTCAAGGCTATATATATTTAATTGCAAAGTATATGTTTTATCATTAAGTAGTAATGATAGGATTTGAGAAAGAGAGAGAGAGAGTAGAACAGAGTGAGAGGAGGCGCGCAGTATTTTTTGCCATGTTCGATGACGTCACAGCCGGCTGGCCTATTGGGGATTGGTTGGAGGAGTTTTTTACCATGCTTGGTGACGTCATGTTTGGCTGGCTTCTTTGCCATTGGCTGAAGGAATTGTTACCGCTTTGTCTACGCGGTGCGAGCTAGTGCTAGTATATATACAGCTCTCTTGCTACTCTCTCCCTCAGATCTGGTTTCTAGAACACATCCCTCTTATCCCTTTGATACCTGTCACCCTTTCCGCACCTGAGAACCTTTTCCTCTGCCTATCTCTCTCATTTTCCATATCTTTCACCACCTTTTATTAATATTATACCCCCTCTGGTTAACTCTGCATAATCAGCTTCATGCTGGCCAGTTGTATTGTGCTGTAAGGTCTTATATAACCCATCTATATTAGTTGTTAAGATAAGTTGATCACAAAGCATTGGTTGGCATTCATATTGTTCAGTACTGCTTCCTATAATTATTAGTGTTCTGCTGGATTAGATAATGCTAGACTAGGAGTCTGATACTATAAGGTATTGTTTCCGATGGGTGTTGGCTTTAGTTAAAAGCTGCACGACATACCTGAGAACTGGAGTTGATTGGGTAAATTCTAGTCTGTGTGCCATTGAGAGTAGAGCATGCACGAATGAGGGCTTTTTGCCTATACCATTCTGCACTGTTCTAAGCTCGTTGTTTGTCTTTGAGGTACGCCAGGAGAACGCTTAATACTTCGGTATTAAGGTTTCTCAAGAGAGCTACCCTTCATTATAACGTAATATTTGACGCACAGACTTGAGATTTGCACTAGGCTATGCGGCATGCCATACGCACCAGTATCTCGTATCATTGACTCTAGCTAGACTTTATCAGTCACAGTAGACATTAAGTATATTAAACCAATTACTCTTTTTATGCATACCCGTTTATGATTACACAAGCATTTTGCAGCCTAGTTTGATGTATTGAGACACAAACGACTTAGGCTCTTTTTGTTGATAGGAATACTGCATTGTCGTGGCGATTATTATTATTGTTGTGGCGCTTAGGATATTCTTGGCTCCGACTGCATTATATCTCCTGCCTTTTGTGTGCATAGCCTGCACGAGCATTGTTCCGCTGCCTGCCTTTTTGGGTTCCATTTCCGATTCGAGCATCTTGATAGCATCTAACATTTAAAGAAGATTCCTTGTTGGTGTTGAAGGACTTTAGTGCACTTTCTTTCATGCAGGAGTGCCTGACATTTATTGATTAAAGTAACGTAAGCTGTAACTTCTCTTACCACCTTACTTTGCATACCATAACCAAGCACCTTCGGTTATTGGTAGTAATAGGCTGTTTTCACATAACATTAAGCCTAGAGTAGACACACATTGATTGAGAGTTTGATAACCTATTATTGCATATAGAACTCTGGAGAGTATTTGTGTTCTTTGTTCACTGGGAATATACATCAGAGGTTGGATCTAGCGCTTTCCGTTGTAGCACTTATGCCATTACTAGTCCAATGAATAAGAGCCCTGATATATTTAAACCTCAGTCGTAACAAATGGCGACCTTACCTAGGATTTGGTGAACCTACATTTATTAGCAGGGAACATTTGTTGTTTTGGGGAATATTTTGCGGGGATCAGCAAGAATATTTTTTTTTTGCAACATAGTATAGCCCTTGAGTATTTCCTAGAATTTTTGTGTGTATATTGAGGTATAAGAGTTTGAGGTGCTTCTTTTCTGAATATTGAGGTGAACATTTTTGTGAGCATCATGTCTTATACCGGATCAGAGGAGAATGGAGACACAGTACGTAATGTCGAAACTGAGGAACAGCAGTATGATGAAATGGTTAACCAGGTGAACTGTGAGGAGGATGCTAGGATATTTTGGCAATGGCCTGTTACTGCCGAGCGGTTGGAGGGTATGGATCGGTACGGTCTTCAATGCCTGGCCACAGCTATTGGTCATGCGGGTACTAGCAGCATGACCAGGGATAACTTGATAATGTGTGTACTGGGCAGGGTGACTGGTGAGCGAGATGGGTTGAGTGCTCAGAGCCCTTCGGCCATGCTTCCCCTACACTCGACTCCCAGCCATCCCAGTGGTTTGCCGACCCCGAGTATGCTTCCACAGTCGGGTGGTGACTGGCAGGGTGGGTTGCCCCTGGGGGGACCACCGGTAATTTCAAACATTGTAGCACCTTCACCTCCTCAAGGGTTAACTCCAGAATTATTGCTTCAGCTCGAATTAGCTAAACTTCAGCAGCAAATAGAATTAGCCAAGATAGAAGAGAGAAAAACTATCAGTCAAGCAAAAATCCAAGCTGATTTAGAGTCGACTAGGTACTGTGCCGACATGGGCGTAGAGAAGTCGCGAGTAGAGGCAACGGGACAGCGACTTGGGGCTGGTAACCGTGTTCATGATCAATCTCTCTCGCACTTATTGAAACTGGTTCCGGTGTTTGATGAGAGTGGTGTAACAGAATTTTTCGCACGCTTTGAGAAGAAGTGCCAGGAACACCAGTGGCCAGAGAATAAATGGGCAGCACTTGTATCCTCTAGATTAATAGGCAAGGGTCTTAAAGCCTACGATGCGTTACCTTTGGAGTCATGTATTGTGTATGAGGATCTCAAGGAGGCTGTCCTGAGGGCTTACGAACTGCAACCAGAAATGTACCGTTTGAAGTTCCGGGGTGTAACCAAGGGAAGAGATAGCACCTTTTTGGAACACGCCCGGGACTTGTCCGATGCTATGGGGAACTGGCTCCGATCTGAGAAGGTAACAACATTTGATGGAATTAAGCAGTTAATGATGTTGGAGCAGTTCTTTAAGAGCACGGGCGGTGATCTAACTTTGAACTTAAAGGAGAAAAACCCAAGAACTCTAGTCGAAGCAGCAGAAATGGCTGATCGACGGCTGTCGTTGATTCGGGGTTGCTGGTCCTCACAGAAGTACGATGCAAGTGCTAGGGACCGTTATCCTCCCCCTCCCCGTAGCAATGACACATTTAAACAAAAGAGCAATGAAACTAAAACTGAATCCAAACCTAACACCACGCCGTATGAGAAAAGTCAGGGTCTTTTTACATCACAGTATAAGCCGAAACCGAAATGTATGTGTTTTAAGTGCCACCAGGAGGGTCATAAGGCAAATGAGTGCCCTAGTCGACCTCCTCCGGCAGCCGTGTCTTTTGCTCACGGCATTGGAGTGTTCAAGAGGACATCGGAGTTTGTTAGAGGCAATTCTTCCGAGGTAAATACACTGCCAGTGCAGAAGGATCCGGAAGGCTTATTCCCTGTCCGTGATGCCTTTAGTGACCACAGGGGACTCGGTTGTGTGGAGTTGGGGGGTAAAAGACATGAGGTGAGAATTTCACGTGACACTGGTGCATCGCAAACACTGTTGAGGAATTTCACTGGTAAACCTGTAAATACGGCGCGGGTGGTTGTGGTTCAGGGAGTTAATGCAACAAGGTCATAACCCGCTTGTAAGAATGAAGATGGAAGTTGATGGTGTGACTCGTGACCTGGATGTAGGAATTGTGGAGAAGTTACCTGTTGGGGGCGTCGACCTCCTTCTCGGCAACGACTTTGCGGAGCCTACCTCTGAGGCTCCACCCTTAGTCGTTGCCGAGAAGCCGGCCGACGTGAGTAGGGAGGAGCAGGAGTGGGTTGAGAATTGACCGGTCCAACCTCTGGCGTGTGTTGTCACCAGATCTCTTGCATCCAGGGAGTCACTTTCTGGTCAACAGTCTTTAGACAAGCGGAGGAAAGGTACCGAGAAGGGGTTGAAAGTTGATGCGGTTGAGAGTTTAGTATCAACGGACATTCTCGGGGACTCATTATTAGGACCGATTTTCGAGTCTGGAGAAGACCCATTAACTGTTACTAAGAAGGCAGAGGATGGGCTTAAAAAGACGAAGAGACAGCAACGATACACAGAGAGAGAGCAACGGGAGGCTAAATTCAATGTAGGAGGGGGGCATGGGTTGTTTCGCAAACACTTAGATAAGCTTGCTCCTTCGGCCATTCGTAAATTGCAATTAGAAGACCCGGAGGTTCTTGAATGTGGTACCGGTGCTGTCGAGTTGGAGGAGGACAGTGATGCACAGTCGGGAGATGTAGCAACAAGGTATCCTGACGCGTACCCTATGAGAAATGGGTCAGCGAAGACGGTGGTCCAAAACTTGCTAGTGTATTTTTCCCGGTATGGTTACCCGCAGGGGATTCAGTCAGACCAAGGATCCAACTTCACTTCTAGCCTCTTTTTTCAAGCAGTACCGCAGCATGGGATTGTTACGGTTGTGTCATCTGCGTATCATCCGGAGAGCCAGGGTGTGTTAGAGCGATGGCACTCAGCCTTGGAATCTGTGCTTCGTCATTGTTGCTTTGAGAGTGGGAAAGGTTGGGATCTTGGCCTGCCATATGTTTTGTTTGCTGCACAGGAGGTACCTGGGGAAAGTTTGGGATTCAGCCCTAATGAGCTCGTCTTTGGACACCGTGTCAGAGGGCCTCTCCATATGGTTAAAGAAATATGGGAGGGCGCAGAAAAACCTTGTTCTATGCTCAAGTATATCCTCGACAGTCGAGAACGGATGTTGCGCAGTCTGGAGTTGGCTGGCCGTAATTTGACTAGCTCTCAGGCCCTCATGAAGGACAGGTACGACCTCAAGGTTAAACTCAGGGAGTTTCACGTGGGTCAGGAGGTGTTGATTCTACTGCCCCTTGTAGGTCATCCCTTATCCGCGAAGTACACTGGTCCTTATAGGGTGGTTGAGAGGCTATCGGACCTGGATTGCTTGGTGGCCACTCCAGACAGACGTAAGCGCAATCAGTTATGTCACGTTAATCTCATGAAGGAGTATGTGAGGCACCCCCCTGAGCCTCTCATTGTGCCTGTGATGACGTTTAGCAGTCAAGGTGGAGAAGGAGAACGGGACAGTCAAGCTCAGGTGGAGGATAACTGGAAGGATAAGAAAGTCAAATGGGCGCCTGAGTGTGAGAAGGCGTTTAGAGTAGTAAAACACCTGTTGTGCACTCACCCAATCCTCAGGGCCCCTGACTTTAGCCTACCTTTCCAACTAGCAATGGATGCTAGTGGTGTGGGGGCTGGTGCCGTCCTTGTGCAAGAGGACGATGATGGGCTGGAGCATCCTGTTAGTTTCTGCTCGGAGAAGTTCAATTCAGCCCAGGGGAGCTGCTCTGTTGTCGAGAAGGAGCTACTGGCTGTTGTCCTTGGGCATTTTGAGGTCTATGTTCCAGCCTATGGTCCGGTCGTTTTAGTTTACACAGTTCATCACCCTCTCAAGTTCTTGGACCAGTTTCACAATCGGAATATGAGGCTGACCGGGTGGTCGCTGGTGTTACGGGAGTATAGCCTGGACATACGCCATATTGCGGTTGTGACAACGTGGTTGCAGATTGTTTTTCAAGGGTATATGATCCTGGGTAGATTGACACACGGGTAGCCTCCTGCTTTAGTTTGAATAGTATTTTACGCTTGGTGCTTGTTGGCTCGTGGTTGTAGCCCAGCGTATTGGGTCATAAAGCAGGAGTTGAGCGTTTGGTATAGAAGAAAAAACTAGGCTTGCCCCTATAGTGCAGCCGAAATAAATAAATTAAAAACATAAAAATCAAATAAAAACTCTTTCTTTGATAGTTGAATTTTTTCAGTATGTTATAGCAGTAATTCTGAGTTGCACTCCTCTCAGAATGCTGGGCTAGAGAAGCTCGCTCTTGAGGAGCATAACTACATAATTATGATTTAACCTATTGTGTTATTATTTTACTGCCACTGGGTGATGGGAAGTAGAGATATAGCATGGATTCTAACCATCAGATTTTTTTTGAGCTTTGGGCCTCTGAGAAAAATCTTGGGGGGGGTGTGACGTTAACCACTCCGTTAGAACCGCATAGCTTGTCCTACAGTGACTTGCTAGGATCGCCAGGGCAGTGGATGTGGCTACAGTTGATGTATTATTGTGTGCTTTATTTCATATGAAAGCTCGTGTCATGGGCAGTCCAGAAAGGCTCTTTGTTTTCGCCCATGTCAAGGCTTTATATATTTAATTGCAAAGTATATGTTTTATCATTAAGTAGTAATGATAGGATTTGAGAGAGAGAGAGAGAGAGTAGAACAGAGTGAGAGGAGGCGCGCAGTGTTTTTTGCCATGTTCGATGACGTCACAGCCGGCTGGCCTCTTGAGGATTGGTTGGAGGAGTTTTTTACCATGCTTGGTGACGTCATGTTTGGGTGGCTTCTTTGCCATTGGCTGAAGGAATTGTTACCGCTTTGTCTACGCGGTGCGGGCTAGTGCTAGTATATATACAGCTCTCTTGCTACTCTCTCCCTCAGATCTGGTTTCTAGAACGCATCCCTCTTATCCCTTTGATACCTCTCCTCCTAACTGCACCTGAGAACCTTTTCCTCTGCCTATCTCTCTCATTTTCCATATCTTTCACCACCTTTTATTAATATTATACCCCCTCTGGTTAACTCTGCATAATCAGCTTAATGCTGGCCAGTTGTATTGTGCATTAACGTCTTATATAACCCATGTATGTTAGTTGTTAAAATAAGTTGATCACGAAGCATTGGTTGGCATTCATATTGTTCAGTACCGCTTCCTATAATTATTAGTGTTCTGCTGGATTAGATAATGCTAGACTAGGAGTCTGATACTATAAGGTATTGTTTCCGATGGGTGTTGGCTTTAGTTAAAAGCTGCACGACATACCTGAGAACTAGAGTTGATTGGGTAAATTCTAGTCTGTGTGCCATTGAGAGTAGAGCATGCACGAATGAGGGCTTTTTGCCTATACCATTCTGCACTGTTCTAAGCTCGTTGTTTGTCTTTGAGGTACGCCAGGAGAACGCTTAATACTTCGGTATTAAGGTTTCTCAAGAGAGCTACCCTTCATTATAACGTAATATTTGACGCACAGACTTGAGATTTGCACTAGGCTATGGCATGCCATGCGCACCAGTATCTCGTATCATTGACTCTAGCTAGACTTTATCAGTCACAGTAGACATTAAGTATATTAAACCAATTACTCTTTTTATGCATACCCGTTTATGATTACACAAGCATTTCGCAGCCTAGTTTGATGTATTGAGACACAAACGACTTAGGCTCTTTTTGTTGATAGGAATACTGCATTGTCGTGGCGATTATTATTATTGTTGTGGCGCTTAGGATATTCTTGGCTCCGACTGCATTATATCTCCTGCCTTTTTGTGTGCATAGCCTGCACGAGCATTGTTCCGCTGCCTGCCTTTTTGGGTTCCATTTCCGATTCGAGCATCTTGATAGCATCTAACATTTAAAGAAGATTCCTTGTTGGTGTTGAAGGACTTTAGTGCACTTTCTTTCATGCAGGAGTGCCTGACATTTATTGATTAAAGTAACGTAAGCTGTAACTTCTCTTACCACCTTACTTTGCATACCATAACCAAGCACCTTCGGTTATAGGTAGTAATAGGCTGTTTTCACATAACATTAAGCCTAGAGTAGACGCACATTTATTGAGAGTTTGATAACCTATTATTGCATATAGAACTCTGGAGAGTATTTGTGTTCTTTGTTCACTGGGAATATACATCAGAGGTTGGATCTAGCGCTTTCCGTTGTAGAATTTATGCCATTACTAGTCCAATGAATAAGAGCCCTGATATATTTAAACCTCAGTCGTAACACCTTGCTTTCCTCGTCATACCATAATGTTATGTAATATATTATAGAGTGTAAGGATGTCCTTGCTTTCCTCGTCATACCATAATGTTATGTAATATATTATAGAGTGTAAGGATATATTATAGAGTGTAAGGATATATTATAGAGTGTAAGGATATATTATAGAGTGTAAGGATATCCTTGCTTTCCTCGTCATACCATAATGTTATGTAATATATTATAGAGTGTAAGGATATATTATAGAGTGTAAGGATATATTATAGAGTGTAAGGATATCCTTGCTTTCCTCGTCATACCATAATGTTATGTAATATATTATAGAGTGTAAGGATATATTATAGAGTGTAAGGATATATTATAGAGTGTAAGGATATATTATAGAGTGTAAGGATATCCTTGCTTTCCTCGTCATACCATAATGTTATGTAATATATTATAGAGTGTAAGGATATATTATAGAGTGTAAGGATATATTATAGAGTGTAAGGATATATTATAGAGTGTAAGGATATCCTTGCTTTCCTCGTCATACCATAATGTTATGTAATATATTATAGAGTGTAAGGATATATTATAGAGTGTAAGGATATATTATAGAGTGTAAGGATATCCTTGCTTTCCTCGTCATACCATAATGTTATGTAATATATTATAGAGTGTAAGGATATATTATAGAGTGTAAGGATATATTATAGAGTGTAAGGATATATTATAGAGTGTAAGGATATCCTTGCTTTCCTCGTCATACCATAATGTTAAGTAATATATTATAGAGTGTAAGGATATATTATAGAGTGTAAGGATATATTATAGAGTGTAAGGATATCCTTGCTTTCCTCGTCATACCATAATGTTATGTAATATATTATAGAGTGTAAGGATATATTATAGAGTGTAAGGATATATTATAGAGTGTAAGGATATATTATAGAGTGTAAGGATATCCTTGCTTTCCTCGTCATACCATAATGTTATGTAATATATTATAGAGTGTAAGGATATATTATAGAGTGTAAGGATATATTATAGAGTGTAAGGATATATTATAGAGTGTAAGGATATCCTTGCTTTCCTCGTCATACCATAATGTTATGTAATATATTATAGAGTGTAAGGATATATTATAGAGTGTAAGGATATATTATAGAGTGTAAGGATATCCTTGCTTTCCTCGTCATACCATAATGTTATGTAATATATTATAGAGTGTAAGGATATATTATAGAGTGTAAGGATATATTATAGAGTGTAAGGATATCCTTGCTTTCCTCGTCATACCATAATGTTATGTAATATATTATAGTGTAAGGATATATTATAGAGTGTAAGGATATATTATAGAGTGTAAGGATATCCTTGCTTTCCTCGTCATACCATAATGTTATGTAATATATTATAGAGTGTAAGGATATATTATAGAGTGTAAGGATATATTATAGAGTGTAAGGATATCCTTGCTTTCCTCGTCATACCATAATGTTATGTAATATATTATAGAGTGTAAGGATATATTATAGAGTGTAAGGATATATTATAGAGTGTAAGGACATCCTTGCTTTCCTCGTCATACCATAATGTTATGTAATATATTATAGAGTGTAAGGATATCCTTGCTTTCCTCGTCATACCATAATGTTATGTAATATATTATAGAGTGTAAGGATATCCTTGCTTTCCTCGTCATACCATAATGTTATGTAATATATTATAGAGTGTAAGGATATCCTTGCTTTCCTCGTCATACCATAATGTTATGTAATATATTATAGAGTGTAAGGATATCCTTGCTTTCCTCGTCATACCATAATGTTATGTAATATATTATAGAGTGTAAGGATATCCTTGCTTTCCTCGTCATACCATAATGTTATGTAATATATTATAGAGTGTAAGGATATCCTTGCTTTCCTCGTCATACCATAATGTTATGTAATATATTATAGAGTGTAAGGATATCCTTGCTTTCCTCGTCATACCATAATATTATGTAATATATAGAGTGTAAGGATATCCATCCTTTCCTCGTCATACCATAATGTTTGTCGTACAACGCAACACATTATTCAATGCAATAACATATTATTTCCAACCGAACACAACTGGGGACATATGGATAAAATTGGACCATAACAAAAGTCATAAATGATTCATCAGATATAGGGGATTGGGGAAAAGACGAAAAGAACGGGTATACATCTTGACTTTCCTGTCTGAAGAAGAGCTTGGCTGAAAAAGTCAAAAGGAAGGGTAATCTGTATCTGGAGAGAGAGAGAGAGAGAGAGACTATTATTTACATCCAGAACATTTCAGAAACCCATCATTATGCGGTATACTTTGGCATGTCCATATTTATTATATTATACATTTAAAATAATTTGGAAAGTCATGTTCACCAAAACATGTTTTGATGTGATGTAAGCAAACATACTTAAGTAATCATTTATAGTAGCTTACCATAATAATGTACCAATAATTTGTTCACGGTATAAACTACACAGTGTACAGCCAACAAAATGATTTGTTTCATCCAGGAGTCCAATTATATTGATATGGTTTAGCGCAACAGGCATGCTAAATATACTAATGCTCTATCCCTAGATCTAACACATTATGTATAAAACTTACTAACATCTTCAAGCAAGTACGAAATAAGAATGACATCGACATTTCGAGTTTTGCTGACTATAAGTTCATTCCTAGAGGAGAAACACAATGATATCCATTATATACAGTGTATATACTGTATATATATATATATATATATATATATATATATATATATATATATATACTGGATATGTTTAATAGGCAGATGTTGCAAGGCAGTAAATTACAGAAGCACAAATACTCCAGAAAATATCAACAAAGACGTTTAGTAACTTTTAATATCAACGAATCTTTCGATGCCTTTAGGATAGCGTGTATTGTTAATAGGTTTCTTTAATTTACAAATTCGGACTCTGACAGAGACAAATTAACTCAAATTATTAAAACCGAATTATTGAATGTTTTACCAGGGAGGCCAAAGTCTCCTTTCGTCTTCCTTGTTATCATTGCTAGGCGTCTTGGCTGGGGACCTCTGCTTGTTATAATACTTCTTATTGAGATTTTTCTTCTTGCTACGTTTCTTGGGTGTTGTAGGAGAGGAAGGGTTGCTGAACTCTCTAATTACCTCACAGGGGTTGCCGAATGAGGGTGTGGCCACACAAGGATTCATGCGCACTTAATCTATTTGGCTCCATTAGAAGTAAAAAGGTGTTAACTTCATATTTGTTTTCACCAACCCACTAGCTGATGTTCTTGTTGATGAAGTACTGATGAGTAATAGTTTAGAGGACATTTGTGCATCAGTTTTTACAGAAGAAAATGTTCATTCGATTCCACTTGCCATACCAGTTTTAACAAACAGTTATAGCGTTCTAATTTATATCGTATTTGCGAAAATATATGTACTAAACAACATTAACAAAATATAGTCTAATAAATACCCAAGAGTTTTGAAAGAATTAAGAGACGAGATATCAGAACCATTAACTCTGCATTGTACCTAATGAATGTAAATTATATAATAATATACGGTAACTCCTATTTCTGATTTAAAGGCAACAAATCGCTCAATGGAATAGAAAATTGGTTTATCAGGCGTAAGAAACATGTGGTAATAAATCCTCAGACTGGAAAAATGTCATTAGTGGTGTAGCCTAGAGCTCAGTGCTTGGATCTATACTGTTCTTGATTAATATCAATGACATCTATGATGACCTTTCACGGACTATTTCAAAATTCGCGGACCTTACCAAAATAGAGAACTTAGTAGTATCTCTCTTGTATGTTCAACAGATCCAAAATTATTTAGATACGGTAGCAATTTGAGCAATTGAGTTTCAATATCGATAAATGTAAAGTACTTGTTACTTGTGTTGAGTGGTACTTGAAAAGTAGACAGAATGGATAAAAAACACCATCTGAGGAAGAGCACTTTATTGACAACGTTTCGCAGATAGTGACCTGATGAAGCTATCTGCGAAACGTTGTCAATAAAGTGCTCTTCCTCAGATGGTGTTTTTTACTTGTTATTTGTAGTGATGATTCTCGGCCGCGCTCCATCGCTTTCTACATATAGGATACAAGAATGAAAAATCAAACAAATCAATGAATTATAGTGAATTATTCAAAAGCGCTGATAAAGAAACGGACTTGGGTGTAACAGTATCAAGTTATTTTAAACCCACTCAACAATGTGCCGTAGTAGTTAAACATGCAAAACACAATTATAGGTTTGATTGGAAGATCATTTGATTACGAATCCCTGTGCCAAAGTATTTAAGAAAGTAAACCAAATTATTGGCTTCTTTGGAAGATCGTTTGGTTACAAACTCGAAAATTTTATTCTCACTTTATATCATTCTTTGGTTCGCCCACATCTGGAATACTGTGTAGAATTATAGTGTTCATATTATCCAATAGAAATTGATAAACTGGAGAGAATGCAGTGAAGTAACAATAATTACTCCTAGACTAATAAACTAATAATTCGAAGAACGTCTAAAATAGTTCAATCTTGTTAGTCTAACAAAGTGCTGGCTAAGAGGGGACCTAGTTCAAGTGTTTACTCTTATTAATGTAACGGGCACCTATGTAGCGGTCTTTTAATCAGTAGGGTTAATAATAATTATACTTTCCCTTATCTCAATATTTCCCGTAGAAATGTTGTAGATCTGGTAGATGTCTGGAACACTTCATGTTAAGGGAGATAAACATCAAGGTATGGACTAAACGCTTGCAAGGGTTTTATGTCTATTTATTACTTTGAAAATATAAATCTGTTAGCCCTTATAATTAACTGTAAAATCACTCTGTGGATCGAGTCTAGTTTCTTATAACTATGTACTTTGCACTTTACGTCCCCTGCGTTGGGAAGTGCAGTCTTGATGAGTAAATGGATTACTGAAGTGGACAATACTGGAAGTGACTGACTGTAAGTGATTACGGAAGTCACTGTAAGTTTCAGTATTTACAGTTATAAGCATTGACGTTCATAGCAATAGCAATTACAAAACTATAGCACTTCTAATAGCAACATAGGACTGAGCTGTATTTCCTGTATTAGTTTTGGTTCTCTGTAAAGAAGGAAATAACTATTAGGAAATGTTACTAGAACGTAATGTATGTCACTTGTATGACACTTTAATGAGAATAACGTCACTGTACGTGGTCACGATTCTTACCCTGGGGTCTGAAGTTTAGGACCGTCCTGTGAGGTTGTCTGAGGCTGACTGATCAGTGTGGCCTAGCAACGTCATGTAAATACAATGTGTGACAAAGTTGCTAGCAATTACTTCTCGATAATCGGCAATGCCTGTGTGAGTACGATATTGTGATCTTGAGAAACATGCTTGCCCAAGCTTATAGGAAAGTTCCAGAGGATATGGGCGATGGTGTGAACTTTTATAGGGAAGATCACACCAACACTTTACAGTCCTGTTATAGATTAGTGCTTTGATTATAGTGATATACTGTATATGTGATTATAGATACGTGTATAGCCACCTACAGTTGCGTTTGTTACATAAACTCGTATAGTGCGAAGCTATGGTAGTTCAAACCCTCCCGCCAAGCGAAGGTATTTGGTTCTATTCTGACGAAAATCGTCCTATTTATGATATATATAATTATTACTTATCCATATGCGCCTATTTTGCTTTTAATATGAATATTTAAGAGTTATAAAAGAAGTGGGAATAGTATTTGGGGGTGACAAATATGTATTATTGCCACCCGCTGGTATCATGAGGCGAGGATAGCCCACCCTTTTCCCATTCTTAAGTAAGCCATTTTAGATTTACAGAAGAGCGACCATTACTTGCATTACTGCATGTCCACAAACATTTCAGTAATGTAAGCATGTTTCGTTCTATTTTTCTTCTTCCTTGTTTTTCCCTTATATTAAAGTGACAATTACAAAGTGTTGTACTATCTAGCTTATTCTAGTTTCATTATAGTATATCTTATTGCACCTCTCTACATTCAACCTAGTTGCTCCCCAATTCTGCCCTCTGCCACTGCCATTTCAAAGTCCAAATCTATTATTATTGTCCTCTGTAGTAGGGAGGACCTTGTACCACTGAGACACAGGAGTGCAGACCTGAGAAGAGAGAAAGAGAGCCGGCATCTCATCCAAGTTATGACTTGGCTTCAATGCTGGCGCTTTTTCTCCGATATTTGTTCAGCTAATCTGTCATAGGGGAGGTGTGGTGGAGTGGTCATGCCACTGGATTGGTAATCCAATGGACACGGGTTCAAATCCCGATATGTCAATGGGAAGATATTATTGGGATTGAATTTGTGCTGTACCTAGTATCAGTGCATTACCACAAAGCCCACCGAAATGCCAAAAAAATAACCTCATTGTTCCCTGATTAAATAACACTATGAATATTCCCATATTCAAAATATGTTACAGGGGGACAATGCCTAGTGAGTTCACTGCTCAATAGGTGGCGTTCTGTGAGTGAGGGTCTGAGTCTGGAGGGTGAGACAGTGAAGCACTTGAACGAAGCAACCAGCCGCTTCAGAGATGGAGCTGCTTCGAGCCATGAATGGATGCTTCACATGTCTCACTCCCCAGACTGGAACAAGACCTCACGGGCTTCACCGTGTTGAGCGGTGGAATGTACAGGCTCTCAGCCTATGCCCGAGAGGGAGTAGTTGGAATATAGAAAAAAAAAAAAAAAATGACACTTGCAGAAGGTCACATTCCTCGGGACGATGAGAAGACCAGAGGAGCTTCCTTGATCCCTGTTCAACATTCTGTCTTCATGAGTACGTTTCTTCTCACTTTCGTTTCTCAAGTATGCTGCCTTGAGTCCTCACTCACAATATGTTTGTGCTCTTGGGTTGAAGATTCTGATGTCGAAAAAAAGCATGTTGTCCCCTCGTCCAAATACCTAGAGCACTTACTGAGATGACGGGGTTGCAAGCAACCAAATTAGCAACCCCCTCAGATACACTCAGAAACCATAAAGAGACTCAACCAACCAGAGCCAGAATAGTAAACATAAAGGAGGAAAAGAACGAAGCGAAGGGCACATATCCGGACCGAGAAAGAAATAACGCAGTCCAGCATAAATAATCCACGTTCTCCATGGGACCAGCAAACAAAGCACCTATATCAACGCCGCCGAAATATATGATCGATAGGCAAACAAGAGGCAATACCTTCCACTATACTCTATGCAACTCAACTTTGCCGCCGGCCTCTACAGCAGATACGAGACCGTGCCTGTGATTGGCTGGCAATGACATCACTCCCTAGACATTAAAGGTTCCAGAATTTCCAGAGTTTGTATTATATGCACTTATCCTTGACGTTGTGGTTACAATTTAGCCAAGTTATTATACTAGAAAGTAGCATACAAACCCCTTTGTTATTTCGCATACAACACACTGAGCATAATATTCAGAAACCGCCGAAAAGATGGAAATGCAGTGTATAAATATAAAACAAACCACCTCCTGGCAACACTGCACTGGCCCGGCGGCGTCTTTTAACCTCTTCAGACTCATATGACGCAGAGGTTGCCTGATTAGCAATAAGAAATAGAGTTCTCTCACTCTTATAATTACCTCTCCAAAATTAGTTTTCTGCCCACAGCTAACTCAAAGACAACTGCAGAGTTTGAAGTAACTAAACTAAAGGTTTCTAAATACCCCTGATGGTAACAAAGGCTTTAAAGTATCCCTAATCGGCTCAAAATCGCGTCATATGTCGGAGAGGGTTAAACTCTCAAATATTATCTTATTTGTGTCTGTATGTGCAGATATAACCATTATCTATTCATGTTTACCTTTCGTTGGCTTCGTGCTATTGTTCATAAGGTCGCAGAGTATGGTAAGCAAAAGAATAACATATAAAATATAGCCTATGACGGAACATAAAGATATCACATTATTATATGAATTAATTCAGTTTTTCTTTTATATTCCATATATATTAATTATATTAGATAGGTTTAGGTCATTCTAATGGTGTGATAAGTGATATCCGAACCTTAAGAGCTATAAAATACCACATGGAACACATAAAATCGTAAGATATAATACTGTAAACACAAGCAAGGTAAGAATTACCGTCACTGTCTTACTGTGCGAAGTCAAGCACGGCCTGTGATTCGCTAATACGCACGGGCCCGAGCCAGTCAGCCTTCCCTCTCGCTTACTTCCCCTGTTTATCAATTCTTTATCTCCTTGTTTTTACTTTACGATATATACGTTATTATTGAGTTTCATGTTATATTTAATAGCGCTTTAAAATCGGATAGCACTGTAATTTATTAAATAATCATTAACCTTTCTTAAACGTATCTAGTTTTATTAATAAATAAGGAATAATAAAGATAATGAATACATTATCAGCTCTGCCTCTCCTATTGGCCAGATAGCCAATCACGGCGCGGTTTCGTATCTGCTGCAGAGGCCGGCGGCAAAGTTGAGTTGGATAGAGTATAGCTAAGCTTTTAGTGGTTATCTACCAGTGTCTGAGTTACTTCCAAATAAGGCTAGCTATTTTCCCTATAAAACGTTCAATGAGTGTGGCGACCAAGCAGTGTGTTAGAGGAACTAGAAGTGACCGTCTATAGTTGTGTGTGAGAGGCAGTTCCCTTTGGTGTCCAGTCGAGGAAGAAACTACGACTCTTATGTCGTCCAGATTCACTCTCATGGATATTACTTTTCCTCCACATCCATACCCCAAGTGTCTCTGTGGTACTATGTTTTGGGAATTATTGTGAAGGTAATATAAAATATGCGAGTTGTTCAATTTAACTTTGTTTTAGAGGCCTTTTCTGAACATAATACATGTGATTTAACCAATTTAAGTCCAAATCAACGTTCTTATATTTTTTACTTACGTTACATACTCTATATTATACGTAATACTTATTGAACGCTCACAGATTTTATTCAGTTGTGTTATTGTTGATTAAGTGTCAAAGTTCATAGTGAAGTGTGTACCGAGAGCAATTTTCCTTCCATAAACTTAAACTCAAACTCAGGACGGAGCTACGTCCAATTTTCATATGAGATCACTTAGAATACCAAGTCGTCTACATTAAAAGTGAAACCCATTCCGTTGAGAATGAATTAATCTATGTTCAAGATTAGTTCTTGTGAATAATCCGATCAATTACGCTACCCGGTTAATGATATTATTTCACAACCAAGCAAGGAATTCCGATTACTCATTCCTGTATTCATCAGCCCTTATTTCGGCTATTTAGCAAACACTACGTAGTTCTGTGTCTTAATAGTATTCTATACTTTATCAACCTGTATTTGGGTTATTCTAAATCGCTACTTCGTTCTGCGTCTTTATTTTAATTCCAGTAGTTTGTTAATTCATTCAAACTTACTGCATCAGCCTTCATTTTGGCTATTCAAAGTCGCTACTTCGTTCTGCGATTTTATTTTATTTACAGTAGTTTGTTAATTCATTCAAACTCCTGCATCGGCCCTCGTTTCGGCTAATTATCTGTCACTACTTCGTTCTGTGTCTGATTTTATTTATAACAGTTTGTTAATTCATTCAAACTCACTGTTTCTATAGCTAATATTCCACTATATGTATTCAATACATATTTGTTGAATCTGAGTTCCTCATTGAGTGTGATTTTAGCTCATTTACGATTGAATTTCTTTTTTCATGTATCGTGTGAGAGATTATTTACAATTATTCTTTTATAGTTAAATTGTAAATTTAATTACCATACCAAGAAGAGTAAAGCTAAGTTAATTTTCTTTTATTACCGATTTAACGTTGCAGTAAACCAAGTATTTATTCAGCCTGACTGCAGTACTTTTGACCTTAACCTCTTGCGCGGCAGCTTTGACCGCCGACCTCGCCTGGCGACCTATATGTATTTCTAGCCACGCGTACCTGTGTGTACCTGAGTGGACGATCTCAGCTACCCACATTTATTAATTCTTCTTCTTCTCGATATACACTTGACCCGTATATGTATTGTCATCATATATTATGTGCTTATCTTGTATAATTGTATATTTCATGGTTGATGCTTTGTAAGTAACATCATAATTCATAAAGGAGTAAAATTTAGTTAACTTTTTCCAGTCACGTTGATTACACATTGGACTCATATTCTATAGTTGGGATCCGGATGTACCATTTACATGTACGACTGTGTGTATTATAATAAACTAGTGTAATTATCCCGTGTGTTTATTGTGTTTGGAGTGTGATTGAGTAACTTAGAAAGATCATTATTATTGCTAGTTGTGTTCCTGTCGAGCAGGATTTGATTCTACTGTAAGTATCCTAAACAAGGTGCTTTATGGAATGAATAATTAAGCAAGTTGGATTACAACGACGCATAACACTTACGTTCACTCTTCCTTCATTTGAAGTATTTGCAGTATTGTGGGCCAAGCGCTGTCCGTTCATAGACAGATGGTACGGTTCGATTCTTAAATCATGGCACACCTCGTCCAGCATTTTTGCAGTGATGTCTCGTACTTCATCATGCCGGATACAGGTGAATCTTCCTCTCTTACAGGTCACACAGTGGTCTGAGTTGTTTATTTCACCACATGCACATTTCAGCGGCAGGTTCAAAACTGGCCACCCATACCTCAAGGCTACGGCATCATTGAATTCTTGTTTATTAAGCTGAAGCCCTTTTCCTTTATTGGTAAAAATGGGAGGCAATTTGAAGCTCCCTTGTCCTTTGCCATCTCAACTCTCATTTTCAGTTCTTCACTGCATTCGGTCTTAATTTGTTCTAGGCTATGTTTCTGTCTCTCTTCTCTGCTCTTTGTAATTTCATGTCTTGCATTTCGTTGTTCATCTTCTTCCACCTTATTATTTAAATTTTGCTCCCGTATTTTTTTGTCAGAGAAGTAGTAAGCTTAAAGGAATTTTGGTACTCATAAGACGCAGCTTCCACTTGGTTTATGATGCCCATACCTCCAAACCCTGGCGGAAGAGCTAATAGATGTTTTAGCTCTTGCGTGATGCCTTGCCTCTCTGTTAAAGCATTTATGAATGCTTCTCTGATTGCTTCTTCCAGTGGTTGGAGCATTGGTCCAATATCAGGCACTGTTTTCATAAGAAAGGTCCATCTGTGCTTAACACCAAATGTGCAGGCAATATAAGTAGCATGTGGTTCAGATTTCGCAATGTCTGCCAGGGTTCTCACTTCCTTTACTCATTCCCCTACCTTTGTTCGTACATAGACTCTCCTGCATTCTTCTGTGCCTACTACTGCTCCTAAATGGCGTTGACCCTCCTTTATAATATTCACTCCTGTCCCATTGACGCCTTCAAGGATCATCGTCTCAAGAATCGTCCCCCTGCTCGGTGTAGAGAGCCGATATTACAACATAGCCACCAGCACAAATCGTTGTCTAGCAAACCTCTGCAGGAAGGAGAACGTGGGATTCGTCGACACCTGGGACAATATCTACTACGATGACTATTTGTTTTCGGATGATGGAGTTCATCTGAACCAAGTGGGAGCAGCACATTTTGGGCGTCTTCGCAACGATGCAGTGAAGGATTTTCATAGAAGAAGTCGACTCAGCATAGGACAACCAGGAAGAAGGACCGAAGACAGCGAGGACGGCAACCTGCGAAGGAATTAAATGCTAATCCTTCAAGAACCGCGAATTTGGATGAAGCTCCACCAACACGACCCATGTAAAATAATGTAGATCCGACCAGAACCAAGCATTTTATTAAAGATTGTTCTGTGAGTTCTAAATCCGCAACTATAAAGGTTTTCTATGCAAACGCTCGTAGCATACACAATTAATTTTCAGATTTAGAGGAACTAGTGTTTGCAGAAAATTATGATGTGATTGGCATAACAGAATCTTGGCTCATTACAGAAGATAGAGACTTTTTATCAGAGTATTCACTTCCTGGTTATGTAATGTTTGAGAAAAGACGAATAAATAGAAATGGAGATGGCGTTTTACTTTATATCAAAGAAATTCTTAACCCGACCCTCTTGTCAAAACCTCAAATTGTGAACGTCGACACATCTTTTGTGCTAATAAAGAATAATAAAGGTACAGAAATAATACTTGCATTAATATACAGACCTCCAGCTCAATCAGTGCAAACTGACCGATAAATTTACGAACAAATTGCAGATGTAAGTAACTCACAAGATACCGTAATTATTGGCAACTTTAATTTACCTGTGACCAAATTAGGCGATACTCTTACTTCACATTCCGGACATGACTTGTATGTGAACTTGCAAGAGAGTTCACGCTATCAATTTGTTCGATCACCGACCCGTGGTAATAACGTTCTTGACCTTGTACTTGCAACAAAAGAAGAATTAATAGAGAATTTGAATGTTGGTGATGAATTCAGTAACAGCAACCATCGTACTATAACTTTCACTTTAAAGTTTACTAGTAATGAACCAAATAACAGCATCGAAAAAGTCCCTAATTTCAAGAAAGCAAACTTTCATAAACTTAGTGCTATGTTTATAGAAACTGACTGGAGCTTTTTAATTAACAATAACGACATAAATACATCTTGGGAATTATTCGAAACCACATAACTAAAAGCAGTGCAATACTGCATACCATCGAAAATACGGCATAGAGGCCATAATAATAAGCCCAAATGGTGAAATAAAGATATTTCAAACTGTAAGCTTGCTAAACAGTTTGCTGATGATAGATTAAAATCCTCACAAAATGATGAAGAGCGGGTGAAATTTGTAGAGCTACGACGCAAAGCCAAAAAGTTAATTAAGCAATGTAAAAAGACCCTGGAGTTACATGTTGCGAATCAAAGTAAAACAAACCCGAAAGAATTCTATAGTTATATCAGAAAGAAAAAATTAGTTGCTTCAACTGTTGGACCGTTAGTCAATGAAAATGGAGAATACACCAAAGACAAAGTACAAATGAGTAATGCCCTCAATACCTTCTTTGCATCAGTTTTTACAACAGAAGACCTCAGTGATATCCCTACACCATCGCCGATTCAGATTGATAATTCAGATGTTCTAAGTAATATCACCATTACAGAGAGAGAAGTATTGAAATGTGTAGATAAACTCAAGGTAAATAAAACGCCCGGACCTGATACAATCTGACCTAGAGTTCTAAAGGAAGCTAAGGATGAGCTCTCCAAACCTATCTGTTATCTTCATAACAGAAAAATACGTGTAATGGTAGATGGCCTTTATTCTCAATTTCACTCAATAAATGCTGGTGTTCCCCAGGGATCAGTTTTGGCCCCAATTCTGTTCCTCATTCATATCAATGATCTCATATCTACCACTCATAATCCAATACATTCCTACGCAGATGACTCAACACTCCACAGTTCCTTCACATTTACCAATTCTTTCACCCAACCCGATCTTATAAATTCAAAAATAAACACTGCAATTTCTCTGAACCAGGACCTTTCTAGAATTAATGGATGGGGACAAAAGAATCTAGTTTCCTTTAATGCACAGAAAACCAAGTACATTCAATTTTCTAACCGACAGAATCTCACTGACTCCCATATATTTGTTAATGATGTAAATATTCCCACTTCCCCTAGTATTGACATTCTCGGTGTAACATTAACTACTAACTTGAGCTGGACACATTATGTTAGAAGCATTGCTAAGAATGCCTCTAAAAAAATGGGACTCCTGTACAGAGTTCGAGAATTCTTCACTGACGAGCAGTTGGCCATGATATATAAAAGTCATGTGCGTTCTCAGATGGATTACTGTTCACCTCTGTGGGGTGGAAGTGGAGTGGTTGCACTGAGGCAGTTGGACAAAATTCAAAATAAAGCTATTAGATTAATCAATAACCCTGCAATCACACAGGACCTTCCTACATTATCCATACGAAGAAACGTTGCATCCCTTGCATTATTCTACAGATATTTTCACAGCAATTGTTCCGAGGAACTTGCTTCAATTGTGCCGCCTCTCCACATCTTTCCCCGTAGAACTAGGGCAGCTGAGAGCGCCCATGAATTTACACTTTCTCCTCCACAATGCAGAACTTCTGCTTATCAGAATTCATTTATCCCCAGAGCTACTACTCTTTGGAATTCACTTCCCTCGAATTGCTTTCCACAAACTTACAATCTACAAATGTTTAAATCCAGTTGTTACAAACATTTTATGAATGGAGGATGCCTTTAGGCACATGGACCTTTTTGTTTTATCTGTGTTTTTCCTTCCTCCGTTCATTGTCTCTTAAAAAAAAAAAAAAAAAAATACTGACATTACTATTCAATAAATCCTTGCAGTCTGGAACTATGCCTGATCAGTGGAAGCTAGCCAACGTATCACCGATATTTAAAAATGGCAGCAAATCCCTACCCAGTAACTATCGTCCAATTAGCTTAACCTCAGTTGTATGTAAAATGGTAGAAACACTCATAAGAGACAGACTCGTAAATCACTTAGAGGAAAATATCATACTTAAAGATACTCAACACGGCTGGCTTTCGTAAGAAACGTTCCTGTTTAACAAACCTCTTAGACTTCTTCCACGATATCCTCAACCTCTACGATGAGAGTAAAGCTGTAGATATTATATACCTTGATTTTCAAAAGGCCTTTGACAAAGTTCCCCACAAACGTTTACTGCTAAAACTAAAAGGGCATGGAATACAAGACGGTGTGTTGAAATGAATAGAAAATTGGCTCAGCGACAGAAAGCAAAGAGTAGTCATAAACGGTAAGGCATCTAAATGGACCAATGTAAGTAGCGGGGTACCCCAGGGATTGGTACTAGGACCAATTCTCTTTCCAATTTACAACAACAACATAGATGAGGGTCTCACCTGTACAATCTAAACATTTGCTGACGATACAAAAATTGCAAATAGCGTACTCTCAAAAGAACAAGTTGACGATATGCAATACAATCTAGATAAGTTGTCATGTTGGGCCCAAATTTGGCAAATGAGCTTCAATGCGATAAATGTAAAGTACTACATATCTGATACCAAAATGAGAAAGCAAACTATTCGATGAATGGCACTCAGCTTAAGAATATAAACAGAGAAACTGATCTGGGAGTAACAATATCGAGTAACCTAAAACCGAGTCAACAATGTTCAGAAGTTGTTAAGAAGGCAAACAAAATAATTGGCTTTATAGGCAGGTCATTTGAGCATAAATTCAAAGAAGTTATCCTAACCCTTTACAATTCCTTAGTCCGCCCTCTTCTGGAATACTGCGTTCTATCCTGGTGCCCTTATTACCAGAAAGATATAGACAAGCTAGAACAAGTTCAACGTAGAGTTACCAAAATTATACCTAGCCTAAAGAACAAACCATACGAGGAGCAGCTTAGAGAATTAAATCTATTTCCTTTAACCCAGCGCAGATTAAGAGGCGACTTAATTCAAGTGTTCAAAAGCATCAAAGGCATCGACAATATGAACTGTAGTAAGTACTTCACTATCGACCAATCTAATTACACGCAGGGAAACGGTTGCAAAATTATTGGTAAATCTCTTAACTCACACGAATCTAAGAATTTCTTCTTCAATCGAGTTGGCAACTTATGGAATGGGCTTCCCCGAGACGTTATAGACTGCAGCACCGTTGATTCATTTAAACTTCGCCTATACAAATATCTCGCATCAAACCCGCGACTGACTGCGTTTGTATATGAATAACTTTATTTTATCCCCCCATCAGTATCTAACCCGTCTCTCCCCTACTAACTTCCTAATCTTGCCACGGACAAGCAGCCTAGAAGGGTCACTAGACCTGTTGTTGCTTGATTTCCTTTGTACTCCTTTTTAATACAAGTCTCTGTGTTGCAAGGATCTCTATCTGCCTCGCCCGTGTTAACGAGACCGCGTAAGGGAAATTTGCTTGGAAAATTACCCGATAAAAGGGTGAATAATTGGAGAAATAGCTGATAACTGAGGACATGGGAAAAGGGGGGCAAGGAGAGGAAGGGGGGGGGGGGGGGACATAATTATGTAGGAGTGGTAGCAAGTAATATAGGGGAATTATCTCACCTAACCACAAATGTCTTTGTTTTGAGTGTCACTTGGGTGTTTTAAAGGGTTTTCCTTTGATCTGGATCTATTGAAGACGGTCGAAGTGCACCAAAAAAAAACTCTATTGAGGACGGTTGCAGTTTATGGGTTGTCAATATTAACTATATGGTTGTCAATAACAACTTCACATATGATCATTCAAATTACACTAAAGGAAATGCTTGCCAGATATTTGGCAATGTTCACTAACATGAGGCAAGCATTTCTTGTTTGACAAACTGGTAAATTTATGGAATGGACTATTTACAAATGTCATCGAGTATAGTACTGTTCAAACTTTAATAATATTGTTAGGATAAATATCTTGCTCTTAAACAAGATAGTGCGCAGGAGGCAGAGGCAAAGTTCAAAAGATGGAGGGAGGGTATGGCAAACAAGGGCCTAAGAATTAAGATAGATAAAACAAAGATCATCATTAGTGGAGTAGGGCACAGAACAATGGAAAAAAGCGGCAACTATCCATGCACAGTAAATAAAAAGGGGTTGGAAAGTAACTCAATTCAATGTTGCGTGTTTAGTGACTGGGTACATAAGAGATGTAGTGGGGCTAGAGGACCTTTGACGAGAATTAAAAACTTTGAATGTGCAATGTGCAAGTGTAGCACTGGAGTGTGTGAATAAATTCTGCTATTTGTGCGATGCGGTTTCTGCCAGAGGTGGCGCTGAAGCTGGCTCCATTGCTAGAGTCAGATGTGGTTTGGAAAAGTTTAGAGGGCTGTTGCCACTCCTGACCAACCCCAGTTAAGCAACCTATTGTCAAATTGAATGACCCAGGTTTCTGAAAGGCCTAGCATTGGAGTGGTTATAAACTCTTAAAGAAATGCCAAATAGTCATCGCTAGGTAATAAAACACAATTTTGTAATAATTGCTATTTGTTTGTGTTATAATTATTATAAATGGCATATGGTATGTCTATCATAGATGTTTATCCAAATATTGTTAATGTATTCATGGCCACAACAATATAAACATGCTCGAAAATACAATATATATTCATATTTAATGTCCTCTATTTATGTTTAGAACAAATCATCTGCAGCTCAATATAAAATGTAAATTGACGTTTTTTATGTGTGCTAGCGTGTTTGGTTTTAGTGGAGAGTCAGTCACAATGAATAGTATTGAAGTAGGCTATGACGTGACTCTTGAGAGTCTTGACCATATTAAGTTCACGACTGGGATGGCACAGACAAAGACAAATTTAAGACAAGGTAAGCAGATAAAGATTAAATATTTAAATATTTCTTGCATTAGATGGAATTAATAAGAGAGAAAATGGTATCTATAGAAATAATTTGGCTTTATAACACTGGCTGATGCTTTCATTCGACAGCAAAACCTCCAAAATATGATCAAATATATCTTCTAAAGTTAGCAAGAATATCATGTTATCAAAGTCAAGAACTGAAAACAATTAAAACATCTAGATATATGGTTTAGATACGGCACTATTTTCACATATTTGGTACAACCGTCTGTTTCACAATTATTTATATGGATTACAATTATGCAAATGAAAAGTTTCGTCCATTTAATGGTTTCAAAAGGTTGAACATACCATGAAAAGCTGAGTGGTAATATATCAAGACAGGTTAACCCCTTCTGCACCGAGTTGTCCTTGTTAGTATTATATGGATATTATTTGACGATTTTACACAGCTTAGGGAGGACGTGTAGCAAATAAAAGGGTGGTAAAAATGAGAACTATGGGAAGAGGATTGGGTTTAGTAGGAAAGAATGGTAGAGATTGGGAGTTGAATCAGTTGCTGTTCGCTGATGACACAGCGTTGGTGGCGGATTCGGAGGAGAAATTGCAGCGGGTAGTCAAAGAGTTTGGAGTGGTTTGTGGGAGGAGGAAACTGACGGTGAACGTCAATAAAAGTAAAGTAATGGTGTGTAATAGGGGTGATCGTAGGGTGAATCTAGATGTGAGGCTGGATGGGGAAATATTGGAAGAAGTAGAGTGTTTTAAATATCTAGGAGGACCGATAGGCAGGAGTGGAGGTATGGAAATGGAGGTCAAACAGAGAGTGTGTGAAGGAAGGAAGGTTTTCGGAGCAATGGGAAGTATGTGGAAGATGAGAAATCTCGGAATGAAAGTAAAAAGTGCAATGTATCAAGGAATTGTTGTGCCAACAGTGATGTATGGGGCTGAGACATGGGCTCTTAAGAAAAAGGAGAGAAAAAAGCTGGATGTGATGGAGATGAGCTGCTTGAGGAGTATGTGTGGAGTTACCCGTAGAGACGGATTGAGGGATGAAGAGATACGTAGGAGAGTGGGGCAGCAGGAACATTTGTCAGCCAGAGTGGACAGAAGGGTGCTGAGCTGGTATGGTCATGTTGAACGAATAGGAGATGAAAGGCTTACAAAGAGAATATATGAGTCAGATACAAGGTGTTACGACTGGGGTTCAAATATATCAGGGCTCTTATTCATTGGACTAGTAATGGCATAAATGTTACAACGGAAAGCGCTAGCTCCAACCTCTGATGTATATTCCCAGTGAACAAAGAACACAAATACTCTACAGAGTTCTATATGCAATAATAGGCTATCAAACTCTCAATAAATGTGCGTCTACTCTAGGCTTAATGTTATGTGAAAACAGCCTATTACTACCTATAACCGAAGGTGCTTGGTTATGGTATGCAAAGTAAGGTGGTAAGAGAAGTTACAGCTTAAGTTACTTTAATCAATAAATGTCAGGCACTCCTGCATGAAAGAAAGTGCACTAAAGTCCTTCAACACTAACAAGGAATCTTCTTTAAATGTTAGATGCTATAAAGATGCTCGTATCGGAAATGGAACCCAAAAAGGCAGGCAGCGGAACAATGCTCGTGCAGGCTATGCACACAAAAAGGCAGAATATATATAATGCCGTCGGAGCCAAGAATATCCTAAACACAACAACAATAATAAAAATCGCCACGACAATGCAGTATTCCTATCAACAAAAAGAGCCTAAGTCGTTTGTGTCTCAATACATCAAACTAGGCCGCGAAATGCTTGTGTAATCATAAATGGGTATGCATAAAATGATTAATTAGGTTAATATACTTAATGTCTACTGTGACTGATAAAGTCTAGCTAGAGTCAATGATACGAGATACTGGTGCGCATGGCATGCTGCATAGCCTAGTGCAAATCTCAAGTCCGTGCGTCAAATATTACGTTATAATGAAGGGTAGCTCTCTTGAGAAACCTTAATACCGAATTATTAAGCGTTCTCCTGGCGTACCTCAAAGACAAACAATCGAGACTAGAACAGTGCAGAATGGTATAGGCAAAAAACCCTCATTCGTGCATGCTCTACTCTCAATGGCACACAGACTAGAATTTACTCAATCAACTCCAGTTCTCAGGTATGTCGTGCCGCTTTTAACTGAAGCCAGCACTCATAGGAAACAATACCTATAATATCAGACTCCTAGTCTAGCATTATCTAATCCAGCAGAACACTAATAACTAAAGGAAGCAGTACTAAACAATATAAATGCCAACCAATGCTTCGTGATCCACTTATCTTAACAACTAACATACATAGGCTATATCAGACCTTAACACACAATACAACTGGCCAGCATGAAGCTGATTTTGCAGAGTTAACCAGAGGGGGTATAATATTAATAAAAGGTGGTGAAGGATATGGAAAATGAGAGAGATAGGCAGAGGAAAAGATTCTCAGGTACGGAGCGGGGACAGATAGCAAGGGAAAAAAGATGGGTGTGTTCTAGAAACCAGATCTGAGGGAGAGAGTGGCGAGGAACTGTATATATACTCGCACTAGCTCGAGCCGCGTGGGAAAACAGCGGTTACAAGTCATCTAACCACTAGCAAAGCTTACAGCATGGTAAGGGCCTCTCTCCACCAACCCCCGCGAGGCAGCCAGCCGTGACGTCATCGAGCGGGACAACAAACACTGCGCGCCCCCTCTCACTCTGTTCTACTCCCTCTCTCTCTCCCAGATCCTATCATTACTAGTTAATGATAAAATATATACTTTACAATTAAATATATAAAGCCTTGACATGGGCGAAAACAAAGAGCCTTTCTGGACTGCCCATGACACGAGCTTTCATATGAAATAAAGCACACTCTAATACATAAACTGTAGCCCCATCCACTGCCCTGGCGATCCTAGTGAGTCACTGTAGGACAAGCCATGCGGTTCTAACGGAGTGGTCAACGTCACACCCCCCCCCCAAGATTTTTCTCAGAGGCCCCAAGGCTCACAAAAATCTGATGGTTAGAACCCATGCTATATCTCCACTTCCCATCACCCAGCGGCAGTAAAATATCTGGCACAGTTCTTCAACAAATTTTTTTTTTTTTTTTCAAAATTATAACCCTCCCAACACAATAGGTTAAATTATATGTAGTTATGCTCCTCAAGAGCGAGCTTCTGTAGCCCAGCATTCTGAGAGGAGTGCAACTCAGAATTACTGCTATAACATACTGAACAAATTCAACTATCAAAGAAAGTTTTTTATTTGATTTTTATGTTTATAATTTGTTTATTTCGGCTGCACTATAGGGGCAAGCCTAGTCTTTTCTTCTATACCAAACGCTCAACTCCTGCTTTACGACCCAATACGCTGGGCTACAACCGCGAGCCAACAAGCACCAAGCGCAAAATACTATTCAAACTAAAGCAGGAGGCTACCCGTGTGTCAATCTACCCAGGATCATATACCCTTGAACGACCATCTGCAACCACGTTGTCACAACCGGCAATATGGCGTATGTCCATGTTATATACCAATAACCTTAGTGACCACCTGGTCAGCCTCATATTCCGATTGTGAAACTGGCCCAAGAACTTGAGAGGGTGATGATCTGGGTAAACTACAACGACCGGACCATAGGCTGGAACATAGACCTCGAAATGCCTCAGAGCAAGTACAACCGCCAGCAGCTCCTCCTCGACAACAGAGCAGCTCCCCTGGGCCGAATTGTACTTCTCAGAGCAGAAACTAACAGGATGCTCCAGCCCATCATCGTCCTTTTCCACAAGGACGGCACCAGCCCCCACACCACTAGCCTCCGTTGCTAGTTGGAAAGGTAGGCTAAAGTCAGGGGCCCTGAGGATTGGGTGAGTGCACAACAGGTGTTTTACTTCCCTAAACACCTTCTCACACTCAGGCGCCCATTTGAACTTCTTATCCTTCCAGTTATCCTCCACCTGAGCTTGACTGTCCCGTTCTCCTTCTCCACCTTGACTGCTAAACGTCATCACAGGCACAGTGAGAGGCTCAGGGGGGTGCCTCCCATACTCCTTCACGGGATTATCATGACATAACTGATTGCGCTTCCGTCTGTCTGGAGTGGCTACCAAGTAAACCAGGTCCGATAGCTCCTCCACCACCCTATAAGGACCAGCGTACTTCGCGGATAAGAGGTGACCTACAAGGGGCAGTAGAATCAACACCTCCTGACCCACGTGAAACTCCCTGAGTTCAACCTTGAGGTCGTACCTGTCCTTCCTGAGGGCCTGAGAGCTAGTCAAATTACGGCCAGCCAACTCCAGACTGCGCAACATCCGTTCTCGACTGTTGAGGACACACTTGAGCATAGAACAAGGTTTTTCTGCGCCCTCCCATACTTCTTCAACCATATGGAGAGGCCCTCTGACACGGTGTCCAAAGACGAGCTCATTAGGGCTGAATCCCAAACTCTCCCCAGGTACCTCCCACACAGCAAACAAAACACATGGCAGGCCAAGATCCCAATCCCTCCCACTCTCAAAGCAACAACAACGAAGCACAGATTTCAAGGCTGAGTGCCATCGCTCTAACACACCCTGGCTCTCCGGATGATATGCAGATGACACAACCCCAACAATCCCATGCTGCGGCATTGCTTGTACAAAGAGGCTAGAAGTGAAGTTGGGTCCCCGGACTGACTAAATCCCCTGCGGGTAACCATACCGGGAAAAATACACTAGCAAGCTTCGGACCACCGTTTTCGCCGACCCATTTCTCATAGGGTACGCGTCAGGGTACCTTGTTGCTACATCTCCCGACTGTGCATCACTGCCCTCCTTCAACTCTTTCGTCTTTTTAAGCCCATCCTCTGCCCCTTCAGGAACAGTTACTGGGTCTTCTCCAGACTCGAAATGTGGTCCTAATAATGAGTCCCCGAGAAGGTCCGTTGACACTAAACTCTCAACCGCATCAACTTCCAACCCCTTCTCGGTACCCTTCCTCCGCTGATCTAAAGATTGTTGACCAGAATGTGACTCTCTGGATGCAGAATCTCCGGTGACAACACACTCCATAGGCTGCCCCGGACACTTCTCAACCCACTCCTGGTCCTCCCTACTCACGTCGGCCGGCTTCTCGACAACGACTAAGGGTGGAGCCTCAGAAGTAGGCCCCGCAAAGTCGTTGCCGAGAAGGAGGTCGACGCCCCCAACAGGTAACTTCCCCACAATTCCTACATCCAGGTCCCGAGTCACACCATCAACTTCCACCTTCATTCTTACAAGCGGGTATGACCTTGTCGCATTAACTCCCTGAGCCACAACCACCCGCGCCGTATTGACAGGTTTACCAGTAAAATTTCTCAATAGTGTTTGCGATGCCCCAGTGTCACGCAAAATTCTCACCTCATGTCTTCTACCCCCCCACTCCACACAACCGAGTCCCCTGTGGTCACTAAAGGCATCACGGACAGGGAATAAGCTTTCCGGATCCTTCTGCACTGGCAGTGTATTTACCTCGGAAGAAATGCCTCTAACAAACTCCGATGTCCTCTTGAACACTCCAATGCCGTGAGCAAAAGACACGGCTGCCGGAGGAGGTCGACTAGGGCACTCATTTGCCTTATGACCCTCCTGGTGGCACCTAAAACACATAAATTTCGGTTTCGGCTTATACTGTGATGTAAAAGGCCCCTGACTTTTCACATACGGTGTGGTGGTAGGTTTGGCTTCAGTTTTAGTTTCATTGCTCTTTGGTTTAAATGTGTCATTGCTACGGGAGGGGGAGGATAACGGTCCCTAGCACTTGCATCGTACTTCTGTGAGGACCCGCAACCCCGAATCAACGACAGCCGTAGATCAGCCATTTCTGCTGCTTCTACTAGAGTTCTTGGGTTTTTTTCCTTTAAGTTCAAAGTTAGATCACCGCCCGTGCTCTTAAAGAACTGCTCCAACATCATTAACTGCTTAACTCCATCAAACGTTGTTACCTTCTCAGATCGGAGCCAGTTCCCCATAGCATCGGACAAGTCCCGGGCGTGTTCCAAAAAGGTGCTATCTCTTCCCTTAGTTACACCCCGGAACTTCAAACGGTATGTTTCTGGTTGCAGTTCGTAAGCCCTCAGGACAGCCTCCTTGAGATCCTCGTACACAATACATAACTCCAAAGGTAATGCATCGTAGGCTTTAAGACCCTTGCCTATTAATCTAGAGGATACAAGTGCTGCCCATTTATTCTCTGGCCACTGGTGTTCCTGGCACTTCTTCTCAAAGCGTGTGAAAAATTCTGTTACACCACTCTCATCAAACACCGGAACCAGTTTCAATAAGTGCGAGAGATTGATCATGAGCACGGTTACCAGCCCCAAGTCGCTGTCCCGTTGTCTCTACTCGCGACTTCTCTACGTCCCTGTCGGCACAGTACTTAGTCGACTCAGCTTGGATTTTTGCTAGCTCTATTTGCTGCTCACCTGCCCTTTGTTGCTGTTGAATCTGAAGCTCACATGCCCTTTGTTGCTGTTGAATCTTAGCTAATTCGAGCTGATACAATAATTCTGGAGTTAACCCTGGAGGAGGTGAAGGTGCTACAATGTTTGAAATTACCGGTGGTCCCCCCAGGGGCAACCCACCCTGCCAGTCACCACCCAACTGCGGAAGCGTACCCGGGGTCGGCAAACTACTTGGAGGACTGGGAGTCGAGTGTAGGGGAAGCATGGCCGAAGGGCTCTGAGCACTCAACCCATCTCGCTCACCAGTCACCCTGCCCAGTACACACGTTATCAAGTTATCCTTGGTCATGCTGCTAGTAACCGCATGACCGATAGCTGTGGCCAGGCATTGAAGACCGTACCGATCCATACCCTCCAACCGCTCGGCAGTAACAGGCCATTGCAAAAATATCCTAGCATCCTCCTCACAGTTCACCCGATTAACCCTTTCATCATGCTGCTGTTCCTCAGTCTCGACATTACGTACTGTGTCTCCAATCTCCTCTGATCCGGTATAAGACATGATGCTCACAACAATTTTTTTCACCACAATATTCAGAAAAGAAGTACCCCAAACTCTTGTCCCTCAATATACACACAAAAATTATCGGAAATACTCAAGGGCTATACTATGTTGCAAAAAAAAAAAATTCTTGCTGATCCCCACAAAATATTCCCCAAAACAACAAATGTTCCCTGCTTAATAAATGTAGGTTCACCAAATCCTAGGTAAGGTCGCCATTTGTTACGACTGGGGTTCAAATATATCAGGGCTCTTATTCATTGGACTAGTAATGGCATAAATGTTACAACGGAAAGCGCTAGCTCCAACCTCTGATGTATATTCCCAGTGAACAAAGAACACAAATACTCTACAGAGTTCTATATGCAATAATAGGCTATCAAACTCTCAATAAATGTGCGTCTACTCTAGGCTTAATGTTATGTGAAAACAGCCTATTACTACCTATAACCGAAGGTGCTTGGTTATGGTATGCAAAGTAAGGTGGTAAGAGAAGTTACAGCTTACGTTACTTTAATCAATAAATGTCAGGCACTCCTGCATGAAAGAAAGTGCACTAAAGTCCTTCAACACTAACAAGGAATCTTCTTTAAATGTTAGATGCTATAAAGATGCTCGTATCGGAAATGGAACCCAAAAAGGCAGGCAGCGGAACAATGCTCGTGCAGGCTATGCACACAAAAAGGCAGAATATATAATGCCGTCGGAGCCAAGAATATCCTAAACACAACAACAATAATAATAATCGCCACGACAATGCAGTATTCCTATCAACAAAAAGAGCCTAAGTCGTTTGTGTCTCAATACATCAAACTAGGCCGCGAAATGCTTGTGTAATCATAAATGGGTATGCATAAAAAGAGTAATTAGGTTAATATACTTAATGTCTACTGTGACTGATAAAGTCTAGCTAGAGTCAATGATACGAGATACTGGTGCGCATGGCATGCTGCATAGCCTAGTGCAAATCTCAAGTCTGTGCGTCAAATATTACGTTATAATGAAGGGTAGCTCTCTTGAGAAACCTTAATACCAAAGTATTAAGCGTTCTCCTGGCGTACCTCAAAGACAAACAATCGAGACTAGAACAGTGCAGAATGGTATAGGCAAAAAACCCTCATTCGTGCATGCTCTACTCTCAATGGCACACAGACTAGAATTTACTCAATCAACTCCAGTTCTCAGGTATGTCGTGCCGCTTTTAACTGAAGCCAGCACTCATAGGAAACAATACCTATAATATCAGACTCCTAGTCTAGCATTATCTAATCCAGCAGAACACTAATAACTAAAGGAAGCAGTACTAAACAATATAAATGCCAACCAATGCTTCGTGATCCACTTATCTTAACAACTAACATACATAGGCTATATCAGACCTTAACACACAATACAACTGGCCAGCATGAAGCTGATTTTGCAGAGTTAACCAGAGGGGGTATAATATTAATAAAAGGTGGTGAAGGATATGGAAAATGAGAGAGATAGGCAGAGGAAAAGATTCTCAGGTACGGAGCGGGGACAGATAGCAAGGGAAAAAAGATGGGTGTGTTCTAGAAACCAGATCTGAGGGAGAGAGTGGCGAGGAACTGTATATATACTCGCACTAGCTCGAGCCGCGTGGGAAAACAGCGGTTACAAGTCATCTAACCACTAGCAAAGCTTACAGCATGGTAAGGGCCTCTCTCCACCAACCCCCGCGAGGCAGCCAGCCGTGACGTCATCGAGCGGGACAACAAACACTGCGCGCCCCCTCTCACTCTGTTCTACTCCCTCTCTCTCTCCCAGATCCTATCATTACTAGTTAATGATAAAATATATACTTTACAATTAAATATATAAAGCCTTGACATGGGCGAAAACAAAGAGCCTTTCTGGACTGCCCATGACACGAGCTTTCATATGAAATAAAGCACACTCTAATACATAAACTGTAGCCCCATCCACTGCCCTGGCGATCCTAGTGATTCACTGTAGGACAAGCCATGCGGTTCTAACGGAGTGGTCAACGTCACAAAGGGGAGATAGAGGGGCAGGAAGACCCCCATTGAGAGGGAGAGACTGTGTAAGACAAGGTTTGGATGATAGAGGAATGACTATAGATCAGGCAAAGGAAGTGGTAATAAACAGGAATGAATGGAGAATGCTTGCGAATAGTTGAGTGAACACTGGTCATTTGGGGGAAGGGGTCGGGCACAAGTTGGACTAGATAATAGTCCATCAGGCGCCTGGCCCGGGGAGACGATTAATATGAAGGGTGCGCCTGGAAGTGTGGTGTGCGGGCTTGTAGCTTTGGCTCCGCTGCATGTCTGCCTGCCGAGATCAGAGCCTCTCCGGGTGGTCGGGGGCCGGGGGAGTGCTGGAGCGACCTTGGTGACCCTGGTCTCTGGGTAGTCTCCTGGGTGACCTAGATGTGTGTGACTTTTGTGTTTTGTCTGTGTTTGTTCGCTGTTTTGTCTTGTGTTTTGTGTTTTCCTGTTCTTCCTCTGTCTTGAGTCGGCCACCCCCAAGAAAAAGAAAAAATAATAATAATATAATAGAGGAAAAAAAAATAGGAAAAGTGGGGATTGGGCCTGAGCATATAGATAGATAGAACTACCACTGTGTCCTCCTAAGCTGCATAAAATGTTCTAAATATAGCTGGAATAACACAACATATATCCTCGGTAAGGAAGGGGTTAACCCTTAAACTAATTATATGTAATGAGAGGCAGAATTCAAAACAATGTTTTAATGTTGTACTGAGTGAATTGTCATTGATGTTTACACATCTCTCGTAAATTGATAAAGGCGTCTGAGGTTAGCCATGCAACGATTATAATGACATCATGAAGGTAGTCCAGGAAAATGTTTTCCCTCTATTTATTCCAACGGCAGTTTGGTTGTAGTCAACTACACTTATATCATTGTAATTAACTTCCATTAATTTGTGTCATATCCATACCGAACTCAGCAAATACGTGGCTTCAATTAAAATTATGCAGAACTATTATTGATTACATTTTGAAAAATAATTCCCGGTGAGATAAAAACAAATGTTGTGCCTGTTTCCAAGTTCTGCTCTTCCTGGAATATTGGTTGTCTGGTTCAATCGATCAGTTTTAAATATATTTGCATTTGTTGGCCTCTACCCAATGTTATTATTTCTACTTTTTTGTCAATTGGGTACAGTAACGACAATTAATTTATTTAGTAAATGGAATTAACCTGTTTCAACAAATAACAGATACAGCAATATTCACATACATATAGATTGATAGACAAAGACAATTATATATCCTTTAAAATGGCTAAACTTCTGTTGTGCAAGTTCATAGTTAACAAGGGCATTTAAGGGGTGTAAGTGTTTGTGTGTGTGTGTGTGTGTGTGTGTGTGATTGTGTGTGTGTGTGTGTGTGTGCAGGCATAGCTAGGTTCATAGGCACAGTTTTCAATATTTGTCTTGCTTTATGTGTAAAACTAGATTGGTCCGACATTTATTTTCCTACACAAATAGTAAAATACATAGCAATCGAAAGTGTTGTATTATATTGGGTTAGGTTAGAGAAATGTGTTAAATATGGGATAGGTAAGGTATATTAGGTTACGTTATGTAATGTTATGTAGGTTCGGTCCGATTTGTACAAACCACCTACAAAGCTCTATTATGTTTAAACCATTTACACATAAATATGAGTTTGATATTTTTAGTACGGGTATCCACAACGTTGCTTGGCTATGTGTGTGTGTGTGTGTGTGTGTGTGTGTGTGTGTCGTACACATAATTTTAAAATTGTTCGCCAGAATACGAAGCTTCTTCATAAGTGATTGAAGTAAATGAAGTGTGTCGTTTTAATGATATACAATTTACCTGCAGCCCGGTACGCCATTCACTCAATGTTTGTTTCATTTATCATATTATTCCTCTATGGTATACTTACTGCATATTAACACAGCTAATTTACTGTTGAATAATCTCATCAAAAGCATTACCATCAATTCATTTCGCTTAGGTGGTAATAGCATGGATATGTTTATTATATATAGTGTTTTGTTCTTAGGTGGTAATAGCATGGATATGTTTATTATATATAGTGTTTTGTTCTTTCTTAATTATTATGGTTTCCCATTGCACACACACTCTCTCTCTCTGTTCCCAGCTATGGAGGAGTATTGTTTAGTTTGAACCATTACACACACTCTGGTAGAGAGTTAAGTACAAGTACAGGATTAAGTACAGTCCTGAAGCGTTTCCAGAATGTTTAATTAGATTTTATTATTAATGAGATAAAGTTGCTTTTAGCATACATTGAAATATATATATCTATTGACATACGACTTAATTCCCGAGGGAGTGCCCACGAATAAATCACCTCTAAGTTCCTGTCTGGAACCTTTCCCCTCACTCCATAATACTCTCACTCCTATACCTCTGAACTCCATCCTTCTGACTCATTCTCGGTCTACTCTCCCTCTCTGCCCTTCAACTTCACTCAGATACACTCTTTAAGCCATTCTCTCACTGAGTAATCGCTCCACATAACCGAAACACCTTGATGTTTCCTTTTCATACTCTCTAGCAAATCAACTTTAATTCCATATCACTCTCGTACTTCTTCGTTCGTGTGTCTATTTCCCCACGTGACTCCACACACACTTCTCAAGCAACTCATTTTGGCCCCTCACACTTTTCATTTATGTTTCTCCAACAACGTCCATGCTTCATTCCCGTATGTCTATGTTGCTCTTGCCCTTGTATCTCATAAGGTGTTCTTCACCGCTTTCAGCAACTTATCTACTCACTCTATTTTCAATACTTACCATAGTATACTTAGTATAGTATAGTACCATACCATATGCTATATATTGTTATAACCTTTATTCAAGTCCATGACGACAGCATACAACTTCCTTCCCCTCTCCAGATGGTCTCATCTTTAAAACAATATTTATAGTTCATATCCTCCTGTGTTTAGCACACAATCCCCTATCCCCGAATACAGGGGTACTATTATACTTAATTTTCAGTCTTTTGGTACTCTTCCCTTCTTCCATGCTAGTCTAAATATTTTCCATATCCATTTGTTCAATATCTCACCTCCGTATTTTAACATCTCACCAAACCTTCCATCTATCCCTAATGCTTTAATCATCTTCACCCTCTTCAAAGCATCACACACTTATGATCTCTTGATCCCCTCCTCCTCCACTGCTCGTCTTCTTTTCCATCCCATTACCCATCCAATTATGTGTTTTTTTTTTTTTTTTCTATGTGATTGAGGGAGGCAAAAGGCATAACTACCTATAGCGAGTGCCTCCCCCATAGTTGAAAGAGTGACAGGGCCAAAATCAACTGACGTTCGAGCCAAAATGCCTGGACACACGGAGTTTGAAGCAATTTAAGTCATAGGAAGAGGGAAAGACTGATTCTGGGAGAGAGTTCCAGAGCTCAGCTGTTGAGTAGAAGAAAGTTTGAGAGTAACGTTTCACTCTTGGGTTGGAGAGTTGCACAGAGTAGGGGTGGGATTGAGTTGCAAGACGGGTACCACGTGCCCTACGTAAAGGAGGTGGTATGCACTGGGATAGCTCTGAGGAACACTGATTATTATAGTAGCGATAGAATAGCGAGAGAGATGCAACATTGCGGCGGAGAGAGAGAGATTGCAGAGAGTTGGTGAGTGGACGGGAGTTAATAATACGAAAGGCCTTCCTTTCAACTTTGTCTAGGAGAGCGGTGTGAGAGGAACCTCCCCACACATGTGAACAATACTCAATACAAGGGCGCACTATGCCCCTGTACAGAGCAAGAAGCTGTGCAGGGGAAAAGAACCCCCTAAGGCGGTTGAGCACACCCAGCTTCTGGGAGGCTGCCTTTGCAAGACTGGTAATATGGTCCTTCCAAATGAGAGCAGAAGAAAAAGAGACACCAAGAATATTGAGAGAAGATGAAGGGTTGATTTTTGTATTGTTGAAGAATAAGGGATAGTCCGCTGGGAGATCCTGACGGGTAGATAGATGGAGAAATTGGGTTTTGGAAGCATTAAAGTTAACAAGGTTTTCTCTGCCCCAATTGGAAATAGTATTTAGATCAGAATTTAAGAGTTCTATGGCTTCATTACGTTTGTCGTTGAGGGATTGCTGGCTGGGGCGTTCTGAAAAACTAATGGAGTAGTGTAAGGTTGAGTCGTCTGCGTATGAATGGATGGGAATTAAGGTACAGTTAAGGAGATCATTTATAAAAATTAGAAAGAGAATAGGAGATAGGACAGAGCCCTGAGGAACACCGGAGTTTATAGGATGAGGAAGTGAACAATGGCCGTCCACAACCGCGGCTATGGAACGGCCGGAAAGGAAATTAGAGACAAAGGCACAGATGGAGGGATAGAAACCGAAGGAGGGTAGTTTAGAAATTAAAGATTTATGCCAGACTCTATCGAAGGCTTTCGATATGTCTAGTGCAATAGAAAAAGTCTCACCGAAGTCCCGGAAGGAGGATGACCAAGAGTTAGTAAGATATGAAAGAAGATCACCAGTAGAGCGACCCTTAAGGAAGCCATACTGGCGATCTGAGAGCAGATTATGAGAAGAGAAATGCTTAAGAAATTTGGAAGCAAGAATAGTTTCAAAAACTTTAGAAAGACAAGAGATAAGAGCAATTGGACGATAGTTGGAGGGTTGAGAGCGGTCACCCTTCTTTGGGACAGGTTGAATGTGAGCAAACTTCCAGCATGAAGGGAAGACGTTAGAGGATAGACAGAGACGAAAGAGTTTGCCTAGGCAGGGAGTCAGCACGGAAGCACAGTTTTTGAGAACAACAGGAGGAACACCGTCCGGACCGTACGCCTTATTAGTGTTAAGCCCAGAGAGGGTAGAACGTATGGAGTTATGGTAATACTTTTAATTCAATAATATTGTAAAATGCTTTCTCTACTCCATCAACACTCGCTCATTATTATCCTTCACACCTTTACTATGTACAGTCGCACTAATAAGTTATTTCTCGGCACTAAATATGTTTCGATCAATAATTGGTATCCCCAATATCTAAGCTTCATTTCTTCATATCGAGCGAAATATATAAACATTTGCCTACACATACCCACCCTATTCAACATCTGACAGACATTAATACAGCACAGAGCGAGCCAAACGTAATGACAGCTGGGACATGACTTATTAGCGCCACCGTACAGTATATACTCAGACACACCATTACTACTCCATTGATTAACCTCCCTAACTTTCTTGACCTCCTTCCAAAACGTTTCTTACACTCCCTCACTTTGCAACTAATGAGTGACACAGTCATTCATAAAGTTCATGAACCTCTTATTCTTCATTATGCAAGTATTAGTTGACTCATTGACATGTTTCTGCAAACATTATCTGTTGTATATAAACACATTTCGTACATACATAGATACTAATGTATGTATCTGCAGACGAAATTAAGAGATCAACCAATCTTGATGAGTGATTGTATCTTTGCTTTCCTTTTATTAGGAGAGGAAAATAAAGTTGAATTGTGAATCTTTGATAAGATGTTCGGAGGTGCCCGTACAGACGATTATTTAAGTGAGGCCGGCTTTCATTTCCTGTAGACGTTAGTAACCTGAAGAAGCTGTCTGTGAAACGTTGTCATTAAAGTGATGCTCCTTGAATGGTGTTTATATCCATTTTCTCTACTTTAATTATATCACCTCGTTTCACACTCACACACACACACACACACACACACTCACACACTGTACATTCATTTTCTTGAATCCCTGTATTTCTTGCTCCAAGAGTAAATAGAAAAACGATTATTTTTGTTAATAAATGTATACACTGTATATTTCTATTTGATATGCTTACATTATGAATTACTATTTTTGCTTCACAATAAATCGCTGACAAAAAAACAAAAACAAAAAAACACCAAAAAAAAAATCGTCTCCGTAACTCCTATCAACAATACGGCTCATCTGGACCGCTCAACAATTTAGACCCAACAACAATTCCGCAAGCCGAATGAGCAAAGAATTCCTAACTTTACGAGGTAATGGGTCAAAGTTCCCTATAATCTAAAGTTTTGTGCTGGTGATGAAGACGTATGGTGACCAGTGGCCAGGGACTATATGGGCGCCACTTGTCTCAGAAAGTAGGTTGTTAACCATCAGGTCCTGGTGGCTGTGGCCGGGATCAAAGTGATCATTGGTGACCAGTGACCCGGAATTACCAACACCCAAGGGAAATTACCTACAATATTGACACCACTCTTAGCTTGGTATCAAACAAGAATTTGTATCGCCAACTTTTGATTCCTAACGTTTTTCTGCAACATTTTGTTTGGAAAATTGTTCAATCATATACAGTAGATTGGAGGAAGATTATTAATGGTCAAAATTATTTAAAAACTTTACTTCAGAATTTGCCAGATCAAAGGTACGAAACACAATACAAATCAGAACATATAAAAAATACACTTGGAAAACCAAATAGATTTTTTATTTATATACATTCAATACATAACAATAATGTTTAATATATCAATGATGTGATCGATTTTTAGCCGTAATAAACAATCACAAGGGAGGGACTATCATCAATGTTGATTTCAAATAACAAGCCAGTGGTGTGTGATTCTCCTTAGTGTAAGCTGTATTGACAATTGTGATAAATAATTCAATTATCTTATTATCAATCAAATATTTATGTTACATACTTTGAATAACTATTTGTCAAACCAATTAATGATTTGTTCAATATATAGTATGAACAATAATTTAATTGTAAATGTTTCTCCATTTATAATTATTTGCAATGAATGCACAAGTAGTTAAGATCAAAATACTGTACATTATCGATGTATTCAATTAATTAAGCAAGCAGTATATATATATGTATATATATATATATATATATATATTTGTTTTTTTAGTTCCCTAATCAGGGATATTGAATACAATTTATCAATGGATTAGTGGATTTATAGAGTCATTTAAAAATAGGTTTAATGTGGATACTTGACCTCAATGGTTACGAAAACAATACTTAACATTTAATAAGGTGCATTACTCAAATGTTTTCACTTCAAAACAATACTTAACATTTAATAAGGTGCATTACTCAAATGTTTTCACTTCAAAACAATACTTAACATTTAATAAGGTGCATTACTCAAATGTTTTCACTTCAAAACAATACTTAACATTTAATAAGGTGCATTACTCAAATGTTTTCAACTTCAAAACAATACTTAACATTTAATAAGGTGCATTACTCAAATGTTTTCACTTCAAAACAATACTTAACATTTAATAAGGTGCATTACTCAAATGTTTTCACTTCAAAACAATACTTAACATTTAATAAGGTGCATTACTCAAATGTTTTCACTTCAAAACAATACTTAACATTTAATAAGGTGCATTACTCAAATGTTTTCAACTTCAAAATCCGTTGGCGCTGTTATCGTAATGTTACGATCTCAATAATTACTAAGATAACTAATTTCCATAAACCAATAAGCAATATACAACAATAAGTAATACCTCAAGTAATTGAACAAACCTTTTACTGTATAATTATAAAAGCTGTGTTTATTTCTGCTATAATATTGTTTGGACTTAAAATTAGACAGATATCCAGCATTACATTTTTAAACATGGGACACGGCTTTTGACTCTATCCTGTACAGCATTTTGTCCAAGAACAGCCCTTTGTGTGTTCTTCAAATATATTTAACATATTCAGTAAAATTGTGTATTACCTGCACTAGAGTAGACACCTTAAAGTTGTTCATTACAAAGAAATTAGATTATTTAAGATGCGACTGATACACTTCCTAATCCATTAGTGATTTAGGCGCAATATTTATCGACATTTTGCAATGTTTTCAGATGTTGCTAAGCCATATTTTCAGTCGGTTAGTAAGGTTTCTCTTACAAACCAATTACGACGAAACAGGTGGGATCTGCCCACGTGGAAAAATTGCATGTCACTCTATGAATATGAAATTGGGCTCACTTTCAGAGCTCCCCGGGGTGTTATTTTTTTTATCCAAAAATGGTACTAGCATTTTGTAATTTGACTTATACATATCGCAGACCTTTTTCGTTTTTCGTTATGGAATTACAGACTTTGAGATTGATCTATGCATGGCTATTGTTACATAACAAATTGTATATGTGGTTGTATTATCAAGGTATAAGCAACAGTTAGTATATCAGATGGTTTAACTTGCAAACTGCAATTTAAGAAACGCAAGTAACTGAACATACGGTACCATTGTTTTTCATTTGGATCACTCTATACATATACACGGTAACATTCCAAGGTGTTTACATTAATTTAATTGGAAATATATTATTGATTACAGCATGAATTGGAATTAAGTAAAATAATTAGTTAGGTAAGGCTAGATTAAGCAAAACCGCTGTTGTCGTGTGAATGTACAGTCAAAGTCAACAGTTTATCGGAAAAAACAAAACTGTACATATTGTTTACAATGTGGAGAGAGGGACATATAAGTGACAGTTATAAGTGAAACAAAAACTACTAGTCCCAGAAAAATAAGACAGGCAAGAGAAAAATTACCAAATTAAACAGCAAGATTGTCGGCGAAATATTTACTCTCACCCAGGTTGAATACAAATAAAATGTCTCGTATTCTGCCAACAAATTAAAAAATACCATTCTACCAGCGGCAATCCAATTAGCATGTCATTGACCACCGTTTTTAGAGTGTGGAATGTCGGTTATGAGGGTATGTCAATAATTAAGCACAGCTTCACAAGAGAACCGTAGTTAAAGTTTCTCTTTACGGTTATAAACATATAGAAACACAAACACATAGAACATGGAATAATTTATGGCAAGAGGAGGGGTTTATACCGTGTTTAGTCATTGATAACTTAGGAACAAGGAGAGGGTGTTACAAAATCACGGTCATAGTGTATGGGCGTATGAACGCATGGTTGTATGTGTGTGTGTACATGCTTGTACAAATGATTTGCTTATGTGTTGATGCTTCCATAGACTACTGTATATGCATGCATCCATGCTTAAAAAGCATGGATGCATGCATATTTATATGTCTGTATATGCATATTTATATGTCTGTATGCATTATGTGTACACAAGACTAAAAAGGAAAAGAGAAACACAACCTTCCTTATTCCTCACGAGACTGTCTCTAGCTATTTTACATAGCTTATGTAAAACACATACAGATTGTCACAATAAGTAGGTACGTTATTTGGTTGGTAAGTGGGGGATAAATGCGAGGTATTTATCTATCCGGTTTAATATATTTGTTGACAGTACAACACCCAGTGACTTTTTGTTTTCTAAATATTTTCACTGGATTGAAATCAAAATACTTTGCCTCACGTCTATCTAGCTATATGCACAGGCCCAATCCCCATTTTGGGGGTAGCCGACTCAAGACAGAGCAAGAACAGGGAAAACACAAAAACAACATAAAACAACAAATAAACACAGATAAAAAGCACAAACTCACACACATCCAGGTCACCCAGGAGAAGACCCAGAGACCAGGGTCACCAAGGTCGCTCCAGCACTCCCCCGGTCCCCGACCACCCGGAGAGGTTCCGATCTCGGCAGGCAGACATGCAGCGGAGCCAAAGCCACAAGCCCTCCCACCACACTTCCAGGCGCACGCTTCATATTAATCATCTCCCCGGGCCAGGCGCCTGATGGACTATTATCTAGTCCAACTTGCGCCCGACCCCTTACTCCAAATGACCACGTGTTCACTCAACTATTCACAAGCATTCTCCATTCACTCCTGTCCACCACCACTTCCCCTGCCTCACGTGAGTAAATATATCTTCCAGTGGTCTTAAAAATATATTTTTGAGTGTAATTTATTTAATACATTTGTTCGTTGAGTGCAAGAAGTGCCAATAGTCAGAAATTCCCATCAGAAAGGGGACCAACAATATGGACAGTACCCTTTCCCAATAGTAACATGAAGGCTACTAATGAGGGAAGATATAAACCACTTTGCCAATTATAATATGCATTTAAACGTGGATTTAACAGGGCGATATTATACGCATTGCTAAACAGTGACTCTTCTTTCACTCACGCTGGGAATTTTGAAGGTTTTGCTGCCATCCATACCCGCTTAGGCTATCGTTTGTTAAACATAAACTATTTAACTCTTAAACGTTCTTCGTAAAACCTATATCCTAGTCTACTGTATGTACAATATATGCTACGCTATGGTGTATGCTTTTCAGTTTGTATATGATATAATGATATGGACACAAATCACACAGTAGTCCAGATAGGGGAGAACAAAATAATTGCATAATATTTAATGTTTGGATTTGTATAAATATGATCTTCCAAGTAAACCAATAACATAATTTGTTTGTTTCTTTATTACTTCGGGGCACTACCGGTTTGTCTTTAAAGTACTTGATATTTCTTCTTTTTAAAAAGGTTTCTACCATTCAATGAGTATTTCATCGTATATCATCCAGTATGAACCCATGTGGATGAAACATATTCTAATATTAGTATGATGACCTTTTACAAAAATGCTAATACGAAGTAGTTACTTACTATCGCTTAAAACCCTATTCACGTAAAACACTCGAATAATACTCCATTCAACTGAATTGCCACACCAACCTAATATAATAAATAGTTGCATCCCCCAATCATTATTTGCCATAATCATCTTGGGTGGATGGGACTCGTTAGCCTTGATCGGCAACCCATCTAGGGGAGACAACCATATAAAAATCCTGGTGGATGGGACTAGTCAGCCTTGGTAGGCAACCTTTCTAGGGGAGTAAACCTGATACAAATCCGTACTGCTTACCTAAGGGTAAGGCAGGTTAGTGGATGGACTAACCGAACACCACTGTAGAAAAAGTGATGAAAAGATACACAGAGGGCCTCTGAGTCGGACGGACCCTAAATTGAGTGGTCAATCCTGTAAGTCCTTCAGTAAACTGGCTCGGGTTGTCCCTCTTATAGGGAATAGGTCCGCTTGGGCGCATTCTGTGTATGGCCACCCTCATTAACCCTTAACTGGCGGCGCGCAACATAAGTCGAGTGAAAGAAATTTGGACTATGTGGCGGCTCACAACATAAGTCGTGTGCCATTTTCAGCACGTAATGTTGCTGAGAGAGAGAGACAAGTGGTGGCAGGAGAGTAGCGAGCGTATGACTGCTCCAGACCACCGCGGTGGACCAACTGACATGAATCCCACCCTCCTCCACCCTCTCACACTCGCTACACAGTGAATTGTGTAGGGAAAGTACCGAATTACATGGTTTTTGCACTCGTGTTGCGCGATTGTTGCAAGAAAACTAGCGGTCGTACAAGGATCGTTGGGGTGTCATTGGAAAGCTCTGTTTATGCCCTTTAAGGGATAGATACTTGTTTTTCGCTCTGGGTCTTATTTAGGCATGAAAATGATCACATAAACAACCCTATTTTGGGTAAAAACACCCGCTGGTGGCTACATATTATTTACCGCATAGGCCGCTCGTTAGGTGTTAAGGGGAGTATGGCGTCCGGCAATAGATAGATAGATAGATAGATCTTGCCATCTACATCTAAAACCGTTGTATGATAGAAAGAATGGTGTGTTCAATACCTTAGGTTGTATGAATACCTGCTTCTAGAATTATAATAAGTATGTCGCCATCGCTCACTATCTTAATTGTAGGTAAAGAAGAAATATTATGACCAAGAACCAAGCCACTTGCCTTATTGTAAATACACCGGAACAGGAAAAGTTCAAGAACAATATCTTGATATAGGAATGATGAATACAAGTAGAATACACATCTAGAATTTTCAGGAGCAGCTTTATGAGATATGTAGACTATATGTTTTAAGTATGTTGAACAACAAACTCTCTGGAAGATGTGATGTCTATCTGATGCATCTATCTGCTTCTCTTAGTGTGTCAATGTGAGGGTTTCTTAGCAAGTGAGTATGGATCTCTCAATTTACTCTTACCAGAGTGACTGTGTGTGATCGGTAACCAGTTAAAGCTATTTCTCTCTATGCAAGCTTTCCATGGCAATTTTCCATGCAACATGACTGTCTTTCAACGTGACAACCCAGCCTCGTGACTCCAGAATGATGTGTTAGGAATACTTGCTAAACATTTCTTTAGAATGCCAGCTAGTGTTGTTACATTTGCTCTTACTGTCAGGTGTGTACAGTCGTCTGCTAACATATATGTCATTTTAACTCAATTTAGACCTATATTAGAGTAGCGTTAATATTCCTGTATACTGTATATTCCTAAATATAATGTGAAACATGCACCCAAATATTACACGTCAATCTCTGATCTATCAACATATGTTTTACTCACCAAGCAATTAAGAATGCAAATTATGTGTATTGTATATCAAGGTTTTATCCGTAAGTGAATCCCTGCTTAGATAATAACATAATTTTGGCCAGTGACTTGACAAACCAGCATATTATTATCTATATATGTCTCTTGCTAGATGCTTTGATCCCCAAGGGGAGGGGATTCCCATGAATAATCGACTCCAAGCAAAATACAAAACTTAACAACAGAGGCAGCCCATGACAGGGTCGCATGGACTGCAGCTATTTGGGAGGTGAGACTGTAACCACACTCTTTGTGGATGATGCGGTCTTTGAACTTGTATGTATGTACCGGTATGTTTTTTTTTTTTTCTTTTCTATGTGAATGAGGGAGACAAAAGGCATAACTGCCTGCAGCGAGTGCATCCCCCAGAGTTAAAAGAGTGACAGGGCCAAAATCAAGGGACGTTCGAGCCAATATGCCTGGACACAATGAGTTAGAAGCAATTTAAATCATAGGAAGAGGGAAAGACTGATTCTGGGAGAGAGTTCCAGAGCTCAGCAGTTGAATAGAAGAAAGTCTGACAATAGCATTTCACTCTTGGGTTGGAGAGTTGCACAGAGTAGGGGTGGGATTGTGTTGCAAGGTGGGTACTACGTACCCTATGTAGAGGAGGTGGTATACACTGGGAAAGCTCTGAGGAACACTGTTTATTGTAGTAGTGATAGAATAGTGAGGGAGATGCAACATTGCGGCGAAGAGAGAGAGATTGCAGAGAGTTGGTGAGTGGACGGGAGGTAATGATACGAAAGGCTTTCCTTTCTACTTTGTCTAGGAGTGCGGTGTGAGAAGATTCTCCCCACACATGTGAACAATACTAATACAAGGGCACAGTGCCTGTACAGAGCAGCGCAGCGCAGGGGTAAAGAACCCCTTGAGGCGGTTGAGCATACCCAGCTTCTGGGAGGCTGCCTTAGCGAGACTGGTAATATGGTCCTTCCAAATGAGAGCAGAAGAAAAAGAGACACCGAGAACAATGAGAGAAGATAAAGGGTTGATTTTTGTATTCTTGAAGAATAAGGGATAGTCCTCTAGAGGTTCTTGACGGGTAGTAAGATGGATAAATTGAGTCTTGGAAGCATTAAATGCAACAAGGTTTTCTCTACTCCAATTGGAAACAGTAGCTAGATCAGAAGATAAGTGGTTTATGGCTTCATTACGTTTGCTTCTGAGGGACTGCTGGCTGGGGCATTCTGGAAAACTAATTGAGTGGTGTAAGGTAGAGTCATCTGCATATGAATGGATGGGACTGGATGTACAGTTGAGAAGATCATTTATGAAAACTAGAAAGAGAATAGGAGATTGGACAGAGCCCTGAGGAACATTGGAGTTGATAGGATGAGGAAGAGAGCGATGGCTGTCCACAACCGCAGCTATGGAACGGCCGGAGAGGAAATTAGAGACAAAGGCACAGATGGAGGGACAGGAACCGAAGGAGGGCAGTTTGGAAATTAAAATTTTGTGCCAGATTCTATCGAAGGCCTTCAATATGTCTAGTGCAACAGAAAAAGTCTCACCGAAGTCCCGAAAGTTGAATGACCAAGAGTTAGTAAGATATGAAAGAAGATCACCAGTAGAGCGACCCTTTAGGAAGCCATACTGGCGATCTGAGAGTAGATTATGAGAAGAGAAATGCTTAAGAAATTTGGCAGCAAAAATAGTTTCAAAAACTTTAGAGATACAAGAGATGAGAGCAATTGGACGATAGTTGGAGGGTTGAGAGCGGTCACCCTTCTTTGGGACAGGTTGAATGAGAGCAAACTTCCAGCAAGAAGGGAAGACGTTAGAGGAGAGACAGAAAAGAGACGAAAGAGTTTGCCTAGGCAGGGTGTCAGCACGGAAGCACAGCTTTTGAGTACAATAGGAGGAACACCGTCCAGACCATACGCCTTCTTAGTATTAAACCTAGAGAGGGTAGAGAGTACATCTTTAGAAGAGATTAGGACATTAGTCATAAGTAGGAGAGAGGGGGTGGAGAGGGAGGAATAGCACCGGAATCATCAAAGGTAGAGTTTCTAGCATAAGTTTGAGTGAAGAGTTCAGCTTTGTCAGAGGAAGAAGTGATGGTTGTGCCATCAGAGTGGAAAAGGGGAGGGAAAGACGAGCAAGAACAATTGTTGGAGAGGTTTTTGGCTAGATGCCAGAAAGCTAGGGAAGAGCTAGAGTTGGATAGTTCAGTGCATTTATTATTGATGAAAGAGTGCTTGGCAAGTCGAAGAACAGATTTGGCTTGATTCCGGGCAGAAACATAGAAAGAATGAGATTCTTGAGTTTTACGGCGTCAGTACCGTTTGAATGCTTCCTCCTTGTTGTGGAGAGCAGTAGAACAAGCGTGAGTAAACCAAGATTTGTTTGCATTAGACTAAGAGAAAGAAAATGGAATACACGCTTCCATGTATATATGTATGTGTGTGTCTGTCGACCGGTGCCCATCTTCTCACCCTACAATACTTTTAAGTATATACCTCTCCTCTCCATTCCCACCTTTGGTCTGCTTTTTCCTCCTTGTTCTTCGACCTCATTCACATGCTTTCCTCAATCTCTCACTCACCAAATGATCCACATGACTGAACCACCTCAAGATGTTCCTCCTTATGATTCACTCCCACACATCAATGTTTGGATTACCACATTATCATGCAGGAACGTTATTACTCACCACCCTATTCCTTGTTACAATCTTCAGCATTCCAAACAAATACGTAAGAGTTGACATTCTCCATTGCATAACCATTTAACCTAACCTTACACTCAGTGACTTCATCCCTCTCAAAGACCAAAACTTTACTCTTTATCACATTGACTTTCAGGTTCGATATCTAACACACAGTTCCAAACTATACATCACACCCTGCAGGTTCCATTAAATATCACCCATCAAAATATATATTGGTGTAAGCTTTTATTACACTCATTAATCGGTATTATTCCTTGGACAGTATTAAAATGTTTACTTACAATACACATTTAATGAAACTTTGTAAGGTTCCTAACCCATATAATATATAATTCTTTGCAAATGTCGTCTTATACCACAAATATAACCTTGCTCATTCATTTTATTTTATAAAGAGAAAATTCTATATACTGGATAACCTGAAAGTAAATGTGGTTGAAATAATAGATCTAAAGAAACTCATAACTCTTCGAAGAGCTTGCATATTTGGTATTATGCAATTATATAATGTACTAACTGAGGTACTCGGCGCTGCCCGGGGGAAAAACGAAGCATGAGCTTTCTATCTTTGGAGGGGGCGGGGGATTCTGTCCCCCTTCCCCTGAGGGGGTGAGGGTACAAAAATAAATTAGCTAAAACCCTATTCTGGTACCCCCTTAGTGTGCATGCCAAATATGGGCTCTCCATCTTGAAAACTAAGGGAGGTGGGGGGGGTGGCCGGAGGGGCTCTGCCCCTCCACTCCTAATTAAAACCTATTCTGGCATCCTCAAGTATGGGCTCTCCTTGAAAACTGTGGGATTGGGGAGGGGGGCGGGGGGACCCGGCTTAAGACCTATTCAGGCACCCCCTTAGTATGCATGCAAAGTATGGGCTCTCCATCTTGAAAACTGAGGGAGTAGTTCGTGAACAAAGAGACACAATTTTCACAGATAGTGCCTTTTGCATAGTAGATTATGCAGTTGATCTATTAATGGAATTTCATACGTACTGTAATTTTTTAAACAAAATGCATAATATATGTTAAAACCATTTCCATGCATGCATCTAATGTGTTGATTGTATTGTCATAAAAACATACCGGTACATAAGCGATCAAGTATTTTACATGAGTTAGCGTACAATTATGTATAATTGGCTAAGGTTTTAATGTCCCCAGCCTTTTTACTGTGACAGAACATTTATATAACACAAGTTAATTTGATGATCGTGATACAACCGATGGTACAACGGTACATTCACATTAACGTTGATACAATGTAACGGTCAAAGGGCAGGCAGCAGTATTATCAACAAGTACAGTAATAATGATGGATACACTCATACCAAATCATCAAAACCTTATGTTACATTCTCATGACTGTAATTCAGAGGTATAATACAGGTAACCCTCTCAGTATCATGGAACACAACTCATCGCCTAGATTCTTCACTGTGACGTTTTCGCAAAGGTCGCCGATCAGGGTAGGTCAGGTGAAGGTATTGAGGTGCCTTTACAATGGCACCTCGTAGCTACTTTTTACTTTTCATACTTTTTGAAGAGTGTAGAGAGGGGAGAAGGGTGATGGAGAGAGAGGAAGCAGTTGGAGTGGCTTTCTTATGAATGTTATTAGTCTGTATACGTTGTCGAGGTGTCCCTCAACTGGGTGTGAGCATGTGAAACATGCTAGGACGTACTACCACACCCACTAAATGTCCACCTTGGCTAGAATCGAACCCAGGTCAAGCAGATTCACACGTAAGCGTGCTCTCCACCCGACCGCCGCGGCTCCGAGCAAGCGACGGGAAGACAACAAATCATCATCATTATCATGGCATTCGTTTCATTTGTATTCCCTTACTAACATTAGAGGAGAGGATGTTTTACTTTTCTAAAGGACCCCTAGAAATAAAAACGTTAAATACATGTCGATCCATTTCACTGTCACAGGCGAATTCTATATTTAATAACACCATCAAATAATAGCCCCCCTAAAGAAGAAACAATGCTTCATAGTATACTGAATGGATAATACATTGTAAAACTGAAATAGATTGTCGATAGTCTTAATTCAGGATATTTTACTGTTATTATTATAAATATGTTTATAACGTCTAGGTCCACCAAAAACAGTCACCATTAACTATTTAGTCTCACTATATCAGATATATATACATTTGCAAATGTGAAGTGGGTGGAACTTTGCAGAATAGACTTTCTAATATGAAACAATTAAAGCCCAGTCCCTCCTAGGACCTACAACAGTTGCAGGATATGTGACCAGCAGGTGGGTGGAGGCAGAGTTGCAGGAATGTCCTTGCAACAATGTTCGATAGACACCTGTAAGGGGGAGTACTCCCTTTTTGTGGACTCCCTTCTCCCTCATGTTTAGATCCATTAGTTCTGCGATTGTAAGACGTTCGTTCACTAGTTTGGCGATTTTGAGACCTTTCAACCCATTACTTTGTCAATATCATGGCCCTTCGTGCCATTTAGGTGTCGATTTTTTCCTGGCGTGCGATAGCGAGCCTGTATTATTTTAAGGAACCGGCCTTTGGCCGGGACATTTTTGTACCGAAAAATGTACATATATATCTTGAAAGGGGGTATAAGGGGGGCTTTTTTAATCTTGATGGAGATCTAGCGAGGAAACTGAAAATTAAATATATAAATTAATAAGTAACCCCCAAAAAACAAGCAGTGACCTCTTAAGCTGGCAACACTAAGGTTATATTCTTGTTTACATCTAAAACATGGCCGCAAGTTCTTTACATTAAATTGTTATATATCTTTAACACGAAAACACCTATCCGACCACGACAATAATACTGAAATAATACAGCCTGGAAAAACAACTTCAAAATAATATGATATGTTGTACAGTACTTTTTTCCGGATGCTGGACTTCTATACCGGACCACCTCGCTACCCACTTTTGTGTTGTCCCTATTCGGGCTCTGTCTCGAGTCGGGCACCCCCAGTAAAAAAAAAAAGAAAAAGGGAATAGGCCTGAGCAAATAGATAGATGGATAGAAAAAGACGAACCCAGCCGAACGTAACTTACCAAATCAGTACCTATCTATATACAGTATATATAGTATATATACAGTATATATATATGAGTAAGAATAATTGTCTAGATAGGGTAAATTGCCGTACTGGTACATCAGATAGGAATAGAAAATATCAGTCACAGGATTTTAATTGTACTGCTAGTAGAAATATTAAAGGTGTAACAGAAGATGGGAATTCAGTTAGAAATAAAGGTAAATCCGATACCAGTAAAATAAATTCATTGCGATTATATTATACAAACTGTAGGAGTTTATGTAACAAAATGGATGAACTTAGAGCACTTGTTAGCAACGAAAATATAGACATTATAGCACTGACTGAAACATGGATTAATACAGAATCAAGATTTTTTTAGCAGAATTCCATATACCAGGATATAGTTTGTTTAAACGCGACCGAACAAGTAGGAGGGGCGGCGGAATAGCAGTGTTTGTCAGGAGTTCTTTAAAAAGCTGTATTAAATCAGGTATTAGACTAAATACTGATAACGAAAGTGTTGGGGTTGAGGTTAGCGAAGGTAGTGAGACCATAATTATTGGAGTTATTTATAGACCACCAAATATGAGTAGAAACGAAGGTACAGCTTTATGGCAGGAAGTGAAAATAGCATCAAGGTTTAGCAATGTGTGTATTATAGGGGATTTTAATTTTCCGAATATTGATTGGCAGCATCAAATCGGCGACTCAGATTCAAAAGTTTATTGAGGCGGTACAGGATAGTTTTTTATTTCAATTCATAGACTCGCCTACTAGAGGTAATAATATCCTCGATTTAGTTCTCAGTAATAATGAACAAATGATAAATAATGTAGAGATAGGAGACCAACTAGGAAATAGTGATCATAAATCAATTTATTTTAACATACAATGGACAGGAAAGGCTAAAGAGAATACGACACTTATCCCAGATTTCAGAAAAGCCAATTATGGTGGATTAAGACGAGCCTTAAGAGTCGATCCTATGGTTAAACTATTAAGTGGACCCAGGTGCGCTAATGAACATACTCTCTCTCAGATACCTGTCTTAACTCAGGATAATTTGACAGCTACATATAATAATTTTATTTCTTCACTCCACAATGCGCAAAATAAATATATCCCCAAAAGAAAATTTAGATCAACACAGAACCAACCCAAATGGATGAATAATAGACTATTAGACCTTCTAGGAAAAAAGAGAGGAATATATCGAAAAATAAAGAAAGGCGAAATTCACCTACTTGCTTACTATCAGAATCTATCAAGAGAGGTTAAAAAATGTATAAGGACAGACAAAAGAAATTATGAAATCAGGATAGCCAATGACTCAAAAAATAACCCTAAGGCTTTTTACCAACTATATAAATCTAAAGTTAGAGATAAAATAGGCCCCCTTAAAACTTCGATAGGAGAAATGACAGAAAATGATTTAGAAATGTGCAGTACATTAAATAGTCAGTTTCTATCCGTTTTCACTAATGAAAATTTGGCACAGATTCCAGAAGTCCGTAATCCGTATAGCGATAGTATAGAAAATAGGTTAAGTACGGTTAATATAAGTAGAAATGATGTGCTTAAGGAAATTGACAGACTGAAACCTCAAAAATCGCCTGGTCCCGATGAAGTATATGCCAGAGTATTAAAAGAATGCAGAGATGAGTTAAGTTACCCATTAACATTTCTTTTTAACAATTCATTAGAAACAGGTATAGTTCCAGAAGCTTGGAAGCTTGCAAATGTAGTTCCGATTTTCAAAAAAGGTGATAAATCAATAGCATCCAATTACCGTCCCATTAGTCTCACTTCAATCATAGGAAAGCTACTAGAGTCAATTATTGCTAGGAAAATGAGAAACCACTTAGAAACATTTAACTTAATCAATTCTTCTCAGCATGGATTCACACAGGGACGTTCTTGCCTTACTAATTTGCTTAGTTTTTTCTCAGAGGTATATGAAGCAGTAGATAATGACAAGGCATACGATATTATATATTTAGATTTCAGTAAAGCTTTCGACAGAGTCCCTCATGAGAGATTGATGAGAAAGGTTGAGGCACATGGAATAGGTGGGGCGTTGTTGGGATGGATTAGGCCATGGCTAATTGGTAGGAAACAGAGAGTCAGCATAAATGGTACCAAGTCAGAGTGGGGAGCAGTCAAAAGTGGTGTCCCCCAGGGATCGGTATTAGGTCCCCTGTTGTTTCTTATATACATAAATGACCTAGATTTAGGTATAACTAGTAGGATAAGTAAATTCGCAGACGATACTAAAATGGGGAGATCAATTGATTCAGATAGCGATATAGAGTACCTCCAAAGGGATCTAGATACCTTACATGAGTGGTCAGTAAATTGGCAGATGAAGTTTAACATTGACAAATGCAAGGTATTAAAGATAGGGAAGATGCAAACAAATGTTAAATATAAACTAGCTAATTTAGAATTAGAAAATTCAGACTGCGAGAAAGATCTAGGTGTGTTTGTTAGCAATGATTTGAAGCCTAGAAAACAGTGTATAGGCGTTCGTAATAAGGCAAACAGGATTCTCGGGTTCATCTCTAGGAGTGTGAGTAACAGAACTGCTGATGTTATCTTAAAACTTTACTTGTCATTAGTGAGACCCCATATGGATTATGCTGTCCAATTTTGGTGTCCTTATTACAGAATGGACATAGATTCATTGGAGAGAGTACAGCGTAGAATGACAAAAATGATCCATAATATTAGAAATCTTCCGTATGAAGAGAGGTTGAAGAAATTAGGTTTACATTCGTTAGAGAGACGCAGAGTTAGAGGGGATATGATAGAGGTGTTCAAGTGGGTTAGTGGGATTAACAAAGGGGACATGACAAATGTACTAAAGCTCAGTAATAGCGAAAGAACTCGTACCAATGGTTTCAAATTAGATAAATTTCGTTTCAGAAAAGATATAGGCAAATATTGGTTTGGTAACAGAGTTGTAGATGGGTGGAATGGACTACCAAGTGCTATAGTGGGATCTAAAACTGTAGGGAGCTTTAAGATAAAATTGGATAAGCATATGGACGAGAAGGGTTGGGTGTGAAGGGGGATCAGCCGGGTTGGGCCAATCAGCGCTCTGCAGACCCCCATAATCCTGCGTTAATCTCTAACCGTTTTGGTAAGATGATCCTCAGGGTATTAGAGTGTTGAGCCTATAATTGGGCTTTGTAATTGATTTGGGGTTGTGTGGGACAGGGATCTGCCTTGCTTAGGCCAATCGGCTTTCTGCAGACTCCCATTTTCTTATGTTCTTATGTTATATACATGATCAGTACCTATCTATATACAGTATATACATGATCAAGTGTAGGTATTTAGATATTTTAGTTGCGGTTTCACTTTCTATATGCTGAAAATAGAACGGATCCATTCAGCCATATGCCAGATATTTATTTAATAATGTTATGTGTTTACTGTATTCGTTACTAGTGAATATTAGACTATCTAGCTAGTATTTACCCAACCTAATATGGTGAAATGTTGGGAAGTTTGGAGGCACCTTCGAAAAATATTATTAAAGAATGAAACGAATTATCGAGGTATTCGGTAGTTGGCAGCGAGGTAATGAGGAAGCGATTATGTCCTGATATTGTCCTTGTCCACCACCACCTCTCCCTCTCTCCCCACTCACTCAAACACAGTGTATATTGCTCTCTCTGGATTGATTGTGACGTGTCAGAACCATGTTAGGTGTTGTTGTGGCTGAGACACAGAGAGTGAGTGTGTGTATTTTATTTTTTTTTGTTTTTATATATATTCCAACTACTCCCTCTTGGGCATAGGCTGAGAGCCTGTACACTCTACCGCTGAACACGGTGAAGCCCGTGAGGTCTTGTTCCAGTCTAGTGAGTGAGACATGCGAAGCACCCATTCACGGCTCGAAGCAACTCCATCTCTGAAGCCGCTTCACCTCTGCGCTTCATCGTCTCATCCCTCCAGACTCGGACCCTCACTCTCAGAACGCCACCTATTGAGCAATTAACTCACTAGGCATTTCCCCCCCCCCCCCCCGTAGCATATTTTGTATATGGGAATATTCATACAATGCTATTTAATCAGGGAACAATGAGGGTAATTTTGGGGCATTTCGGTGTGCTGTGGTAATGCACTGAATCTAGGTACAGCACAAATTCCATCCCAATGATATCTTCCCATTGACATATTGGGATTCGAACCCGGGTCCATTGGATTACCAGTCCAGTGGCAAGACCACTCTGCCACACCTCCCCTTTGTGTGTGTGTGTGTGTATGTGTGTGTGTGTGTCAGAAGACAGCGTAAACAATAAAGAGTAATAAGCAGCTTGCAGTTAATTACTAAACAGCTATCAGTAATAATTAGGTGGATGTAGGTAATAAAGGAAATCAGTTAACAGTCATGGTGTGTGTGAGTGAGATAAGTAATGATGATGTCACATGCGTAATTTTAGCGACGGATTTTATCAGAATTTGGGGGCTTGCATATTTTTCAGAAAATAATAAAATAAAATTCGAGTTTTCTATTCAGGCATAGTTTTTCACAATTCAACTTTGCAAACAACGCGATTTCAAACAGACGATTGAATTAAGTGAACAGGCACTTCAAATGCAACCTACTAATATCGGATGTTTATTTGCTCTTCTGTCGTGTGCTAAATTATACAATCTTGAACTGGAACGGGAAAGGAAATTGAAACTGCATAATAGTTAGTATGTCCTATAATAATATTTTGTGTCATGCCCCAGCGAGGTGCATTACATATATATAAGAGAGATAAATAATAATAATAATATGCAATGATACTATCCAAGGAAAAGTATCACTAAGAACTAAAATTCAAGTAAACTATGCGTAATATATATATATATATATATATATCAATTTGAATTGCGATAATAGTGTGAACAATACATCATAATTACATCAAATAAGTATAAACATATATATATAAATGTAACTATTGCCAGAATTATAGGGGCTTTCACACATTTGACAAAACAAAATGATGCCGAATGTAAGTTTTATTGGAAAACAGCAGAATAAAAGCGAATCATTTACGAATGAGCTCGAATGCATTAGTGGCTTCGGCGTGACCGCCGAATTGCCGCCGAATGTAGAAAATGTCAATATTAACCGTCATTATTCGGGCCCGAATAACCAAAAATTATCCGGAATGTTGGCGAATAAAATCAGATAAAATCCGAATAGTTGCGAATGTTGGCTAGTAAGCATCTGAATGCGTACAGAAACGTTGAGAATGATGCCGGAAGGGGTCCTATTGTTCGCAGGGGCTATAAATACCAGCCCCTCATAGTGTTTGTGAGGCTCCTATCAACCATATGAGAATAACCTTAATTACCATAATTACACTAACAAACTATTACTTCTCAAATAAAGTTTCAAAGATTTGTTGTGTTTCCGTAGTTTTTTATCATAATTATATATTCCATAATTATAATGTCCATATATTGTTTGCCCCTGTTTTTATATATTGTATTATAATATTCATATTATATCCATATGTTAAAATTATAAAACAAATTATATTCCTAATCACAGTATGAGAGTATTTTTACTATTATCATATTATCATCATATTATTCAATATCAGATTATTTATATATTCCTTCTTTTCAGAGTTTCCTTCTCAGCCCCCTCGATCTGAAATCGAGTGCTTCGCCCTCGCCTCAAGGAAGGGGGTATGCACTGGGAGAGCTCTGAAGATTACTGATTGTTGTAATAGCGATAGAAAAGTGAAAGAGATGCAACATTGCGGCGTATAGAAAGAGATTGTAGGGAATTAGTAAGAGGAAGTGAGTTGATGAGGCGAAATGCTTTAGACTCTACTCTTTTGAGAAGTGCGATATGGGTGGAGCCTCCCCACACATGCGAACAATACTCAATACAGGAGCTCACTGTGCCCCGATACAGAGCAAGAAGAAGTGTGGGGGTGAAAAACCCATGGAGATGGTTGAGCACCTAACTTTTGTGAAGCTGTTTTAGCAAGAGTGGTATTATGAAATCCAAAAAATGTCGGATGAAACAGATACATCTAGAATATTGAGAGAAGATGAAGGGTTGACTTGTGTATAGTTGAAGAATAGTTGATAGTCTTATGGATGATTGTGATGGAGAGATAGAGGAAGATACTGGGTCTCGGAGGCGTTGAAAGTAACATGATTTTCTCTGCCCCAATCAGAAATGATTGATAAATCAAAAGATAGGCGTTCTATGGCCTTGTCACGTTTGTTTTGGAGTGCTTGCATGCTGGATTGATGTGAAAAACTAGTTGAATAGTGTAAGGTAGAGTCGTCAACATATGAGTTGATAGGACTCAATGTTTGAGAAAAGCCGAATAAATCGAAATGGAGGTGGCGTTTTACTTTATATCAAAGAAAGTCTTAACCCTACCCTCTTGTCAAAACCTCAAATTGTGAACGTCGACGCATCTTTTGTGCTAATAAAGAATAATAAAGGTACCAAAATAATACTTGCATTAATATACAGACCTCCAGCTCAATCAGTGCAAACTGACCGAGATATTTACGAACAAATTGCAGATGTAAGTAACTCACAAGATACCGTAATTTTTGGTGACTTTAATTTACCTGTGACCAAGTGGGGCGATACTCTTACTTCACACTCCGGACATGACTTGTATACGAACTTGCAAGAGAGTTCGCTTTATCAATTTGTTGGAACGCCGACCCGTGGTAATAACGTTCTTGACATTGTACTTGCAACAAAAGAAGAATTAATAGAGAATTTGAATGTTGCTGATGAATTCAGTAACAGCGACCATCGTACGATAACTTTCACTTTAAAGTTTACTAGTAACGAACCAAATAGTAGCATCGAAAAAGTCCCTAATTTCAAGAAAGCAAACTTCCATAAACTTAGAGCTATGTTTAAAGAAACTGACTGGAGCTTTTTAATTCACAATAACGACATAAATACATCTTGGAAGTTATTCGAAGCCACTTACCTAAAAGCAGTGCAAGACTGCATACCATCGAAAACTCGGCGTCCAGGCCATAATAATAAGCCCAAATGGTGGAATAAAGATATTACAAACTGCCTGCTTGCTAAAAAATTTGCTAATGATAGATTAAAATCCTCACAAAATGACGAAGAACGGCTGAAATTTGTAGAGCTACGACGCAAAGCCAAAAAGTTAATTAAGCAAAGTAAAAAGACCTTAGAGTTACATATTGCGAATCAAAGTAAAACAAACCCGAAAGAATTCTATAGTTATATCAGAAAGAAAAAAGTCGTTACTTCAACTGTTGGACCGTTAGTCGATGAAAATGGAGAATACACCAAAGACGAAGAACAAATGAGTAATGCCCTCAATACCTTCTTTGCATCAGTTTTTACAACAGAAGACCTCAGTGATATCCCTACACCATCGCCGATTCAGATTGATAATTCAGATGTTCTAAGCAATATCACCGTTACAGAGAGAGAAGTATTGAATTGTTTAGATAAACTCAAGGTAAATAAAACGCCTGGACCTGATACAATCTCGCCTAGAGTTCTAAAGGAAGCTAAGGATGAGCTCTCTAAACCACTGACATTACTATTCAATAAATCCTTGCAGTCTGGAACTATGCCCGATCAGTGGAAGCTAGCCAACGTAACACCGATATTCAAAAAAGGCAGCAAATCCCTACCCAGTAACTATCGTCCAATTAGCTTAACCTCAGTTGTATGTAAAATGCTAGAAACGGTCATACGAGACAGACTCGTAAATCACTTAGAGGAAAATAACATACTTAAAGATACTCAACACGGCTTTCGTAAAAAACGTTCCTGTTTAACAAACCTCTTAGACTTCTTCCACGATATCCTCAACCTCTACGATGAGAGTAAAGCTGTAGATATTATATACCTTGATTTTCAAAAGGCCTTTGACAAAGTACCCCACAAACGTTTACTGCTAAAACTAAAAGCGCATGGAATACAAGACGGTGTGTTGAAATGGATAGAAAATTGGCTCAGCGACAGAAAGCAAAGAGTAGTCATAAACGGTAAGGCATCAAAATGGACCAATGTAAGTAGCGGGGTACCCCAGGGATCGGTACTAGGACCAATTCTCTTTCTAATTTACATCAACGACATAGATGAGGGTCTCACCTGTACAATCTCAAAATTTGCTGACGATACAAAAATTGCAAATAGCGTACACTCAAAAGAACAAGTTGACGATATGCAACACAATCTAGATAAATTGTCATGTTGGGCCCAAATTTGGCAAATGAGTTTCAATGCGGATAAATGTAAAGTACTACATATCGGATACCTAAATGAGAAAGCAAACTATTCGATGAATGGCACTCAGCTTAAGAATGTAAACAGAGAAACCGATCTGGGAGTAACAATATCGAGTAACCTAAAACCGAGTCAACAATGTTCAGAAGTTGTTAAGAAGGCAAACAAAATAATTGGCTTTATAGGCAGGTCATTTGAGCATAAATCCAAAGAAGTTATCCTAACCCTTTACAATTCATTAGTCCGCCCTCTTCTGGAATACTGCGTTCAATCCTGGTGCCCTTATTACCAAAAGATATAAACAAGCTAGAACGAGTTCAACGTAGAGTTACCAAAATGATACCTAGCCTAAAGAACAAACCATACGAAGAGCGTCTTAGAGAATTAAATCTATTTCCTTTAACCCAGCGCAGATTAAGAGGTGACTTAATTCAAGTGTTCAAAATCATCAAAGGCATCGACAATATGAACTGTAGTAAGTACTTCACTATCGACCAATCTAATTACACGCGGGGAAACGGTTGCAAAATTATTGGTAAATCTTTTAACTCACACGAATCTAAGAATTTCTTCTTCAATCGAGTTGTCAACTTGTGGAATGGGCTTCCCCGAAACGTTATAGACTGCATCACCGTTGATTCATTTAAACTCCGCCTAGACAAATATCTCGCATCAAACCCGCGACTGACTGCGTTTGTAAATGAATAACTTTATTTTATCCCCCCCTCAGTTACTAACCCATCTGTCCCCTACTAACTTCCTAATCCTGCCACGGACATTAGTTCCAGGGCAGTAATTCCCTTTCCAATGTTCCCTTACCCACTCTAAACCACTGTTTGGACACTTGATCCTCAGTGTTTTGGAGGACAAGCAACCTAGAAGGGTCACTAGATCTGTTGTTGCTTGATTTCCTTTGTACTCCTTTGTACTTTGACTAGAGGTACAGTTGAGTAGATCATTAATGAATATTAGAAAGATAATTGTAGACAACACAGAACTCTGAGGAATACCGGAGTTGATAGGTTGAGGAAGTGAGTGATGGCCATCCACATGTGCAGCTATGTATCGGAAAGAAAGGAAAATTAGAGACAAAGGCACAGATAGAGGGATTAGAACGTGAAGTAGAACGAGCAAAGCAAGTAAACATAATAAAATATGAAATATAATAGGTATTATGAAGCAATGAAAAACTTATTAGGGAGACTGTAGACAAAATCAAATCCTTGAATATATTTGGAAGCAAATAAATAGAATCAAGAGTTAATAGGGACACGGAGGATGATAGGTTTTTAGAAAGATCTCATCGGAGAACTGATAGATTATGATGTAGAAAAAGAGGTTGGGGAATTTCGAAGAATCGGGACATTATGACAAGGAAAAGTTAAGACCATTAAATGTAACATTTATGAATAGTCAGGTTTTAGATGAAGTGCTAAGGAACACATGGAAGCTATTAGGCAGTAATAATATAATCATTTAATGTTACGGAGATATTTAAGCAGATCAGACAGAACATTTCTAAAGGAAACATTGAGGAGGCAAAAAAAAAAAGAACAACGAACGATCACCAAAGGAAACACAACAAAACACTTCAAAGTACTGAAGCTTCGGATAAGAAAATGGTACGTGAAACACAAGAACGATAGGAGTAGCAGGGGGAGTTAGGCCAGCCAATAACAAATACAAACAATAAAACAAATTCCTTATACTGTATGCATATATTGATGGACTGCCATCGACATATTTAGAACTAAGGGATTTAGTAAATTGTAAGAAACTACGTATAATATGCTTAACAGAAACAATATTAATTGACAAAAGTGGGAATGGAGTTATAGCTGAGGATGGATATCTTATATGGAGGAGGAACAGGACAGACGCAGAAGGAAGAGGCGTGATGAGTTTAACAAACAAAGGAGGATCTACATGCTAGGAAAGAGGAAGTAATTGACACAGAGAAACACAAAACAATAGTCATTAACCCATTAAGCACCAGCTGCTTTATAATAAATGTACAACAGGGACCAGCAGGTTGTAATATTTTGTTTTTCCTGTAAACACATGGGATGGGTCAGTAATGAAAGAAAAAACACAACAAACCGCTCACCTAGGTCATTTAGAGTTCCTGCAGGGCGGCGGAAAGTCGCAATTTACGTGAGGAAATGTGTAGGCAAAATACTGGAAAATCAATCCCGCGCGCGCCCACACGCACGCGGCTTGACTAGGAGGGTTTCCAACTATCGGTATTGTTGCGTGGGGTACCAAAACAATTCCCATACAAATATGAACCCCTTTAGGTGCCATGGGACAAGACTAATCACGCGACTGCAAGCATTGCGTCGCTGAGGTTCAGCGTTACATACATTTAGTTTTTATTAATTTCACTACAACACCAAACACCTCCAATGAAATTAACGAAAACATATATGTGATCCACCAGGATTCGAACCCGGGTTATCACACACAGACTTTTAGACACCTTACCATTACACCACCAAGACGGTTAAAGTTTTATACACACGCCTACGACTTATTATCCTTTCTCGCATACTGGATATTAATCTAATCATGTTCATATTCCCACCGCACTATGGTAGCCTAATGTTTAAGTGAGAGGACAAAATATTTGTGGGGCACAGATCATTAAGAACGGCCTCGCTACGAAATATCCCTGAACCTACTGATAATCTATTTTTCATTAATTTCACCACAACACCAAACACCTCCAATGAAATTAAAGAAAGCATATAATATGTGATCCACCAGGATTCGAACCCGGGTTATCACACACAGATGTTTAGACACCTTAACCATTACACCACCAAGACGGTTAAAGGTTTATGCACACGCCTACGACATATTATCCATTCTCGAATACTGGATATTAATCTAATCATGTTCATGTTCCCACCGCACTATGGTAACCTAATGTTTAAGTGAGAGGAAAGAATATTCATGGGGCACAGATCATTTAGAACGGCCTCGCCTAGGTGACACAGAACGCGCGTCGCTAGTACTCAAGGGGTTAAAATAGCACTAGGTGAGGAATATTTACTAATAATTAATTATGAAGAACTAACAAATATAACGATACAATACTTAAAGATGCTACTGCAACAATCTGAAATAAGGCACTATTGAGTAGTATTAGTGGGGGATTTCAACTCTAAAGTATTGACTGGCTAAGGATGGACACTAGAGGGGATAATCATACCTAGAGTAGTAGATTACTTAACCAAATAATGGTATTATTCATGCATCAGCACGTCAATGAACCAATCAGAATGAGAGGAGAGGACTTACCGTCGATGTTAGATCTCAGCTTTACTAGAACAGATAATTAAATTGTGATTATGAAGTTCATGCCTCCACTCGGTAAAAATTACCATACTCTATTGAGTTTCCGTATTATTGTGCATTATGACTTCACCAAGGAGAGGGTAGTGCACAAACAAGACAGACAGACTAAATTTTGCAAAGGGTAATTATGATGAACTGAGGCAATTCTCCAAGCCAAAAAAGAAAACAAAAATGCAACAAGAGTTTGAGGAACGTGATGTAGAACAACAATATATATATTTTTTTAGCGAGGTGTATACCGATGGAGTATCGAAATATATACCCAAACAAAAGGGAAGTCACGGAAGGGGAAACACAGAATTGTTTAACGAAAGATGTAGACAAGCCAGAGAGAAGATAAATTTGTTATATAATAGATATAGGAGATATAAAACAAAATACACATATCACAAATACAAGCAGGCAAGAATGTATACCCAAGTACGAAGAAAAGACGACGCAAATTATGAAAAAGATGTAATGAACAGAAGTGATAAAGAACCTAACCGTTTTTACAGTCATATGAGCGGGAAAGTACAACTAAAATTAAAGATACAATACAGAGAGTTGGTGTAGACGGTGAAGTTTATTTACATGAACAAGCAATAAGTGAAATGCAAAGTTTCAGCCAATTTGTGTTAAAGAAAGTGGTTTATTAGAAGATAATGACACCTTAGTAAGATAATGACACCTTAATAAGGGAAACTGAAATGGATAATATATTTGTCAAGGAAGAAGAGGTTAGAGAGTTGCTGAGGAATTTAGATAAAAGGAAAGCGATGGGACCAGAAGGAAATTTAATGCTAGGTTTTGAAGGAATGTGCGGAAGAATTAAGTCGCCCACTTTTCGTCATATTTGAACACTCATTAAGAGAAGGAAAGTTACCCTTCATATGGTAAGCAGGAAACATCGTGCCCTTGTTTAAAAAAGGAAAAAGAGATGATCCTTTAAATTACCGACCACTGTCCCTCACGAAATGGAAATGAAAGGCGGAATTAGAGGATCACTTCTCATGTGGATGGAGGATTTTCTACAGTAGTCAGAGGACAATCTTCAAGTTGGAAAGAGGTTACGAGTGGGGTACCGTAGGACAGTGTTTTAGCACCGATCATATTCCTGCTATATATTAATGCCATGCCAAGTAATGTAAGCTCGGAAAGGTATGTTAACGTGTTTGCTGATGATGCAAAGTTACTGAGTCAAATAAGAGAGCATGATTTTTGTGCGGCTCTGCATCAGAATATCACGTTTTTTTTCTCGAATGGAGTAAACTTTGGCAAATGTATTTTAATGCAGAGAAATGTCATGTCATGGAGATGGGTGAAAGTCAACGAATGCCTCATGGAAGATATATAATGGAGGCAGAAGAGGTTAAGCTTCTAAAGAAAGAAAACACATTTGGGATAATAATAATGATATTTCATACATAGATGTAGCTATGATGAAGAAACTAATAGTTACCTTTATAAGACCCAAATTTGAATATACAATAGTTGTATCGAGTCAATATGTGAACAATCACAAATATAAGCTGGATAACAAATTCAGAGAGCAGCAACAAGATTAGTTCCAGAATTGAGAGGGTGCAGCTATGAAGAACGGCTGAAAATAATTGCCCTTACTACATTGCAAGATAGACGAGAACGCGGAAATATGATCATGATGTACGAGTGTGTTAACAAGATTGACTGGATTGACAGGGAAGACTTTATCACACCATCAAAAGGAAGAACGAGAGGCCATACATTCAAATTGGCGGTCATGTGTTGCAAGAAGGATGTTAGGAAATTTGCCTTTCCTTGTAGAAGTATAGAAAGGTGGAATTCACTCCCAGAAAAGGTAGTGTGTGCCAAGAGTATAAGCCAATTCAAAGTAAAATATTATAATATGAGTTTGGAAGATGGGACACCACTAGTCTAGGCTCACTCCTGTGAATTTACAATTAAGTAAATACAGTTAGGTAATTACACACACACACAATAATTGTTTTTCTTTCGCTCGCTATATAGGCCTATATTGTTTCTTTTGTTAACACGATGGTCGATACTATTGCTTTAATTTGAGTGCGAGTTCTGTAAAGATTAATGTTCGTGTTTTAATTAACATTTTTTTGTCCAAATTGTGGACTCTACCGAAATGCACTCGTTCAAGAATTTTTGTTTCGAGTTTCTTTTGAATTGAATTTTGGAAGTTTGATTGATTGATATTTCTTGGTGTATTCTTTTTGGAATCGTTCAAATTTTGTTTTTCGTTCGGTTGATTCTGACGAATATTTCGGGGAACTTCAGATAATATTCCATACATTTTTTGTTTGCCCATTTTCAAGTTCGTGTTTGCCTTTTAATATGCTACGGGCTATATATAAATCGGTAATTTAATTCGCTAATCTTGTGGCATATTTTTTTTTTCTTGAGGATTTTCCTAAGCTGAAAGTTTGTTCCCTTAGTTTTTAATTTCGAGTTAATTTGTTTTGGATCACAGGATATTGTTAGTCATGTGTTTTCCATGTTTTTAACGAGTTGTTTTCTGTTCAATTGTTGTCAGTTAAGTGTTCTCTTTATTATAACTTGCCCAATTTTCTAGAGTTGAGTTCATACGTTCTATTACCGTAGATTTATCAATATAATTCTAACTTCTTTTAAAGAAAATGTGAATTTTTATGTTCATCTTTAGTTTGGGGGAGCCCAGTGAGATTAAAACAATCTATTATTTAGTATATTTGCATGAAACATTGGCTATGGTTTTCTAATATAGATGTTGGATTCACTGTTGTGGCAGTATTTTCATTGAAAATAATTACTATTGGAAAAATATTTGTTTTTAGAGAGTGCCTTGGAAAACTGACAGAAAATTCTCAGAGTATAATTATAGAAAATATTTTTTGTTCATGGTCTTCGAGGAGAACGGCCATATGGAGAAGGAAAATATTAGTATATTCTGTTATGAGTTTATGATGAAATAAAATGCTAGGAGTTAATTTATTAATATCTATACGGTCTATGGTATTTAATATGACTTCTGTTTAATTTTATGGGGAGATACATTTTCTTGGTGAATTAAGTTTGTACATGTATGATTTATTAATATCTGTATGTTGTAAGGTATTATATATAACTCGACATGATTTTATTTTAAGATACAATTTCTTGGAGGGGTTCGAGGGGTCCTTAGGATTTTCTTGGGGTTTATGGAATTTATTTTATAATTTATTTTGCACTAACTTGTAATAATGTATTTGCAACGTGGAGTGTGTGAATTTCTTCTGTATTTTCTATAGGTTTGGCCATAGGATATTGGTCATCAAAATACCGGTTACGGCTAGCTACCGTCAGAAAACATCTATTACAATTTTATTCGAATTCTATGTGATTTTATTTGCCCATTGATTTTTTCAGAATAGGAAGGTACTCATATTACATACCACAGAATGTGGATGGCTGTGTTACATATTCATGTGTCTATTTCCTTGAGTTTACATTGACAATTTTGTTTGGGGGGTTTTGTGTTTTTTCTTTATATATATATATATAAACTAGATAGTATTAGGACACATATCACGGGTTTGTGGAGTTGTGTTTATTGCTATTTGGTGGTTTTTCCTATGGGTAGGAATTTTCTTTTATTTTATTTTTCTACAATTGTGTATGTATGATTTTTCCCAAGGATTTGTTTTTGCAGCTGTATATTTTAATTGTTCTTCTTATTTTATATCAATATTACTTTGCTCTGTTAATTGTATTTACTCCAAACTTCATTGCATATTGAGTTTTTGTTCTTTTTTGGGTTTCTTATTGGGATTTGTTTGAAGATAATACCTATAGTATATTTCTTTGTGCATTTTTTTTTGTTCATTGTCTTAGCAACTATGTTTGCTTTGCTCAATTTTTATTCCGTTTTTTTTTTGTATTTTATAATTTTACTATAACTTTTTATTTTATTAACAAAATACTTAGAAAATTTCCATTCCACTTTCAATTTTTATCTTCAACTTAAAATGTATTTACTTACAGTAGGTGACTGTTCATCTTTAATTTTCATTGTAGCTTCATGTACTTCCGCCTGCTTCGCTATTAGGCCTACCTTTGTATTCTGTAGTCACCCAGACATTGTTCATTTGCCAATAATGAATCGTGTTGCAGGGGGCTACGAGGGGACCATAGGAGAACCGAGAGGTAATGTGCGAGGAATGGAGTTAATTAGATTCATACCTTACTCATTTTAACTGTAATTTGCTTAACTCTCATATCATTTTAAGTGCTACCTTGCTGTGGGAAGCAAGAATCTTAGTGGGGACGTATTACATCTCAGGATTAAACTATTTATTATGAAATCATTATAACCATCTATCATATAATTTTAAGGTGTTTTAGTTACAGTATCAAGATTTTTATGGGGGACTGTACATTACAGAGGTCAGAAGATCATTCACCCCTATGACGTATTGTCTGGTCAGATCCTGTCACACACATTCAGCTGAGATGACACTCACTGTACCTTCTCCAACGCCATCTTGTAACCACGGGTAGCCATCTTGTAACCGGGAGGTGAATTATAGGTGTGGCTTAGAGGTGGTGAGAATGTGAGAGAGAGGGAGAGCAGGCAGATAGAATCGAACATCCAGGGTGATAACATATACCCAGAGATACCCTCTTGAGTTAGGGTTTACTCTTATATTACTTTATAGTACTTCTGTATATCTTTCAGATTATTATTTAAATATATCAAAGTGGTTTTGGATCAGAGATCTTTAATTGTATTCCCTTTACCTATATCTATCAATATATAATAGGTATATGGTAATCGGTGGCGGCAGCTTTTATACCTATCTATTAAATCAATCAATCTACAAGCAGAGAACTCAGCCTCTACACTACAACTTCTACAATCATCATACAACCTATAGTAACCTATTGCTCATAGGAGACACCTTAAGTCTACCTACATCGAGTAAGAGGTTAACCCTTATCATAAATATAGGATCCTAACTCAAAACTCCTGTCTGGAGTTATCCCTATGAATACATTTGACTACACATAAAAGTCATACGTAACATATATATATATATATATATATATATATATATATATATATATATATATATATATATATAAATGCATTGCTTTTACCATGGCCAAAGGAATACACATACAAGGAGAGTGAGAGAGAATGTGATGACATTTAAAACTGATTGGTTAGGGGAGGGAGAGAAGGCTTCAAGGAAGGTATCGCATAGATTACAAACTAAAAAAGGAAATTGAATAACAATTTAGGAGAACAAATTGTTCTGGAAGCTAATATAACCTGCAACAGCTGGTCAGTTACTTGTATTATTGAATATTGTATAATTCCGGGTAATGGATATACTGTATATGACAAGGTCACAGACTCGAACACAAAATATAATTATTTAAACATGTATACATTAGAACAAAGTAAGCAAGAGATAATAAAAAAAGAAGATAGACAATTATTACTTCATGTAAATCATACAGCCTACCAAAGCAAAATAACGAAATCCTAGTTGTGTAGCAGTAATGAGTGATTACGAAACCGACATTTATACAGTAGAACAAATATGTATTACAGAAATGAAGAGGTTAGCGAGACAATAAATATTCAATGACAATATATATGCATAATTTAATTATAGGCCCAAGCCAAGCATGACAAGGAACGAGACCCCACAAATATAATGTATTGAATTCAAGATGACTACTAATACTGATTGTTTATCGGTCCTATCCAATGGCGTAGACGGGGTTGTATTTTGTTTATTCTGCAGTACAATAAATGTTTGCCGTAAAACTACACTACTGTGGCTTATACTAGCGTGACTCACTACTACACTACACTACTGTGGCTTATACTAGCGTGACTCACTACTAAACTACACTACTGTGGCTTATACTAGCGTGACTCACTACTAAACTACACTACTGTGGCTTATACTAGCGTGACTCACTACTAAACTACACTACTGTGGCTTATACTAGCGTGACTCACTACTAAACTACCCTACTGTGGCTTATACTAGCGTGACTCACTACTAAACTACACTACTGTGGCTTATACTAGCGTGACTCACTACTAAACTACACTACTGTGGCTTATACTAGCGTGACTCACTACTAAACTACACTACTGTGGCTTATACTAGCGTGACTCACTACTAAACTACACTACTGTGGCTTATACTAGCGTGACTCACTACTAAACTACACTACTGTGGCTTATACTAGCGTGACTCACTACTAAACTACACTACTGTGGCTTATACTAGCGTGACTCACTACTAAACTACACTACTGTGGCTTATACTAGCGTGACTCACTACTACACTACACTACTGTGGCTTATACTAGCGTGACTCACTACACTACACTACTGTGGCTTATACTAGCGTGACTCACTACTAAACTACACTACTGTGGCTTATACTAGCGTGACTCACTACTACACTACACTACTGTGGCTTATACTAGCGTGACTCACTACTACACTACACTACTGTGGCTTATACTAGCGTGACTCACTACTACACTACACTACTGTGGCTTATACTAGCGTGACTCACTACTACACTACACTACTGTGGCTTATACTAGCGTGACTCACTACTACACTACACTACTGTGGCTTATACTAGCGTGACTCACTACTAAACTACACTACTGTGGCTTATACTAGCGTGACTCACTACTAAACTACACTACTGTGGCTTATACTAGCGTGACTCACTACTAAACTACACTACTGTGGCTTATACTAGCGTGACTCACTACTAAACTACACTACTGTGGCTTATACTAGCGTGACTCACTACTAAACTACACTACTGTGGCTTATACTAGCGTGACTCACTACTAAACTACACTACTGTGGCTTATACTAGCGTGACTCACTACTACACTACACTACTGTGGCTTATACTAGCGTGACTCACTACTAAACTACACTACTGTGGCTTATACTAGCGTGACTCACTACTACACTACTACACTACTGTGGCTTATACTAGCGTGACTCACTACTACACTACACTACTGTGGCTTATACTAGTGTGACTCACTACTACACTACACTACTGTGGCTTATACTAGCGTGACTCACTACTACACTACACTACTGTGGCTTATACTAGCGTGACTCACTACTACACTACACTACTGTGGCTTATACTAGCGTGACTCACTACTACACTACACTACTGTGGCTATACTAGCGTGACTCACTACTAAACTACACTACTGTGGCTTATACTAGCGTGACTCACTACTACACTACACTACTGTGGCTTATACTAGCATGACTCACTACTACACTACACTACTGTGGCTTATACTAGCGTGACTCACTACTACACTACACTACTGTGGCTTATACTAGCGTGACTCAACAAGACTCACCAATAAACTACACTACACTACACTAAACTACACTACTGTGGCTTATACTAGCGTGACTCACTACTAAACTACACTACTGTGGCTTATACTAGCGTGACTCACTACTACACTACACTACTGTGGCTTATACTAGCGTGACTCACTACTAAACTACACTACTGTGGCTTATACTAGCGTGACTCACTACTAAACTACACTACTGTGGCTTATACTAGCGTGACTCACTACTACACTACACTACTGTGGCTAATACTACCGTGACTCACTACTACACTACACTACTGTGGCTTATACTAGCGTGACTCACTACTAAACTACACTACTGTGGCTTATACTAGCGTGACTCACTACTAAACTACACTACTGTGGCTTATACTAGCGTGACTCACTACTAAACTACACTACTGTGGCTTATACTAGCGTGACTCACTACTAAACTACACTACTGTGGCTTATACTAGCGTGACTCACTACTACACTACACTACTGTGGCTTATACTAGCGTGACTCACTACTAAACTACACTACTGTGGCTTATACTAGCGTGTCTCACTACTACACTACACTACTGTGGCTTATACTAGCGTGACTCACTACTACACTACACTACTGTGGCTTATACTAGCGTGACTCACTACTACACTACACTACTGTGGCTTATACTAGCGTGACTCACTACTAAACTACACTACTGTGGCTTATACTAGCGTGACTCACTACTAAACTACACTACTGTGGCTTATACTAGCGTGACTCACTACTACACTACACTACTGTGGCTTATACTAGCATGACTCACTACTAAACTACACTACTGTGGCTTATACTAGCGTGACTCACTACTAAACTACACTACTGTGGCTTATACTAGCGTGACTCACTACTACACTACACTACTGTGGCTTATACTAGCGTGACTCACTACTACACTACACTACTGTGGCTTATACTAGCGTGACTCACTACTAAACTACACTACTGTGGCTTATACTAGCGTGACTCACTACTAAACTACACTACTGTGGCTTATACTAGCGTGACTCACTACTACACTACACTACTGTGGCTTATACTAGCGTGACTCACTACTACACTACACTACTGTGGCTTATACTAGCGTGACTCAACAAGACTCACCAATGAACTACACTACACTACACTAAACTACACTACTGTGGCTTATACTAGCGTGACTCACTACTAAACTACACTACTGTGGCTTATACTAGCGTGACTCACTACTAAACTACACTACTGTGGCTTATACTAGCGTGACTCACTACTACACTACACTACTGTGGCTTATACTAGCGTGACTCACTACTACACTACACTACTGTGGCTTATACTAGCGTGACTCAACAAGACTCACCAATGAACTACACTACACTACACTAAACTACACTACTGTGGCTTATACTAGCGTGACTCAACAAGACAGCAATGAACTACACTACACTACACTAAACTACACTACACTAAACTACACTACTGTGGCTTATACTAGCGTGACTCACTACTACACTACACTACTGTGGCTTATACTAGCGTGACTCAACAAGACTCACCAATGAACCCCTCCATCCAGCCTCAACCGGGTTACAAAGAAACAGTGCCATGAGAATACATTAATGTATACTCTACAGTTGGTGATCCAGAAAATCGCCATTACGCACGATTTTACACACAGACAGTACGTCACACATGTTCATGGGGCATACAAACTTGTCCATCTTAAAGGGAGGCAGACTGCTTGTTTGGTCTATTAATTCATGTATTCATATATTTGTTTTAGTTTTTTCCCTAGACCTCCGCCCGAAGGCCGATTCCTCTTAAAATTGCAGGCTCACTATCGCTCGCCAGGAAATAATTGACACCTTAATGGCACGAAAGGTCTTTAAATTGACAACGAAATGGGGCGAAAGGTGTTAAAATCGCCAAACTAATGGGCAGAACGTCTTATAATCTAAAAACAAATGGGGCTAAACATGAGAGAGAAGGAGGTCCAGCAAAACGGTCTGCCTCCCCTTAATATAAAGGCCCCATAAAAGTAATGGAGTAATAATTAACAAGACAAATATGAAAATAAATTATAATTTGAGAAATAGGTTATGATTAATAGATTGCAAGAAATATGGAACCAGGAGTTTGATAGTAAAGACAGTATAACATAACGGGTATACAAAGGGTTATATCAAGAACAATTTCCAATCCTAAGGTCATAACAGAACGGGGTTGATTGTATGAACATTAAAAATAAACTAATTATATAGTAAGATGGTCTTACTCAGGTTGAAGAAACTAACCCGGAAAATATATGCTCAAATGCGATTAACAAGAAAGTAGAACTGGCTAACTTAAAACCAAACCATAGTTGTAATCTAGAATTAATTATCTGAAAGGGATGAGTATAGTAATATTTATATACAAAAGTGAAAAGCGAGACGGAATTAAGAACTGCCAAAGTGCCAGAGGGGTAAGGGTGCACAGACAAGGGTGGTACAGTGATGAAAGGGAGGATGGATGACGCTGGGAAGAATGAAGATGGAAGCAAATATTATGAGCAATATATGGGAAAACTATCATTAGTTTAATGAAAAAGGTATACGTATTGTGGTAAACACATGGGCATGAAAAGCGACTTGCGAAGGCAATGAACAAAAGTAGAAGCTATCAGAAACGGGTAAGCATGACCCCATTTCACTACTGAAACAGCGTGTTGTATGGCAAATTGCGAACATTTGTAGATTTTACAGTAATGCAATTGCTACATGATGCTGGTACTCAAAACCTTATGATAAAAGTATACCATGGTTAAATCGATCCATCGCATTTCCCCTTTCCTGGTGGACTTTTGGTTAGTAACTAATATGGTATTGTTTATTTTGCCTTTGATACCGATTCAATTCATCACTTGCGAGTTTCAGGCTATAAGGAAGTTGGAGCCGACCACATGGATATTTAACAGAAATGCAATAATTATGTAGGTTTCTGATGGATAGAAAGTATGTTGAATTTGGTTTGATGGGTTTATAATTATACAGTATACTGTATGTACTACAAAACGTATTATTGTTGTTAATTCTGCAAAATATATCGACTCCATACGGCCATACCTCTAACTTCCTTATAGCCTGAAATTCGTAAGTGGTCAAGTGAGTGCGTGGCGATTTATACACTAACTTTTATTGTGCTATCCTTGTTCTGCTTATCCTACTTTGTGTCGTCCAGTTAAGTACAGTATGTCATGTGCAATAATTTGAAATACTGTATATAACATTTTCTAAGCCACGCCTAAAATATGGTGTGAAAAAAGAGATGCCCGCCTTTTATAGAAATATCACATAATTCACAACTAGCAGGGATCTCTCTCTCTCTCTCTCTCTCTCTCTCACTCTCTCTCTCTCTCTCTCTCTCTCTCTCTCTCTCTCTCTCTCAAACAAATATATTGCAAATAATGCTAATACTTAACAAAGACAATTGGTACCTCAGTAAAATAATGTTGAGGGAAGAGAATACATTAAGAAAACAGTAAATTGTGCAAGATGAGTAGAAAACCAAATAACACAAGAAGGAAAGGTAGCTGAAGCAATGCAAACCCTGATCAAGAGTAGATACTTAAGTATAGTAGCATTGAAAAAATGACATGAGGGTTTGTGAGTGCCAACATTGATTATGGGTTCAAAACTCTAGTATGGCAAAGGGATGAACATTTGTGAGTGAGAGCAGTTGAAATTGACCACTTGCGAGTTTCAGGCTATAAGGAAGTTGGAGCTGTAAACATCGGTATTAAACAGAAATGTAATAATAATGTAGGTCACAGATGGATAAAAAGTAAGTTTAATTTGTTTGGGTGGGTATGTAATTTTACTACAACTGGTAATTCTGCTAAATATCGATGTCTACAGATCCAACTTCCTTATAGCCTGAAACTCGCAAGTGGTCAATTAACTTGTTATAAAAGGACTGTGGTGTCCCAAACATATATATAGTAAGAGGTGTATGTGGAGTTATGTGGAGTACGGCAATCTAATGATCAATAGGAAGAAGAAAGTGTTCTTGGATGGTATGCCCAGACTACTAGAATGAATGAAGACAGAGTAGTTAAGGGAAGACTGACCGTTTGTTTGGTCTTTTATATAATGTATTCATATATTTTTTTAGTTTCCTCCCTAGACCTCCATCAAGCTTAGAAAAACACACCCTAGACTCCCCTTCAAGATAAACTTGTACATTTTTCTGTAGAAAAATGTCTCGCCGAAGGCCGGTTCCTCTTAAAATTGCAGGCTCGCTTAAGCTCGCCAGGAAATAATCGACACCTTAATGGCACGAAAGGTCTTAAAACTAACAACGAAATGGGGCGAAAGGTGTTAAAATCGCCAAACTAATGTGTGTCAAAGGATGGTATACTATGGTGTCTCAATGTGTGTCAAAGGATGGTATACTACGGTGTCTTAATGTGTGTCAAAGGATGGTATACTATGGTGTCTCAATGTGTGTCAAAGGATGGTATACTATGGTGTCTCAATGTGTGTCGAAGGATGGTATACTATGGTGTCTTAATGTGTGTCAAAGGATGGTATACTATGGTGTCTCAATGTGTGTCAAAGGATGGTATACTATGGTGTCTCAATGTGTGTCAAAGGATGGTATACTATGGTGTCTCAATGTGTGTCAAAGGATGGTATACTATGGTGTCTCAATGTGTGTCAAAGGATGGTATACTATGGTGTCTCAATGTGTGTCAAAGGATGGTATACTATGGTGTCTCAATGTGTGTCAAAGGATATACTATGGTGTCTCAATGTGTGTCAAAGGATGGTATACTATGGTGTCTCAATGTGTGTCAAAGGATGGTATACTATGGTGTCTCAATGTGTGTCAAAGGATGGTATACTATGGTGTCTCAATGTGTGTCAAAGGATGGTATACTATGGTGTCTCAATGTGTGTCAAAGGATGGTATACTATGGTGTCTCAATGTGTGTCAAAGGATGGTATACTATGGTGTCTCAATGTGTGTCAAAGGATGGTATACTATGGTGTCTCAATGTGTGTCAAAGGATGGTATACTATGGTGTCTCAATGTGTGTCAAAGGATGGTATACTATGTTGTCTCAATGTGTGTCAAAGGATGGTATACTATGGTGTCTCAATGTGTGTCAAAGGATGGTATACTATGGTGTCTCAATGTGTCAAAGGATGGTATACTATGGTGTCTCAATGTGTGTCAAAGGATGGTATACTATGGTGTCTCAATGTGTGTCAAAGGATGATATACTATGGTGTCTCAATGTGTGTCAAAGGATGGTATACTATGGTGTCTCAATGTGTGTCAAAGGATGGTATACTATGGTGTCTCAATGTGTGTCAAAGGATGGTATACTATGGTGTCTCAATGTGTGTCAAAGGATGGTATTCTATGGTGTCTCAATGTGTGTCAAAGGATGGTATACTATGGTGTCTCAATGTGTGTCAAAGGATGGTATACTATGGTGTCTCAATGTGTGTCAAAGGATGGTATACTATGGTGTCTCAATGTGTGTCAAAGGATGGTATACTATGGTGTCTCAATGTGTGTCAAAGGATGGTATACTATGGTGTCTCAATGTGTGTCAAAGGATGGTATACTATGGTGTCTCAATGTGTGTCAAAGGATGGTATTCTATGGTGTCTCAATGTGTGTCAAAGGATGGTGTACTATGGTGTCTCAATGTGTGTCAAAGGATGGTATACTATGGTGTCTCAATGTGTGTCAAAGGATGGTATACTATGGTGTCTCAATGGTGTCAAAGGATGGTATACTATGGTGTCTCAATGTGTGTCAAAGGATGGTATTCTATGGTGTTTCAATGTGTCAAAGGATGGTATACTATGGTGTCTCAATGTGTGTCAAAGGATGGTATACTATGGTGTCTCAATGTGTGTCAAAGGATGGTATACTATGGTGTCTCAATGTGTGTCAAAGGATGGTATACTATGGTGTCTCAATGTGTGTCAAAGGATGGTATACTATGGAGTCTCAATGTGTGTCAAAGGATGGTATACTATGGTGTCTCATATGTGTGTCAAAGGATGGTATACTATGGTGTCTCAATGTGTGTCAAAGCGTGAAAAGGGAATGGATGAAGGACAATAATTAACAAATGATAGAAATACATGGAAAAAGCTTGTTAGGGGGAGAAGACCGTTTTTTTGGACCCCCTTCTCCCTCATGTTTAGCCCCATTACTTTTGAGACTTTAAAACATTCGGCCCATTAATTTGGCGATTTTAACACCTTTCGCCCCATTTCTTTGTCAATTTTAAGACCTTTCGTGCCATTTAGGTGTCGATTATATCCTGGCGAGCGATAGCGAGCCTGCAATTTTAAGAGGAAAGCCGGGACATTTTACTACCGAAAAATGTACAAATTTATCTTGAAGGGGGGTCTAGGGGGTGTTTTTCTAAGCTTGATGGAGGTCTAGGGAGGAAACTAACAAAAATATGAATAAATTAATTAATAGACCAAACAAACGGTCTGCCTCCCCTAAGGAATGACGAATCTGGAAGATCTTTGAGCCAGATGTTGATGTAAAGCGAGTTTGTTGTGGAATATGTTTATAATAGCTGAGCTCTGGAACTCTCTCCCAGAATCAGTGTGTACTTCATCCTATGACTTAAATTGCTTGAAACTCCGTGTGTCCAAGCATTTTGGCTCGAACGTCCCTGGATTTCGGCCCTGTCACTCTTTCAACTCTGAGGGAGGCACTCGTCACAGGCAGTTCTGCCTTTTGTCTCCCTCATTCACTTATACAAAAATATATAAACATGATGAGAACAGTTCAAAATATGGCCATTGATGTGAAGGCCAAGGAATATGTGATGAGTCTTAAAGGGGAAAGTGTCCATTCCCATTGTGTTTGTAGGAATTCCCGGAAGATTTTTCTTGTAGGTGAATTACATGAGCACAATCTTCAGGACATAGAGGGGAAGATCCAATTCTAAGGTCTAAGCGAGATGGGCATCAACCGCCAAATAATGGTGGGTTTACACTTGAGGCAGGTAGTCACCTGAACACATGAGGGTCATTCATCCTCGTAGACGAGGAGAGTAGAGTCAGGAGTGGCAGGAAGGTCGGACATCAGCACATTTAATAATAGAGAACCGAGGACGAACCCCTGAGGCACACCACGCCTAGCGGCAACAGGGGCAGACACTGAGGACCCCAGTGAGACAGTAAATGTTCAGCCAGTCAAGTAGCTCCGCAACCAGAAAAGGACATGCTCAGTCTCTCCCAATAAGCCCAGTATGTGACACCTAGTAAAATGCATCCTCAATGTCGCTGAAAGTAGCTGCTTTCAATGAGTGGTCTTGCCACTGGACTGGTAATCCAATAGACCTGGGTTCGAATCCCGATATGTCAATGGGAAGATATTATTGGGATGGAATTTGTGCAGTACCTAGTATCAGTGCATTACCACAAAGCCCACCGAATAGCCAAAAAAATACTCTTATTGTTCCCGGATTAAATAGTACTGTATGAATATTCCCATATTCAAAATATGCTATAGAAGGGCAATGCCTAGTGAGTTAAATGCTCAATAGGTGGCGTTCTGAGAGTGAGAGTCCGAGTCTTGGGGTTGAGACAGTGAAGCACGAAGGTGAAGCAGCTCCATATATATGCGAAGGCAAGATGGCAAAGGCTGGTTGCAGCTTCACATATCTCACTCCCATGGCTGGAACAAGACCTCACAAGTTTCACCGTGTTGAACGGTTGAATGTTCAGGCTCTCAGCCTATGCCCAAGAGGGAGTAAGTTGGAGTATATACAAAAAAAAGTAGAACATTGATAGTCCCTTGTCCAGGCTGAAAAACACTCAAGACCTCTGGGAGACGACTAAGACGTTTTAGCCACAATGTAAGCCTCGTATAGTTGTTGGAAGGAACAAAATAAATGATCTTTTCAAGCACTTTACCCACACATGACCGGAAACAGATGCCTCGGCGTGAAGACGGGAGAGCAGGATCCTTCCCTGGTTTAGGAAATTGTAAAAGTAGGGCTTACTTCCATATGGCAGGATATATCCCCATATTCCAGCTGTCAATAAATATCTAACATTTGTGCTCTGGTTTCCAAGGGGAGGTGGGAAAGGTACTCATATGCGACATTATCTGGACCAATCACCCTTCCAGTGGGGATGGATGTCAGTGCATTAGAGAGTTCATGGCTGGTAAGAGGGACACACAAATCATGGGGCGCCGGTAAAGAAATATCCCGTTCAATGAATGCTTCAAGACTGTCTGAAGAGGGTAGGGGGGTGGGAGCACTGAATTTTTACTCAAAGAATGAAGACAAGCAATCAGCCTAGTCTTGAATAATAAACTCCTTGAGCACACTGCATCCAACAGTCATGAAGTAGTCCTGTGAGCACTGCAAGGACATTTCTTCCATTGACGCGCCAGTGCACCGTCGGTTATTTGCGTTCAGTGGAGGGCCTAGTCATCATGAATTCCGCCTGACCTGCCTCCACTAAAATGTCAGCGAAAGACGAGGCAGCTTCAACAACAGAACCCCGATGAGGGACTCCCAAGTTGTTAAGCCTAGCACAAAAGACGTGCCAACTGCTGTCCTGAATGCACTAACGAGGATGGAAGGTCTGCATCCACCGCAAGTCAATTCCTCGCAGCCGTACAGAGATGGGAAGGTGACCACTCCCTAAGTACAGGCCCGTCAAGACATCACCAGCACTGAGGGAAGAACTCCCGATACAGGTCTAAGGTAGAAGAAACAGCAGTTTGAGGGTCGATCCGGGTGTGTAGTTTCGTTGGATTAATCCGGCAAAGGATAGACTATGGTATTTGAGACGTCCCGCCATGCGAAGGTATTTTGGTTCATTCCCGACGAAAATTGTCATTTTACCATAAATATCGTTATTACTTATTCATATGCGCCTATTTTACGTTTAATATGAAAATATTAACATATAGGAGCAATAAAATAAGAGGGAATAGTATTTGGGGGGCGAAAAAGATTTATAATTGCCGACCGGTCCATTCAGGAGGGGAGAGCCATGGCGGCATATATCCTCTCCTCCCGAGTTCTCAAGCGACACTGACGGTTCTAAGTAGAAGTCTCTCTGTTGCAAGGATCTCTAGAAGCCTCGCCCATGCAATAGAGACTGCATGAAGGAACCCTTTCCCGGGTTAAGAAGGGTAAAATGATGACAGTCCATAAGAGTTTAATGTAGCACGCAGAACTGTAGAGTAAACAAAAATTTCTTCTTTTTTCTATATTCCAAATACTCCCTCTCGGGAGAGCCTGTACATTGAATGGTGAAGCGTGTGAGGTCTCGTTCCAGTCTGGGGAGTGAGACAAGTGAAGCACTTTTAGCTGCAACCAGTCCCTGCCATCTTGCCTTCACAGGACACATGGGGCTTAGTTGCCCACTCACGGCTCTAAGCAGCCCCATCTCTGAAGCTGCCTCGCTCCTGTGCTTCACTGTCTCATCCCCTAAACTCGGACCCTCACTGTCAGAACGCCACCTATTGAGCAAAGAACTCACTAGACATTGTCCCCCTGTAGCATGTTTTGAATATGGGAATATTCATACAGTGCTATTTAATCAGGGAACAATGAGGGTATTTATTTGGTGTTTCGGTGGGCTTTGTGGTATTGCACTGATACTAGGTACAGCACAAATTCCATCCCAATAATATTTTCCCATTGACATATCGGGATTCGAACCCGGGTTCATTGGATTACCAGTCTAGTGGCAAGATCACTCCACCACACCTCCCCTAATTGCAGTGACGGGCATTACAATCTACAATAATAATGTAGGGGAAAGGCAATTTTTTCTCAAAAACAAAATTAGTAAATTCAGCCTGTGTTACACTTTTAAATGGGCTATAACAAATCAAAACTGACTCCAACCAGAGGAGACAACAACATCCACAGCCAATACTTTCACATGTCCACTTGCATTCAACTGAATATTAAAATGACAACAGGAGATGGCAGACTTCACAAACATAGCCAGCCCACCTCCCCTGTCCTCCCTGAATAACATATTTTCTTGAAGGTGGAGGCTAAGAGCTTTAGCCATGTTTCACATAAACCCACCACCGTAGGATAATTTTCATATACTGGTATCTTAAAATCGTATGTCATGTGATATAGCGATCTTGCATTCCAGAAAACAAATCCAGGAGAAGCATTGGGAGCCATCAAACTAAGGCATTAGGTCCAGCATATGCAGCATCAGTTTCATACAAACCTCCAAAAATGGAAGCACCTGACATAGGAGATCCAACGCAGACATGACAGTCCTCAGGAAGCATTCCGGTGTAGCAGACTCGGGAGACAGTGAAGAAGGTTCCTCACTCCATGCATGTCTTGAAGGGAAGCAGCGTTGGCAGGAATCGGGGGTCAACATCCATTGCAAGAGGACAAGTCGAGGCAGAGACCAGGTGGAACAGCTTATCCAGTACCACATCTAGTACCACATTTGGGAAAGATGGGGGGACCCTTCATAGGGGAAGGGCCACGAGTGCGTCTGGCAGCTGGAGAGTGAGGAGCGTGTAAAAGACCTCCAGGAGAGACATAGGGATGATCATCTCCATGTCCTGATGAAGGATCCCATTTTCTGGGATATCCACAGCATCCTCACAGGTCACAGTGGCGTCCATATGATCCTCCAGGATGTTGAATCTGTTAAGGAGCTAGGAGGAGCTACAGGGGGATGATCACAAAAAGGACCAGGAGTCAACATACTTGACAGTGTCGTAGAGCCCTACCTGGAAGGTTTGAGCTGCCATCGATGTCAATAGAGTTCCTGCATAGACAAGGTGCTCTCATAGTACTGATTATGGATAGCAATAGATCGAAGATAAACAGGACATGAGCGAGAGGTAACACAACGAGCACCCCCCACATAAGAAGCACATTTCTTTATTCGTACATGTAACCTTGCTAGAGAGTTGTGTACGAACTGTCCCATTTTGGTGTCGACAGTGTGCCATATTTGTTTCATTGATTCATTCACTGTTTCAAAGCCATCAGTTTGATTAATTTGGTGACTATTAACAACTTACACACAAAGCCACTAATGATGTAAACGCCACCACAAAATTTATTGGGTATTAAACCTTAAATGGCTGACTAGTCCATGTATTTGTTGTTCTGATGTGATAACGTCTTTTTGGTGTTCGATGTAATCATAATGATCAGTGGAATAAGACGGCAAATTGAACAATAGCCGACACAAGTACTCTAGCTGGTAAACAACTTTCTGATGAACTTATATCAACACAGGGTTCCGTTGATGTGGTTCGATATAATGTTTCAACATTCCATACCACTAACACTGCTTAACCCTTTGAGTACTAGCGACGTGTTTTATATTGTAATCTAGCTAAATTTAGACGATATTATGCAGCTTAGGTAGGATCTGCGGTAAAAAAAAGGTTGATCAAGATAGTTTGAAGCCTGCCAATCATAAACATAATACAATCGTCTAATAGTAGCCAGCATCAAATGTAAAGGAAGGCACTGGTACTGATTGGGTTAAAAGAGAAAACATGGGGGCAGCAACTGAAAATCCATAAAGTAACCGAATGAACCGATCATAACCGACCACAATTCACGTGAGTTTATGTAAGGTTATTTAGTTGCACTACTCTTAACGAGGTACATATTATAGACAACTAAACAAAATACAGTAATTATAGATAGTTTTGGGATAGGACCATCTCACTTTCTATTTCTCCCATTTTCACCAAAAATACAGTACAACTAAATAGGCCTAGTTATTAAAAATAACAGAATAACCACGCCAAATCATATTTAGATTAGGAGAGCAAATTATTTCACTGAGCCTTTTTATTCCAGTTACGTTGTATTTGGTTTGGTAATGTATTAAGGTTGTATTCAGATTTCGGGAACTGATGAGTTTATGGGTGCTTCTGAATGCTTGTATGCTTGTTTTTTGTGGGCGAACTGTTATGTGTTCTTCTCCTGACACATCTTTTTCCTTTCTCGAGTCTCTTGCTGATCCTTCCTGCCCCTTTTGGGAGGAGTAAGGGTTGACTGATTGACTAGTAATTAAGATGTGCAGCATGTAAACATTCAGTATCCAGATAATGCCAGTGAAGACATTAGAAAATGGCTAAAAATGTACAGCTCATGGGTTCTGGAATAAATCCTTACCCTCGAGCAGCAAAGAAGGTCTGCCCATAACATTCATAGAGGTAAGTAAAGGCCAAGACAGACCCAAGAAAAGGCCTAGAACTTCCAAGAAGGGTTTAGTTTCCTAAGAGTGCCAGTGAGAGGCGGAACCTTCTTTGATTTCCCATGGAATGATTTCTGCTTCCATGGCCGAGGACCCTCGGAGAGTGCTGAACGCATTACCGAGGTAATCCTATCGGGCATGGAAGCATACATTCCATTCTCTTTCTCTCAGACTAATGCTAAAAAATCTTGGTTTACTCACGCCTGTTCTACTGCTGTCCGCAATAAGGAGGAAACATTCAAACGGTACCGACGCCTTAAAACTCAAGACTCTCATTCTTCATATGTTTCTGCCCGGAATCAAGCCAAATCTGTTCTTCGACTTGCCAAACACTCTTTCATCAATAATAAATGCACTGAACTATCCAACTCTAGCTCTTCCCAAGCTTTCTGGCATCTACCCAAAAACCTCTCCAACAATTTCTCTTCCTCGTCTTTCCCTCCCATATCCCACTCTGATGGCACAACCATCACTTCTTCCTCTGACAAAGCTAAACTCTTCGCTCAAACTTTTGCTAGAAACTCCACCTTGGATGATTCCGGTGCTATTCCTCCCTCTCCGCCCTCCTCTCTCTTACTTATGCCTAATATCCTAATCTCTTCTAAAGATGTACTTTTTACCCTCTCTGGGCTTAACACTAATAAGGCGTACGGTCCGGACGGTGTTCCTCCTGTTGTTCTCAAAAACTGTGCTTCCGTGCTGACTCCCTGCCTAGGCAAACTCATTCGTCTCTGTCTATCCTCTAACGTCTTCCCTTCATGCTGGAAGTTTGCTCACATTCAACCTGTCCCAAAGAAGGGTGACCGCTCTCAACCCTCCAACTATCGTCCAATTGCTCTTATCTCTTGTCTTTCTAAAGTTTTTGAAACTATTCTTGCTTCCAAATTTCTTAAGCATTTCTCTTCTCATAATCTGCTCTCAGATCGCCAGTATGGCTTCCTTAAGGGTCGCTCTACTGGTGATCTTCTTTCATATCTTACTAACTCTTGGTCATCCTCCTTTCGGGACTTCGGTGAGACTTTTTCTATTGCACTAGACATATCGAAAGCCTTCGATAGAGTCTGGCATAAATCTTTAATTTCTAAACTACCCTCCTTCGGTTTCTATCCCTCCATCTGTGCCTTTGTCTCTAATTTCCTTTCCGGCCGTTCCATAGCTGCGGTTGTGGACGGCCATTGTTCACTTCCTCACCCTATAAACTCCGGTGTTCCTCAGGGCTCTGTCCTATCTCCTATTCTCTTTCTAATTTTTATAAATGATCTCCTTAACTGTACCTTAATTCCCATCCATTCATACGCAGACGACTCAACCTTACACTACTACTCCATTAGTTTTCCAGAACGCCCCAGCCAGCAATCCCTCAACGACAAACGTAATGAAGCCATAGAACTCTTAAATTCTGATCTAAATACTATTTCCAATTGGGGCAGAGAAAACCTTGTTAACTTTAATGCTTCCAAAACCCAATTTCTCCATCTATCTACCCGTCAGGATCTCCCAGCGGACTATCCCTTATTCTTCAACAATACAAAAATCAACCCTTCATCTTCTCTCAATATTCTTGGTGTCTCTTTTTCTTCTGCTCTCATTTGGAAGGACCATATTACCAGTCTTGCTAAGGCAGCCTCCCAGAAGCTGGGTGTGCTCAACCGCCTTAGGGGGTTCTTTTCCCCTGCACAGCTTCTTGCTCTGTACAGGGGCATAGTGCGCCCTTGTATTGAGTATTGTTCACATGTGTGGGGAGGTTCCTCTCACACCGCTCTCCTAGACAAAGTTGAAAGGAAGGCCTTTCGTATCATTAACTCCCGTCCACTCACCAACTCTCTGCAATCTCTCTCTCTCCGCCGCAATGTTGCATCTCTCTCGCTATTCTATCGCTACTATAATAATCAGTGTTCCTCAGAGCTATCCCAGTGCATACCACCTCCTTTACGTAGGGCACGTGGTACCCGTCTTGCAACTCAATCCCACCCTTACTCTGTGCAACTCTCCAACCCAAGAGTGAAACGTTACTCTCAAACTTTCTTCTACTCAACATCTGAGCTCTGGAACTCTCTCCCAGAATCAGTCTTTCCCTCTTCCTATGACTTAACTTGCTTCAAACTCTGTGTGTCCAGGCATTTTGGCTCGAACATCCCTTGATTTTGGCCCTGTCACTCTTTCAACTATGGGGGAGGCACTCGCTATAGGCAGTTATGCCTTTTGCCTCCCTCAATCACATAGAAAAAAAAAAAAAAAAAAAAAAAAAAAAAACAGTTATCCCAGACCCTCATAACTATTGCACATCCCCACTACAGATCTCAGGGAACATGGAGGCAGAGCTCCTCAGCGGCGGCACCTCTCCGATACAGTCATCCCAAACCCTCATAACTATTGCACATCCCCGCTACAGATCCCGGGGAACTCGGAGACTAGATACCGTAAAGACACTGTTGAACTACACAATCTTTCTGGTATGAGGGGTAGTGCAAAATAAATGTCTACTTTGAAAGCAGCCAACCTAACTAAGAGGGTTCTGTAAGGCTTTGAAGGACTTGGCAATTACTCATAAACAACTGTATATTATTACCCAATCATAGTCATAAATAGTTATCTCAAAAAGGTAATAGCTTACAAATAATTTAGCATTGTAATGACTAATGTCAATGGCTCAACATGAAGTCAGATGTCCAGGCTCTGTATACTGCAGGCTCCCGAATACCAAGGTTTTATGTATTCTTCACTCACTCTCCCTATTTTAGTGTTCGCTTCATGGCTCCTTTCGCCTCAGCTTTCCCACTCGTTCTCTGCCAGAAATTACACATATTATTCCACGTGTTCCTTGCATATCTGAACAAACAAAGTGTTTCCTTTTCAATCACCTTGTGAACGTCTATAAAAAGGTGCCACTTGACGTAATACATTGTGAGTGTAACGACCTTCAAAGTACGCTTTGATAAGTGTATGCAAACTAACCCTCTTCCTAAATGTGTATAGCTGAGCAAGTCCAAGGTAAATGAGACAAACATATACATTTACACCATACATGTAAACAAATTACGAGAGGCAACCACAACCTAACAACGTAACCAACAAGCAAACACTCTCATCAATCACTTCTCTCATGTCAGTCACCTAAAACCCCACAAAGACGACCGACGTGTCATCCGACGAAAAAGACAATTCCCCACAGACCCTGACTATACACCCTTCACCAACAACCAGACAAAGCATATCATCAACAATCTCAAGCTCTCACCCGCCTGTGGCCTAGACAACATAAGCAACATTCACCTCAGACACCTGGGACCACAAGGCATACAAGCACTCACTAACATATCAAACTACAGCTACTCACACAACACAATACCAGACATTTAGAAGCATGGTATCATCATCACATTCCCCAAACCTAACAAAGACCCCACGCTACCCTCCTCACACCGCCCTATCACACTCCTTTGTACCCCCTCCAAAGTCATAGAGCGTCTTGTACTACAACTGATGACACCTGACTTACCCCTTTCTCCAACACAACACAGCTTCAGGCCATTGCACTCCACAAACACTCTTCTTACAGACCTTACACAAAGAGCTTTTGACGTAATCAACTCAGCTAGACCACCACACAGATCAGTACTTGCCACACTCGACATTAGTAAAGCCTTCGATGCCATGCCCCGCCACAACCTAGCAAACAAAATCTACAACACATACATGCACAACAACACAAAAAGATGGCTGGCCAACTTCTTAGCAGGCAGATGTGCACACGTATATTTTGCCGGTCAGTCATCTAGCATTAGAAATTTCCCAAACGGAGTCCCGCAAGGATCCGTCCTGTCGCCCGCACTCTTCAATCTGTACATGCATGATATAAATATACCAAATTCACCCCAAATAACCATAGCCTCCTACGCAGACGACATAACACTCACAAGCACGCACCAAAACCCAGACACAGCAACAAGACTCCTTCAAGACTATCTTGACACATTACATGAATGGTGCACTACAAACAGACTCAATTTAGCCCCAGCTAAATCCACTGCAACCCTCCTCACAAGCTGGACAGGAGAGCATGATTACGTCCCGGGACTCAGCATAAACAACACACCCCTAACACACACACAAAATCCTAGGAGTAACATACGACACCCAAATGACATTCAAACAGCACACCACAAACACGAAAAAGAAACTGACACCCAGACTTAACGCCCTCAGATCACTTGCCCACACGAAATTTGGACACAACAAAGAAACCACCACCACAGTCTACAAACAATACATAAGATCAGTTATGGAATACGCAAGACCGGCCTGGGCTTCCAACCTAGCTGAAACACATCATAAGACCTTACAGACCATTCAAAATAAAGCCCTGAAAATCATCACAGGATGCACAGCTACGACACCCACAGATCACCTACAACAAGAAACCAAAGTCCTCAAAGTCAAAGATCATCTAGACATGAGAGGCACACAATTCCTGGCAGCAGCCTCCACGAATCAACACCACTCACTACACTACATGGCTACACACCCACAGACACCAAGAAATATCAAAAAAACACCCAGCACACGCTATCACACACAAATACTGTCTTCTCTCCCTCCCTGCCCACCCCAAACCAACTTCCGGAAGCACATCCATACTCATATCACTCGCCGTTCCATTCACTCACTCATAGACAACACGCAGCTGCAAGCACGACCTCCCGAAATCCATCCTTCTGAATCCTCCCTTCCTCGCGAGGACAGAGTCCACCTGGCCAGGCTGAGATGTGGACACCATCCGGCTCTTCTGAGCTATCAGAAGAGACTGGATGACTCCGTCGTCGACACCTGCCCGGGTTGTAACACAGCACCCCATACCATTAAACACATCATAGTAGACTGCATTTCACACAACCACTTATGCCAACAACACAATTTACACTCTTTGAGAGCTCTGTGGGAAAGCCCGACCGTGGCCATGGCCTTCCTTAGGGACTCGGGGCTGTTCGGCCAGGCACCTTAGGGAACAACAACAACAACAACAACAACAACAACAGCAACCTAAAATACCACTCCCTCAGACATATATGACGCGATCGCGTCATATGAATAAGTCCACCAAAAACTCATATGACGCGATCGCGTCATATGGACTTATCTCTATACCTCTCCAATAAGTTTTTGACGCGATTTTGCGTCATATGAGCTCAGTAAGTCCGATAAGTTACCATACGATAAAACCGTTGGTGGCAACCTCAGCCTCCTGCGATAATTCTAACGGCCGCAGTGTTGTTGTGAGTGTAGTGCGAGGCAGTGGCAATGATCCTGGGGCTCCCGCCTCCTCGGACTTACTGGAACATAATATGTCTGAGGGAGTTAATAGACCAATATTCATAAGCCATATTTTACGGAATACATTATAATTTTATATTATGATATACGAATCTACTACCCTTTGTTTATTTCAGGATACGCCTCACTGTCTTGCTACCTATTTACTCCACTGTTAACCCGTACAGTACCGGTGACGTCCTTTTCATTATATTCTGGCAAACATTAGACGGTTTTCTTCAGCTTACCAAGAATGTCTACCCGTTAAAATATTACAGACTATCTCAATTTATCCTTTTACCTACCATATATCCTTCTTAAGCTTCATAAAAACGTCTAAATGCAGCTGAAATTACGTCGCTGGTACTGTAAGGGTTAACTTTGTGCCACACGCATTTTCTCCAGGAATTATTTTTGGAAATTCCGCTGTAGGTCCAAGCTAAACCAACCACATAAATATTCTTTACTCGAGTTTCGTTCTCGACAGGAACGCACAGGACGTAGTATTGACAGACAAGTAATTACCGTACACAAATATTACCAAGAAACACGCCGACCAAAAACAAATGTTAGAAAATCAGTAATCACAAAATAAGGCCAATATATAATGTCCAGATTGTTTATGTATTTATTTATATTGTATATATTTATGTATTGTATTTATTTATTTTATTTTATTGTATTAATGTATTTATATTTATTTGCTTTGTTGTCTCATTACTTTACAATTGTTTGTTTTGTTGGTCATTGGTTGTGGTAAGGTAAATGGTATTCTGTGCCATGGAGGGTCTTTGTGTGGGGTCTAAGGTACAGAGAAAGATAGATGGATAGAGACCTAGATAAGTGAAGAGAGGCACATAGATATAACATTCATCTAAGATGCTAGATTGGTGTATATGTAGATAGATTGATAGAGAGATAAGGATGATAAATATACACGAGTCATTGGTTAAGTGGTGGTAAATGGTGACCTTGGTATTGGCTTTCTCTTTTGTGTGGGTTTTGTGGTCGTCATAGATAGAACACTAGATGGATGGAATACATAGAGAGAGTCAGTTGGAAATAGAAGCATTGTTAGATAATCATTGGGACGGACATAATAGTATATAATTGCAGATTATGAGATGAGTAAATAATTATATATAGTAGAGGGTTAAATATATCTTAGTATTTATGGTGAGGTGACTGGTGGACATGGTATTTGTTCTGTGGCCAGTATGGGATTTGTGTTGGTCTTAGATAGATAGATAAATAGATAGGTATATCGGTAGATAGATAAACGGATAGACCCATCGATAACACTTGATAGATTTATAAAGGAAACTGTATTGACACTAACTGTATAGACCGCATGCTGATATTATACTGTATTTCATCAATATATGTTTTTTCAACTTCTCAAGCAACATTGACATACATAATCTCCTTGCCTTCCAGCGATAACATGTTCCTGCTCTATGGCTGATCTGGATGACGTCACAATGTTAATAATACGAGAACCATAATCGTGCCCATAAGAAGGGTCCATGGGTAACCTGCAGTGTAATGGTTGTAGAGCATACAGCCTAAGCTTCCTGGGTGTGATTCCTGTCCATATGGAGTTGGGTTGGGCAGCTTCCTCACACTTTTTGTGTATGCTTACCTAGCAGTAAAAAGGAACCTGATATACAGTATGTGAATATTTAAGACATGACATTAAGTATACATACTGTTATGAATTTCCGATCCCGACTGCCCTAGTCGTCCTTCATGATTAGATTGTCAAACCAAGTGATCTTTGGACAGAATAAAGTTATATTTGATACTCGCAATTACCGGATGTTTATCACTTAATCTGGAAACAGAAGGACTCCCCACTGTAATAAAGTAAACTAACTATTAATTTAGGATCAGTGATAACGTTATAATTGTCTCAGGTAATTGAAATATTAAGGTACGTTACATCATATCTATTAAATTATCTGAATAACTTACGGGATGTTTTGTGGTGAACATGCCGCGTAACGCCTACATTAACCCGCTGAGTACCAGCTAAATATTTATTAACACCTTACGAGCGGCCTAGGCGGTTTATTTATATGTCCCGCCCAGCGGGGTGTTTTTACCCAAAATAGGGCTGTTTACGTGATCATTTTCATGCCTAAATAAGACCCAGAGCATAAAACAAGTATCTATCCCTGAAAGGGCATAAACAGAGCTTTCCAATGACACCATAACGATCCTTTTATGATGGCTAGTTTTCTTGCAACAACCGTGCAACGCGAGTGCAAAAAGCATGTAATTCGGCACTTTCCCCATACAATTCCGTATATAGCGAGTGAGAGAGGGAGGGAGGAGGTGGGATTTGTGTCAGTAGGTTCGCCGCGGTGGTCTGGAGCAGTCATACGCTCGCTACTCCCCTGCCACCACTAGTCTCTCTCTCTCAGCAACATTACGTGCTGAAATTGCCACACGACCTATGTCGAGCGCCGCCAGATAGTCCAGATTTATTATACTCGACTTATGTTGCACCCCGACAGTTATGGGTTAATGTACCACCCAGGACCGGCTGATTCTGATTTTTTTTTTCCAGAAACAATAGCAAATGGGTTAGGAATGAAGGAAAAACCACGAAAAACCGATCAAAAAGCTAAAAAAATGGTCCTACAGAGCCCCCGAAAACGGATTTTACAGGAGTAAAAAATTGAAGGCAATTTCCCCAAAAAAACATGTTTTTGCGTGCTCACGCGCACACGGTTGGACTTTGAGAGTTTTCAACCATCGGCATGGGTGCGTGGGATACTTACACAGTTCTCATACAAATCTGAGCCCTCTAGGTGCCATAGGACTGGAGTAATTGGGACCGGAGTGACACTGACGCAGACATCTGCGTCGCTGGGGTTTAGCGTTACATACATTACCAACGCACTGTTTGCGTCGCTGGGGCTCAGTGGGTTAAGCTATAATTATATACCACCTACTGGCCAGCGGTAGTAAACAATAATACTAAGGCAGCGAACATGTAATTGTTGCCATCGACCTTATGGTAGAGCGTTGTAGGGTCCATCAAACTTTAATATTATTAATTGTTATTAAGTTCACTATTAAGTTATAGTACACTAGTTTTCTTAAAGTAATTATCGTCGATATTACGAAAATCGATAGGAACTTTGTATGTCCGTTCACTGATATTATAAGTAGAGTATCTATGTCTTTACACTACGGAAATATAAGCGCAACTCCCCGTCAGTCTAAGCAGTTTAGCCCAAGAAGAATCTAATAAGGAGAGAGCTCTTAAACGAGCTCCCAATTGATCCCTATTCTTGACCAAACACCCCTGAAGATGGCTCTGCCATCGGTGGTGCATCGTCTGCACACTTACAAATATCACTGGGAGCTGCAAGATGGTGTGGCGGCAGATACAAAAATTACACCAAAACAACACGGTAACAGCTGTGTTATTTGTGGAATATACAAGCGGAAGCAAAATAAATTCATATATCACTTCTTTCCCAAAAGTAAGGTGAAGTGCTTAGTCATATGAAGGGTGTATCTACGAGTATACAGTATATAGTATACTCACATACGAGTGTGTAATCATGGCTGACTGAATACATATTCCAGAGACATCATCTCGGTAAATAGCTGACCCATGAATGCTGGCATTTGTATCATTGCAGAAGTTTGTTATGGGTCAAGAACCTTGACATCAAACTGAAGACGAAAACACCTGATCAGGTGAACTAAGTCCCTGTTGTGTGAAGCAGACACTTTTAAGATGACCAGTATAGCGGGGTTGGCCCCCTGACGTCTGATGCTCCACAATATACAGATGTTTTAAATAATATAAATTAATAGCATAATCTACTTACGTTGTATATATATGCCTTTCACCTGATCGGTTATCTTTAATGTAATACATACCCTCAATTTTATGTTCTTAGTTTTGATGGAGTGTGATGTTGGAATTACTTGCTTAGGCTATAGCATATTATTCATGAATACACAGAAAATCAATAAACGGTAGTGGAGAAATTCCCCTAGCATTGTATTGTGCTGCAGTGGTCAACTTGAATAGTAAACACATAACATCGATAGAAAATATATTTATAAACATGTACAACATGAGAAAAAAGATGTGTTCCACACTTTTGGTAATGTTGTTGCTGAAGGGATGTGTATTTATTAGTGTATGACGTGTATGGGTAGTGTAGGGAATTTAGATAGATAGGTTAATTTTCTAACTCACTGGTACATGAAATTATCCCAACAAATAGTTATATAATATTTACCAATGAAGAATTCGATGAGTGGAATTCGGTCCTCTACACATGGCTAATTCATTTGCATGACATGTAGGATGTTCACATAATACAATATCGATACAATGAACTTAGCTTAGAGGACTGGTGATGTAGGACTGTTGATATGGATTAATAATGGTAGCACATGGTGAACTATGGGTTGAGTCAGGGCCGGGGGGAGCTGTTGGCTGTATGGTGGTTTTTGAGAGACTGAGGGCCGGCGTTCTGTCTCTTCGCGAAGTTACATAATGACTGCCGGCTCATAATAATTATAACCTATGATTTGATTTCATGATACATCTAGAGCTGATGTAAATATTTATGCATTACAGTTAATATTTAACCTACACTTAATAATAAACTACAGTATATAAAGAACTAGCCGAAATCGTACTTGCTATACAATACCGTTAAATTCAAATATATACCCAATTGGACTCAAAACTGTCGGGATCATCACACTATTCCCGACATACTGCCCGCCACCAAAAACAATATACAGTAGCTATAAACAAAAAAGGATATCAAAGATTCAAAGATCACCTTGGTTAATCTTAGATCTCCAAAGATCCACAGAACTCATAGCCGCCCTCCGTTTGGGGCGAGCGCCACTGGAAGCCAGAGAAGGATCATCCTTCTCATTATCAACTGCTCCACCCTGAGGAGCACTGTCATCAGCACTCCCCTGTGGAGGTATATCAGTAGAGTCACTGGTATCATGAGGCAGTTCTACATCCTGCTCCAAGGGGTATAACCTTACAACTGGGCGAGTAGTAATCCCAGTCGAAGTCTGTAATCTAGCAACCCTAATATGACCATCAATGCCCTGGAACAAATTGACAATCCTACCAAGCTTCCAATATAACCTGGGACGCTCATCATGAATCAATACGATATCCCCATTATGAGGCTACCGTTGATTCGTTCCCTTGATTACATTCGAGTGACGTTCGCGAAGAGACAGCAAATATTCCTGTGTCCAACTTTTCCATAAGTCGTCTGACACCTTGATCATATGCTGGAAGCGACGACGTGTGGCGTCAGCATCCCCGAACGTAGGGTCTTGTATATCCTCGTGGGCTACTGACGACCTAGGAAAGGGATTAAGATTTCGTCCACGTGTTAGCATGGAAGGCATAATGGGTAAAGGATCATCAAGATCTGCCGAGGTATAGGTCAAGGGCCTGTTGTTGACTGACGTCTCAATCTGTCAAGACTGTTCACAACTCCCTTTTGTTGACCAGGGCCCTCCCTAATACCTTCTTCATGGCAGACTTGACATTTACTATTGTCCTCTCCCAAATCGCCCCGAACCATGGTGCACGTGCTGGTATAAATTTCCATTGACAACTCTTTCCAGTGAGGGTAGACACAACCTGCGGGTCATCCATTATATCCTTGAGAAATTTGGATGCCCCGACAAAACAAGTCGCATTATCGCTCAGAATCATATGAGGGAAACCGTTGTGACCTGCAAAGCACCTTAGAGTATGTAAAAAACCCTCACTGGATAAGTCGTCAATCAATTCAATGTGAATCGCTCTGGTTACCGCACATGTGAAGAGTACGGCATATACCTTAGCGATATTACTAGGCGATTCCCTAATTTGAATCGCTCCCGTATAGTCTACCCCGGTTACCTGAAATGGATCAGTCCATTGTACCCTGAACTCAGGTAAAGGAGGTAGATCAACTGGGGAGTAAGGCTTACCCTGTAATGTTTTACAGATAGTACAGCAATTGTGGATCCCCTTAATCGCTTGTCGCATCTTAGGGATCCACCAACGTTGTCGCATATAAGCCAGAACATAATTTACTCCAAAATGTAGGCAGATCCCATGGCATTTGCGAATCAACAGTTTGGTAATCAAATGAGAGGAGCTAAGGAGAACAGGATATTTCGCAGAATCAATAATGTCCGCCTTCTGGATCCTGCCTCTACACTTAATTATGCTTCCTTCCATATATAATCCTAGCTGCCTCATTAAGTTTGTGGGTTTGGCCTTTGACTCCTTGTTCAGTATTTCATGTTCAGTAGGATAAGATTCCCTCTGTACTAAACATATTATTTTCGCTTCTACTGATCTCAATTCATGGAGTCTGATATGCTTCGAATCTTCACTAAGGAAAGACCCGTTAGCCCGACTTCTCATATTGTTAATGAAATGGTATATCCATGCAAATACCCATATTACTTGATCGTAGCTGCCGTAATGTTCCCACTCTACCAACTTGTTATCTTGATGTGTAGTACTCACAGTCGAACTACTTAACACATCATCTTGGGGCCGACTTGAAGGATCAGATATGCATTCCCTGATCTCCTGAGGCCATTCAGTTGGAGATATAAGCCATGTAGGTCCTTGCCACCAAATAGAGGATGACATAAACTGTTGCGCTGAGATCCCCCGGGAAATTATGTCACTGGGGTTATCCTTGGTGCTCACATAGCGAAATTTAGCTGTAGGAACTAAGTTATGTATCTCATCAGTGCGATTGGAAACATAAACAGGTAACACCTTCTGGCTGTGTACCCAAGAAAGTGCTATTTGACTGTCACTCCAGACATAGACATCATTAATCTGTAGTATGTCTGCATAAGCATCCAGTGTAAACTTTATTAGACGAGCAGACAGAAGCAATGCAGTAAGTTCTAATTTAGGAACTGTAATTTTCTTAATAGGGGCTACTTTGGCCTTCGCGATAGCCAGTTTTGCTTCACTACCATTGCATAAGTATATGGCAGTACCATATGCACTATTACTGGCATCAGCAAAGGCATGTAGATCCACCCGTTGACCACTAATAACCCGACGATCAAGTTGGACCTTGCAACATGTGGAAAGGTCCGACCGAATTAACCGCCAAGTATCTCGTAACTCAGTCGAGAGTGGCGTGTCCCAATCTAGTTTTAGCCGCCACAGTTGCTGTAAAAACATGCGAGCACGAATAGTTACAGGCAGCAAATAGCCTAGGTGATCAAACAACCTCGCAGACAAGCTTAAGCAGTTGCGCTTGGTCATAATCTCACTGTCGCATAGTGTGTGACAGAAGGAAATACAATCTGTGGTAGTGTCCCATTTGTGGCCTAAAAACTTCACCACACTATTCTCAGTAGACACCGTCAGAAGCAAATTGACCTTTCATAAGATCACTATTAGTCGCCCATTCTCTCAAGTATAAATGAGCCTTGGCAAATATATCGCGGTCTCCCAGCATCTCTTGAGCAATAAATCTTCTTCATCTCCAGTGCCTTGAAGATTGTCCACATAGATCCCCCGCTTGATCTCATTCTTGCAGTCAGGATCTAGGCCAGCCTCCTCAAGATGTCGCAAGATAGTAGCATTGAGAAGGAACTGGAAAAGGTCGCTCCAAATAAGACGACTCTGAATCTGTAGACCAGATACTCTGAATCTAAATCCATTGGGTCCCGTGGTCATAAAAATCTTGTCGAGTCCCTGTCTTCACGATGGAGTTGAAGCATCAGGAAGGCCTTCTCAATATCGGCGACCCATGCAAACTTATGACATCTGAAGCGTAACATAATTTGCGCGAGATCAGAGACCAGGGATGGACCCGTGTACAGACAATCATTCAGGCTATAAGAGCGATCACTGGATTTGGCTGAGCAGTCATATACAATACGAACAGGAGTGGTAGAACTGTCCTTTTTTATCCCATGGTGAGCAAGGTAATTAATGTTATCCCCATACTCACTGGGATCCACTCTTTCAACAAATCCACGTTGTACCTGGTCGTTTAGTACTGCCGCATAAGTCTCGAAATAATTTGGATCCTTGACAAACTGCTTCTGAAGGCCACGTAATCTACCAAGTGCTAGATGGAAATTTGTAGGTAATTTACTCTTATTGTCATTCCAAGGGAGGCTTACCACATACTGACTCCTGCCAGAGTCATACGTTACAGTTTCTTCGTACGAGCTCAACGCTAGCTTGGACTCCCGATCAAGTTCATGTGGGTCAATACCAATATTGTCTAAGTCCCATAGCTTATATATATATCAGTGCATGGATTATCAGGTACAGTAGACCTAACGTATTTGTCTATGGGGCTTACTGCTACCTTAACACCTTACGAGATGGCCTATGCGGTTTATTTATGTGTACCGCACAGCGGGGTGTTTTTAGCCAAAATAGGGCTGTTTACGTGATAATTTTCATGCCTAAATAAGACCCAGAACGTAAAACAAGTACCTATCCCTGAAAGGGCATAAACAGAGCTTTCGAATGACACCATAACGAACCTTGTATGATGGATAGTTTTCTTGCAATAACCGTGCAACGCGAGTGCAAAAAGCAGGTAATTCGGTACTTTCGGTACATAATTGAGTATGTAGCGAGTGAGAGAGGGAGGAGGGAGCTGAGATTTGTGTCAGTAGGTTCGCCGCGGTGGTCTGGAGCAGTCATACGCTCGCTAGTCTCCTGCCACCACTTGTCTCTCTCTCTCAGCCACATTACGTGCTGAAATTGCCACTCGAGTTATGTCGAGCGCCGCCACATAGTCCAGCTTTATTTAACTCGACTTATGTTGCTCGCCGCTAAATAAGGGTTAAGGACCGTAACTACCTCCACCTTTGTGTCTTGAGATGAAGTTGCATAGGATCCAGAAATGGCATACCCTTGTATCGTGGGGAGCAATATCAGCTTATCTACCTGCCGATATCCAGGGTGAACCAGGTCGTAGTAATAATCAGCTCCGACCAGTAGCATAATTCCATTGTTAGCAGAGAGTTGATCATCAGCCAGTTTAAAACCCTTGCTTCTGAGATATTTCAATTGTGGTTGTATCTCTGATGCCACATGGAAACTAGGAAGTTTGTCGACCACAACAGCCTTGATGGGACATACCTTCCTTCTGTAGACATATGAAATCTCCACTATATCATAGTCACTGGAATCTACTTCACCAGTGAAACCATGGAGACGCAAATTCTCTTGACCCTTGCTGGTACACTTGAGCTGTGGCAATGATGACCGCAGAACGAATGACCTCTGTGAGCACTGGTCGAGTAAGGTACGCGTCATTACATGTTTATTATTACTCCCCACCACTGGCAGCATTATAGTAGGAAGCATTTGACTCTCTCTAGAAGCAATGGACACAGCAGATACTTTGTTACTCTCGCTTTTATTTTTATCATGTGACTCTTTAGTGGTTCTCTCTTTTTCTTTGCCGTCGTGCGGATCAGACTGGGTACAAAGGGAAAACCAATGTTTCCCTTTGCAATACTTACATGGTTTGATGTAGGAATTGGTGCAAGTACTGTTGAAGTGGTCTCTTGCCAGACAACTGGTACATAAATTAAGTGATTTAGCCTTGCCAATTTTCTGTGTAGCCTTAGGATACTTAGGACATTGGTACCATGGATGACTGCGTACACTACACAACTTGCAACCTGATGTGATCGTCCTCTTCTGTTTAGGAGATGTCTGTACCGGGAAAGCCGCAGTGGATGGCGACATCTCCACTTGTCGGTAGTGTCCAGTACTCTCCATATTGAAGACTTCGGTCTGGAATTTCTGCACCAACGCTTCTAAGTCCAGTGGAGTGTCGCTTAATTGCCGTCTAGTTATTTCCTTAACCCTTGTCTAGCGGGGGGGTTTTGGGCTTATTTGGGCATATTCAGGCCCTCCTGAATGATAAATCAAGTATCTGCATGAAAAGAAATGTATTCAGCAAAAACTAGGCGCTAAAGGCTTCATATGAGACCAGAACGAGCTACGTAGCACTCGTGGTTCTCATACAATGGTACCAGTAACATGGGAGTTAAGCGTATAGCGGCATATTTTTCCCAGCTATGCTCACTACTGGCTACACTGCCGGCCTCTCGAGAACACAGGGAACATGAGTTAATGGGCGGCGGTAAGCCCTGGGAGTCGGCTGTCTGGCTCACTGCGCTCCCGGCCATTTGCACTCGATTTTAACCCTTTAAAAGCCTTAATAATGCTCCTAACTTGCTGCAAATTGGAGGCGGACTTAAGTCCGCCCCCGATCTTTAAGGGTTAAGGGGAGAGGGTACCTTGCTCAAGATGTTTACATTGTAGATTTCCTCCTTCGTGATGGCCATCGTCTCCATTGACCGGAGGAGGCTCTCAAAAGAGGCATAGTACTCCTTTAACTCGGTCACATCATACAATGGAGGATCTAGAGCGAAGAATGTTGTTATTAATGCTGTCTTTATTACTTCCTCTCTCCCATAAGTTTTTTTCAATAGCTCCACTGCAGACTCATAGCTTGTAGCTTGTAGCTTCTAGCTTGTACCCGTCTATCAGCTTCAATGCCTCTCCTTTCAACTGTCCACGGAGATAAGTAAACCTTTGGATGGATGTAAGGGTCTTATTCCGATGAACGGAACACTCAAATATATCCCAAAATCCAGTCCAGGTAGTTGGATCCCCGGAAAAGGTAGGCAAAGTAAGCTTTGGAAGGTTAAAACTAGTTGCTTTTGGATTACCGGTATCCTTAACAGGGTGTGATTCTTGAGTTGAAGCTAATCTGGCTAACGCTGTATTAACATCTTCAATATACTCCAGATCTGCTGACATTTCTTCTTCCACATCCCTCAGGACTGGACAACAAACCATATACCTGCTGAGCATAACTATCAAAGGTGGCTAGCGATTTAGTTACAGTAGCATTCTTGCCCTTTATCTGATCAGCCGAGGCACTTTCTAGAAAATCATCAAGATCTCTTAAACATTTATTCAAACTTCCCTTCATCCCTCCCTTTAAAATCTTAAGTTTCTTTAAATCTGTCATCGTTAAGGTCTTAATCTAGGCTATCAACTCTCTAAACTACAAAGCAAACTAGTTACACAAATTAATTTTAATTATGTGGCAATAGCATTGCCACTCCCAATTTGGAAACTGTCATTACTAGCTGCAGTAGGATGAATTAATTGAGCCTTGATAAGACAAGTAGCAGAAACAAACTAGGGCTAGAGAAAGAAGGGTAAATGACAAGAACTGACTAGTAGATTATATTAGGCCTAGCCCAGCTGCCCATGCCACAATCATGAGGTCTGACTACTGGCTGTCAATGGCTTAGGAATCAACAGAGACCGAACTAATCTATAACATGTAATTAAATGAGTCACATGAGAACCCTCCCCACAAGCAAAATCAATGATGAGTCTCACAAAGACAAAACACACAGAACACCATAGGCCTACCACCAAAGCGAAATGAAGAGCAACCACAGACACTTGCAGGCCTAGCCTAGCTCAACCGCGTGAAATGGTAACCAACGAAAATACCCTCACACCTAGCACTAGCCCAGGAAATCCTCCAATAACGGTAAGGAGCACAACGTCCAAAAAAACGGGATACTAGCCCCTAAAAACTAATGAGACGGCGCCACCCTGAAAAAAAACTCGAGGGATAAAGCTAGGCTAATAAACTAGTGAAAGGGTAGTCGGCCGTACAAAGTTCGATGCGGCAGCCATTTGCAATCCCTGAAGCGAACGGAAGCAAACAAATGCTATTAATGCAAAATACTAAGCACTAGGGCACGAAGGACCATATATTTGTATGGAATTTCGATAGTTAGGTTAATTTTCTAACTCATTGGTACATGAAATTATCCCAACAAATAGTCATATAATATTTACCAATGAAGAATTCGATGAGTGGAATTCGGTCCTTTACACACGGCTAATTCATTTGCATGACATGTAGTATTTTCACATAATACAACATCGATACAATGAACTTAGCTTAGAGGACTGGTGATGTATGACTGTTGATATGGATTAATAATGGTAGCACATGGTGAACTATGGGTTGAGTCAGGGCCGGGGGGAGCTGTTGGCTGTATGGTGGTTTTTGAGCGACTGAGGGCCGTCGTTCTAATCGCTTGGCGAAGTTACATAATGACTGCCGGCTCATAATAATTATAACCTATGATTTGGTTTCATGATACATCTAGAGCTGATGTAAATATTGATGCATTACAGTTAATATTTAACCTACACTTAATAATAAACTACAGTATATAAAGAACTAGCCGAAATCGTACTTGCTATACAATACCGCCAAATTCAAATACCCAATTTGACTCAAAACTGTCGGGATCATCACACTACTCCCGACAGGTAGAGCTGCAGAAACATGTATTACTCGAGAGGCAGTCACTGGGATGAATGCTGTGGTTGTCTCGCATATTCCTTCGTGAGAGATAATTGCGTACCGGTATGTCTTTATTTACTCCTCACTAACTAAGCAGTGCAAGTAATATGAGGAACTGTATGATTCAGTGTGTGTGTGTTTGCTTATTTACTTTTCAGCAAATGTACAAACAGTATGGGGATTCTCATTGGGGAACATATGGCTGAAATCAATAAAGGTACTGAACAAAATGTAAACGTTAGGAACAAAACCAATACAAGATATAGACGTTGAGTAACCTACACATATAACAAAGTTATTATATTAGATCAAGTATTTTATACAGAAGCAGGTAAAGTTACTGCACAAATACTAAATTGTATACATGGAATGTAGCACAATATATTTAGTTGTAGTGATAATTATATGGACCGAGGTAGGACAATACTGATAATGACAAAAATGGGAATACAATTTAAACTTAATGGGTGACTTTTACAGTAGCCTACTACTTAGATATAGGCCTAAAAGAGCTATTATGTATTGTGAAAAATTAATGCTGGGGTCACACATTCCCGTATATCGCTCCCGACAGCTCCCGTCAGGCGTAATCGCCAATTTTCTGTTCTGACGGGCGTAGTCCGGCCGTGTAAGCCCGTATAGAGCACGACTATTGCACTTCCCGACAGACGTACCGTGACGGGGCCAGTGTTACATCAGACGTAATGTAGTCGTATGGAACTACGTATGTGCTTGCGACTTGCGTAAGCATGTCCGCCTGGGCTGCCCGATTTGCGGGAACACAGGCCACGCCCATGGCCACGCCCCCACAAGACCTGCGTAGCTGAGGCCGTACGTCTTGGGAGTGTTTAGGACTGACGTGGACCGTTTCCGGACAAGCGTAGGCACACCCCGTCTGTCCAAACACAGACAAAGACAGTCTTTGTAAACCACGTAGGTCTGGGTTGGAATCTGGGAACTACAAAATGGCAGGAATGGCCACACCATTCCCATTCCCAGTCCTTCATCGGCACCATGAACAACATCGCGGAATTCATCCTGGAAGAGTTCAATTTTGTGAACTCCCTAATAAAACCGGAGAACAGGCATAACACGCGGCTAATGCAATAGATCCTTTCCTACATCGAAATCATGGAACTACTTGCAATAGCAAACTTCATCTATCAAGAGGAACAAGAGAAGAAGGAAAGGAGCAAGAGGAGAGACCATTCATCCTTGTAACCTTTAACCCGCTGAGTGCCAGCCAATTTTGACTGTGTGCTTCTGCCAGTGCCAGAGTTTTTTTTTTATTTTATTTTTTTTTGGCTAAATCTATCAAGTTGGGAGAGAAAGGAAGGATAATGGTAAAAAAAACAGTCCCCTCGCCAGAAATCAGGTCCCCGATGGTCCCGAAAGTAGCTGAAAAGACACTATAGACTACAGAGACTGTTATGGTATCGGAATGTATGGGTGGGAGGGTGGTGGGAGGGTGTTTTTGGGGTTGGTGGGGGGAAGGTAGAAGGGTAATTGACTTGTGTTACACATATGAAGACGATTGGTGAGGTAGTTTCGCCACCACGGATTTTCCTTTTTTTACTTTTCTTGGTACGGATACGCTAGAAGTGGGTGGTGGGAGGCAGTTGGGGGTGTGGTGGGGGGAAGGCAGAAGGGTAAGGGACTTGTCACACAAATATGGAACCGATTGGTGCAGTCGTTTCGCCGCCACAGATTTTCATTTTTGTTTTCCTTCTGACGGGACCGACAGTCAGCGAGTGGGTGAGAGAAGGGATTTGGGATTTTTGTGGTGGGTAGCCTAAAGGGTAAGGTACATGTGGTAAAAATATGAAAGCCATAGGTGCAGTCGTTTCGCTGCTACGATTTATTTTCGGCGAGGACGTATATATACGTTGGTTGCTGCTCCGGTGTGGTGAGAGGTGTGACTGGAGTGTCCCCCGCTGGTCCTTATATACCCCCCCCCCCCAGTACAACGTTGCCGCGTTTTCCCGCCAACCTGCAGTGCGGCGGGACTGCCAGATGCACCCGGACTAACGTAAACTTTCCCGTTTGACGGGAATATTTTGTGATTGACGGGAGCAGCTTACGTCTGACCGGGCGAGCAGCTACGTCTGACGGGGCTGTTCCCGTCAGACATAGCAGCTCGCCCGGTCAGACGTAAGATTTCCCGACTTTTGACATACGCGAGCGCGAGCCCCATATCTGATTTGAAATCCAAAACATACCGGGCGGCCTTGGCCGCACCAACCACCTCCCCGACCAGCGTGGCTATTCCCGCCTTGCGTACCAACCCCCACGACTAGACACAATTTCATTTACGTTTTGCGTACTAAGCCCTTACGTTTTACGTATTCGGTTGCCAACTACCAATAAACCTTCGTACGGGAGCATACGGGAGCATATACGTGAATGTGTGACCCCAGCATAAGAGATATTGAGTACTGCAAGCGTAGCCTATAGATATTAGAAACTATATAGTTCTATCTATCTATCTATTGCCTGACGCCGTGATCCCCGAAGGGGTGGCCACGAAAGAACCGCCCCCATGCACCTCTGTCCCCAGTCAGTCGACGCCCCTCCCCCCAACCAGCACCGCCTTCGTTCATGTAGTTCCTCACTCCATCCTTCCACCTCATATTCGGTCTACCTCTCCCCCTCTGTCCCTCCACCTCGCTCTCGTACACTCTCTTAGTCATTCTCTCGCTTTCCATACATTCCATATGGCCGAACCATCTCAAGTTGTTCCTTTTCACACTTTCCAGCACATCTACCTCCACACCACACCTCCTTCTTACTTCCTCATTAGTCTGTCTATCCCTCCATGTAACTCCGCACGCACTCCTTAAGTAATTCATTTCCACTGCTCTCACTCTTGGTCCGAGTCTCTCAACCAACGTCCATGCTTCGCTTCCGTAAGTCAGTGTCGGGATTACTACACTGTCATGCAAGGACTTCTTCACTTCCATACTGACCACCCTATTTCTTGTTACTGCTTTTAGCGTTCCTACAACCCTCTTCCCCTGTTGTACCCTCTCCCGCACCTCTTCATCCATAGTCCCATCTTTACTCAACACACTGCCCAGATACTTAAAAGAGTTGACGATCTCCATAGCCTGACCGTTCAGCTTCACCTCACACTCTGTGACTTCACCCCTTTCGAAGACCATAACCTTGCTCTTCCCCGTATTTACCTTCAAATTCCGTTTTTCGCACACTGTTCCAAACTCATTTACCAGACCCTGCAACTCCCATTCATTATCACTCATCAGAACTGTATCATCCGCAAACAGCAGTATAGGTAGCTTCCACTCAATTCCCTCCCTTTTCAGCGATACACCAACATCCACTGCTCTTGATAGTATTTCTTTCATAACTCCATCCATATATACAGTAAACAACCACGGGGACATCACACACCCCTGTTTCAAACCAACATTCAGGTCAAAGAACTCGCTCTGCTCACTCTCCACCCGTACTGCCACCTTTTCACCCTCATACATGCTCTTCACTGCTTTCAGCAACTTGCCCTCTACTCCGTATATTCTAAGTACTTTCCACAAACCTTCTCTATCCACTCTGTCATAGGCCTTCTCCAAGTCCATAAAGGCAACATACACCTTTTGTTTCTTCTCCAGATACTTCTCCACAACACAATTCAGGGTAAAAATCTGATCTACACATCCTCTGCCCTTCCTAAAACCTCCCTGCTCGTCGCCTATCCATTTCTCCGTTCTCACTCTCACTCTCTCAATCACTACCCTACTGTATACCTTCCCTACTACGCTTAGAAGACATATTCCTCGGTGGTTACCACACACTCCTCTCTCCCCTTTGCCCTTATATAGGGGGACTATTATGCCAGTCTTCCAGTCATCGGGTGCACTCCCCTTCTCCCATGCTAGTTTGCACATTTTCCATACCCATTCTATCACTATCTCACCACCATACCTCAACATTTCCCCACAGACTCCATCTGTTCCTGGTGCTTTCCCCAACTTCACTCTTTTCATGGCTTCCCACACTATATAGTTATAGCTCGAATATAGCCATTTTCTACAGAACAGTACATTCTCTAATGAGGGGTATAACTGTATAGTCACTTTTCGAAATTAACCATTCTCTATTGGGGGGTGCTTGACGTTAGAGGGGGTAAGAATCAGGGGCCTACAACCAAAAGCAGAGAGTCACTTCTCTTTATTAGATTCTTCTTGGTTTAACCCTTGTCAAAATGGCGGGTGAATCCGTGAAAATAGCGGATGAATCCATAAGTAGTTCCGCGCAGTAATAGAATAATGGCCATGATATTACGATAATTTATACTGTATAATATAATGTTGGTACTTGCATTATTAGTAACTAACATAATATAGTTACGTATATTTATCCAATATTATTTATAACTAATTATATGCTTATTATAATGAAAGTAATATGTGAACAGGTACCAAAATGTATCGTTCTGTACTTGTGCCAAAACATATCAACTGGCTTGAATGATACGTTGAAACAACGAACCCCCGTCCTAAATGTAAGAACAGTAAATACAGTAACATTATTTATGTGGGAAGATATTTCCCACAAATACAAAGAAGTTTCAATATCTTACAAATTATATATACTGTATATATATATATATATATATAACGCCGATGAGCAAGACGGCACAGTATGATGTTCATGATGAACAAATGAGTCGACCTTCCATTATACATTCCATTTTGTTATTGTATTTTCATGTTCAAGTTCCGTAAATAATCTTCTATCCCATAATCAAAAGGTTACCTAGAGCTTCTTGCAATGTACTCAGTTACGCATATATTTGGTTCATATATCCAATAATAAGCATTATGCTATTATTCTCAAAAAGTATTATTTGTTCTTAATGTAAATTAATGTTCAATTCACTCTCTGTTTAGAACATGCCTTTTTTTCATATGCGTATGAAGGAGACACAAGGAAGGCTACCTGTAACGAGTGTCTCCTCCAAAGCCAAAAGAGTGACAGTGCCAAATTCAAGGAACGATGGGGTCAAAATGTCTGGACACACGAATTTTAAAGCAGTCCAAGTCATAGGATGAAGGAAAGATTGATTGAGGGAGATAGTTCCAGAGTTCACTTGTTGAGTAGAAGACAGTAAATTTGCTAATTCTTGGGTTGGAGAGCTGCATACATTTTATTAGGATAACCTTGTGTTCAATATATTTGAAATTAAACCATCAACAAGAAAACAATGATAACAGCAAAATGTATCTCACATAATGCGTAATTCTAACTTACTATTGTAATCTAGCAGTAGCCACTGCTATTAGTACCACCACAACTACTGCTAAGCCCAACATTACCACCCCAATTACCTTATCTTCACTATACAACACCACAGTTAACCTCGCTTCCATACCAAGCACCATTACCAACTATACGCTTATAACTTTCACCAGTGTTGTCTTAAATGTAACCATGCTATCCCGATGTTTATCACTACTGTCATTATTAGCCTTACCAATACACCATACGCACACACACACACACACACAATACACCTCCCACCTCACTCACACTCTCATCCCTTACCATAAGGACATTTAAACAAACCACACATTCTCCACCCTTCAACACCCAATATACAACACTCCACACCCACCCCATCTCACACAAAGCAAAGCACCACACAACGTAATATACTCTGTAACATACAGGACACCACACTACGTCACATACTCCACAATATAATAAGTCATACAAAACATGCTAATCATCCCACACATAAGCAAAACACACATACACAACATACCACACTCACTGCATCACGTAAAGCTGCAGAACACACCACATACCACATTCCACTACAACAAAGCACACCCCACTCTCATGTCACACTACAATGCATACTGCGATGCATACTACAATGATACTGTAGTACACAGTATCTTGCCACGGAGAGGGGTCAGCAAGGAATGGTCATCTAGGGCAATTGGTATCAATTGTCGGCTGGAAAAATACTGTAATGCAAATGCAATACCATTCCTTGATAACTGGACCCGTTTCTATGGTAAAAATCAGTTGTACGCACAGGACGGGGTTCATCTTTCTCGGCTAGGGGTGGCAAATTTAGCTAGGTCAATAGATAGGATTGTCGCGGGGTTTCTCTGAAAATAAAGCCTGAGAATATGAGTAAGAATAATTGTCTAGATAGGGTAAATTGCCGTACTGGTACATCAGATAGGAATAGAAAATATCAGTCACAGGATTTTAATTGTTCTGCTAGTAGAAATATTAAAGGTGTAACAGAAGATGGGAATTCAGTTAGAAATAAAGGTAAATCCGATACCAGTAAAATAAATTCATTGCGATTATATTATACAAACTGTAGGAGTTTATGTAACAAAATGGATGAACTTAGAGCACTTGTTAGCAACGAAAATATAGACATTATAGCACTGACTGAAACATGGATTAATACAGAATCAAGACATTTTTTAGCAGAATTCCATATACCAGGATATAGTTTGTTTAAACGCGACCGAACAAGTAGGAGGGGCGGCGGAATAGCAGTGTTTGTCAGGAGTTCTTTAAAAAGTTGTATTAAATCAGGTATTAGACTAAATACTGATAACGAAAGTGTTTGGGTTGAGGTTAGCGAAGGTAGTGAGACCATAATTATTGGAGTTATTTATAGACCACCAAATATGAGTAGAAACGAAGGTACAGCTTTATGGCAGGAAGTGAAAATAGCATCAAGGTTTAGCAATGTGTGTATTATGGGGGATTTTAATTTTCCGAATATTGATTGGCAGCATCAAATCGGCGACTCAGATTCAAAAGAGTTTATTGAGGCGGTACAGGATAGTTTTGTATTTCAATTCATAGACTCGCCTACTAGAGGTAATAATATCCTCGATTTAGTTCTCAGTAATAATGAACAAATGATAAATAATGTAGAGATAGGAGACCAACTAGGAAATAGTGATCATAAATCAATTTATTTTAACATACAATGGACAGGAAAGGCTAAAGAGAATACGACACTTATCCCAGATTTCAGAAAAGCCAATTATGGTGGATTAAGACGAGCCTTAAGAGTCGATCCTATGGTTAAACTATTAAGTGGACCCAGGTGCGCTAATGAACATACTCTCTCTCAGATACCTGTCTTAACTCAGGATAATTTGACAGCTACATATAATAATTTTATTTCTTCACTCCACAATGCGCAAAATAAATATATCCCCAAAAGAAAATTTAGATCAACACAGAACCAACCCAAATGGATGAATAATAGACTATTAGACCTTCTAGGAAAAAAGAGAGGAATATATCGAAAAATTAAGAAAGGCGAAATTCACCTACTTGCTTACTATCAGAATCTATCAAGAGAGGTTAAAAAATGTATAAGGACAGACAAAAGAAATTATGAAATCAGGATAGCCAATGACTCAAAAAATAACCCTAAGGCTTTTTACCAGCTATATAAATCTAAAGTTAGAGATAAAATAGGCCCCCTTAAAACTTCGATAGGAGAAATGACAGAAAATGATTTAGAAATGTGCAGTACATTAAATAGTCAGTTTCTATCCGTTTTCACTAATGAAAATTTGGCACAGATTCCAGAAGTCCGTAAGGTATATAGCGATAGTATAGAAAATAGGTTAAGTACGGTTACTATAAGTAGAAATTATACTTAACCTATTTAACCTATAGGAAATTGACAGACTGAAACCTCAGAAATCGCCTGGCCCCGATGAGGTATATGCCAGAGTATTAAAAGAATGCAGAGATGAGTTAAGTTACCCATTAACATTTCTTTTTAACAATTCATTAGAAACAGGTATAGTTCCAGAAACTTGGAAACTTGCAAATGTAGTTCCGATTTTCAAAAAAGGTGATAAATCAATAGCATCCAATTACCGTCCCATTAGTCTCACTTCAATCATAGGAAAGCTACTAGAGTCAATTATTGCTAGAAAAATGAGAAACCACTTAGAAACATTTAACTTAATCAATTCTTCTCAGCATGGATTCACTCAGGGACGTTCTTGCCTTACTAATTTGCTTAGTTTTTTCTCAGAGGTATATGAAGCAGTAGATAATGACAAGGCATACGATATTATATATTTAGATTTCAGTAAAGCTTTCGACAGAGTCCCTCATGAGAGATTGATGAGAAAGGTTGAGGCACATGGAATAGGTGGGGCGTTGTTGGGATGGATTAGGTCATGGCTAATTGGTAGGAAACAGAGAGTCAGCATAAATGGTACCAAGTCAGAGTGGGGAGCAGTCAAAAGTGGTGTCCCCCAGGGATCGGTATTAGGTCCCCTGTTTGTTTCTTATATACATAAATGACCTAGATTTAGGTATAACTAGTAGGATAAGTAAATTCGAAGACGATACTAAAATGGGGAGATCAATTGATTCAGATAGCGATATAGAGTGCCTCCAAAGGGATCTAGATACCTTACATAAATGGTCAGTAAATTGGCAGATGAAGTTTAACATTGACAAATGCAAGGTATTCAAGATAGGGAAGATGCAAACAAATGTTAAATATAAACTAGCTAATTTAGAATTAGAAAATTCAGACTGCGAGAAAGATCTAGGTGTGTTTGTTAGCAATGATTTGAAGCCTAGAAAACAGTGTATAGGCGTTCGTAATAAGGCAAACAGGATTCTCGGGTTTATCTCTAGGAGTGTGAGTAACAGAACTGCTGATGTTATCTTAAAACTTTACTTGTCATTAGTGAGACCCCATATGGATTATGCTGTCCAATATTGGTGTCCTTATTACAGAATGGACATAGATTCATTGGAGAGAGTACAGCGTAGAATGACAAAAATGATCCATAATATTAGAAATCTTCCGTATGAAGAAAGGTTGAAGAAATTAGGTTTACATTCGTTAGAGAGACGCAGAGTTAGAGGGGATATGATAGAGGTGTTCAAGTGGGTTAGTGGGATTAACAAAGGGGACATGACAAATGTACTAAAGCTCAGTGATAGCGAAAGAACTCGTACCAATGGTTTCAAATTAGATAAATTTCGTTTTTCAGAAAAGATATAGGCAAATATTGGTTTGGTAACAGAGTTGTAGATGGGTGGAATGGACTACCAAGTGCTATAGTGGGATCTAAAACTGTAGGGAGCTTTAAGATAAAATTGGATAAGCATATGGACGAGAAGGGTTGGGTGTGAAGGGGGATCAGCCGGGTTGGGCCAATCAGCGCTCTGCAGACCCCCATAATCCTGCGTTAATCTCTAACCGTTTTGGTAAGATGATCCTCAGGGTATTAGAGTGTTTAGCCTATAATTGGGCTTTGTAATTGATATGGGGTTGTGTGGGACAGGGATCTGCCTTGCTTAGGCCAATCGGCTTTCTGCAGACTCCCATTTTCTTATGTTCTTATGTTCTTAATGCGCAAACCTAATTTCAAACACAACACGACACGCTCATCATTCCAATCCCAACACAAATACAACCCAACACATTCCTAATTCCAAAAGCAACTCAATAGACCCATTCAATTCACACGCACATACATCACGCAACACCATGCCCACGTTTTGTCCAAGACGCAACAAACTCCCATCCATAACGCAACACACATCCTAACACATACTTAATAAAACACACACCATCTTAAGCACAATCGCCATATGCAAAAGTAAGCACATCACCCTAACCACAACACACACACATGCCCAAGACCTTACTCAAACAAACACACCCAATTTTGAACACAACACAAAACAACCAAACCTAGCACACTATCTTCGACACAACTCTATAAAACACTCTCGCACCACAATAAAATCAGCAAGAACCCCTAATCACACAAAACACAACACACATTTCCCCAGATCGAATTCAAAATAACACACCTCATCTCACGCACAAAACGACGCACCCCATCTCACACAGAACACAACACACCCCATCTCACACACAACACACACCATCTCACACAGAACACAACACACTCCATCTCACACACAACAGAACACACCCCATCTCACACACAACACACCCCATCTCTCACAGATCACAACACACCCTATCTCGCACACAACACAACACACCCCATCTCACACACAACACAACACACCCTATCTCACACACAACACAACACACTCCATCTCACACACAACACAACACACTCAATCTCACACACAACACAACACACTCCATCTCACACACAACACAACACACTCCATCTCACACACAACACAACACACTTCATCTCACACACAACACAACACACCCCATCTCACACACAACACAACACACCCCATCTCACACACAACACAACACACCCCATCTCACACACAACACACACACTCCATCTCACACAGAACACAACACACTCCATCTCACACAGAACACAACACACCCAATCCCCCACACAACACAACACACTCCATCTCACACAGAACACAACACACTCCATCTCACACACAACACAACACACTCCATCTCACACACAACACAACACACTCCATCTCACACACAACACAACACACACCATCTCACACACAACACAACACACCCCATCTCACACACAACACAACACACACCATCTCACACACAACACAACACACTCCCTCTCACACAAAACACAACACGCCCCATATCACACACAACACATCACACCATCTCACACACAACACAACACACTCCATCTCACACACAACACAACACACACCATCTCACACACAACACACTCCATCTCACACACAACACAACACACCCCATCTCACACACAACACACTCCATCTCACACCATCTCACACATAACACAACACATCCCACCTCACACACAACACAACACACACCATCTCACACACAACACAACACACCCCATCTCACACACAACACAACACACCCCATCTCACACACAACACAACACACTCCATCTCACACACAACACAACACACTCCATCTCACACAAAACACAACACACCACACCTCACACACAACACAATACACCCCATCTCATACACAACACAACACACACCATCTCCCACACAACACAACACACTCCATCTCACACACAACACAACACACACCATCTCACACACAACACAATACACTACATCTCACACACAACACAACACACACCATCTCACACACAACACAACACACACCATCTCACACACAACACAACACACACCATCTCACACACAACACAACACACCCCATCTCACACACAACACAACACACTCCACCTCACACACAACACAACACACACCATCTCACACACAACACAACACACGCCATCACACACACAATACACCCCATCTCAAACACAACACAACACACACCCCATCTCACACACAACACAACACACCCCATCTCACACACAACACACACTTTATCTCACACACAACACAACACACTCAATCTCACACACCCAATCGCAAACACAACACAACACACACCCCATCTCACACTCAACACAACACATTCCGTCTAACACAGAACCCAACCCAACACAACCCACCCTAGCATCCCCATGTGAGCAGGTCCACCATAACCCACACCCTGGTTCTGATGTAGCTGCAGGAAGCCCGGAGAAAAAACCATCATAATCTTGGTGTACGAGTCAATTATCGCCACCGGCCACATTAACGTTCACCTGTAAGATTCCCAATTTGGTATGCGTTTGATATTATAATGAATCGCCGAGTCTCTCCTCTGAGGTGCCTAATCTAATCTAGGTTAATCTCAGGAACTGGAGTCGTAACAAGGGATACCAGGTGGAAAGGAAATGCCTTCCCTTTCGACACCTAGCTCATTTAATCTACTTTAGGGATATTCTTAACCTGACGCACAATATACATATACCAGAAAACGAATCAGGAATGCATTTGATAAACTATATACTTAATACATTTCGTTGGATGCAATACAGAACCTTTTAGCATCATGGAAGCCTCTTCTTCCTTTTAATAACAGTCCTGAATCCTGAATGAAGTATTGTTTAAAACTTGCACTACTGTAATTACTAATTCATAACTATTCATTGAGAAAGGTGCAGTATCATTCTTACTTGCAGGTTGTCATCATGAACAAATATACATGTTTGTCTTCTAGTAATCTATTACCTATATTTACATTATTAGATGGTACTGAATTTTGGTGTGGTGCATGAATTATATGATGGAAGTCAAACAAGTAATTATAAGAGTAGTGTTAACCTTATAGAGTAAGGAAGGCGTCTATTCAATGTTTTCATTATTTGTTGCCGATCTTTGAATCATGTAACTCAAAGCCACAAAATGATTTGTACATATCTAATAACTGTTTATCAGCATTGATGAACATTATATACATGTTAAAAGTGACTCGGTGGTTGTGTTCCACTGGCTTACCTTTGATCTTTGGCTTATATTATTCTGTGGTGATGATATTGTGGTGGTGGGGCAGTATATAATGTCATTGTTAATTAATCCATTTCCTGAGAGAGACTTTCTGGAAATAATAAGTTGATGCCGGCGACTTACCGATATTTGCTGTTTTTCCCTCTCACTAAAACATTAAGTTATCCATAATCCAGTTGGGTCTAAGTGCATGATTAGATTGATATCCAGAATTCGAAAAGTTATATTAATCGTGATCGTGTACTTAACCTTTAACTGTGTTGGTGGTGATTAGATGCTTACTTTCTGGGTGTGGTGTTCCGAGTTTGAATCCCGGGAGGATCATATGCTTTCAGTATTATGTTCTAGTGCATTGGGGTTTGTAATGGAGAATTAATGTTAAGAACGGGGTGTCCTTAACTTCCAACCAGCAAGAGGGGTGGGGGTGGGGGGGGGGGGTGGGGGGGGGGGGAAATCATGGTAGCACCTAGTGGGTATATGTACCAAAAATTAGCTTCATTCAATGTTCGTTTACATGCATAAGCAAGAGCCAGAGCGTAATACAATTATATATCCGTAAAAGGTCGATAATAGATCTTTCCAATGAAACCTGAATCATCCTTGTACGACATCGGGTTATCTTGCAACGATCGTGCAACCGAAGAGAAAAATCACCGAAAATTATATTTTTTGCCAATTTTTTTCCTTGTTTGAGAGGTGTAGGAGGCGAAGGAGAGATAAGGTAGACCCCAGCACCGACCAAGGAGCCATGGCGAGCGGACCAAGGCCACCTGTCATCCCTGCAACACTCGGTCTCTCTCTCATCGCTCATTATGGCCTCAAAATGGCACCAGTCATATGACGGGCTCCACTAGAGTGGCCAATGTTCTCTCTCCCGTCAAATGATGGTCGCCGCGAGTTGAGGGTTCATAACCATTGCTATTTGGTATTACTGAGCATTCTCCGCTGTTGCCAGACATTAGATAGATCTCAAAGCTCCCATCCTTTGACAAATTTGGTGTGCAACAAGCCTTCCCAGTGAGTGGGTGTGCGTGCTTGCAAGAGGTGTCACTTTTATGTGTCTTTGTGATGGCTAAATACTAGGTATACATGTGAGGTTCATTATTATTTGCTTCCCTAACTGTTTTTTCATAGAGTATAGCGAGTGGAAACTGACAAAGCCAGGTGGGAAATAATGGTCGGTGCGGGGCCTGTATCTCTCGCTGAATACAGACATTAGTTCCAACACTGTCAAGGCCACAGGGTGTGTACATTAGTCAGTTACACATTTATAGGGAGAATGAAATCAGAATTTGTCAATGCACATTGCTTAATTTCAACTGATTTTATACTTACTAGGGCTAGTTATAGTTAACGAACATTAGCTAAAAATACCCCACAGTGACTAGCGCAGCCATCTAAAAGTGGCCGCAGCAAATGGGTTAAACAAAGTCCCATTGTGTCTGTATCATAGTATTGAACATGGTTATCAAGCACATCCAAAAACTTGCCTGTACATTTGCCTATGAAGGTCATCCAAGATAAACAGGAAAAAGGAGTGTGAATTGCCGATGATAGAGAGCAAGATTTAGGATGGTCAATTGTCCCATGTCTAGACATCAAACTTACAATTTTTAAAACTATGTAGGACAATGCGACTTATTAACGTGAGAGTCCCTATTGATGACAGAACAATAGAGTCTCTATTGATGTACGACCATTTTCGAAGAACAAGATCTAACTTACAAAACACTTACTTCTTGTTTGCTTGACTGGGTGTTTGATATTATAATACTGGCTATATAGACCAATGTACGGGTTGAGCAGTAGTGCAATGGTTAAAAGCCTTGGTTTACAACCGAAGGGTCCCGGATTAGCTGGATGGGCAGTCTCCTCATACCTGATGACTAGGTTCACTTACCAGTAATGAGATCCCTGAAGTAAAAGGGCAGATATGATGCCCCATTTAGGAATGTAAAATGTGGTCAATGAGAAAATCTGAAAGGACCTTTTGTACCGGTCTTAGTAATTAATTCACCACAGGCTCCTAAGGGCAAAGTCATGTATATGAAAGTTGTGGTAAATCGCAACTTAGCAAGCATCCTATGCGTGTACCTGTTGTGGATTACAGTACAGTTATATGTAATTGAGACTCAAATTAAGTAGATAGGAACGTTTATAATATGTATCCAAAATTGATAGCTCTAAATCTATCTATCTATCTATCTATCTATTGCCCGACGCCGTGATCCCCGAAGGGGTGGCCACGAAAGAACCGCCCCCATGCACCTCTGTCCCCAGTCAGTCGACGCCCCTCCCCCCAACCAGCACCGCCTTCGTTCATGTAGTTCCTCACTCCATCCTTCCACCTCATATTCGGTCTACCTCTCCCCCTCTGTCCCTCCACCTCGCTCTCGTACACTCTCTTAGTCATTCTCTCGCTTTCCATACGTTCCATATGGCCGAACCATCTCAAGTTGTTCCTTTTCACACTTTCCAGCACATCTACCTCCACACCACACCTCCTTCTTACTTCCTCATTAGTCTGTCTATCCCTCCATGTAACTCCGCACGCACTCCTTAAGTAATTCATTTCCACTGCTCTCACTCTTGGTCCGAGTCTCTCAACCAACATCCATGCTTCGCTTCCGTAAGTCAGTGTCGGGATTACCACACTGTCATGCAAGGACTTCTTCACTTCCATACTGACCACCCTATTTCTTGTTACTGCTTTTAGCGTTCCTACAACCCTCTTCCCCTGTTGTACCCTCTCCCGCACCTCTTCATCCATAGTCCCATCTTTACTCAACACACTGCCCAGATACTTAAAAGAGTTGACGATCTCCATAGCCTGACCGTTCAGCTTCACCTCACACTCTGTGACTTCACCCCTTTCGAAGACCATAACCTTGCTCTTCCCCGCATTTACCTTCAAATTCCGTTTTTCGCACACTGTTCCAAACTCATTTACCAGACCCTGCAACTCCCATTCATTATCACTCATCAGAGCTGTATCATCCGCAAACAGCAGTATAGGTAGCTTCCACTCAATTCCCTCCCTTTTCAGCGATACACCAACATCCACTGCTCTTGATAGTATTTCTTTCATGACTCCATCCATATATAGAGTAAACAACCACGGGGACATCACACACCCCTGTTTCAAACCAACATTCTGGTCAAAGAACTCGCTCTGCTTATTCTCCACACATACTGCCGCCTTTGCACCCTCATACATGCTCTTCACTGCTTTCAGCAACTTGCCATCTACTCCGTATATTCTAAGTACTTTCCACAAACCTTCTCTATCCACTCTGTCATAGGCCTTCTCCAAGTCCATAAAGACAACATACACCTTTTGTTTCTTCTCCAGATATTTCTCCACAACACAATTCAGGGTAAAAATCTGATCTACACATCCTCTTCCCTTCCTAAAAGCTCCCTGCTCGTCGCCTATCCATTTCTCCGTTCTCACTCTCACTCTCTCAATCACTACCCTACTGTATACCTTCCCTACTATGCTAAGAAGACATATTCCTCGGTGGTTACCACACACTCCTCTTTCCTCTTTGCCCTTATATAGGGGGACTATTATGCCAGTCTTCCAGTCATTGGGTGCACTCCCCTTCTCCCATGCTAGTTTGCACGTTTTCCATACCCATTCGATCACTATCTCACCACCATACCTCAACATTTCCCCACACACTCCATCTGTTCCTGGTGATTTCCCCAACTTCACTCTTTTCATGGCTTCCCACACTTCTGACCTCCTGAGCCCCACCTCCTCCTCCACTACTTCTCTTCTTCTCCCTCCCATCCCATATCCAGCTATGTTTGCTGGCTCTTCATTCCTTACATTTAGCAACTCATTGAAGTACTCCCTCCATCTTTCGACTCTTTCTTGCTTCTCGGCTAGCATTCTCCCATTCTTAACTTTCACACCCTTACTGTTTCCCTTGCTACCTTCCCTAACTTTCTTGACTTCTTTCCAGACAGTTTCTTACTCTCCCTCCATTTTACACTCAGATTCCTTCCAAATTCCTCGTCTACTCTTCTCTTACTTTCCTTCACTACTCTCTTCACCACCCTCTTACTGTCTATGTACCTCGCTCGTGTGTAATAGCTCTAAATGTGTCCCTTTATTGGTTCATTAAGCAATATAACCACACCATCGTTTATGCTCGATGCAAGCTAGTGATATACGCTCACATTTCACAAATTAAACTAAATATGACTCTCCTTACTTAAGATTATTATACACTGCAACATGTTCATAAAGTTAAAGGACTGTATACTCACTGTTAATAGAGAGCCAACATTTGTAATTCACCAGTCCTGATAATTGTGCTGATCTGCGTGTGACGTGTCGGAGCTGTGTTCTTCATTGTGTTACTACAGTAATAAGGTGTGTGTAATAATTCGTCTTTAGTAGGTGTCTAGCATTGTGTACCCTTTGACAATTCTATTATACTCCAGTACTGACGTGTTCCTGTTTTTCATTTTCTTATCGTGGAAGTGTCATGATATTAATTTTCATGTCGTACACACCCTGTGGCCTTGACAGTTTGGGAGTTAATGTCTGTATTCAGCGGGAGATACAGGCCCCGCAACGATCATTACTTCCCACCCGGTTGTGTCATTTTCCACTCGCTATAACTCTATGAAATATGTTATAGAGAACTATCTGAAGAAGGGACGAAATATGTATGGTGCCTTTATGGACTCTGAGAAGGCCTATGCCAGAATTGATAGAGAAGGTATATGGAAAGTATATCAAATATACGGAGTTGATGGCAAGTTACTAAAAGCAGTGAAAAGCATGTATGAGGATACAAAGGCATCAGTATGTGTGGAGAATGAGCAGAGTGAGTTTTTGTTATCTAATGTTGGGTTAAAGCAAGGGTGTGTGATGTCCCCATGGTTGTTCAATATATATATATGGATGGAGTCATGAAAGAAATACTAGGAAGAGTAGTTGACGGTGGTGTACCGATAATGAGGGAGGGAAACGAGTGGAAGTTGCCTGTTCTCCTGTTTGCCATTGATACAGTTCTGATGAGCGATAGTGAATGGGAGTTGCAGGGTTTGAAAAATATGTTTAGAGCATTGTGAGAAAAACGGATTTTGAAGGTAAATGCGGGGAAGAGCAAAGTTATGGTCATTGAAAGGGGTGCTGCCACAGAGTGTGAGGTGAGGTTGAATGGCCAGACTATGGAAAATGTCAGCTCATTTAAGTATTTGGGCAGTGTGTTGAGTAAAGAGGGGAGTATGGATGAAGAAGTGCGGGAGAGGGTGCAACAGGGGAAGAGGGTTGTAGGAACACTGAAAGCAGTAACAAGCAATAGGTTGGTCAGCATGAAAGTAAAGAAGTCCTTGCATGACATTGTGGTAACCCGACATTGACTTACGGGAGCGAAGCATGGATGTTGGTGGAGAGACTCTAACCAAGAGTGAGAGGAGTGGAAATGAGTTACTTGAGAAGTGCGTGCAGAATTACATGGAGGGATAGACAGACAAATGAGGAAGTATGGCAGGTGTGTGCTGTGGATGTAGATGTGCTGGAAAGTGTGAAAAGGAACACCTTGAGATGGTTCGGCCATTTGGTACGTATGGGAAACGAGAGGATTACTAAGAGAGTGTACGATAGTGAGGTGGTAGGGCAGAGAGGGAGAGGTAGACCGAGTGAAAGGTGGAAGGATGGAGTTAGGAAGTATATGAGCGAAGGCGGTGCAGGGTGGGATGAGGGGTGTCAACTGACTGGGGACAGAGGTGCATGGGGGCGTTTCGTTCGTGGCAACCCCTTCGGGGATCACGGCGTCCAGTAATAGATAGATAGATAGATAGACGTTTTCAGGATTCCATAATGTTTTAAGGTATATGCTTTTGCAGATGCTGTGTGCATGTGGAGGTTGCTCAAATATCTATAATGTTTATTATTGGTTTATGTACAGTATGTTCAACACATAAACCAATAATGAGAACATTATATAAATATTAGACCAAACTCAACAAGCACAAGCATATGATACTGGTTGTGTGGGTGTGTGTGTGTGTGTGTGTGTGTGTGTGTATGATCGTATAAGTATGCATGTCTGTTTCCTCTCGTACACAGACATATGTGAGGAAAGAGCGTTGCCATGAAGAAAGTGGTTATCTATAAATCAACAATACGTGTCGGTATTGAGGAATATTTGATTCGGTGCTATCCTGGCCAAAGCAATAGGCGTGGAGCTATTCTGGATATCTGTATATTTTACTGTGGCGACTTAGTTTTAGAACGTGCCTATTCCAATCAGTCAACTGTATTCTGTTTTCGAACCCAAGCTGTAGTTGTCTGGATGATTGACTGAATGCTAATTATGTGCAACAACTATTTATGATACCTGTTGGAGATTGGAATTGTGTTGTGTGGCCTGTGTGTGGTGTCTGTGACGAGCTGTGCAGTCCAACCAATTTGCTGATAGAGGATTGGTTTAGGGGGCATGGACTTTTTTGTAAAGAATCTACCTCAAAACTAGTTACAGGAGGATTGCTGACATATTGTTAGTTATTATTCCGGCAAGCGAAACTAATTGTCAAGGCACTTTTATTTGTGCTATTGTACCTATTTAGAAATATATGTTATTAAGCATAATATATAATCTAAAACTGTTCCATTGATAAATAAATACTGCTTTTGAGTTTTTAAATGATATACAAAGCTAAAATAGGAAAATTTAAGGGGAGACTGACCGTGTGTTTGGTCTATTAATTCCTGTAATCATATATATTTTTAGTTTCCTCCCTAGACCTCCATCAAGCTTAGAAAAAACACCCCCTAGATTCCCCTTCAAGACAAATTTGTACATTTTTCGGTAGAAATATTTCCCGGCCGAAGGCCGGTTCCTCTCAACATTGCAGGCTCGCTATCGCTCGCCAGGAAATAATCGACACCTAAATGGCACGAAAGGTCTTAACATTGACAACGAAATGGGGCGAAAGGTGTTAACATTGCCAAACTAATGGGCGAAATGTCTTATAATCTCAAAACTAGTGGGGCTAAACATTAGGGAGAAGGGGGTCCAGAAAAACGGTCTGACCTAAGACACTTAAGTGTCTTAAGACACTTTGTTTCAGTTATCTCTGCAGGCGGTTGGTTGCACGCCACATAACCGAGTGTTGTAATGGTATGTGATGCTGCCAGTTAAGGGGAGGAAGGCAGTTTTTCTGGGCCTCCTTCTCCCTCATGTTTAGCCCCATTTTGTTTAGATTATAAGACGTTCGGCCCATTAGTTTGGCGATTTTAACACATTTCGCCCCATTTCACAGTCAATTTTAAGACCTTTCGTACCATTTAGGTGTCGATTATTTCCTGGCGAGCGAAAGCGAGCCTGAAGTTTCAGGAGGAAGCGGCCTTCGGCCGGGACATTTTTCTACCGAAAAATGTGCAAATGTATCTTGAAGGGGGGTCTAGGGGGTGTTTTTCTAAGCTTGATCGAGGTCTAGAGAGAACACAAAGGAATATATGAATTAATAATGGTAGTTGTTCTGTCTGGATGATGGAGTGTTTGTTACGTGTGATGGGTTGAGGATATTAAGGGGAGATGGGCCGTTTTTCTGGTCCCCTTTCTCCCTCGTGTTAAGCACCATTTGTTTTAAGATTATAAGACGTTCGGTCCATTAGTTTGGCGATTTTAACACCTTTCGCCCAATTTAGTTGTACATTTTAAGACCTTTCGTGCCATTTAGGTGTCAATTTTTTCCTGGCGAGCGATAGCGAGCCTTTAATTTTAAGAGGAATCGGCCTTCGGCCGGGAAATGTTTCTGCCGAAAAATGTAAAAATTTATCTTGAAAGGGGGTCTAGGGGGTGTTTTTCTAAGCTTGATAGGGATGCAGCGAGAACAGTAATAAACAAAGGAATACATGAATTAATAGGCCAAAAAAAGGGTCCATGTCCCTTAAGTGATACTGAAGTGTGATGAGAAGTGAAGGGACCAGGAGGATGGCTTGTATTTTATTGGAAAATGGCTTGGGTTTGAAAGGTATTATATGGAAGAGGTTGCCATACAAAAGACACGTGTTATGCCACATGCTAATTGGAAATGTACTGAGGCAAGTACTATTGCCAAAAATTTAAATAAACTGAAGTATGGAGTGGGATATATAAACAAATAATAACTGAATAACTAACTTATAACTTGCTGAAGTTCGTTAAAGAAAATGTATTCACGTGTTTTCTAAGTTAAATATGTTCCTATGTATATAACTAAATACATACATACACACATAAAAGTGAGATTCCGGTCTCATGTCCTAATAGCGGTGTTCCAGGCAGCCCTGTTCAGAGCTGCCTCAATTGTCATGTTTACTTCAAGATCACAATTGCATGATCTGATCCCACGTCTTTCTTGGTCTACCTTTTTAAGTAGGTCCCTCCACGTACAAGTACTTGCATCTGTTCACCCACCTTAGTTTATCCATCCTCTCCACATGCCCAAACCATCCAAGCCTGCTACTACAGATATCATCACTTATACAGTACACATGATACCTAACCATCTCCTTAGCTCTTCACTAGATATTCTATATTACAGTTTGCCCAACACATCATCTCACCATTCTCATCACGTTGCATTCCATTTTGTATATACCATCCACTTTGACATAATTATGTCTGTTAATAAACCATTCAATAAAATTCTTACTTGTTGAGATTGTAATGGTCTACGTTTTTATGATTGAATAAAATTAGTTTGTTTGGGACTAATGCAGTAAATCACTAAGGATGCTTTCAATATTGTTTGCTGTGTAGCATAGCCAAGCCTCGAACCCAAGTATATAATTATATACAGTATATATTATGAACGTGGATGGTATTTATAAAGATAGTGAGGGCCTCTGATGATGGTGGACCGTGGGACCATCCATCTTGGTCATGGAGACATGACTGGTAACAACATTCCCTCCCGCTCACCACACCACAGTATATATAATTATACATGTGATAATGCTGTTGACCATGTAATATCGAACCTACAAAATATTTATGCCAGATAAATCCTAGATACAGCTGCTTAACATTGAATATTTGTTTCGTGTTACGTGTCTATCCTTCTATAGACCTGTGTGTGTGTATGAACGAGAGAAAAGGCAAAACTACCAGGATCAAGTGTGTGTGTGTGTGTGTGTGTGTATATATATATATATATATATATATAGATACACACACACACAATTGCCCTCAATGAAAACTGGTACTAATGATATTAAGCAATGATGACAAATCGAGTTAAGAGTTTTATCTTATTCATTGTTCATTGTCTCAAGACGTTCACAGGATTCTAAGGCAACAGACAACAAGCCCTTCTCTGTATCATACTACTGTCTCTGTCCTCAATTCAAAGCCAAAGGTGGATGTTGTGTGTATGTACGCAGCAATTGTTCTTGCTCTCGTGTTCCCAACTTTAACACTTCTGAATTCTCAACTCTTTGGCTTGAGTTATCTTATCACTCTCTCACTAAATATATATGTGCTGTTTATCTCTCCCATAATTCTACTGATTCCACAAATATTCGACCATCGTACTTCTAAAGAGGAACATATTCTATCCATATCTACCTTCTCTGAAATCTCCATCTTAGGAGATTTCAATGTTCACCATTTGACATTGGCTTTTTTCTCGTTTCACTGACCAAACTGGTGAACAAGCCCACAACTGTTCTATCCTAAATGATCTAGAACAGTTACTTCAACACCCCACCCATATCCCGGACCGCCCTTGAGATCGGCCCAACTTTCTTGGCATATTTGTAACCTCTATTCCTTCTGCTTATACTGTAAATCTTCTCACTCTGTTGGGCTCCATAGATCAAAAGTCTATCATGGATCTGTTGGGATTGTGGAGTCCCGAATTATGCTTCCTCCCTCTCATTTAATCCAATACCCACTTCAAATAGATTTTCCTTTCCTGAATTTACACCTTCCCCTCCGCGACCAACAATACCACACACCCCTATCTCACCCGTAGCTAACACCAACCCTAGACTTAGGCAAGAACTTGACTATTCCTCCCCTACACATAACAGACTGCATGACTTGACCTCCCCGACGCATCAGCAACCCTACCATTCCACACCTAATCATTCTACCTATAAGCCCCATTTATCTATAACCCCCATAGCACCACCCAACTCCTTAATTACCCCTAGCTCCCCCTCTACCACAACCACCTCCGAAAACCCCCCTAACAGAGATCCTTCCACCCTCAGAACCCTCATTATCAACTTCCGCAGCATTATAAACAAAAGAGCCGTTTTTCACCACACCCTTGAGACTTATGACCCTGACATTGTTATAGGGACAGAGACTTGGCTCAATCCTGACATTTCAGACAGTGAAGTCTTCCCGACGGACAGTCCCTCTACCATGACTTTACATAGAAAAGACAGACAGAACGGAGACCACGGTGGGGTCATGATAGCGACGAAGCCGGGACTAGTCGTAACACCAACCACCGAACTTAGCGCAGACGCAGAAATTTTATGGATTAAAACACAGATACAGTGCTGCAGGACACTTTATATAGGATCATTTTACCGGCCCCCTAACAGTAACGTAGATTACCTGCAGTCCTTTGACGAATCTTTATCTAATATTGATCCCTCCAAGAACATATGGTTGGCTGGAGACTTCAACTTACCGGACATTAACTGGACAGCTTACGCGACAACGGAGAATGGTGACCATGAAGGCGACCTAATACTACCACAGACCGACAGGAGATCATTACACGAAAAATTCATTGACATAATCAACACCCATTCACTCTCACAAACAGTACTCGAACCAACACGTACACAAATTAGTGTAGCTAGAAACAACCCTAACATAAGACTCGGGGTCACATCCAACATATTAGACTTGTTCCTTACGAACAACACCTCTTTAATGACACGAACACAGGTTTTACCAGGGCTTAGCGACCACGACATGATACTTGTAGACGCAAACATAAAACCAAACATCCAGAAACAATTACCCAGGAAAATCTACCAATACAACAGAGCTGACATGGGAGCTATCTCGGTAGACTTAGCTGACTTTAGAGACACATTCCTCGACAACGACCCAATGGCCAATTCTGTTGAGCAAAATTGGACCAGACTTCACGAATTCATACATGACACAATGGACAAGCACATACCCAAGAAAACCGTTACACGGAACCAGTCACCACCATATTGTTCAATAGACAGTTACGAAAACTACATAGAAACAAGATTAAAGCATACAAGACAGCTAAATGTTACAACGATACAGAACACTGGGATCATTACAAAAACACACAAAAAACATTACAAAAAGAAATCAAACAAGCAGAAACTAATTACACAACCACTTTCCTCACAAACAACATGCAAAACCACAACAAATTCTACAGCTTCTTCAAAGTGCGCAAACAACACTCAACTGGCATAACAACATTATTACATAACTATTCTCTGGTCACACTTCCACAGGACAAAGCACATGCACTTAATTCGCAGTTCCAGTCAGTTTTTACACAAGAACAAGCAAACTTGCCGGAACTGTCACCATCACCACACCCACCTATACTTCCACTGACTATACATACCCGAGGAATCGAGAAACTCTTATCTGAGGTAGACATCAACAAAGCGACTGGACCAGACAATATACCCTGCAGGATACTCAAGGCGAATGCTGCCATTCTTGCCCCTAACCTGCAGCTTATATTCTCACATACCATTGACACCGGAGAACTTCCCCAAGAGTGAAACGTTACTCTCAAACTTTCTTCTACTCAACAGCTGAGCTCTGGAACTCTCTCCCAGAATCAGTCTTTCCCTCTTCCTATGACTTAAATTGCTTCAAAGTCAGTGTGTCCAGGCATTTTGGCTCGAAAGTCCCTTGATTTTGGCCCTGTCACTCTTTCAACTATGGGGGAGGCACTCGCTATAGGCAGTTCTGCCTTTTGCCTCCCTCAATCATATTAAAAAAAAAAAAAAAAAAAAAAAAAATGGCTATTGGCAAACGTGACTCCTATTTTCAAATCCGGAGACAGAACCCTCCCTGTTTACTATAGACCTGTTTCGATTACCTCAGTTCCTTGCAACATTTTTGAACATATCATCCATCACATTTAATGGGCCATCTAGATAGGCAAAATATACTGACTGACGCACAGCACAGCTTCCGGCCCAAATGGTCGTGCAAGACGACGCAACTACTTGTGACCACACATGACATTTCCCAAACCCTTAACGACCTCGAAATTCGACAAGTTGACGCCATAGTACTAGACTTTGCCAAAGCCTTCGACAAAGTCCCTCACCAAAGACTGTTAGCTAAGTTAGATTATTATGGCATCCAAGGACCACTTCTTAACTGGATTAAGACTTTCTTGACCAATCGGGATCAATGCGTTGTTCTCGTGGGTTTTCATTCTTCCATTATCTCTGTAACTTCTGGGATCCCACAAGGCACTGTCCTGGGTCCCTTACTTTTCCTTTCATACATAAATGACCTCCCACTATCACTTACTTCTACTACTAGACTTTTCGCAGATGATAGTTTAGTTTATAGACCAATTACTAATAGGGACGATTGCCTTCGACTACAGGACAACTTAATTGCGCTTCAAGAGTGGGAAGCCAAGTGGCAGATGACATTTAGACCAGACCAATGTCACCATATCCGTTTCACCCGTTCAAATAAAATCATCCCATTCTCCTACAAACTCCATAGCACATTTTTGGATACTGTTCCCTCCCACAAATATTTGGGGGTCCACATCTCAGCGGACATGAGGTGGACCACTCACGTTAGCAGTGTCAGAGCAAAGACTAATAGGGCCCTGGGCTTCCTGCGCAGGAATCTCACCAAGTGTAACGCAAACATCAAAATTCTAGCATTTAAAACACTTGTTCGGCCACACTTAGAATACTGCGACACCGTCTGGGATCCATACACTCACAACAATATAGATAAATTAGAGGCCATACAAAACAAAGCTGCAAGATGGATCAGACGTGACACACTACATCTGTCACTTTGCTCAAACAAGACATTAAACTCGACCTACTTGCAACAAGAAGACAAATGCACAGACAACAGATGTTGTATAAAATCACCAACAACTTAGTAGACATAGACAAAGATATATATTTACACCCTACAAGTATACGATTTACGAGACGCAGCTACAACCTAAAATACCACACATATCAGGTAAGCACAGACATATTTAGACAATAATTTTTTCCCCGCAGCATCCAAGAGTGGTATCACCTCCCATCTCATTTAGTTAATAGCCCCACCCTTGATTCATTTAGAACTAGGATCACCAATCATTACATCCCTAATCCTGATCCTGTCCCCAACCATTAGTCCTAAAAAGCACAACCCCCGCATATCATGCCGCCCGAGAGCGGCCCTCTGCGGGTCCCTCAACGTACACGTAAACGATCATAATTTTATCTCAGTTACCTGTCCTGTCTCTCCAGAGTATGGCCCTCTGACCCCCACCATCAGGCGGCGGCTGTCGCATTTCGGTGCTGCCGTCTGGGATACTCTTCGGCAGTACTTTGTTTGTATTTTCCACATAATGATTTTTGCTTCTGTGGCCGGGAACACTCAGAGAGTGCCAAGCGGATTACTAAAGTAATCCTTTTAGGCATGAAGCATACATCCCATTTTCTTTCTCTTAAGCTAACTCACAAAAAGCTTGGTTTACTCATGCTTGTTTTACTACTGTCCGCAATAAGGAAGAAGCATTCAAATGGTACCGTCGCCTTCAAACTAAAAAATCTTGTACTCTTGTACGTTTATGACCGGAATCAAGCCAAATCTGTTCTTTGACGCGCTAAGAACTCTTTCAACAATATCAAATGCTCTGAACTTTACAACTTTAGCTCTTTCCAAGCTTACTGGCATCTAGCCAAAAATCTTTCCAACAATTTCTCTTCCTAGTCTTGCCCTCCTCTTTTCCACTCTGATGGTACCACCGTGACGTCACCTCTTTGTCAGACAAATCATAACTCTTTGCTCAAACTTTCATTAAAAACTCCACCTTGGAGGATTCCGGAGCTACTCCTCCCTCTCCACCCCCATCTCACTTATTTATACCTAATATCATATAATCTCTTCTAAGGATGTATTTTCTGCCCTCTCTGGGCTTCATATTAAGAAGGCGTACGGACCGACCGGATAGTGTTCCTCCTGAGGTCCTCAAAAACTGTTTTTTCCTTGCTGAATCACCGCCTTGGCAAAAACAAAAATCTCAGTCTTTCCTCTATCGTCTTTCCTTCTTACTGAAAGTTTGCTCTCATTCAACCTGTCTCAAAGAAGGGTGAACGCTCACAACCCTCTTACTATCGTCCAATTTTCTCTAATTTCTTACATCTTTAAAGTTTTTGAAACGGTTTGTACTTCATTAGTTCTTAAATGTTTATTTCCTATAATCTACTTTCACATCACCAGTATTATATGGTTTCCTTAAGGGCAGCTCTAGTGGTGATCACCTTGCTTATCTTACTAACTATTGGTCATCCTCCCTTTGGGACTTCGGTGAGACTTTTTCTATTGAGCAAGACATATCGAGAGCCTTCGATAGAGTCTGGCACAAATCTGTAATTTCCAAACTACCCTCCTTCTGATTATAAACACCATATGAGGAGGAGCACTTTATTGACAACGTTTTGCAGATAGCTTCTTCAGGTCACTAACAGGCGCTAGGTCCTTAGGCACCTCCTTCTGTTTGTATCCCTCTGTCTGTTCCTTTCTGACCGTTCTATAGCTGCTGTTGTGGATAGCCATTGCTCACTTCCTCAAACTATCAAATCCGGTGTTCCTCAGAGTTCTGTCCTGTCTCAAGTTCTCTCTCTAATATTCATTAATGATCTCCTCAACTGTACGTATACTCATATCCACTCATATGCTGATGACTCTACATTACACTATTCAAATAGTTTTCACAACAACCCAGTATGCAATCACTCCAAATCTCACGTGCCGAGGCCAGGTCACAGCATTCTTCTGATATATAATGTTTTTTTTCTGATTGAGCCATAGAACATCTTGTTACTTCAATGACTCCAAGACCCAGTTTGTCTATTTACCTGTCGCAATCTTCCACAAGATTAGCAATTGCGCTTCAACAATGCACAAATCAATCATTAATCTTCTCTCAAGATTGTAAACACCAATTAAGCAGGGGAATACCCAGGGCATATGATAAGGATTTGCTGGAACTCCTGTTACATTTGTCTGGCTTCCCTCACTGTTTTTGTTTTGTGTCTCACCTACATAGAGTAATTTAGCTAGCTCTCACAAATAGCTCCTCCTCCTATTAATTTCACCATATTAAACAATCACAAAACTTCTTTCCAATAACAAAACAAAAAATCATGTTTAAAGTAGCGACTATTCGTCTTTCACCTTTGGGGGAGACACTTGTTACAGGCAGATTTGCCTTTTGTCTCTCTCATATACATAAAACAAAAATCAACCATTCTTAGAAATATCATTTTACCACTATTGCTAAAATAGTTTCCCAGAAGCTAGACATGCTCAACCATCTCCATGGGTTTTTCATCCCCACACAGCTTCTTGCTCTGTAAAGAGGCACAATGCGCCCATGTCTCTGATAATATTCGCATGTGGGGGGAGGTTCCACCCATAACGCACTTCTTGAACGAGTAGAGTAAAAAAACATTTTGCCTCATCAACTCGCTTCCTTTTACTAGTTCCCTATAACTTTCTACGAGCCGCGATTCTGCATCTGTTTCACTCTTCTATCGCTATTAAAATCTATGTTTTTCAGAGATCTCTCAGTGCATACCTCCTCTATTGCAGCGAGTGCGAGGCACCCACCTTTCAACATAATCCCACTCCTATTCTGTCCGGCTCCCGCAACCGAAGAATTAGCACAATTCTCATTAATTCTTCTACTCAACAAGAGAACTCCGGAACTCTTTCCCTAAATCAATATTTCCTTCATCTTATGACTTAGAGTGCTTTAACCCTAGAACCGAGAAGCTCCTGTAACTGGGGCATACACCGAGAAGTGGGGTACACCATACGCCGAGGGTAAATAAATTCTTAACATTTATATAAACCTGTATATGACTTATATTAAGCCTTCAATGGTACTAAAATAATCTTTGGCTTTCTGGTCATCATCTGAAGCAAATTTGAGCACGTTCCCATGAGTAATAAAATTAGAAGGCACTTTGGTATGGAATTTTCTAAATACAAATATTTACTTGATATATAAATGTATAAATACAAGAATTACTGACCAAACTAGTTGAAATACTGGAGGCTGATGGCCTGATGATGGGGCAACCCAGTGTTCACCCCGGAACACCTGGAACATCCATGCTTACCTGTTGAAAAGTAGAGACACACAATGTATAAGAAACATTCAAATAAAAAGGTAAATACTGTGAAATCATTGTAAGTTAACCATAAAATGATGGGGAATGTATTGATGCACAATATGATGGTTATATAGTCACACCAGGTGCATTATAATTTAGGCATTTAAACGACAGGTTATACGCACTTGTATTACCTGTTGACAAGTAGAGAAATGCAATGTATTAGAAACATTTGTAAAAAAGGTAGATACTCTCAAATCACAGTAAATAAACCATAAATTTATAGGGAAATTATCAAGACACAATATGATTGTTATACAGTCACAAGAGGTGCATTCAAATTTGGCATATAAACGACAGGTTAAAACTTTAATTTCGGAGTTACATACATCCAAAATTCCAAAGCAAGAAGTGGGGTTAATTAAACTTTGCGTATCTATGCATTTTGACTACAACGTCCCTTGAATTTGGCTCTCTTTCACTCTGTCACTCTTTTGGCTTTGGTGAAGACACTCATTACAGGTAGCCTTCTTTTTGTCTCATTCATGCATATAGGAAAACAAAAAAATAATATAAAGTATACTCAGAATACCAAGAAATCCTGTTTTGTGTAAGTAGTTACAACTTGGGTTATATTTCTAATGAAGATAAATACGTCTTAAGCAGATATTAGCAAGACTTTTAAACTTTGGTTTCCTTCAGATGTATCAATAATATATTTTTCTTTTATCATACGAGGAATAGAAAGTTTAACGTATGGGTTGTAGAACATTTGAATGATTGAGTAATTATTTATAATTCATCTCAACTATCTATCTTGCTATTATTTCTCCACGCTTTAAATTGTTTAGTTTATGTTTATAATGGATTGGAGTCACTACTGTATTATCAGGTACAATATTTGTTTTTTGTCAATCAAGTATTTAAATAATTACTTGATTCATTGATGGTCATCGATTGATTGCTTGGAGTTACATCTCGATATTTGTACAATGTGCAGTCACCAGCCAAAGTATCCCCCATTGGTCGAGATTAAGGTTAGCTTGGAAACCTTAAGTCATAAACTGCGAAGCTATGGTAGCTTAAACCCTCCCGCCAAGCAAAGGTATTTGGTACTATTCTGACGAAAATCGTCATATGTCACATACAGTATATATAATTATTACTTATCCATATGCGCCTATTTTGCTTTTAATATGAGCATATGAACATTTAAGAGCAATAAAAGAAGTAAGAAAATCATTTTGGGGATGAAAAAGATGTATTATTGCCGTAAGGTTGTATCATGAAGCGAGAGCAGGGGTGGTGCGTATATGTTCACTCTCCAAGCACTCGATCGACACTGATGAGTCTGAGTAGAAGTCTCTGTGTTGCAAGGATCTCTAGCTGACTCCTGCGTGTTAAAGAGACCGGAAGGGGGAAACTCCTGCCCAAAATTAACCGATAAAAGGGGGAATAAGAGGAAAAATAGCTGATATTTGAGGAGGAAGGAAAAGGGGGGCGGGGGACACATATGTAGGAGTGGTAGAAAGTAATGGAGGGGAATTATCTCACCTAATCACAATTTACTTTGTTTTGAGTGCCGTTGGAGTGTTTTGTAAGGTTTTTGTTATGCTATTTTCCGTATTACTACTTATGATGCTTTGTCGTATGTGAGCCACAATGTACTTTTGACTTTACTGGTAATGTATCCCATCTGTATTAAGGTACACACACAAAGGCTACAAAATATGCTTTACGGATATTTGTGAACTATTTATTTATTAATGTTTAAATAATAAGGTTTCCAACCTTAAGGGGGTCACCAGCTTTTTTTATATTTCTCTCCTTTTCTCTCTTGCCCTGGCTTGTATCCATTCGGCCCCCTTCAGCCAACTGTTTTAAGACGTTTATCCCCATCCAGGTGTCGATTTCTTCCTGGCGAGCGATAGCGAGCCAGCATTGTATGGAGAAATCTGGCTTTGCCGGTGAAATTTTTCTATCCAAAAATGTACAAATTTAACTTGCTGTCTAAACAAAAATATATATATGCTGGCTCGCTACCACTCGCCAGGAAAGTATTGACACCTGGATGGGGGTAATTAACGTCTTAAAACAGTAGGCTGAATGGATACAAACCAAAAAGAGAGGGAGAGGAAGAGCCAAAAAGTGCTGTGGGCTTCCTTAAGCAGACCAAATATATATCAGTTAGACTGCTGGTTAATATATATCAGTTAGACTGCTGGTTAATATATATCAGTTAGACTGCTGGTTAATATATATCAGTTAGACTGCTGGTTAATATATCAGTTAGACTGCTGGTTAATATATCAGTTAGACTGCTGGTTAATATATATCAGTTAGACTGCTGGTTAATATATATCAGTTAGACTGCTGGTTAATTTATGTTCATTGGTATTTTACGCTTGCACTCGTTATCTTGAATGTATTATGTTGTAATTTATATTATACGCATACTTTGTAAGCTGAGTAAATTGACCATTTTCATATTGGTATTTGTCATGCTCATTCACTAGCTTGTAAAATGTGTATTTTCAGCTCGCTGCCAATCTTTAAACATACCGTTTATTTGTATTATTATTATTATTATTATTATTATTATTATTATTATTACACACACACACAGACACACACACACACACACACACACACACACACACACACACACACACACACACACACACACAAGGCTCCCCTCATCTGAAACTATTTCCAAAGAAATACAATTATTCAAGTGAAGAACATATAAATCCAGTATCGCTCCCTCAGACATTGCACACACGTCTAACCAACTTTCACAAATCTCTCTCTCTCTCTCTCTCCTCTGTTGTCACATTGGGCCTAAATTTGGCAAATGAGTTTCAATGCGGATAAATGTAAAGTACTATACATATCGGATACCTAAATGAGAAAGCAAACTATTCGATGAATGGCACTCAGCTTAAGAATGTAAACAGAGAAACCGATCTGGGAGTAACAATATCGAGTAACCTAAAACCGAGTCAACAATGTTCAGAAGTTGTTAAAAAGGCAAACAAAATAATTGGCTTTATAGGCAGGTCATTTGAGCATAAATCCAAAGACGTTATCCTAACCCTTTACAATTCCTTAGTCCGCCCTCTTCTGGAATACTGCGTTCACTGCTGGTGCCCTTATTACCAAAAAGACATAAACAAGCTAGAACGAGTTCAACATAGAGTTACCAAAATGATACCTAGCCTAAAGAACAAACCATACGAAGAGCGTCTTAGATAATTAAATCTATTTCCTGTAACCCAGCGCAGATTAAGAGGTGACTTAATTCAAGTGTTCAAAATCATCAAAGGCATCGACAATATGAACTGTAGTAAGTACTTCACTATCGACCAATCTAATTACACGCGGGGAAACGGTTGCAAAATTATTGGTAAATCTTTTAACTCACACGAATCTAAGAATTTCTTCTTCAATCGAGTTGTCAACTTGTGGAATGGGCTTCCCCGAGACGTTATAGACTGTGCACCGTTGATTCATTTAAACTCCGCCTAGACAAATATCTCGCATCAAACCCGCGACTGACTGCGTTTGTAAATGAATAACTTTATTTTATCCTCCCCTCAGTTACTAACCCATATGTCCCCTACTAACTTCCTAGTCCTGCCACGGACATTAGTTCCAGGGCAGTAGTTCCCTTTCCAATGTTCCCTTACCCACTCTAAACCACTGTTTGGACACTTGATCCTCAGTGTTTTGGAGGACAAGCAGCCTAGAAGGGTCACTAGATCTGTTGTTGCTTGATTTCCTTTGTACTCCTTTGTACTCCTGTGCCACTCGATTGTGAGACTTGGAAACCCTTTCACACAGGAAGCCTTCTCACCAACCGGCAATTGACCACTTGCGAGTTTCAGGCTATAAGGAAGTACGGTCTGTAAACATCGATATTAAACAAAAATACAGTTATTATGTAGGTTTGTGATGGATAAATAGTATGTCGAATTCAGTTTTATGTATTTATATATGCACTAAAACCGTATTATTGCTGATTATTCTGCTAAATATCGATGTTTACGGCTCCAACTTCCTTATAGACCAACACTCGCAAGTGGTTAATTGCATGTTGGATATATGTGCGGTGTATAGTAACGTGCAGTACATACCGTACATCAATGGCATGCATATATTTAATACAATACTTGTTACATACATAACTCAACATACACTTCCTTCATTCATAGAAACATTCATACATATATACATTATGTATACATAAATCCCAAATACGTACACACACATAATTGCAAATGCAAGTAAAATGATGGTAACACAAAACAAAATCTAACTTGAACAAATGTTATACATTTTCTACCTAGCATTTTCACTTTAGATGCTCACTTGAGCAACCCAAAGGTAGAACAAGGATCTGTATTTGGAGTACACATATAACATAACACACACACACACACACACACACACACACACACACACACACACACACACATACACACTTATTTCAAATTCTCACTTTCTCCCTTTATCAATATTTTGCTTGTTTTAAAATATATATATTTAAATTTCACTCGTAAAATGCTATGTCTCTCACATTTATACTTGAATATTTATAGTATTCAAAGGAACTCATTTTATATTAAGAATACTATACCGTATTTTATATTAAGAATACTATACCGTATTAAGAATACTATACCGTATTTTATATTAAGAATACTATACCGTATTAAGAATACTATACCGTATTAAGAATACTATACCGTATTTTATATTAAGAATACTATACCGTATTCTTTAACTTTAATCTGAATGATATTAGCCGACTTTATTTAGTTTGGAAAGGATCTATGCAAGTCTAAGGCTAGAATTTAGATAAATTTTACCTGTTTGATAGCTAGAGATATGATTTGTGCTGCTTTGAATGGCATAGTGTTAACAATAATAATATGGAACAATACACCACGTTACATAATGGGCTCTTTACCTTACGCTTTCACATTGTATTTTTTCACCGCAAGATACATTGTCACTGTGCACACAAATGTCTTAGTTTGTCCCATGAAACAATAACATTATCTTTCAAACTTGAATATATCGTATTCAAACCTGAATATCTCGTTTTCTATTGTATATTTCTCCGATTCACGTTTCCCTTTCAGTTTCGCCAATAAGTCATTCCAGTTTTACACGTACAATTATCCACATGTCAGACTATTACACAGATTTTTTTTGTTCTGATTATGCTGCCTTATTTAAGTATGAATCTGTAATAAAAAGCAATTTATGTATCCTAAATATATGTTATACATTGTTAAAGTTTATTTTATTTCCTCTACAGATCTATAGTTTGAATAGCATAAACAAAAATAGGCCTGTAACATCTGGGCGTGTGGGCAACAGTACAGTATTATTCACTCTCCAGTTAACGTATAATTAATTCTCACTCACACGAGTGTGTACCCCCAAAGCCAAAAGACTGACAGAGAGCCAAATTCAAGGTATGTTGGGGTTAAAATGCCTGGCCACACACAGTTTGGAATCGTCTAAACCATAGGATGAAGTAAAGACTGATAGTTCTAGAGTTTACTTGTTGAGTAGATGAAAGATTGAGAATATTGGTTAATTCTTGGGCTGCAGAGCTGGACTGAATAGGGGTGGGTGTGTTATTAAAAGAAGGGTGCATCCCACTTGCCTTAATGGAGGGTGTGCGCGCTGAGAGAGCTCTGAAGAACAGTGATTGTTGTAATAGCGATAGTAATTACATAGTAAGAGGGGGGGGGGGTAGATGGGGAGATTGTAGGCACCAATCGATCAGGGCTAGACCCAGGTGAGGTTATAGGCATGTGATAAAGAGTCGCTGGAACTCCTGTTTCACTTGCTTGGCCTCTCTTACTGATTTTCTTTGTGCCTCATTTACACTGAGAGCAATCCAGCTAGCTCTCACAAACACCTCCTCCTCCTATCCACTTCACTACACTAAACATGCACACCACACTTCATTCTTCCACACCAAAAAAAAAAAAAAAAAAAAAAAAAAAAAAAATATATATATATATATGAATTGTAGCCCAGCCTCGGAGTCCCCAGGGGGGGGACCATAAATGCCCCCTCACCCGACCGACCATCCCCTGACGACCCCACACAATTACCTGGACCTCGGCCTGTTACTCTTTCTATTAATTTCTGCAACATTCGTGGACTTTCCTCTAACTTTCACTCTGTTGAGCACCATCTCTCCTCCTACAAACCTGATCTTCTCTTCTTCACCGAAACGCAGGTGTCTGTAGCAACATCCAGCAACCCCTTCTCTGTATCCTCCTACTTTCTCTATCCTAGTTTCAAAGCCAAAGGCGGATGTTGTGCATATGTGCACAACAAACTCACTTGCTCTCGTGTTCCCGATTTCGACTCCTCTGAATTCTCAACTTTATGGCTCAAACTTTCCTGTCATTCTCTTACTAAATATTTCTGTGCTGTCTATCTTTCCCCTAACTCTACCAACTTTCCCAAATTCTTTGACTATCTAAACTCTACAGTGGAACACATTCTATCCATTTCTCCTTTCTCAGAAATCTCCATCTTAGGAGATTTCAACGTTCACCACCGCCATTGGCTCTCCTCTCACACTACTGATCCACCTGGTGAACAAGCCTACGTCTTTTCTATCCTAAATGACCTAGAGCAGTTAGTTCAGCAACCCACCCGTATCCCGGATCGCATCGGAGATCGGCCCAACATTCTTGACCTGTTTCTAACTTCTAACCCTTCTTCTTATACTGTCGATCTTTTCTCTCCTTTGGGCTCCTCCGACCATAAACTTATCTCTGTCACCTGTCCTATCTCTCCAGTACAGCCACCCGATCCTCCTAGCCGGCGGCGCTTGTGGCACTTTGGCGCTGCCGACTGGGAGGCTCTTCGGCAGTACTTCTTTGATTTCCCATGGAATGATTTCTGCTTCCATGGCCGAGGACCCTCGGAGAGTGCTGAACGCATTACCGAGGTAATATCGGGCATGGAAGCATACATTCCATTCTCTTTCTCTCAGACTAATGCTAAAAAATCTTGGTTTACTCACGCCTGTTCTACTGCTGTCCGCAATAAGGAGGAAGCATTCAAACGGTACCGACGCCTTAAAACTCAAGACTCTCATTCTTCATATGTTTCTGCCCGGAATCAAGCCAAATCTGTTCTTCGACTTGCCAAACACTCTTTCATCAATAATAAATGCACTGAACTATCCAACTCTAGCTCTTCCCAAGCTTTCTGGCATCTAGCCAAAAACCTCTCCAACAATTTCTCTTCCTCGTCTTTCCCTCCCCTTTCCCACTCTGATGGCACAACCATCACTTCTTCCTCTGACAAAGCTAAACTCTTCGCTCAAACTTTTGCTAGAAACTCCACCTTGGATGATTCCGGTGCTATTCCTCCCTCTCCGCCCTCCTCTCTCTTACTTATGCCTAATATCCTAATCTCTTCTAAAGATGTACTTTCTACCCTCTCTGGGCTTAACACTAATAAGGCGTACGGTCCGGACGGTGTTCCTCCTGTTGTTCTCAAAAACTGTGCTTCCGTGCTGACTCCCTGCCTAGGCAAACTCTTTCGTCTCTGTCTATCCTCTAACGTCTTCCCTTCATGCTGGAAGTTTGCTCACATTCAACCTGTCCCAAAGAAGGGTGACCGCTCTCAACCCTCCAACTATCGTCCAATTGCTCTTATCTCTTGTCTTTCTAAAGTTTTTGAAACTATTCTTGCTTCCAAATTTCTTAAGCATTTCTCTTCTCATAATCTGCTCTCAGATCGCCAGTATGGCTTCCTTAAGGGTCGCTCTACTGGTGATCTTCTTTCATATCTTACTAACTCTTGGTCATCCTCCTTTCGGGACTTCGGTGAGACTTTTTCTATTGCACTAGACATATCGAAAGCCTTCGATAGAGTCTGGCATAAATCTTTAATTTCTAAACTACCCTCCTTCGGTTTCTATCCCTCCATCTGTGCCTTTGTCTCTAATTTCCTTTCCGGCCGTTCCATAGCTGCGGTTGTGGACGGCCATTGTTCACTTCCTCACCCTATAAACTCCGGTGTTCCTCAGGGCTCTGTCCTATCTCCTATTCTCTTTCTAATTTTTATAAATGATCTCCTTAACTGTACCTTAATTCCCATCCATTCATACGCAGACGACTCAACCTTGCACTACTCCATTAGTTTTTCAGAACGCCCCAGCCAGCAATCCCTCAACGACAAACGTAATGAAGCCATAGAACTCTTAAATTCTGATCTAAATACTATTTCCAATTGGGGCAGAGAAAACCTTGTTAACATTAATGCTTCCAAAACCCAATTTCTCCATCTATCTACCCGTCAGGATCTCCCAGCGGACTATCCCTTATTCTTCAACAATACAAAAATCAACCCTTCATCTTCTCTCAATATTCTTGGTGTCTCTTTTTCTTCTGCTCTCATTTGGAAGGACCATATTACCAGTCTTGCTAAGGCAGCCTCCCAGAAGCTGGGTGTGCTCAACCACCTTAGGGGGTTCTTTTCCCCTGCACAGCTTCTTGCTCTGTACAGGGGCATAGTGCGCCCTTGTATTGAGTATTGTTCACATGTGTGGGGAGGTTCCTCTCACACTGCTCTCCTAGACAAAGTTGGAAGGAAGGCCTTTCGTATCATTAACTCCCGTCCACTCACCAACTCTCTGCAATCTCTCTCTCTCCGCCGCAATGTTGCATCTCTCTCGCTATTCTATCGCTACTATAATAATCAGTGTTCCTCAGAGCTATCCCAGTGCATACCACCTCCTTTACGTAGGGCACGTGGTACCCGTCTTGCAACTCAATCCCACCCCTACTCTGTGCAACTCTCCAACCCAAGAGTGAAACGTTACTCTCAAACTTTCTTCTACTCAACAGCTGAGCTCTGGAACTCTCTCCCAGAATCAGTCTTTCCCTCTTCCTATGACTTAAATTGCTTCAAACTCCGTGTGTCCAGGCATTTTGGCTCGAACGTCCCTTGATTTTGGCCCTGTCACTCTTTCAACTATGGGGGAGGCACTCGCTATAGGCAGTTATGCCTTTTGCCTCCCTCAATCACATAGAAAAAAAAAAAAAAAAAAAAATGGGGGTAGATTATAGGCACCAATCGAACAGGGCTATACCCAGGAGAGGCTGTGGGCATTTGATAAGGAATCGCTGGAACTCCTGTTTCATTTGCTTGGCCTCTCTTACTGTTTCCCTTTGTGCCTCACTTACACTGAGAGTAGTCCAGCATGCTCTCACAAACACCTCCTCCTCCTATCTACTTCACTACACTTAACATGCACACCACACTTCCTCCTTCATAATTATTAGCTGGAACGTCCCTTGATTTCGGCCCTGTCACTCTTTGAAATCTGGGGGAGGCACTCGCTGCAGGCAGTTATGCCTTTTGTCTCCCTCATTCACATAGAAAAAAAAAAAAAAAAAAGGGGTGGTGAATTGACCACTTGCGAGTTTCGTTCTATAAGGAAGTTGGAGTTGTAGACATCGATATTTATCAGAATTACCAGCTAAAATACAATTGTAGTTCATGTATAAATTCGTAAACTCCAATTCAACATACTTTTTAGCCATCAGAAGCCTACATCATTATTGCATTCTGTTTAATATCGATGTTTACGGCTCCAACTTCCTTATAGCCTGAAACTCGCAAGTGGTCAATTGATGATACACAATGTTTTTTACTCTACCCTTTAGACAAGTGCGGTATGGGTGGAACCTCCTCACACATGTGAACAATAATCGATACATGGACGCATTGTATCCCTATACAGAGCAGTAAGTTATGGAGGGTTGAATAACGCACGGAAGCCGTTTTAACAAAAGTGGTAATATGATATTTCCACGAAAGGTCTGAAATAATAGAAACACAAGAATGCGGAGAGAAGATAAGGTTTGATTTGTGCATTGTTGGAGAGTAAGGGATAGTCGTATGGAAGATTGTGATGGCCTGATTTATTTAACAACCGGGTTCTGGGTTTGTGTTTTGCTTGTAGTCAATGGTTTGAGGAAGGCATCAAGATAAACCAACCCGATTCACGTCTCGTTCTTGGTTCCAGTTACTGATTCATAAATACCTGAAGAGGATGTGTAAGGTATGCATGTACACGTCACGTCGTGAACAGACCATCAGAAAAAATATTCGAAATGTTGGGCTCTGCTATTCTGATTGCTTCCAAGTCTATCACACTATCCAAAACTATTGAAGAGCTAAACAATGCCCCTATGAGCATGTAAATATGTAAATACGTAAGTACCAAAGCAAGATTAAATGCATAAACACAAATAAATCCTGCTGGTGGTAAAGAAGTGTGTGAACAAAATCATATAATAATACCGGTACATATATGCTTCTAAGTGTAAGATGTTTAAGTACAAAATATACATCTATGAAAATACCAACACAAACTAAGGACACAACACATCAATACAACTGTTGCCATTAGCTCGACAAAAACTTGCTCACTCTTGTTCATACTTTCCTCCTTAGTGACATTATTGTGTGCGAGTGTGCATTGCCTTAGCGCAATGCAAACACCTACTGTATAATCCTCCTCCTCAAAGACAATAATAAGCAATTCTTGTGAATTTCATAAATCGCAATAATCAATAGAAGCTGTATCAGGTACGTGACAAATACTCATTAATTATCGCTCATACTTACCGCGTCAGTGCCATCATTGCGTGAGCCTGTACATTGCCTTGACCATATGACTAATCAACATCCTCAAAGACAAATAACCGAAATAGTGATAACTCGCCTTCAACCCTCCAACACTTTGAGAACTACGGGTGCTCCCGGGCCGTGCGCATAAACTACGGATGCCTACGGTTGTCTCTGTTTTCAAGGTCTGGTGAGTTATTAAACATGTACATTTTATTACTGAAAAAGCAAAATAAGTCAAGATGGCCCGGCGCCAGATAAATCACAGCTTGCTTTATCCCGCGACGATGTACGACTCGACAAATACTGTAATTCTTTCACCAGAAAATGTACATCAAATATTTATTGTAGTCAATAATGTCCAGTTTAGTTATAGTACGTCAACCTTTTGTAAGCTTAAGATCAACCTCCGAGATAAATGTTCATATTTGTCTGGGTTAAACTAATTTTTGTTTAGTTCCATATTTCGAAAATATATCTATTGCAATATGTATATTTCACGTTGAGTAATATATTTCAAAACTACAGTATTATACATGAAATTTGGATGAAGATAAGGTTTCTCCCACTCAGTTATGCCTCAAAATATCTATCACTTTCAAACAATTGTCTTTTTCACTTTCTGAGTGACGATGACAGATCTCCCTATATAAGAGAAATTCCAATATGAACTAGCGACAAATTTCATCTTGATCCTTGAAAATTATGTAAACATGTTTTTAAATATGTGTGTCAAACTTTGGACTTATTATATTTCACATTAAAATAACTTCTAATGATACCCATATTTGCATTCCATTATCATAACAAATGGTTCCATTTTGAAATATATATTCTCATTGCATATAAGATTTGTTTCTCAGTTTCATGATTGAAGGCCCAATAACACCGATTAAGTGGACGTCCGAATTCCACACTATTGAAACATGAGTATATATATATATATATATATATATATATACCTCTTACTATTGACTATAGGTTATTATTACCTAATATATTATAGTAACACCATTACGAAGTAGTGAATGCATTTGCAAGAATTATGAACTATTTATATTATTCTCACAATCATTTATACACATTATATATATCCAACCTATCGACACTTGCATCAATAATTAATAGCTACATCATGTTGGTCTTAAAAACAACTTGTATGAATCCTAAATTATGACTGCCTTATGAAACTATTGGTGGATAAACGACAGCCAATCGTAAACAAAACGGTCCATTCCCGCACAAATTAACACTTATTTGTATAACTAAAATATGTGTAGCTCCAGCCTCACTCGGTCTTAGAGGTGGGCAACGCCTCCACTAAAATGAAATAAGCTAAGCAAGCATAAATAATTCCTATGGATAATGCAGTACTCTACTTCGGCTGCTACTCCCTTTAAAGACTGCCTGACTCTTGGTTATTGGAAGATATAGGTAGAGATTGCAGTCCAATCTTACTACCCTCTCGTCAAGCTCAATTAAGCAAGCATTAATATATACTATAATATCCTACATGGACATCAATACTAGTTTTTATTGAGAACGGTTCTAAATGCTCTTGTTTCAATAATTTACCTGAATGCAGCACTATAACAAAAAAAATGTATTCTTCACATCGTTACCAATTATGTTTATGACACAAAGTTCCATTACAAATTGTATTCAATTGTGTAACCGTCTCCACAAATAAATTGTATCTATACAACCTACCTAAGCACAATTACTCCCACAAAACTAATATAACTCATCCACACAAGAAAATATATGAGAATAATACTTGTTACGCTCTTCTTGTAGTGCGTATATACCATAATACCTACTGGGCTAAGTCAAACATGTCCTGGTAAAAGCTTGTTAGTAAGTCACATATCATAATATACACAACCATTATTCATATGTTATCAATATTAACTCCTTGACGCTTGGAAGAATCTTATTATATATTTGATATTACAGTTCATTCTCGGGCTCTCTCGTGACAATATACGTATGTTATCGCTATGTTTTAACCCACACTAATCGCCTTATATGCAATGTAGTATACAGTACATCCCAAGAAAGAGCAAAACCAATAGCATACAAATACGTAAGACACTATTAGAATATATAATAACTTATAATCACAGTCAAAAGCGATAGATCAAACATCTAATTGTTCTTCCGAGTTCCCTTCGTCATTATATGCTTAGCAATAAGTAGTTTTTTATAAGAAATTGGAAACATTGTTCACGAGCTTTCCAATGGTGTCATCATAATTTGTTTATTATCAATAGTTTATTTATATGAATATAATAGTAATCCTTATACTCACGATTTTGAATATTACCGTTCTCGCTGTTCTATATGTATTCTGGCTACTTTATTTCGTCACCAACTCATAGCAAAAAAGACACCCAACGATATTCAAAGATGCTGCGAACGCCAGTATAGCTGCTCTCTCTATATCACGTGACATGTATGAATAAGGTGTCGTCATCTAATGTGGCAGAAAGGAAGCAACTTGAACCTCCACTGTCACCATCTAGTGCGACACATATGAAGCACCCATCATCTCTAAGTATTACTCACTCGATAATCTCGGGGCCTGCAGTCTTTGCGAATCGTTGACAATAAAGTGCTACCCCTCACACGGTGTATATATTCATTTTGTCAACTTTTCCAAGTAAATTTTTATGAATGTTTGTTGTACTAAAACTAGCCTTCATTCCATAATCAAACAAATAGACCTAGACCGTGACAACAACATACAGTTATTTCCTGGGAAGAGTAGCTTTCAGGAAACGAGGCACCACGACAAAATTAGGAGGTATGAACTAACACCCAGAATAGCTCTCATGACTTTGGTTTTGGCTAAAATAACACTGAACCAAATATTCTTCGATACCAAACCACATTTTGACATTTTAGATAAACACTGTGTACACTATGGACAAAGCAAAGCTGTGTACACGATCGCGTACACACAAACACAGTGTTCAATTCAGAACTATACCAATAGTAAAAACAACATACGAGTGAGCAAGCTCAACATGTACAAGCAAATACAATCCTGACATCTAATGGTATAAGAGTACGTAATGCACATTTACACATCGTTTCCAGTACAAACACATGGGATCTTATACAGACATATAGAACATACGGATTAATCAGAAACACATATTAGATTCAAATCCATATATGGGATCGGAATAACACATTAACATTAACGTTCAAATGGAGCAAACATAATTACTGTAATCATTGATAGATAACACTGGGATATTGATATATTGTCCAAACACACGCATCCTCAGGACATACATACCATTATTGTATGACCAATGAATCACACATGCACACAATTGAAGAAAAACATACATCCTATAATCTTGGAATGAGATAAAGACAATTATTTTCAAACATTACATACGCTTTGAATAAACAATAGACACCCCCTTGAGACTAACATGCATAATTTCACAGCCTACAGATAGAAACTGCCTGAACGTAACACACACACATACAAACGATCTCAGTCACACAAAAACAAAGGTCTACCACACGCGAAACATGAACTATCGGCGTCAAGAGGCCCGTCGCCTCCCCTGCCTAAAAGCTGGAACTCCTTCTCTCCCCCATCACACTACGAACTCACAGTATGCTAGGTGGTGGTAGAAGTATGCATCGCTTGTACGGTCACGCTAATAAATCATGTCCCAGCTGTCATTACGTTTGGCTCGCTCTGTACTGCATTAATGTCTGTCAGATGTTGAATAGGGTAGGTGAGTGTATGAACATGTTTGTATATATCACTTGAAATGAATAAATCAAGAGTAGATATTGCTGATACCAATTATTGATAGAAATATACTTGGTGCCGAGACATCACTTTTTAGGCCAACTGTACACCTAACATATTCCAGTCTATGGATATTGCAGGTCACGGTGAGGCATGAGAGGCGACAAGTCTTTTACCACCGGCTGTGTAGTATTCATATTGTTTCACCAACCAACTTAACTTCTAAACTCAATTGACCACATGCGAGTTTCAGGCTATAAGGAAGTTGATGCCTTATACATAGATATTAAACAGAAAGGCAATAGTAATGTAGGTTTCTGATGGTCAGAAAGTATAATGAATTTGATTGTATGGATTTATAGATGCACTACAACCGTTTTTATGCTAGTAAATATGTTAAATATCGATGCCTATAGCTCTAACTTCCTTATAGAACGAAACTTGCAAGTGGTCAATTAATGAAATCAACAAATACATGTAGCAATCCAAGGACTCATACCTACAGCAGGCGTCACACCATGCCGACTTGAGCCACGACTGACCACGACCTTTAGTCGTGGTCAGGAGTGCCGACCTTCGGCGGAGAGCTTAAGGATTTGGGAGGGTGAGTTTTGGACGGGACGCAGTATGGATGGCCACGCCGCCTGACGGCGTCTGACGGCCACCTGACAGGGTAGAGCGGCGCCCATGCAGGACTGAAGGTGAGACCTAGGTCGCCGCTGGAGTGCCGATCTGCGGCGTAGCGCGTTGACAACGACCCGACGAACGGCGTCGATAGGAGGTAGGGCGGTGTGAATATGCATTACTGTGCCGATGGACGGCGACCCCTTCAGCAATGACGGCGACCCCGGCCCGCATGACCCCAAAAGACGCCGAGCGAACTCAAGGTGGGGTATATAAAAGCTACACCAAAGGGTGGGCCTCATCAGTAAACCTTCAGCCACCGTCACGGTTGCACGCAACCATGTCCACCACAGTCCCTAGGAACCAGACACGGCATCTACGCTTACTCCAGGTTCAGTTAAATCTGGAAAATGACCACCTACTGACAAATATAGCCATCTGCAAGCTGCTGTTGAGGAAAAGAAAGAGGCAGAATAGAACCCCTCGCGTGTGGGTCCGGAACTGGCTTCTCCGTTGGAAAACCTTTGGTATTTATGAGCAGCTACTGAAGGAACTCGCCGAGGAGGATGGGCCAGCCTACAGAAACTACCTGCAGATGGATGTTGCAGTCTTCCGGGAGGTACTAGGACGTGTGGCGCACCGCATTGAAAAGAGCGATACTTTTTACCGGAAGGCACTCGAACCTGGCCTCCGACTAGCCATAACACTGCGGTTCCTGGCAACCGGTGACAGCTATATGAGCCTCATGTACAGCTTCAGAGTGGCACACAACACCATATCAAACGTTGTGTATGAGACATGTGAGGCACTCATAGCTGAGTATATGGACGAGATGATGCCCTGCCCCAACACACCGGAGGAATGGAAGGCAGTGGCAAATAAGTTCTCCCAACGATGGAACTTCCACCACACCATTGGTGCACTTGATGGCAAGCACATTGCAATGCGGTGTCCCGCCAAAGGTCGTTCCATGTGGTACAACTATAAGGGGTTCCACTCCGTTGTGTTGCTGGCACTCGTCGACGCTGACTACCGCTTCTTGTACGTCGATGTTGGGGCATCAGGGGGTGGCTCCACTCCGTTGTGTTGCTGGCACTCGTCGACGCTGACTACCGCTTCTTGTACGTCGATGTTGGGGCATCAGGGGGTGGCTCAGATGCAGGGATATTTGGCAGGACACCACTTCGTGCTGCCCTTGAACAGAAAACTCTTGGCCTACCAGACCCTGAACCCATCCCCGGCACTGGTGTGCCACTGCCCTACTTCATCGTCAGGGACGATGCATTCCCCCTTCGGAGCTGGATGATGAAGCCCTATCCACAAAGGAACCTCTCCCGGGACAACCGCCTCTTCAACTACCGTCTATCAAGGGCTCGTCGGATTGTGGAGAACGCCTTTGGGATCCTAGCAATCAGGTAAGAGTGGTTCATATTTATGTATATATTTATTGATTTATTTACTTAAATGAGTTAAGATTTATTTGTTAAACAAATATTAATTGTGTATTAATATATCGTTTGATTAATTTGTTATTTGTGTATGTATTCATTTCGTTAGTTAATTATTTTATTATTGAATTTCTGTTATTAGTGATTATCTTTGGTATATATAATGCAATTAATTTCTTTATGTATTTATATATTTATTGCTGTATTGATTTATATCAATGTATATCAATGACTTACACATAATTTATTATGTATTTATTTATTTATGTACTTATTTGTTATCTTTTATTTCAGTAATTTTTGATTCATTTATTTCATTAATCATTTAATTTATGTCTTTTATTTATTTATTTGGTATTTGTTTGTTTTATTAATATAACTCATATTATATTTTTATATGTACCGGTATTGATAATATATTTATTATTTATTTCTGTAATTCATTATATAATTTGTATCTCTTTATTTCAGTTAATTTTGTTATTTTATTATTATTATTAATTTAATTATGTATTGAATGTAGTTATTTTTCATTATTTTCTGTAATTAATATACCTAATCTTATATTTTGATGGTTATTGCTACTATATTTATTATTTAAGTTTTTAATTATGTTGTTTATTTATATATTGACAGATTCAGGTGTCTATTCACCACCATGGCCATACAACCCAAGAGGGTGGAGAGTGCTGTGTTGGCCTGCTATTGCCTGCACAACCTTCTTCGCCAACGTACACCTGCAATTCCCTCCAGCCTCATTGATACTGAGGACCCAGTGACACACCTGGTCACAGCTGGTTCGTGGAGGGAGGGTGAGCAGATGGGAGATATCCAGTGTCTCGCTGTAAACCAAACCACAAGGCTCGCCAAGGAACAGAGGGACTTCCTCAGGGGGTACTATACTTCACCAGCTGGTATGGTATCATGGCAAAACGACATGGTATAGAAGGTAAGATATATACACAGTTCTACAAAACATATTTTATTAATCACTAGTTACATGTTAGTTGGGTTAAGGATGCTCTCCAGGAATTGGCTGGTGCCAGGTGAGGTGCCTGAGAAGGGTAGCGGTGCTGAGGGGCTGGGGAGGTTGAGGAGGTGGCCACCTGGTGGAGCATGCCCGGGTGTGCCTGGGATGGGTGGGTTGCAGCCCAAGCTGGGGCCAGGTGTGCTCCACATGGACTCTTGCTGATGGCAGTAGTTAGTCCTACCCACCTGAAACCCCTGGTCATGCTGGCTGGAGTGGGTTTTCTGGGGGGTGCACTCCCGGGCCGGGCGGGGTACCAGTTGCTGTGGTGGTGGTGGTGGTGGGGGGGGGGGGGGGAGGAAGGCACAACAAAGCCTGCTCCTCCTGGCGCTGGATCTTGCAGGTCTCAGCTTATAAATGCCGTGTGACCTTGATGAGGGCGCTATCCAACTCTTCATGGAGGGAGGGGTGCACATCAGATCCAAGACTGGTGAGATAATCAAACGATGATTGGACCTGGGCCTCACGCTTTGTCTGATGACGCAGCCGGGTCTTGATCAAGGCTTGCAGTTCCTCATTGCCTCTGGACCTGTCCTGAAGCTGAAAAGTAGTTACGAATAATTAGTATGTTACATGACATGTTGTATATTATTTATGTTGTTTGACAGGTAATGTATTGTATGATTTATATACCCACGATGCTTCATCACGAATACAGTTATGTAATAATATTGAATGATTTTCTACAATCTTAAATATGTAAAAAATAACTAACAACATTACATAATAAACATGTTATTAACAACACATAATGACAACAAATGACATTAAAAAGATTATAAACCACACACTACAAACATTTGGATTGGGCATGACCATATAATAATAATAATAATAAATAATATGAATGATTCGTTACCTTTCGAAGTAGTGAGTCAACCTCGTCGACTTCAGCGCTCGTGCGACGTTTGCGTTTGGCGGCTGCTCCTTGCAACGGGGGACCTTTGGCACTTCTCTCGACCACTACCACCTCATCCTCCTCTTCCTCCTCCTGATCTTCCTCCACGCTGCCAACGCTGGGAGCACGAGGGGCGATACCACACTGAAATAGTCAATTATTAGTATTGATATGTAATATTATAAACATATATATATATATATATATATGGCTTGTTTCATTCATCCACTGCCTGAATAATGTATCCATAAATAAATGATTTACGTTATATATATATATATATATATATATATATATATATATGTATAACATATTCAATTACTAAATAAACGAATAAAATAATGAAATAAAGAAAGGAATCAATCAAAAAATACATACATACATAATACATAATGTATAAATAATGACTAAATACCTTATATAAATCAATAAAGCAATATTAATCTAAGTACATGAATAAATTAATTACAATATATATATAAAAGATGTTTAATTAATAACTAAATCAATACAATAATGAAATAACGAAAGGAATAACAAACGGCAGATACCACAACCAGGTCAGGTCAGAAACCTGTGGTATGCACAACGAGTCTCCACAAACATAATTTGTCCACACGTGGCTGGCCAGTGTCAAACACTTTTAAATAATCGAGACATGCAAAACAGTAATTAAACAAACATTTACCTGGCTATTCTGACGACCACTCTGGCGCACGATGTGGTCCTTGAGAAAGGCAAACGTGGTGATAATCCACTTATCCCGGTCCGTGTGTTGGGGTGGGGCCTGTCCACTCTTGGTCTCTGTAATGCGGCCATAACGAGTCCGCATTCCCTCTAGGAAGCCCTTCACTTGCATCCCTGTGAGGTGGAGAGATATATACATTAATAATATATACACATATATATACCATGATAGGGTACCGTACATCACATATTAACGACATTATGTAGTGATATTTTATGTCTCGGTGAACACACTATTTATTGCACCACGAACATTTGTACCAAATAACAACAATATTATAATATTATGCTTATTATGATTATTGTTCTAATACTATACTAATGATATAATAAAATTATATAATACAAATTATCATATTTCAACTTAACATACATACCCACGTGGCATTCATAGGTATTATGGTGTACGAGATAAATGATGATTCGTTCACTTTCACTTTCAGCATCATTGGGGTTACATTTATGTGCACATGTTCTCAAACTGTCATGCACTCACGTGCATTTCATTTATTTGCTTGTAATACTCGAATCATCATCGCTCTCCTCAACCATTATTAATTAACACATTATGGGCAGTAAACTCACCTGCAACAGGGGGTTCCATGGACTTGGCCATGGTCTCGAAGAGGGCAGCTTTGAGGGCAGTGTCCTTGAAATCCTTACGCCCCTTGGCGTATAAAACGGGGTGACGCTCGTACCAGTCGGCCAAGTCAAGCTCCTGCTCATCACTATACACCACTTTAATGATGTGTCGACGGCGGCCGGGCTTCGAGGATTCCTGTTCCACGTCAATCTCATCGTCAGCGGCATCATTGGACGGTGAGTAGGTGGCAGGCAGGGCAGCGGCGGCCGGTTGTGGCTCCTCGTGTTCACCATGTACACCAGGTTCAACCGCCGTTTCTTCCTCATTCGTGTTTCCCTGGTTGCTCTCATCCTCGCTGCTGGATGACCTCGACTGGTGCATGGGCTTGTTCATCGTCTTCTTAGTTCTCGGACATGGCATGGTGGCGAGGAACGAGTTGGTGTTCGGAGCGATGTAAATCAGGAGACGGGGTTGGCGCGTACAGTCGTGTTGGTGGTGAGTGGGAAACATAGAGCGGTGCATGGCGGCGCGTTGTTTTTATAGGGGTTGGCGGCCACGTCACACGGTCTGCGGTGGTGCCACGTGCGACGTTGCCACATCGCCGCGCTAAAGGAGGGGGTCCCCGTATGGCTGCGCATAGCGGGGACCCCGGTATGTTTTTACGCCGCTTGGAGGCGATGGCCGCCAACCATCGTCGCCTATGTATTAACGCCTGACGCCGTTTGACGGCGACCCCCCTCCGGATTACAAAATCCAGGACCGTTAGGGCATCGTTGGGTCGCCGCAAGCCGCCGCTGATCCCCGCAGGTTGTTATGGTGACGCCGCCTGATGCAGACCTCATTTATGGTGCCGTGTGCCGCAGTGTGCCGCCGCACTGACGCCTACCTTTTCCCATCAAGCGCCGTCAAGCGCCGTCACACGCCATCAGCCTCCCGTCCCCTTCACGTCCCATTTTTTGACCTCACTCCACGCCGACTTGATTTTCAAAGTTGTGCATTTTGAACTTTTGAGGGGGTATGTGAAGACCCATCCCGACCTCTTTGTTATGTTGGCGACGGCCCATGATGCGCGGCGACGTAGACCAAGACTGTCCACGACCCTTAGGTCGCGGACAGTCTTGGCCTAAAATCGGCTAGGTGTGACGCCTGCTTACGACACTCAACCGAAATTATACATTACGATATCGAGACATAATACAATACATAATACAATACATACAATACATTCGTTCCCACACAAGTACGGCAACTTGGACACTTGCACATATTCAGGTCACACATAAACCAGTGGTCCCAAGGCAAACATTCAAGGGTGCTATTCTAGATTTCCTTCTCTCTCATGTTTAGCCCCATTACTTTCGATATTTTAAGACGCTCGCCCATTGTGTTATGAATTTTAAGACTGTTCGTACCATTTAGGCATCGATTTGTCCTTGGCCAGCTACAGCAAGCCTCTAATTTAGGAGGAATCGACCTTCGTGTCTTTTTTCTACCGTGATGTGGAGGTCAAGGGAGCAAATTAACCCCTCCTTGGCGGGGCCCGACTTAAGGCGGTCTAGAGAACATCTACCTAAAGAGCGGGGCCTGCCTTAAGTCGTATGCGATGTTGAGCACATAATTGGCTCTGAGAGAGAGTCCGAGCGGTGGGAGGAGCATAGGTTGGCTCTGACCGTTCGGCACGGCTGGCCCAACCTCCACACACATCCACACTCACTCCCTCCCTAGACAGGGAAATATGTCAGGAAATTACCGTATTTTAGGGATTTTTCCTTCGTGTTGCACGATCGTTGCAAGACAACCCGTGATCGTAGGAGGATGGTTCAGGTGTCATTGGAAAGCTCAATTAACGCCCTTTCACGGATACATAATTGTATTACGCTCTGGCTCTTCTTTATGCATGAAAAAGAGCATGGAATGAGGCTCGTTTAGGGTAAATATGCCCGCTGGGCAGGTAGTAGAAGTTATTAACCTAGCCGCTCGTGGAGTGTTAATACAGACCAATAATAATAACCTATAACATTTTAATATATGAAGTACCTTAACCCTCAGAACCTTAAACATGACTCTCATATATACTGACATTCACAACACAAATACAAATGTTGACATCACACACATAAATGTTGTCACAACACAAATCAATTGAACTGATATACTTTGTAAACTATGTAATATACCATTATCCGTGGGGTTAATACTGGATATAATAGTGTAATATTCCCAAATTAAATGCAAAAGGAACGTTAATTGAATTTATCCAACCCCCTCCTCTCCAATTTTGTGTCCAGTGTTATGGATAGCCGAGACATATTTTGAGATATCCTGTATTGTATTATTATAGTTTAATATTGGCGGTCACTTATGCAAATACCACACAACATATTACCCAGAGCGGTTCTGGCTCTCCTATATAAGGTCACTGCAGAGAGCTATGGCCTTACCGGTATATAGTAGTGAATATAATGAATGGCTACGATTCTCTCTTTCTCTCTCTCTCTCTCTCTATATATATATATATATATATATATATATATATATATATATATATATATATATAATATATATATACCGGTATATATAATTATATATAAATAAATGTATATTGAATTTAAAACGACGGCGTATTACAGTTATTGATTTTCTTGCTTATATTTTCTACTTGTATCGCTTGTCTACCTTGTATGGAGTGTTCAAAAACCAATTGTCCAAAATTTGCCATTTTATTTGTCTTAGTTTGCATAATTATTATGTTCAATCGCAACGTTTCGCCTTAACCCTAAAATTAAACATTTACATTTACATACTGAATTCACACAAAATTATATTTGCGATAAAAGCAATGTCTAATCGTTTAAACAATAAAATATAGAGAGTAATAATTGAATAAAGCTGTTACAGCTAAGAGAGATCGTTTCGTCTCGGCTTCCTTAGCCATACTGATCGTTTGAGCTAGTTGAAATAAGACTTCAGAGGCTATCAACCCTATTGAATTATTAAGCTAGTAAACTGTAAGTCAGGAATAACGTCAGAACTGGACCCTCTCTGCGAGAACTCCAGTCCCTTGATTGTTTGAGTTGTTGCGAAGGCGTGGTGTCAGTATCTTGTGTCAGTGTCGGAATTCGAACTCCTTGAGTTACATGATTATTTTGTTATGTGATTGTCTCGATCTAGTACGAGAACTGTCATATAATTGGTTCATTGTGTTCATGTTGGCTTGAGTGTTTATCACTTGCGTTTTGTCACATATTCACTGCTTCGAGTATGTAAAGTCTTTTACGGTCACTTTCCCGGGCAATAATACTCGTGTTATTTACGATGAGGTTTCGAGTTATACTTGCACGGTGATGTTGTTGGTGAAGGTGTGTTATTCCTCCTTCTTGCAGATGAAGAGTAAGTCGCCGGCTAAGTGTGTTAGTAGTGTGACCTATGTAGCATATATTTCGTGGCTCACAGTCCCCGACGGTATATTGGTATTTATATACAGTATATACTACGTTGGTACACATATGGTTATCGGGTCTGGCTGAAAGGTTACTCTTCATAACATTGGTGGATGAACGAGTGTTTTTTTAATAAAATATGAGTTGGTGCTTGGGCTTGTCTTCTACTGGTTTGCAGTTTCGCTCAATTATATATCAAATAACTTTCTCATCTTTCTTATATGCATTGGTATATATGTTCTTATAGTACACTTGTATGTCATCGCGCTTAGTTATATCCTTTTTAGTTAGGTGCTGGCGCAGTCATATGTTTGTAATTTTATGAAAATCGGTATTGGAATAACCATTATCTACAATTATCTGGCGAATGCGTTGAAGTTCTTATGTAGGAATGTAGGAGTTACCGTGTGGAACATAATTTATGTTTATTGATCTCCTAACGTATGCCCGAATGACTTCCATTTTGTGGTTTTCTGTGCATTCCCCTTCTCCGTTCACTAGTTTTGAAATTATAAGTTTGGTGACTTTAACACCTTTTGCCCCATTCCGTTGTCAATTTTAAGACCTTTCGTGCCATTTAGGTGTCAATTATCTCCTGGCGAGCGATAGCGAGCCTGCTATTTTAAGAGGAACCGGCCTTCGGCCGGGAAATTTTCTACCGAAAAATTTACAAATTTATCTTGAAGAGAGGGTGTTTTTCTAATCTTTATTTAGGTCTAGGGAGGAAACTAAAAAATATACGAATACATTAATTAATAGACCAAACAAACGGCCAGTCTCCCCTTAACATCCAGGAAGGGAATAGTGTTATCATTGCTCGTTTCCGTAATGAAGTACATGACTACGATTTTATATCCATTTATCGAAGTCTGGATATCTATCTAATCATGTACTCACACCAAAACTGCACACTGAATAGCCTACATGTTTAAGTGAAAGGAAATAACAATTTAAGGGGCACACATCTCTACGGACTGACCTCGCTGTGAAATGTTTCTGAACCTATGGGAATAATCTAATTAATTAATTTCACTCCCAACACCAAACGCCTCCCAATGAATTTAATGAAAGTATTTGATCCTCCCGGGATTCGAACCCGGGTTACCACATACAGATATTAAACACTAATCATTACACCATCAAGACAGTTAAAGGTTAAATACATGACTATTATGTTATATCCATTTATCGAATACTGTATATAAATCTAAATATGTCCTCAGACCCAACTGGACACTGACTAACGTAATATTTAAGTGAAAGGAAGGAACAATTTATGGGGTACAGCTCTCTAAGGACCGACCTCGCTATGAAATATTCCTATACCTGTAGGAATAATCGAATTTATTAATTTCAGCCTAGCTGTTAGTCAGTAGAATTAGGGGAGGGATACACAGCACAGATATATATATAGATATATATATATATATATATATATATATATATATATATAGAGAGAGAGAGAGATAGAGTGACAAGACAGCTTAAGCCAGATAGTTAGACAACTGAGTTTCAGTGTGGAAAAGTAAGTCAGGTTTGGTAGAAGAGAGATGCTATTCTGCAGGAAGGAAGTTAGAGGAAAGGTCGCAATATATACAGTGTAGGCATATATATATATATATATATATATATATATATATATATATATATATATATATATATATATACATACAATGATTAACTAGGATATTCCCGCTTTACATAATTATTAGATGATATAATCCTATTTGACAATATGAAGTGGGTAGATAATACTGGAGGGCAAACATACCACTATGTAGGGTGACCAATGGTGTGCTTTATTGTCATTATTTATACAGTTAAATATGTTAACAAGTTTTGTTTAATATAAGCTGTGTTGTATAGTACATAAACCACGTAATAATATAAGCTGTGTTGTATAGTACATAAACCACGTAATAATATAAGCTGTGTTGTATAGTACATAAACCACGTAATAATATAAGCTGTGTTGTATAGTACATAAACCACGTAATAATATAAGCTGTGTTGTATAGTACATAAACCACGTAATAATATAAGCTGTGTTGTATAGTACATAAACCCCATAATAATATAAGCTGTGTTGTATAGTACATAAACCCCATAATAATATAAGCTGTGTTGAATAGTACATAAACCACGTAATAATATAAGCTGTGTTGTATAGTACATAAACCACGTAATAATATAAGCTGTGTTGTATAGTACATAAACCCCATAATAATATAAGCTGTGTTGTATAGTACATAAACCCCATAATAATATAAGCTGTGTTGTATAGTACATAAACCACGTAATAATATAAGCTGTGTTGTATAGTACATAAACCACGTAATAATATAAGCTGTGTTGTATAGTACATAAACCCCATAATAATATAAGCTGTGTTGTATAGTACATAACCACGTAATAATATAAGCTGTGTTGTATAGTACATAAACCACGTAATAATATAAGCTGTGTTGTATAGTACATAAACCACGTAATAATATAAGCTGTGTTGTATAGTACATAAACCACGTAATAATATAAGCTGTGTTGTATAGTACATAAACCACGTAATAATATAAGCTGTGTTGTATAGTACATAAACCACGTAATAATATAAGCTGTGTTGTATAGTACATAAACCACGTAATAATATAAGCTGTGTTGTATAGTACATAAACCACGTAATAATATAAGCTGTGTTGTATAGTACATAAACCACGTAATAATATAAGCTGTGTTGTATAGTACATAAACCACGTAATAATATAAGCTGTGTTGTATAGTACATAAACCACTAATAATATAAGCTGTGTTGTATAGTACATAAACCACGTAATAATATAAGCTGTGTTGTATAGTACATAAACCACGTAATAATATAAGCTGTGTTGTATAGTACATAAACCACGTAATAATATAAGGTCACAATAGGCTAAGGATATTTGGTTTTGTATTCAGTATCTTAATACATCTGTGAGTATTAATGTAGGAGTTGTATTATAGTTGCTAAGGGACCATCCAATGACACACAAGCGTTATATATTTCTTGCTTCAGCAGTGTATTAAACCCGCACGATGACGACACTGTTTTTGCCCAAGGCGGGCGCTCTACCAAATACCCCCCCTGAGTTTGAACGAATCTTATGTCAATCTATTGACTATATACTTTGATCTCAAATGGGGTGTGGTAGATCAGTTAACCTAACGAAAAAGGTTAATACATCGTTGCAAAAATGTAAGGGTGAGTGCATTTCCCAGGTCCAATCACCAGGGAGAATTATACACAGCTTTAGTAACACATTAAAACATATTAGTTATAATATTGTATTATATATTATTAAGTAGTTATACATACAATGATGCCGGTGATGTGTCCCACTAATTCGTATTATTGGAATAATCGCTTCACATAAACTTATCTCCCCAAATGTACCCTGTGTTGGTTGTGCGTTACAAATTTAATAAAGAGTAGCTCTACTGTATGTTCTATTATAAACACAACTAGTGAGACTGACTATGTTAGATCATATAACTTAGGTTTAATAAGGCTAAGTTAGGCTAGGTTGTGTTTGTTTAAAGCAGGTTTGGTTTTATTAGGTTTGGTTAGGGAAGGTAAGGATAGGTTACAATTGGCTAGCTTATTTTAAAGAACTATTAATACCAATATGGTGTCAATCTTCTTTGACACTGGTGATACACCCACCTCCCCGGACCTTCCATGAGCTCATCTGACTCGATGGGCTAATTAATTATGCAGATGAGTGCCACTCATTATCAAAGTATAAAATTCACACTCTTATTTTTAAGGAACTGATCAGCATGTTAAAGTCTAATAAAGTAACCAACAGACTTAATCAATTGATAAATACATAAATACGTTAATAAACACAAATACAACATTGCGAACAAATGTGTACGAATGATACATTATAAATACATATACAATGTTGCAGAATTTGAATGCAAATATTACTTACTGAAATGTACTTACTGAATCAAAAATAGAGGTCCAGGTACTCCATTAAATTGTTAGGATATCTTTCATATATTATTTTGTAAAGGATATGGTTATAATATCATGTTTTACAAATAAATCAGTATCCTGTATATATATATATATATATATATATATATATATATATATATATATAAATATATATATTATATATATATATATATATATATATATGATAGTGGAGCGTATGCACTAGGTCTGATGGCAAACTCTTCAACCTTGCACGCCCCAGAGCAAAGTGAGTCAGGTCCTGATCTGGGAGATATTCTTCGCTGATCATGCCAACATCTGGTCTTCAGAGGCTTAGAAGTTTCCTGGAACATACTTGACAAGAGTTTGGCCTCACCATCAGTTTGAAGAAGACAGAGATCATGAGCCAAGACGACAACAATATCCCCAGCATCACCATTGGCAACCACAATCTGTAAGTGGTAGACGAATTCACCTACCTAGGATCAACAGGCAGATAGAGAAATATGTCGCTGCTATAACCAAGCCGTTTAAGAGTGTGAGAAAGCACCATGCCCGCCACCCCGTACCGAGTACCCTTGTCTATGACAGTGACAGCTGGACAACCTACACGCATCAAGAACACCAACCCAATAACTTTTACCTGCGGTGCTTGCGTCGGATCATGTGATTGTTGTAGAATGACTGTGTGCTAAACAAGGACATCCTGGACTAGGCCAGCAAACCAAGCATGCATGGCCTCTTCAAACAGTGACGACTGTGCTACCTTGGTTAGGCTTGCTGCACTCAGGATGGCCATATTCCGAAAGACATTCTGTATTTAGAACTTACTGCAGGATAACAAGGACCCAGTCGCACCCTTCGGTCCACGTATGCAGCAGCTGTGCCAAGGACTGTCACTTAATAATTGGCTTTTTCAGCCACAGCCGAAAAAATGGTCTTCGAAAGAAGATAAGAGATGTCGCTGTTAAGGCTTATCCCTCAATACCCTCACCTTCACTTGTTCCACATCCAACTGAGTCGTCAACTGGGCGCATCCATTGTCTACTCAGACAGCCAGAAGTATCATCATCTCCATTATAGTAAATATATATACTGTATACTGTATACATATATATATTTTTGTTTTCTTCTATACAGTAGCTGAACTCTGTAACTCTCCCTGAATCCATCTTTCCCTCTACCTACGACTTGAATGGCTTTAAATTCCGTGTGTCCAGACATTTTGGCTGGTACATTACTTGATTTTGGCCCTGTCACTCTTTCATTTCTGGGGGAGGCGCGCTCATCACAGGCAGTTTTGCCTCTCATCCACATAGAAAAAACAGTATATATATATATATATATATATATATATATATATATATATATATATATATACATTGTATAATTATATATATATATCGAGGGGTGACAACCAGAATTGGTTATGTCCAATTTAGCCATTTTTGACCAACTGTTTCAGTTTAGGAATTTGTTTAGTCTCCAGTCTCATAGACATTTAAATCATGAACATTTCTAGCAAAAATTGCAAATATTGAATAAATTTTCGATAATTCATGAAGATTTTAAATCTTTAAGTATGATTATCTACAAACTGCATTTGTGGACAAAACCACTTCTGGTTGTCACCCCTCTCTCTCTCTCTCTATATATATATATATATATATATATATATATATATATATATATATATACAGTATATACATATATATATGTATATATATATATATATATATATATATATATATACATATCTCATATATACAGGTATATCGTAGACAGATAGATATTGGACAGATAGATGTTGGAGAGAGAGGAAGCTGTTGGAGTGGCTTTGTTGTGCGTCTTATCAGTCTGTATACGTCGTCGAGGTGTCCCCCGACTGGGTGCAAGCATGTGAAACACGCTAGGACGTACTACCACACCCACTAAATGTCCGCCTTGGATGGGATCGAACTCAGGTCAAGCAGATTCACACGTGAGCGTGCTCTCCACTCGACCGCCGCGCCTCTAGAAGAAATGAACGAAAGGCTTCACCGGTACAGAGCTATGTGTAAAATTCTAAATGATATGACCACAGGGCTTAACCGGAGCTGTGAGGGCACGGTGAAGACAGGGCTTATAGGGTCAGCTGTATGGTGGTCAGCTGGCACATTCCATTGTGGTCAGGATTTATTAGTACAGGTATTAGTGAATGTCTGACGTGGAATGTTCCGAGTTAGAGAGATGCTTTTATGTTTCTGCCAGGTATCAAGTCAAATCTGTTCTTCGACTCGCCAAATATTCTTTCGTCAATAATAAATGTTCTGAACTTTCCAGCTCTTCCCAAGCTTTCTGGCATCCAGCCAAAAAACTCCAACAATTTTGCTTCCGCATATTTCCCTCCTCTTTTCCACTCTGACTGTACCACAATGGCGCCACGTCTTCCTCTGACAAATCTGAACTCTTCGCTCAAACTTTTGCTAAAAACTCCATCTTGGATGATTCTATCGCTACTCCTCCATCTCCATCCCCCTCTCTCTTACTTATGCCTATTATCATACTCTCTTCTAGGGATGTACTTTCTGCCCTCTCTGTGCTTTATACAAAGAAGGTGTATGGACCAGATGGCTTTCCTCCTGTTGTACTAAAAAACTGATCTTCCGTACCGACTCCATGCCTAGACAAACCTTTTCGTCTCTGTCTTTCAGTCCGAGATAGCTTCGAAAATGCATGTATTTGAACTATGGGCCGCAACTGTACACGTTATATGTTTGTGAGGAACGTGTAAGATTGGTATGCCTGCCTCGTGCTGGGTGTTCCTAGAAGAGCCTGCCATTATGTCGGAACGAGAGGCCCGCACGCTCTACACACATAATCACGATATGGATAGATAGATAAAATGATGCATGGATAGGTGGGTGGATGGATAGACATAGATAAAATGAAAAAAATATGGATAAATAGAGATACAGTTAGCCAGGTTGATAACCAGATAGAAAGAATGATGCATGGATAGGTGGGTGGATGGATAGATACATAGATAAGTTGATAAACAAATAAAACAAATTATGCATGGATTGGTGGGTAAAGGGATAGACACGAACATTTAAACAAATTCCTTTCTTTTTCTTACTGTTATTTTCATCTTGTCTATATATTCGTTAGAATTTCCGTCTAGAGCTAGTAGTTCAACAGGAAATAATAAGTTAGCTAAAAACAATAGAAAATTAGTTGCAAATAAAAGTAATAGGTTGAGGGTATATTATACAAATTGTAGGAGTTTATGTAACAAAATGAACTAACTTAGAGCACTCGTTAGCACAGAAAATATAGACATAATAACGCTAACTGAAACGTGGATTAATACAGAATCTAGGCATTTTTTAGCAGAATTTGATATTCCAGGATAAAGTTTGTTTAAATATGACCGAACAAGTAGGAGGGGCGGGGGTATAGCAGTGTTTGTCAGGAGTACATTAAAAAGCTGTATTAAATCAGGTATTAGACTAAATAATGATAATGAAAGTGTTTGGGTAGAGGTTAACGAAGGTAGTGAGACCATAGTTATTGGAGTTATATATAGACCGCCTAATATGAGTAGAAATGGCGGAACATCGTTATGGGAGGAAATTAAAATAGCATCAAGGTTTAGCAATGTGTGCATTATGGGGGATTTTAATTTTCCGAACATTGATTGGCAGCACCAAATAGGCGACTCCGATTCAGTAGAGTTTATTGAGGTTGTACAAGATAGTTTTTTATTTCAATTCATAGATACGCCAACTAGAGGTATTAATATTCTTGATTTAGTTTTCAGTAACAATGAACATATGATAAATGATGTAGAGATTGGTGACCACCTAGGAAATAGCGATCATAAATCTATTTATTTTAATATACAATGGACAGGGAATGCTAAAGAGAATACGACACTTATCCCAGATTTCAGAAAAGCCGATTATGGTGGGCTAAGAAGAGACTTAAGGGTGGACCCTATTGTTAAGCAATTAAGTCAGGATATGCCAGAGTTAAACTTGCCACCTACATATAACCAGTTTATTGCTTCACTCCACAATGCTCAAAATAAATATATCCCTAAAAGAAAATTTAGATCGCCGCAGAACCAACCAAAATGGATGACTAATAAGCTAATAGATCTTATAGGAAAAAAGAAAGGAATATATAGAAAAATAAAGAAAGGCGAAAATCATCTACATATATACTATCAGACTCTATCAAGACAGGTTAAAAGAAAATCAGGAAAGCAAAAAGAAATTATGAAATAAGGATAGCCAGTGACTCAAAAAATAACCCTAAAGCTTTTTACCAACTATATAAATCTAAAGTTAGAGATGTAATAGGCCCCCTAAAAACTTCAATAGGAGAAATAACAGAAAATGATTTAGAAATGTGCAGTACATTAAATAGTCAGTTTCTTTCCGTTTTCACTAATGAAAATTTGGCACAGATTCCAGAAGTCAATATGGTATATAGTGATAGTATAGAAAATATGTTAAGTACAGTTAGTATAAGTAGAAATGATGTGCTTAAGGAAATTGACAGACTGAAACCTCAAAAATCGCCTGGTCCTGACGAGGTATATGCTAGAGTATTAAAAGAATGCAGAGATGAGTTAAGTAACCCATTAGCATTTTTATTTAACAAGTCTTTAGAAACAGGTTTAGTTCCAGAAGCTTGGAAGCTTGCAAATGTAGTTCCGATCTTCAAAAAAGGTGATAAATCGATAGCATCCAATTACCGTCCCATTAGTCTCACATCAATCATAGGAAAGTTGCTAGAGTCTATTATTGCTAGGAAAATTAGAAGCCACTTAGACAAATTTAACTTAATAAATTCTTCTCAGCATGGATTCACTCAGGGACGTTCTTGCCTTACTAATTTGCTTAGCTTTTTCTCAGAGGTATATGAAGCAGTAGATAGTGACAAGTCATATGATATTATTTATTTAGATTTCAGTAAAGCTTTCGACAGAGTCCCTCATGAGAGATTGATGAGAAAGGTTGAGGCACATGGAATAGGAGGATCGTTGTTGGGATGGATTAGGTCATGGCTAATTGGTAGGAAACAGAGAGTCAGCATAAATGGTACCAAGTCAGAGTGGGGAGCAGTCAAAAGTGGTGTCCCCCAGGGATCGGTATTAGGTCCCCTGTTGTTTCTTATATACATAAATGACCTAGATTTAGGTATAACTAGTAGGATAAGTAAATTCGCAGACGATACTAAAATGGGGAGATCAATTGATTCAGATAGCGATATAGAGTGCCTCCAAAGGGATCTAGATACCTTACACGAATGGTCAGTAAATTGGCAGATGAAGTTTAACATTGACAAATGTAAGGTATTAAAGATAGGGAAGATGCATACAAATGTTAAATATAAACTAGCTAATTTAGAATTAGAAAATTCAGACTGTGAGAAAGATCTAGGTGTGTTTGTTAGCAATGATTTGAAGCCTAGAAAACAGTGTATAAGCGTTCGTAATAAGGCAAACAGGATTCTCGGGTTCATCTCTAGGAGTGTGAGTAACAGAACTGCTGATGTTATCTTAAAACTTTACTTGTCATTAGTGAGACCCCATATGGATTATGCTGTCCAATTTTGGTGTCCTTATTACAGAATGGACATAGATTCATTGGAGAGAGTACAGCGTAGAATGACAAAAATGATCCATAATATTAGAAATCTTTCGTATGAAGAAAGGTTGAAGAAATTAGGTTTACATTCGTTAGAGAGACGCAGAGTTAGAGGGGATATGATAGAGGTGTTCAAGTGGGTTAGTGGGATTAACAAAGGGGACATGACAAATGTACTAAAGCTCAGTGATAGCGAAAGAACTCGTACCAATGGTTTCAAATTAGATAAATTTCGTTTCAGAAAAGATATAGGCAAATATTGGTTTGGTAACAGAGTTGTAGATGGGTGGAATGGACTACCAAGTGCTATAGTGGGGTCTAAAACGGTAGGGAGCTTTAAGATAAAATTGGATAAGCATATGGACGAGAAGGGTTGGGTGTGAAGGGGGATCAGCCGGGTTGGGCCAATCAGCACTCTGCATACCCCCATAATCCTGCGTTAATCTCTAACCGTTTTGGTAAGATGATCCTCAGGGTATTAGAGTGTTGAGCCTATAATTGGGCTTTGTAATTGAACTGGGGTTGTGTGGGACAGGGATCTGCCTTGCTTAGGCCAATCGGCTTTCTGCAGACTCCCATTTTCTTATGTTCTTATGTTCTTATGTTCTTATAGATATATAGATAGACAGACAGATAGATATGGTCAATTGAAGATTAGTTCTACGTGCGAAGAAGTAGAGTACAATTGAAATAGAGTTATCATATACTCTATTAATTTAACAGAATACATTTTCAAAACTTAAACGCCTGTTGTATATTATGTAAATTATGTAATATGGCAAGAACCTACAGCCGGCACAGCAGGCCGCCTCTGATTTACTGTCCTCCTAAAGGGGCCTTCACACAGTCAGGAGTGCGAGCTAGTGGGAGTCTAACAGGAGTCACTCGGAGTTGCTAGTCACTAGGAGTCATCGATGTTCACCCCGAGCGAGTGGGAGTCTAACAGAAGTCGCTAGGAGTCGCTAGAGTCACTAGGAGTCATCGATTTTCACCGCGAATAGGCCCGCGACTCCGAATTATCCCTTACTCCTACTGACTCTAGCTCGCACTCCTGACTGTGTGATGTACCCTTTAGTAACAGCGTGATCACAATATTAACCCGCTAGTTAGGTTAGCTCAAACCAAGTCAAGCTACACACAATGGCACTAAATACAAACTGAGACACGGAAGACACAATCAAAATGAATACAAAAATGGCAAACAACAAACTAATCATAACGAGGTTATTACTATTCAGTAAAAGGAAAAGTACCACTTAAATGTGCATTACTCGTATTTCCAAAACTTATTCATTCATGAAGTGAACAACGTATGTATTAGGATTGCATTGCATTTACTTGTCTAAGTTAGGCATCTTGCAATGAAGAACATATCGTGGCAGCATATTCCATAACTGTATTGTATATTCACCTTACACAAAATAATCGCGTTGCATAATACGTAACCTGCCAAGTACCTCTTAATTATGTTAAGGCCTTACAAACTTAATCTTGGATTATTACTAATGCTCTCAAGATGATTTTCTTGGTCAAAATAAGTACCAGCCATCTGTGTTAAACTTTCCCCGGGTTAGACGGAGGATGGAATTTTGCCGGGCTGCACTTAGGGAAATAAGACAAGAGATTAACTGCACGCCAGACCTCTACCACGACTAATAAGTCATGTCTCAGCTGTCCTTACCTTTGACTGGCTCTGTTCTATAATAATGTCTGCCAGATGTTGAATAGGGTGGGAAGTGTAGGAATAGGTTTGTATATTCCCTTCAAAATTAATAAATTAAGTTTAGATATTGCTGAATTCAATTATGGATCAAAAAATACTTTGTGCTGAGACATCACTTATTAGGCCGATTGTACAAGGATTGTATTTTCCATCAGACAGAGATAATTAGTACAGACAAAACTAATGGTTTGCCAGAAACCTTACTCATAAAGTGTGTAGTATTCATTTACTATCACTTTCCCTTGACAACCCTCACTAGTATATTAGTATAAAGAATTGTTGCGTTAATGTCACTTTGTCTAGATATTACACAAACTGTCATCAGTGTTTTCGGCAAACTATTGTTTCTGGCTGTACACACAGACCAGCAGCTTCTTCTCTGACTTATATCACACTGTAGCGACCTAATGTGTGTTTACTATTGTATTATTTGCAGTTTATTCAGTTATTTCATCCATAACATTATATTTCTCCTGATGAGTTTTCGGCTGCGTGTGATGATACGTTCACTTTAGAGTTGTTTCTCCGCACTTTCAATACCACTTAGGTTAGTTAATGTTAGGTTAAATTTATGTTAGATTATTATATATAGATAGATTAGGTAAGGATATGTTTATGTTTTTTTTTTTGCAGCTAGGCTATCTTAATCAGGTTCCATTAAGCCGGGCTAGGCTAGGCTACGCCAAGTTAAATTGGAAAATTTTCGGCTTTGCCTTCGTATATCTTCAGCTATGTTAAGTGGTGGTGAGTATGCTATGAATACCAGTGACATATCTTTAAATTGTGCATTTTTTAACATTCGCATATACTTCTAAATTATGTTAACACTTCAATTTGATAAGGATATGTTATTATACTTACCTTGTGACTTAATGTATTAAATATTGATAGTGCTTAAAGCACTGCTTGAGGAGAAAGAGTTTTTGTCCGATACAAATACAGTTTGTGTCCAATTTCTGAAAACAATATTCTTATGACAATTCCTTCATCTTGTTTGGTGTTCTTAATAAAGTTTCCAAATAAGTAACGTTATGTCCATAACGATTATAGTCACAACTATTGCATTACCATTTTTTATATATATTTTACTGTGGTAGACTTTTTTACCGTCATCAAATCTACTGGCTTTAGCCAAAGTAATGCCAAAATTGGCAACATTGAAATGAAGGAATTAATTGAGGTAATATTATCGCTATTACTATATAAAGTATTTATAATTTGAATAAAACCGTCCAATGATTGGATTGTAAAAATGAAATGCCAATGACGCCCTCCACAATATAAAGGTTAATGTACGTCATTTGCATTGTTCGTACATGCAAATATAAAGGTTAATGTACGTCATTTGCATTGTTCGTACATGCAAAAAGCAATGCAAATAATTTTGGGGCCATGGACATAAAATATGAAACGTTTGTCACCTATCGAGAGTTTTCGAAAGCTTCGATTACATACATTTAGAAGTCTCAAACAAACATTTTAAAATAGGTTCAACGTTATTTACAACCACATTTATAATCCGATAGTTTCTATTACTATATGAACACTTCAATGATTTTAGTCTGTGATATTTTGTTTCATCCTATTCGACACACAATAAACACTATTCCTTAGCGTTAATAATCCTAATGAATATCACTTGTATGTAAAGGAATGCAAATATTACTGAATTATCCAGAACATCTACCATATAGTGTACACAATTAAGATATTTAAGAAGTGTAACCGATTAAAATATAGTAACTTTCCCTTTGCATTGATTTAATTTAAACTGAAAACCCCTTGGACAACGTCATTCAATATTATATTAATTGAACCTAGGACATCAAAAGTAGTTTGTTGGTGTATTATATATTATAAATGATAACATGACTACTTTCCATATAACTTATACTATTATTGCAAGATAATCGCAGCCAGTTTGGTGTGTCCATTTATTGAAGTACGTTTCCTTAAGGAGGGATGGGCCAGTTTTCTGGACCACTTTCTCCCTCATGTTTAGCCCCATTAGTTTTCAGATGTTAAGATGTTTGCCCCATTAGTTAGTCGATTTTAAGACCTTTCGCCCCATTTTGTTGTCAATATTAAGACCTTCGTGCTATTTAGGTGTCGATTTTTTCCCTGGCGAACGATAGTGAGACTGTACTGTAATGTTGGACGAACCGGCCTTCGGCCGGGAAATTTTTCTACCGAAAAATGTACAAATTAATCTAGAAGGAGGATCTAATGAATATTTTTTTAAATTTGGTGGAGGTCTAGGGAGGAAACTAGAAAAATAATTAATACATGCAAAAATCGGTCAAAAAGAGAACCATCTCCCCTTAAATAGGATAACATAAAGCTATGACCCGAGCAATACCATGAAGCTAATCTCCGTGGCCGAGGTATAAGCCGCACCATCCAATAGTTAACCCGTCCAGTACCAGGGTTATCATTTTCATCATATTCTGGCAACTATTAGACGTTCTTATTCAGCTTAGGAAGGACCTCTACTAATAATAAGGTTTCAAACTATCTCAACCAACCCTTTTAACTACCACCGATCCTTCCTAAGCTGCATAATATCGTCTAATTATAGCTAGAACAGGTTATAACACACGTCGCTGGTACTCAAAGGGTTAAATAGGATAACATAAAGCTATGCCCCGAGCAATACCATCAAGCTCATCTCCGTGGCCGAGGTATATGCCCCATCATCCAATAGTTAACCCCTTCATTACCGGTGAGGCGGTGACGTATTTTGTATTTGATTTAAGGGAGGTGACCTGTTTTTGTTCTGTCCTTTTCTATCTTTCTCTGGCTTGTATCCATTTGGCCCCATTCAGCCTACTGTTTTTCAGACGTTTATCCCCATCCAGGTGTCATTTTTTTACTGGTGAGCGGTAGCGAGCCAACATATATTATATTTTTGTTTGACAGGCTAAATTTGTAAATTTTTCGATAGAAAAATTTCTCCGGCGAAGCCGGATTTCTTCATATAATGCTGGCTCGCTATCGCTCGCCAGGAAGAAATCGACACCTAGATGGGGATAAACGTCTTAAAATAGTTGGTTGAATGGGGCCGAATGGATACAAGCCAGAGAACGAGAAAAGGACAGAAATAACAAAAAGCAGGTCACCCACCTTTGGCTACAATTAGACGATTTTATGAAGCTTAGGAAACATATGTGGTAGCTAAAAGGATTAACTGAAATGGTGGTGTGTAGCCTGATAATGGTGGTGTGTAGCCTGATAATGGTGGTGTGTAGCCTGATAATGGTGGTGTGTAGCCTGATAATGGTGGTGTGTAGCCTGATAATGATAGTGTGTAGCCTGATAATGGTGGTGTGTAGCCTGATAATGGTGGTGTGTAGCCTGATAATGGTGGTGTGTAGCCTGATAATGGTGGTGTGTAGCCTGATAATGGTGGTGTGTAGCCTGATAATGATAATGGTGGTGTGTAGCCTGATAATGGTGGTGTGTAGCCTGATAATGGTGGTGTGTAGCCTGATAATGGTGGTGTGTAGCCTGATAATGGTGGTGTGTATCCTGATAATGGTGGTGTGTAGCCTGATAATGGTGGTGTGTAGCCTGATAATGGTGGTGTGTAGCCTGATAATGATAATGGTGGTGTGTAGCCTGATAATGGTGGTGTGTAGCCTGATAATGGTGGTGTGTAGCCTGATAATGGTGGTGTGTAGCCTGATAATGGTGGTGTGTAGCCTGATAATGGTGGTGTGTAGCCTGATAATGGTGGTGTGTAGCCTGATAATGGTGGTGTGTATCCTGATAATGGTGGTGTGTAGCCTGATAATGGTGGTGTGTAGCCTGATAATGGTGGTGTGTAGCCTGATAATGATAATGGTGGTGTGTAGCCTGATAATGGTGGTGTGTAGCCTGATAATGGTGGTGTGTAGCCTGATAATGGTGGTGTGTAGCCTGATAATGGTGGTGTGTAGCCTGATAATGATAATGATAATGGTGGTGTGTAGCCTGATAATGGTGGTGTGTAGCCTGATAATGGTGGTGTGTAGCCTGATAATGGTGGTGTGTAGCCTGATAATGGTGGTGTGTAGCCTGATAATGATAATGGTGGTGTGTAGCCTGATAATGGTGGTGTGTAGCCTGATAATGGTGGTGTGTAGCCTGATAATGGTGGTGTGTAGCCTGATAATGGTGGTGTGTAGCCTGATAATGGTGGTGTGTAGCCTGATAATGGTGGTGTGTAGCCTGATAATGGTGGTGTGTAGCCTGATAATGGTGGTGTGTAGCCTGATAATGGTGGTGTGTAGCCTGATAATGGTGGTGTGTAGCCTGATAATGGTAGTGTGTAGCCTGATAATGAGTAGAAGTCGTGCAATTGTAAATCGGATGATCTGGTAGTGTGTAGCAAAAGGGGTGAAGTGAGATAGTTCCAAGCCTGTTAACTGCTGGAGGCACTTTTTAAATATAATACAATAGTCTAATAGTAGCGAGACTAATGTTAACAGGACGGCGCCGGTAGAGAAGGGGTTAATAGTTGCCAGAATATAATGGAAAAGATGTCGCCGGTACAGAAGGGATTAAGGGGAGATTTCTAGTTTGGTCCCTGGATATCCTTCAAGCTTAAGATTACACCCCCTTGAGCCCCTTTCAATAAAAATTTGTACATTTTTCGGTAGAAATATTTCCTGGCTGAAAGCCGGTTCCTCTTAAATTACAGGCTCGCTATCGCTCGCCAGGATAAAATCGATACCTAAATGGCACGAAAGGTCTTAAAATTGACATAAATGGGTTGAAAGTTCTTAAAATCGTCAAAATAATGGGGCAAACGTCTTAAAATTAGAAAAACAATGGGGCTAAACATGAGGGAGAAAGGACTCAAGAAGAAAAAAAAACCCTCAAGTGGAAATCTCCCCTTAAGGAACCGTGTATGAAGTTGCGAGATATAGATCATGAACACCAGTTTAGTAAATATCATAACATAACAATGGAGATGCCACGATTTCTTTCCAGTGTCAGGGTTTACGCGATATCCAGTGCATTATGGTCAACAATATCGTATTCTCCCTTCACCACCACAGGCACAACAACAGAAATTTCAGTGAACATATTTCGCATTTTCCTGACTGTTGCACCCTTACAGATTGTTGTTTATTCTCGAAGGAATTATTATGTTTTTTACACCAACCAATTTCACATCTAAAACTCAATTAATGAAATCAACAAATACATGTGGCACTCCGACGACTCGAACCCAGGATACTCACATCGAAATTCCGCGCAGTATTCATTACGCTATCAAGACAGTTAAAATGAGATAATAAACAAGAATCATTCAATAAAGAGGAGCATGTTTTATATTTAAAAAATATTGAGACTGCTTGTAGGCAGAAGACCTTTGCTCCGTTGTGAACTGATTTGTGTTCTATTGTATGTATGTGTGTATGTATGTATATACACACTCAGGCACATACCCCATTGCTGGGGTTGGCCGACTCGAGATAGAGCCCAAACAGAAACAACATTTAAGTGTTCTAATTTTCAGGGTCCCGGACTACTTTCGCGTTCCCTCTGTCTCAATGAGTAGGAAAACTTTATAAGGGGAGGAGAATTCCTAGCCTCTTGCCCCTATTCTATTAGCCAAGGATAATGATAAGAAAATTATGAGTTCCAAGGGATAATTATAATATTCATAAAAATAACGAGATATTTATGGTTCAGACGAGTTCGTCCTTCCCACTGACGGACTATCTGCTGATTTATGACTGTGGTTGTTTGCCAGGAGGTGTGTGTTGGTACTATGATTGACTACTGTCGGCAATGAAGAACAGCTGTTATGGAGATGGAAATGATGGCAGGAAAACAAATGGTTTCAAGTATATTGTGTTTTGGACATCATATAATTTGTATATTATTATGCATTAAGCGACAGCCGTTTAGATAGATAACCCGAAATTATGAAAAGGTGGGAGAGATTGAAATAATGTAGATAGATGATTAAGTAGAACACGCATGGAAGATTGTTTAGCAGACAGACTTCATCACATATATAATGGTATGCTTTAATATTACTGTATATATTTTGCTGTATCGACTATGGCCATAAATATATTTGTAATCAAATTACCATTCTTCTGTACAGCTCATTGTTGCATGGGTTGAGTTGCTTAAAGGATTGGAGGAGCTCCAGGGACTGATATGTAACTATGTGCCGTCCATGCCAGTTCAATGGAAACAATAAAATAATAATACATACATAAATAAAATATATATCCAGTAATATACATATTTCGGAAGTACGCAACACCTTTCTAATTACGATAACTATAATGGAGGACACAATTCTCAATTAGTAAAATGCTAGCCTATAAAACAATCTCACATGAACCTAATGCTGTCCACCATAAGGCAATGTAATGACATATCTAATTAACATGCCGGTATGTATAAACAAAAAAAACTCTCAGACTAAAATATCTAAACATCTGCTGGGCTTTATAGGCGTCACTTCACCCACCAACGGCACATGAATCTACAATGGAAAATGTATGTGTGCAAACTAGAATGTGTAGGATATAACGTAGAATATAATTCATTTTAGAATATAATTCATTTGAGCACATTATTTAACGTGTCAATATTCAATTTTCAATGCAGTTATCAATTCAAAATGTGTATTGACATGAACATTTACATCTAATCATATATACAATAATCATATATAATCATATATACAATAATCATATATAATCATATATACAATAATCATATAATCATATATACAATAATCATATATAATCATATATACAATAATCATATATAATCATATATACAATAATCATATATAATCATATATACAATAATCATATATAATCATATATACAATAATCATATATAATCATATATACAATAATCATATATAATCATATATACAATAATCATATATAATCATATATACAATAATCATATATAATCATATATACAATAATCATATATAATCATATATACAATAATCATATATAATCATATATACAATAATCATATATAATCAAGTAATTAGGACTGATACCTATCGGTATATACATTATGTCCTATCATCCTTTACACACCTATAATAATCGAGGGCGCGGCAGGTTATAGTGTGGATATAGTAATGAATCTATCTATCTATCTATATGCTCAGGCCCAATCTCCATTTTGGGGGTAGCCGACTCAAGACAGAACAAGAACAGGGAAAACACCAAAACAACATAAAACAACAAATAAACACAGATAAAAAGCACAAACTCACACACATCCAGGTCACCCAGGAGAAGACCCAGAGACCAGGGTCACCAAGGTCGCTCCAGCACTCCCCTGGCCCCTGACCACCCGGAGAGGTTCCGATCTCGGCAGGCAGACATGCAGCGGAGCCAAAGCCACAAGCCCTCCCACCACACTTCCAGGCGCACCCTTCATATTAATCGTCTCCCCGGGCCAGGCGCCTGATGGACTATTATCTAGTCCAACTTGCGCCCGACCCCTTACTCCAAATGACCACGTGTTCACTCAACTATTCACAAGCATTCTCCATTCACTCCTGTCCACCACAACTTCCCCTGCCTGATCTATAGTCATTCCTCTATCATCCAAAGCCTTTCTTACACAGTCTCTCCATCTCAATGGGGGTCTTCCTGCCCTTCTATCTCCCCTTGTACCTGACTCACATATTCTCTTTGTAAGCCTTTCATCTCCCATTCGTTCAACATGACCATACCAGCTCAGCACCCTTCTGTCCACTCTGGCTGACAAATGTTCCTGCTGCCCCACTCTCCTACGTATCTATTCATTCCTCAATCTGTCTCTACGAGTAACTCCACACATACTCCTCAAGCAGCTCATCTCCATCACATCCAGCCCTCTTGTCTCCTTTTTCTTCAGAGCCCATGTCTCAGCCCCATACATCAGTGTTGGCACAACAATTCCTTGATACAGTGCACTTTTTACTTTCACTCCGAGATTTCTCGTCTTTCACATACTTCCCATTGCTCCGTAAACCTTCCATCCTTCACACACTCTCTGTTTTACCTCCACTTCCATACCTCCACTTCTGCTTATCGTTCGTCCTAGATATTTAAAACACTCTACTTGTTCCAATATTTCCCCATCCAGCCTCACATCTAGATTCACCCTATGCTCTCCCCTATTACACACCATTACTTTACTTTTATTGATGTTCACCTTCAGTTTCCTCCTTCCACAAACCACACCAAACTCTTTGACTACCCGCTGCAGTTTCTCATCAGAATCCGCCACCAATGCTGTGTCATCAGCGAACAGCAACTGATTCAACTCCCAATCTCTACCATTCTTTCCTGCTAAACCCAATCCTCTTCCCATAGTTCTCCTTTTCACCTCCCTCACCACACCATCCATAAACATATTAAACAGCCATGGTGACATTACACAACCCTGTCGCAAACCTACCTTTACCTCAAACCATTCACTCAACTCACCATTTCCTACTCTCACACATGCTCTGCTCCCTTCATAAAAACTCTTAACTGTTTCTAACAAATTTCCTCCTATTTCATAAATCCTTTACACCTTCCACATTGCTTCACGGTCCACACGATCATACGCTTTTTCCAAGTCCATAAAAGCCCAAAATATCTCCTTATGCTTCTCTAAATACTTCTCGCATAACTGTCTTACTGCAAACATCTGATCCACGCACCCTCTTCCCCTCCTAAAACCGCACTGTTCTTCTCCTATTGCAACTTCCGTACACTTTATTATCCTCTCTATCAACACCCTGCCATACAACTTTCCAACCACTGACAATAAACTAATACCTTTATAACTTGAACACTCCTGCCGATCTCCCTTCGCCTTGTACAACGGCACAATACATGCACTCTTCCAGTCTATTAGTACCATTGACATAGCAAAGCACACATTGAAAAGTCTCACCAACCAATCTATTATCACATCTCCACCCTTCTTTATACACTCCACAGCAATACCATCCAAACCTTCTGCTTTTCCCGCTCTCATTTGTTTCACTGCTTCTTTCACCTCATTTTCCTCAATCCTTTCATTCATTCCCTGCCACCTGGGTGGCCTGGGTAACCTATTTCCATCCACCTCTGCTTCAATCACTGCTTCTCTTCCATCTCTTGTATTTAACAAAGATTAAAAATACTCGGCATATCTTTTCCTCACTTCAACTGGTTCCACTAGTAATTCTCCATTTTCATCTTTCACTGACTCTTTCCTCTTTTGTCCTCCTTTCCATACTTTATTTACCTCCTTCCAGAACATCTTCTTTCGTTCTTCAAAATTCTCACTCGGCCTTTGACCCCACCTTTCGTTTGCATCTTTTTTCGCTTCTCTAATTTTCCGTTTTGCCTCTCTCCTTTTCTCCTTGTACCTCTCCCATACCTCAACACTACCATCCTGTTAAACCCTCTCAAAACTACTGTCTCTTCTCCTCAACTGCCTTTCTCACCGTATCATTCCACCACTCGCTTCCCTTCCTGATACCTCTGCCTCCTAATTTCCTTTTGCCGCATACTACCTCTGCACTTGCGCTTTCACTCCTTCCTTAAACTGTTGCCATTCAACCTCTACTTCTCTCTCTTCCATCTCTCTCACTTCCATCCACTTTTCATTTAGTCTTTCCTTGTACTCCCTCTCTTTTTCACTCTTCTCTAACTCACTAACTTTTATTACCTCTCTTACTTCATGCTTGTCTCTTATTCTCCTGTAACTCTTAACTCTTAGCTTTCCCTCCACCAGGTAATGATCTGACATACCCTCCGCCTCACTTCTCATCACATTCACATCCAGCAGTCTACACAATCTTTCCCTTGTCACCAGCACATAATCCATCAATGCCCTCTCTACAATCTCTCCCCTAACAAGTCTATGCCAGGTGTACTTGTGTATACGCCTTTTTTGAAGAATGTATTACCTTTTTTGGAGTGAGGAAGAGTGAGGAGTGAGGATGGAGTGAGGAACTACATGAACGAAGGCGGTGCTGGTTGGGGGGAGGGGCGTCGACTGACTGGGGACAGAGGTGCATGGGGGCGGTTCGTTCGTGGCCACCCCTTCGGGGATCACGGCGTCAGGCAATAGATAGATAGATAGATTACCTTTTTTTTTCTTTTTTTTTTCTATGTGATTGAGGGAGGCAAAAGGCATAACTGCCTATAGCGAGTGCCTCCCCATAGTTGAAAGAGTGACAGGGCCAAAATCAAGGGACGTTCGAGCCAAAATGCCTGGACACACGGAGTTTGAAGCAATTTAAGTCATAGGAAGAGGGAAAGACTGATTCTGGGAGAGAGTTCCAGAGCTCAGCTGTTGAGTAGAAGAAAGTTTGAGAGTAACATTTCACTCTTGGGTTGGAGAGTTGCACAGAGTAGGGGTGGGATTGAGTTGCAAGACGGGTACCACGTGCCCTACGTAAAGGAGGTGGTATGCACTGGGATAGCTCTGAGGAACACTGATTATTATAGTAGCGATAGAATAGCGAGAGAGATGCAACATTGCGGCGGAGAGAGAGAGATTGCAAAGAGTTGGTGAGTGGACGGGAGTTAATGATACGAAAGGCCTTCCTTTCAACTTTGTCTAGGAGAGCGGTGTGAGAGGAACCTCCCCACATGGACAATACTCAATACAAGGGCGCACTATGCCCCTGTACAGAGCAAGAAGCTGTGCAGGGGAAAAGAACCCCCTAAGGCGGTTGAGCACACCCAGCTTCTGGGAGGCTGCCTTAGCAAGACTGGTAATATGGTCCTTGGTAATATGGTAATATGACCTACACTCAATCTACACTCTTCACATACATTTTTCAGTCTTTCTCCACTCTCGTTTACACTATCCACACCAAAACTACCGATGACTCCCTCAACAGGCTCATTTCCTACCATAGCATTTAGGTCCCCTAAAACTATAACATTTTCATTTTCATCAAACCCTTGTAGACAATCTCTCAAATCCTCCCAGAAACCCTCTACCTCGTCTAACTCTCTTTCACTTCCTGGTCCATACGCACTTACAAAAACCCACCTTTCACCCTTAAACCGCATTCTCACCCACATTAGCCTTGATGGCACCTCTTTCCACTCTTTTATTAACTCTCTCAACTCCTCCTTCACAATAATAGCCACTCCTTCTTTCCCCCCGTCTACTCCAGACTTTCTACCTATCACGTTCCCAAAATCCACTTCTCCCTCTCCTTTCATCTTTGTTTCATTCAGTGCAAGGACATCATACATCCTTCTTTCAAATAACCTTCTAATATCCTCTCGCTTCTCATTCGTACTACATCCACGCACATTCAAAGCTCCTATTCTTAGGGTCCGGGACCACGAACGCGTTCCCTCGCCCTTATCTCTGTCTCGTTTTTTTGGTAGATTTATTTAAGGGGAGAAGGATACCAGGCCTCCCGCCCCCGATCCCCTTTAGCCGACTTCTACGTCTCGCCGGAGAAAAGCGGTGGTGGAAATTTCTCACCCCTCCACCACAGAGGAGGCTACATGCACCAGAAAGTGGCGGACATTGGGGTCGCCACATCCCTACGCCATTTGAAAAAATTAGAGATGCAGAAGGAGAAAAAGATAGGAGGGGCTATGGGAAGTAGAGGACACCAACCCTCACTCTGACAAAGGGTCAGCCCACCACTACACATACACACATTATATTAGTGCAAATTTACATTAAGGGGAGGCAGACCGTTTTTCTGGACCCCCTTCTCCCTAATGTTTAGCCCCACTCATTTTGAGATTATAAGTTTGGCGATTTTAACACCTTTCGCCCCTTTTCGTTGTCAATTTTAAGACCGTTCGTGCCATTTAGGTGTCGATTATTTCCTTGGCGGGCGATAGCGAGCCTGCAATTTTAATGGGAACCGGCCTTCGGCTAGAACATTTTTCTACCGAAAAATTTACAAATTTATCTTCAAGGGGGGTCTAGGGGATGTTTTTCTAAGTTTGATGGAGGTCTAGGGAGGAAACTAAAAAAGTATATGAATAAATGAATTAATAGACCAAACAAACGGTCAGTCTGCTCTTAAAATGAAAGAAGACAACATAAAAAGCTACCTGTAACATGTGTACTCTCCAAGTTGAAAGAAAGCCACATTTAAGGTACGTTAGAGTGAACATTTCTAAACATGCGGAGCTTGAAGCTGTTTAACCCTCCTGGCCCGGTTGTCATTTTAAAATGACACCACGAATTAAGGGCAGGAGCCCGGGTGTCATTTTAAAATCTGTAAGCTTGAAAGCCTATTCAGCTTGGTCTGAACGCCGTGCGTCCGACGCATGTAAACAAAGCCGATCTTTACGTCACCGCACCTCCCAAAACAAGAAAGAGAAGACTCGTTTGTTATTGTATGTCTGTATGTCGTTGTTTCAGTAGTGAAAAGATTGTTTCATTGCTAACATCGCCTGCAAGTGCTCTCCACTGAAATCGTCATCACAACTGAACCAGTTGACATAGAGAGCTCTACTCAACGCCAGTCTACAGATTGGAAACCGCACTACATTTATAGATGCGTGGGAAATTTCTAGCAGTTAAACTAAACAAAAATACGGTAGCCTAGGCCTAGACGTTTTTCGGCCAGATCGCCCGGGTAGCCCACACTGTCATTTTGAGAGCCTGCCCGGGCCAGGAGGGTTAAGGGGACATTGCAGTTTTTCTGGACCACTTTCTCCCTCATATTTAGACCTGATTAGTTTTCAGATGTTAGGATGTTTCCCCATTAGTTAGTCGATTTTAAGACCTTTCGCCACATTTCTTCCTCAATATTTAGACCTTTCGTGCTATTTAAGTGTCGAGTTTTTCCCTGGGGAACGATAGTGAGCCTGTTATGTTGGAAGAACCGGCCTTTGGCCGGGAAAATTTTCTACCAAAAAATTTACAAATTAATCTAGAAGGGGGATCTAGTGGATGTGTGTGTTTTTTTTTTTTTTTTGATAGAGGTCTAGGGAGGAAACTAGAAAAATAATGAATTCATGCAAAAATCGCCCAAAAAGTGAACCATCTAAAGCAAATATACTAAAACTGTCTTCTTCACCCTCACGTGTGTCGCAAAGTATGAGGTAACGCATCAAACTCCTAATGCCATTAATTTTGTACCATGTCATTGAAAATGGAATCCATATGAAGATATCCAATAATAATTTTCTTGCTGGGTTAAGCCGGTATCACACGAGAGTTTTTATAGTCAACATTTCATAATCAACATTTTCCTGGTAACATTTCTGAATATTTTACACTGGTACCGGAAACTAGACTAATGATAGAAGAATTTAGGTAACCGAAATATTTCAAATGTTGACCTCATAAGCTGCCAGACCAGTGTTAAGGATACATGTTGAGGGAAAAAGTGCTTGTGTCATACCGGCTTTACCCATGGTTACCGTTCACATGTTTTAGTTAGTGGATTCAATGACACCGTTGGATATTTGGACCATATTTTATGACACAGATATGTTTGTCGTTGTAACCATAGGCTGGCAGGGTTAAATACATTGTAGGTAACAAAGTATTTGTGGAATTGTCTGCACAGATGTTTTAAGAATCTCAAACAACACTGTGCTGATAAATTGAAACTCTCTCAAATACAAGATTCACTACAACAATAGTTATGAATTAATGACTTGCCATCAACTTTGAAGAAAACCAAATACATTGCATTAGTCCAGAATTACCTTGATTATAGGTTGTAATAGCCGTAGTAATCCACACCCTCATATTCTCTTATCACTACATTTGACATGCCTTCTTCATCATCACTTTCATCTTCACTGATTTCGTCAGAGTTGATAGGCACATTTAATGCTCTTCACTTTTTTACGCCTGGTGGTTCTCCATGAAAATGCACAGTATATTATCACTAATGACCTAGAGCAGTTGGTCCAGCAACCCACCCGTATCCTGGATCGCTTCTGAGATCGGCCCAACATTCTTGACTTATTTCTGACTTCTTACCCATCTACTTATACTGTCAATCTTTTCTCTCCTTTGGGCTCCTCCGACCATACACTTATCTCCGTCACCTGTCCTATCTCTTCAGTACGGCCATCCGACCATCCCAGCTGGCGGCGCTTGTGGAACATTGGCGCTGCCGACTGGGAGGCTCTCCGGCAGTACTTCTTTGATTTCCCATGGAATTACTTCTGCTTCCATGGCCGAAGACCCTCAGAGAGTGCTGAACGCATTACCGAGCTAATCCTCTCGGGCATGGAAGCGTACATTCCATTTTCTTTCTCTCAGTCTAATGCAAAAAAATATTGGTTTACTCACGCTTGTCTACTGCTGTCCACCACAAGGAGGAAGCATTCAAACGGTACTGATGCCTTAAAACTCAAGAATCTCATTCTTCCTAAGCTTTCTGGTATCTAGCCAAATACTTCTCCAACAACTTTTCTTCCTTGTCTTTCCCTCTCCTTTTCCACTCTGATGGCACAACCATCACTTATTCCTCTGACAAAGCTGAACTCTTTGCTCAGTCTTGCTAGAAACTTTACCTTGGATGATTCCAGTGCTATTCCTCCCTCTCCACCCCCTCTCTCCTACTTATGCCTAATATCCTAATCTCTTCTATAGATGTACCTTTTACCCTCTCTGGGCTTAATACTAAGAAGGCGTACGGTCCGGACGGTGTTTCTCCTGTTGTACTTAAAAACTGTGCTTCCGTGCTGACCCCCTGCCTAGGCAAACTCTTTCGTCTCTCTCTTCTCTAACGTCTTTCCTTCATGCTGGAAGTTCGCTCTCATTCAACCTGTCCCAAAGAAGGGTGACAGCTCTCAACCCTCCAACTATCGTCCAATTGCTCTCATCTCTTGTATCTCTAAAGTTTTCTAAACTATTCTTGCTTCCAAATTTCTTAAGCATTTCTCTTCTCATAATTTGCTCTCAGATCGCCAGTATCCACAGGTGATCTTCTTTCATATCTTACTAACTCTTGGTCATCCAAGTTTCGGGACTTCGGTGAGACTTTTTCTGTTGCACTAGACATATTGAAGGCCTTCGATAGAGTCTGGCACAAATGTTTAATTTCCAAACTGCCCTCCTTTGCTTTATGTCCCTCCATCTGTGCCTTTGTCTCTAATTTCCTTTCTGGCCATTCCATAGCTGTGCTTGAGGACGGCTATCGCTCATTTCCTCATCATATCAACTCCAGTGTTCCTCAGGGCTCTGTCCTATCTCCTATTCTTTTTCTAATATTCATAAATGATCTTCTCAACTATACATCCAGTCCCATCCATTCATATGCAGATGACTCTACCTTACACCACTCAATTAGTTTTCCAGAACGCCCCAGCCTGCAGTCTCTTAAAAGCAAACGTAATGAAGCCATAAAATACTTATCCTCTGATCTAGCTACTAGTTCCAATTGGGGTAGAGAACACTTTATTGCATTTAAAGATTCCAAAACTCAATTTATCCATCATACTACCCGTCAGGAACCTCCAGAGGACTATCTCTTATTCTTCAACAATACAAAAAGCAACCCTTCATCTTCTCTCAATGTTCTCGGTGTCTCTTTCTTCTGCTCTCACTTGGAAAGACCATATTACCAGTCTTGCTAAGGCAGCCTCCCAGAAGCTGTGTGTGCTCAACCGTCTCTAGGGGTTCTTTACCCCTGCGCAGCTTCTTGCTCTGTACAGGGGCACAGTGCATCCTTGTATTGAGTATTGTTCACATGTGTGGGGAGGATCCTCTCACACCGCACTCCTAGACAAAGTAGAAAGGAAAGCCTTTCGTATCATTATCGCCCGTCCACTCACCAACTCTCTGCAATCTCTCTCTCTTCGCCGCAATATTGCATCTCTCTCGCTATTCTATCGCTACTTCAATAATCAGTGTTCCTCGGAGCTTTCCCAGTGCATACCACCTCCTATGTGTAGGGTACGTAGTACCCACCTTGCAACACAATCCCACCCCTACTCTGTACAACTCTCCAACCCAAGAGTGAAACACTATTCACAGACTTTCTTCTATTCAACTGCTGAGCTCCAGAACTCTCTCCCAGAATCAGTCTTTCCCTCTTCCTATGACTTAAATTGCTTCAAACTCTGTGTGTCTAGGCATTTTAGCTCGAACATTCCTTGATTTTGGCCCTGTCACTCTTTCAAACCTGGGGGAGACACTCGTTGCAGGCAGTTATGATTGCTGTGTCCCTCATTCACATAGAAAAAAAAATATCCATCAGCTACCAGTACTGAAAGACTGATAAGACACGGAAATGTATTTTTACAGTGACGAACAGTTTAAAAGGTTTCAAGTTCTCCGTTCTCAAAGGTTTTAAGATCATGATGTTGCATGTTTTGTATCTGGGCACGCACATTGGTTTCTACAGAGATCCGCAAATGTTGTAAAAGTTTGTTGAAAGGCCCGAAAGAGTAAATTCCGATACAAAAAACAAAAAAAAACAAAAATTGCCTCCCTTGAAGCACTCAGGGCGACAGTAAAATCCCTCCACCTGAAATATCATAGAGACCCAGCCCGCTCAGGCGTCTGGCACGAGCAAGGAGGAGAGAGCGTCGAGCGAGAAGGAGGAGGGACTGGCAACCCTCTTCTGTAGGGAGATCAATGGGCCCAGATGCTCAAAATATTTATAACCTTGTAGGGTGACATTTAACATCGTACATATATAGGTATAGGCACTCCAAACATGACAGAGCCAACATTACTTATTTACAACTGTGTATTATATTATGTAGTGTACAATGTCATTAGGAAGTACATTAAGCTGAAATAATGATAGTTCATACATTTCTCACCAAGTCATAAGTAAACACTTCCTTTGGCTATCCAGGCCTTGGAATGTAGTATACGTGTTACAGAATCGTACACGTGGAATAGGTGATTACAAGTCATATTCACACTCTGCGTTGCTGGCATCACACAAGAATTGAGTTAACATACACAAGTGTGCACGAAGATGCTGCCTTTTCCCAACACAAGAAGCTTGTTACTTGCGTCTCGGACATTCACGTCTATAGGATGATGACTTTTAATGAGTAATAGTGCGTCCACACTGGCAACATAATATGTTTGCAACACAAAATACAACATAGTAGGCAACAACCTGTTAAGTTGTTAATGATAAAGTGTTGCAGACATGTTGGTACTACACATTAATACCAACACTGTATCATTAACACCTTAATACGTTGTTGCCTACTATGTTGTATTTTGTGTTGCAAACATATTTTGTCGCCAGTGTGGACGCACTTTAAGAACATAATTATACTGTTGTGTTTTTGTTCAGCCTAAAATTACATTGTCACAACTAATATTGACATTGCAGAGTGTTCATTAATTATGATACTCACGAACATTGCATGTTGATTCTACTAATGTGGATGTGGCTTTTACGAACATACATTTTTCTATTCGTAAGCGTGCAATTTTCAAATGACGAAGATCAACATGAGAACTATCAATTCTTAGTTTTGACAAAATAAGTTGTGAAAACGCCATTTCAAATTGACAAAAAGGCATAACACACAAACACCTGGTATGGAATAATAACTGTACGGTACCACAGCGATTCGATCTAAATGAACGTGCCTGCCATAATATTTAATAACACTGTATATAATTTTATGAATTTATATAATTATTTATATATTTGTTTATATATAATATTTTGCACCTCGGTTCTGACGAAGATTCATTGTATGTACTTTAATGATTTGCGAAAATAAGTTTGTTGACAAATCTATGAAATTTGCGTAAGTATTATAATTCCCTCCCTGCACAGATAAACACCGAGTCAAGTCCTGTTATAATTTAACTTTTTTCGGATATATTAAAATCTGCCAAATTTATAATAGCTTATTGAAATGCAGCTAAACATTACTAGAATTATATTGCGTTATGATAATATTGTAGGTATAATGTTGAGGTATTTTATTCCTTGTTGATATGGCATAAAGGGGCCCTCACACAATCAGGAGAGCGAGCTAGAGTCACTAAGAGTAGGGGAAAATTTCGGACTCGCGGGCCTATTCGCGGTGAAAATCGATGACTCCTAGTTACTCTAGCGACTGCTGTTAGACTCCCACTCGCTCGCGGTGAAAATCGATGACTCCTAGTGACTCTAGCGACTCCTTTTAGACTCCCACTAGCTCGCACTCCTGACTGTGTGAGGGCCCCATAACTCCGTGGCCAACTGTACACTCGGGTAAGAATTATTATATAACTTTCACAAATTCAACTTGAACCCTCTCTAGAGCTACCAGGTTATTTCCTTGTCATGACAAGGAAACTCAACGCTAATGTAGTTAATATTTGTCCAAACGTCTTTAGTAGTAACTTCATATTATCCTGCGAAGTAAAGATACAGTGGAGGCATGCATGGGTTCGGGAATTTTTTTCATGATGTATGATGCTTATGCTGACTACAGTTATTGAGGTATCTTAACTCCATCAGAATTAAATCATACATTCCTTCAATAATTTGTTCAAGTTTTTATTATACGATTGATTTCAGTTAAGGAGAGGCAGACCGTTTTTCTGGCCCCCCTTCTCCCTAATGTTTAGCCCCACTAGTTTTTAGATTATAAGACGTTCGGCCCATTAATTTGACGATTTTAATACCTTACCCCCATTTTGTTGTCAATTTTAAGACCTTTCGTGCGAGCCTGCAATTTTAAGAGGAACCGGCCTTTGGCCGGGAAATTTTTCTACCGAAAAATGTACACATTTATCTTGAATAGGGGTCTAGGGGGTGTTTTATAAGTCTGGTGGAGGTCTAGGGAGGAAACCTTAAACAAATATGAATGTATGAATTAATAGACCAAACAAACGGTCTTAAGGTATCTTAACTCTGTCAGAATTAAGTCATACATTCCTTCAATAATTTGTTCAAGCTATTATTATACGATTAATTTCAGTTAAGAGAGTATCTGTGGGATAGAAAGACTAAATTGTGAGAGGCCTTTCCTAAGCCACCGTATAGTGTAATTAGCAATATTACGATAGAATAGACGCTATGTTTCGGAAAAGGTTGAGGTTGGTATTCTTAAACAATTCTTTCTCTTCCTGGAGCTGATAATGGACGAAATAACCTGAACAATTACGTTACCTATAGAAGTAGAAATGCTAATCCATCAAATATCTGTAGACAACGCTCATTCCCACAATATTCGTTCGGTATCAGGCGCTGCGAAGGGAAAATATTGTTTAAGAATACCCCCCTCTGATTCCCCAACAGACGGCTCTCTGACACAAGGTAGATTAGCTAGTTACTGGGGAGGAAAGGAAGTTGAGGCAGACTGACTGTACCAACATCAACCTAAGATATATCCTACCAATACAGAGGGCTAGCTGCTGAACATCAACAGCTTTTTGTATATATATACCGTATATATATATATATATATATATACCGGTATATATACTGTATATATATATATATATATATATATATATACTGTATATATATACCGTATATATATATATATATATATATATATATATATATATATATGTTGATACGTATCTTGATTTAGAAGTGGTTAACTATATACAAAAAGATTGAACAGACAATATGTAAGTGTATCAAAAAGCTGAAGGCCAATAGAACATAAAATATCAAAGTTTGTTCTGTTGTTACTTGCTTTCCTTTAGTTGTTGGGACAGTTATCCTATAAACTCTGATACACTTCAATTATATTTAATCAGGAAACTTTAAAGTTACATTGAATGTTAATTATGAATAGAGAAAAGCTTGGTATGTAAGTAAGGACTTTTAAGCAATTATAAACTAATTATATACTAAAGTAATTAATCTGTATTATCATTAACCCTTGGGATCCGGAAGGACTCATATGAGGCAAAACGTATAATGGTTAGGAGTCCGGGAGGCCTCATATGAGGCTAAATCAAAATCAAAGCATTCAAAGTGCGCGGGCTGATTTTTTTTGGTGCGTGGGCGACTGCAGCGCCACCAAGCACAAACTACCAGGCAGCATCAGTTGTTATCACGCACCCAAGATGGCTGGAGTTAACCCCCAAAAAATCGCTGTGTCCGAATCCACGCCCGCCGCCGCGACCCGTAAGCCTACGAAAGGCAAAGCTAAAACGACCAAGAAAACGTTGCTAAGTCCCGGTGGTGTTGCCCGTGTGTTACAAGAGTTAAGTGATCATGACCTTAGTGAGATTGAGAGTGATTTTGAGGAAGAGCATGTGGTTAGTGAAGATGTTGATGAAGTGGAAGATGGCAAAGAATTCCAGGGCTTTCATAGCACTGATGATGACGATAGTGATGATGATATTGATGACAATGTTGGATGCGATAAACATCATCAAGGTGATGAAAGTGTGGGTGAAATGGGAAGTGTCGTACCCGCATCACGTGAACGTGATCCGGCGCGCAAGCTTGCGACCCCGGCGTCGGCTGTGGGGACTCCGGGGACTCCTTCCCCGGCCAAAATAGCCAGTTACTTCTATAGGAGAGCTGTCCTGGATAGTGCAATGAAGCAGGCACGGGAGGCGGCCGAAAGGGAAAGAGGTGAAGATGCTGATAGTGAGGATGAGAGTGAAGAGTCGAGCGTGGGTTCCATTGTCTATTCCATTGTCTCCCGGGCCCTCGTCGCCCGCGGCTGGTGCCTCATTGACCCCGCATCACTCACAGCCCTCAACAAGTGGTGTAAGTGGTGCAAGTGGTGCGGAATTGGCCCCGTATGACCCACAGCCCTCAACAAGTGGTGTAAGTGGTGCGGAATTGGCCCCGCATGACCCACAGCCCTCAACAAGTGGTGTAAGTGGTGCGAGTGGTGCGGAATTGGCCCCACATGACCCACAGCCCTCAACAAGTGGTGTAAGTGGTGCGAGTGGTGCGGAATTGGCCCCGCATGACCCACAGCCATCAACAAGTGGTGCAAGTGGTCAGCGCATCTCCAGAAGGGCCTTGTTCATGGCCACAGGGGGGGCAGAAAGCAGCACCTCAGGCACTAAGCTGTCCCTAAAATGCTCTCGTCGTCGCCTGAAAACTTCAGAGCCAACTACCTCACCTTCACCACCCACTAGCCGCCCACGCCAGCAGTCGCCACCTGATGTACCACCAAGTGACGACCAGGATCCCACCTATGACCCAGAAGATACCCACGAATATGGCCGCCCTTCAAGATTTATGGACGACCACAGTGCAGATTCTGGGCAGGATAATTATGACCTGCCAGACGACCCTGTTGTGGACGAATCTGAGTGGTTGGACGACCCAGCACCCCGCCGTGGCCCTGGACGTCCCCGTGCTTGGGTTGGCCGTGCTCGGGGTGGCCGTGCCCTTGGACGTGGACGTGGATGTTGCCGTGCCAGAGGCCCTGCTGGTCAGCGTGGGCGTGGCCGTGGCCGCGGCTGTGGCCAGGCCGCCCCTGGCCCCCCAATGTACACCAAACAGACCGCCTGTGGAAGATAAGGGGATTCTACGACATGATGAAGGCCAAGTTTTCCACATTCTTGCAGCCTTTTCAAAAGGTCGTGATCGACGAATCTCTTGTGCTGTTCCGGGGGAACCTTCACTTCCGGCAGTACATACCCTCCAAGAGACATCGATTCAGCATCAAGCTCTTCGTCCTCTGTGACTGTAAGACGGGTTATGTGCTGGACTTCATTGTCTACAGTGGGAAGGAGGGTGAGGTTCTTGCAGATCAAAAAATAGGGTTCGGTGGAGCAGTGGTGAAGGCGATGATGGATCGCTACTACAACAAGAACCACATACTCTACACGGATAACTACTATACGTCCCCCATCCTCACCAAGTACCTGAACAGGCAGCAAACCCAGACTGTGGGCACAGTACGGGGGACGAGGAAGAACATGCCGGAATTCCCCAAAAAGACGAAGTAGAAGGACATCTTCCTCAAGCAACATGGTCCGATGCTGGCAATCCATTGGCACGACCAAAGGAAGGTCAACATGATGAGCACCATCCACAAGGGCAACCTGGTTGACTCTGGCAAAGTCAACCACAGGACCAGGGAGCCCATCATGAAGCCAGACGCAGTTATGGACTACAACATAAACATGCGTCTGGTTGACAAGTCAGACATGCAGGTCGGCTTCATCGACTGCCTGCGGACCTCCTGCAGGTGGTATAAGAAGTTCTTCCTGCACATGATGGATGTGTCTGTGCTCAACTCGTACAACCTGTACAAGCTGATGAACCCCACAATGCCCAGGAAGTACACCAACCTTCGGAGATTCCAGAAACAGCTCATTCTGGATCTCATTGGGGAATATGCCGTGCCTGAGGATGCCCCACGAGCTCAACATATGTCAGGAGCTGGCACCATGGACCGCACATACGCTTCCGAACACCACAGGAAGCACAGGATCGTCCTTCCAGTAGCTGCTGGTCGCAAGACCCAGAAACGGTGCCCTGTCTGCAGCCACACCACCCAAAGATCCCAGATAACCACCAAAACGTTGTATCAGTGCCAGGAATGTCAGGTAGCACTGTGCATCACGCCTTGCCACGATGATTTCCACATCCTGGTAAACTTCTAAGTGGCACTGACCCTGAGAACACTAGTGAAAGTGACACTAGAACAATAACACACTATGTGCAAGTCAAAGAGACACTATTCTATAATTATTATAAGTGAAAGTGACACTAAAAACAATATAACAATATGTGCAAGTGAAAGAGACACAACAACTATATATTAGAGTAACAATTCAATAAGTATTTATAAGTGAAACCTGTAAAAAGTGAAAGTGACACTAAAAACAATATAACAATATGTCTAAGTGAAAGAAACAACCAAATGTAATAATTACAAGTGTCAAATACGATACCGTACGGTACTGTACGCTTGCGTAGCCTAGCCTAGCCTAGCCTCTAAACCTAGTAAGTGAAAGTGATACAAAATGTATAATAAGTAATAATAACTCAAAAATAACAGTGAGAGTGACAATTATTCATAACAAGAAGAGTAATAAAAGTGAAAGTGACACAATACTATTACAATAACAGTGAAAGTGACACAATAATATTACAATAACAGTGAAAGCGCCGAACATATGTTTTATAAAGTTTCATATAACTCAAATAATAGTTGAACAAGTAATAAATGACACAATAATATCACATTATCTCCATAAATACATAATATCGTGTACCGGTACAAAAGCCACGGGAGCGACGAGTGACTTAGTGCGTGCTAGCCAGGGCTGCGGCAAAGCGTTCGGACACAGGCGAAAATACGCGGGAAATTACCTCCATTCCCATCATCATATCTCGGCAACCACTTGTCGTAGTGATATCAACTCAACGCCAGTTTACAGACGAAGGTTGGTTCTACACTATGCAATTTAGTTGACTGCTCTAGGTGGTCTCAATCAGTAGATATCGAACTGTGAACTTAGCCATTTTTCAGCAATACCCCGGACACGACGATCACCTCATACGAGAGCCCCCGGATCCGGAGGGTTAAAGTCAGAATATTAAAGACATTTTTATATAATCAATTTAAGTTTGTTAACCCTTTAAAGATTGTTTTACTCTCTCTCATTCCGTTATTCTCTTATTATTATTATCTCTTTAATATTTTGTTATATTTATTCTTTTTACTGAAAGACATTGACTTATTAAATATGGTAAAGGAATATTACAAAGTCACATATAAAATGGAATTGTATTTATAAACATAAATAAGGTATTTTATAAGTAATCAAAATAATAAGCAATGAAAGAGATATTATAGATTTCAGGATAGCTTTGCATACATTCCGATTTCACTAAGGTAAAAATTAAAGCTTAGTAGGCTTAAGTAGACAATACAAATTATAGGACTTTTACAATGCCTAATTACTAATGACAATATCTTTACATCAAGTCAGTTAAGTATTAACAGGTAAAGTATTCAATATCCAATCACAAATTATCTTTAAATCACACAATTATATCTAATCACAGAAGTAATCACCAATCCAAAATATATATGTCTCCAATCACAAAATCTTAAATCAATACTGAGGCTATGTTTTCGACATACCTCTGGTTAATTATGATCACGAGATCACTCACAACTAACGAGTAAGTGGTTCGGGCACGCACTGAAATAAAATAAAAACCTATTTATACAAGCCTGTGAAGTCTGTCTCGTCTCCCCAACACACTGCTTTTCTCCCCAGCCAAGAATGTAATCACTTTGAATCTCATATATCTGTCCTTATATAGGAGTCCATCACCACACTAATCCAATCAGAAGTCAGGAAACAGATGCAGGAACCAATGATTTACAGGCTGCTGGTGTCGGCCAATCCCAGGCGAGGCACTGTATGAATATTCCCATATTCAAATAATGCTACAGGGGGACAATGCCTAGTGAGTTAAGTACTCAATAGGTGGCGTTCTGAGAGTGAGGGTCCGAGTCTAAGAAGTGAGACAATGAAGCATAAAAGCGAAGCAGCCTCAGAAGTGGGACTTCTTTGAGCCAGGGTGGAGCAACCAAGAGCCACGTATCTGCGATGGCAGATTGGCGAGGGCTGGTTGAAGCTCGTGCTTCACTTGTCTCACTTCCTAGGCTGGAACAAGACCTCACGGGCCACACCGTGTTGAGCAGTGAATGTGCAGGCTCTCAGCCTATGCTCGAGAAGGAGTAGTTGTAATATAAAAAAAAAAAAAAAAAAAGGCTCTGTGGTCGCTACACGTCCACATATCAAGGGACTGGAGTTCTTAAAATGAGGCTCCAGTCTCAACGGCATCCCTGACTTATGTTGGCTAAATAATTCATTAGGGTTGATAGCCTTTATTTAAAGTTTTATTTTAATAATATATAAATTCCACATATCACCTTCATTATGATCAGGTAGAGGAAGTGGTAATAAACAGGAATGAATGGAGAATGCTTGTGAATAGTTGAGTGAACATGTGGTCATTTGGGGGAAGGGGTCGAGCAGCGCAAGTTGGATTAGATAATAGTCCATCAGGCGCCTGGCCCGGGGAGACGATTAATATGAAGGGTGCGCCGGGAAGTGTGGTGGGCGGGCTTGTGGCTTTGGCTCCGCTGCATGTCTGCCTGCCGAGATCGGAGCCTCTCCGGGTGGTCGGGGGCCGGGGGAGTGCTGGAGCGACCTTGGTGACCCTGCTCTCTGGGTATTCTCCTGGGTGACCTAGATGTGTGTGTATTTTGTGTTTTGTCTGTGTTTGTTTGCTGTTTTGTCTTGTGTTTTGTGTTTTCCTGTTCTTGCTGTCTTGAGTCGGCCACCCCCGAGAAAATACAAAAAAAATAAAAAAGAAATAAAATAGAGGAAAATAAAAATTAAAAATAGGAAAAGTGAGGATTGAGCCTGAGCATATAGATAGATAGACCTTCACACCGTTCATGCAGTGTTACCAACTACCACCTTTCAGCTACATTTTTGACACATATAAAAGCTAAACATTGCTCAGCATAAGACTGTACACAATATTCTTGTACATGTGTGTTTTGTCAGCGTCACAGCATGATTTGTTCTTGGACTTTCCTGGCTACATTTGTGTGTACACATTTGTGCTATAATGATTTTATATCTTTAATAATGTACAGTCTACGACAGAACTGCTGTCTTGGCCTGAGGCAATGTGTTAGTTCACTCACCTTTTAATAGATGGCACTTTAATCGCTTCTAATAAAACGGGGCGGGGTTAATATAGAGGTTCGAAGGAGGAGGAGTCAAACGTGTGTGTGTGTGTGTGTGTGTGTTCGAGAACGGCACGCAGAATAAGTTTATTTTAACATAAGACACAGGCTATAATATAAAATTATCCCATGCTGGATCACAAATAAGTAACACACATCAGGTGTTGCGTTATTTATGGAATTCAATACACAGACAATCAAGTTTCTATCCTTCGCACTTTCCATTCCCCCCTCCTCCCCCTCTCCCTTTCACCCCAACTCTCCTTCTTCACCCGCTTCCTCTCCCATCCCTCCCTCCCACCTCTCTCTCTCTCTCTCTCTCTCTCTCTCTCTCTCTCTCTCTCTCTCTCTCTCTCTCTCTCTCGGACATAACAGATACCTTCTAAAATACGCAGAATAACACTATGCGATTGTTTTGAATTTACATATACATAATCTATTTTGTATTAATTTCACCACACCACCAAACGCCTCCAATGAAATTAATGAAAGCATGTATGTGATCCACCGGGATTCGAACCTGGGTTATCACACACAGATATTTAGACACCTTAACCATTACACCACCAAGACGGTTAAAGGTTTATGCACACGCCTACGACTTATGAAATAAATAATAAATGTTAGGGATGACAAAAATAACACATATATATTGATTAGGAATAGGATAAGTAGCGAGGCAGCGAACAACACCTGTTACTCGCTGCCTCGCTAGATATCCTATTCCTAATTAAGCTACGATTCCCGAAGAACACGTCTATATTTGTTTATATATATTAAGTGTAACAATAACACTTAGGATTTACGTTATTTGTGTTGGCTTAAGGAATAAGTTGGATAATACACATACTTGTGACCTCCACAATTTGTAATGTTTGAGGAGACGGCGCTTCAACCTCTCTCCTCTGTCCATCACATTCAAGCACCAACCCACCCACACCAACACTAACACAGGATACAACACAGACACACACACACTCACACCCAATAACATAAAACGCACATCACACACATGATCACATACAACGTAATGGGCACAAATCACTCACACATGTTAACATAAAACGCACACACACACACACACACACACACACACACACACACACACACACACACACACACAGCCCGTAGCCTAGTAGGTAGAGCTCTCGTCTCACACACGAGGGGTCGGGGGTTCAATCCCCGGCCGGGCGGAGACAAATTGGGCTTGTCTCCTTTCATGTGTTAGCCTCAGTTCACCTAGCTGTAAATAGGTACTTGGAATAAGTGGACGACGTTGTGACGTCCCATCTGGGGTTGGCGAAAATGGTACAAGGCGAGATGGGTATCATATGGTTCACCTAAGCTGATGGCTACCTAAGCCTTCGGGCGAGACGGTACCGTCTATAGTGAGAATAGTACCATACAGATCCACCCTAAGCCTTCGTTTCCGATGTCGCCAATTGGCTAAATACAGACTACACACACATCCACAGCCATTCCAACAGTACATAAAACACTTAACATGCATTTCACGCAATAAATTCCCAGTTAAGGAGGCGCGATAATAATGAGCTTAGCTCGCATTGCGTGGATTCCCCTTGACGAACAAGTAACTGAGTAACACACAAGCACACACACACACACACACACACACACACACACACTGAGTAACACACAAGCACACACACACACACACTGGTCCAGGCAAACTAGAACAGGTATTAGCATTATTGAGGAGATGCTGCTGTCTTCAGTGCGTATCATGGCCATCCTGAGCCTTACGACGTATACAGACTAATAACACACATAACAAAGCCATTATAACAACTTCGTCTCTCTCCAACACCCCTTCTCCCCTCTCTACACTCTTCAGAAAATAGGAAAAGTAGAAAGTAGCTACGAGGTGCCGTTGTGAAGGCTTATCCTTCAATACCTTCACCTGACCTGACCCAATCCGGGGTTTATAGACCAGTCAAAGTAGGGCTGGACTTAGAACAAATTGCAATAGAAGGTTTTTTGGCTTTAACTTGTTTATTAGGTCCCTCTGATGAACATATAAAAAGTCTCCAACTTTTGGACACCGGGAAAGTGGTTAATTTGCATAAATTCAAGATGGCCGCCGTCCAAAGCTTTAATTTAAAGATAACTTTTTTCTGGTTGCTCCTAGACCCTATAAATGTATTACAAACAACGTTTTTTGGCTTTAACTTGTTTATTAGGTCCCTCTAATGAACATATAAAAAGTCTCCAACTTTTGGACACCTGGAAAGTGGTTAATTTACAGCCAAAAAACCTTACAGCCAAAAAACCTTCTATTGCAATTTGTTCTAGGTCAAGCCCTACCTTTACTGCACATTATTGTCTATTACATTTTGCCTAGGCCTATACTAATCCCATCATCTTGTTTCTTGTTTCAACAGATTGGTGCGACATCTACCGAAGCCATGGAAGAAGAGGTGGTGCATAATCCCTGCGGCATTTGCTCAAACACGTTAGACGAAGGAGAAACAGTCAAGCTGAGGGCGAAGGGAGCAGATACTATCAACAAGGCCAGTACTGAACGTGAAACGCCATCAATTACCGTGTCCGAGGGCCAAACGGTGCACATTGATTGCCGAAAGAAGCATGTCAATACGAAGCCAAATAGAATTCCTGGGAAGCAGAAGAAACGTCCTGAAAAACCTGCTCTTCGTTCTCAGACACCAGATTTTTGTTTTACAGAGAACTGCTTTTTTTGTGGTACAAAAATCTATTTGGACACAAAGCATGATTCAGAAGAAGTGTATCCAGTATCTTAGCAGAGCATAAGATGGGAAAGCTATGGATTCAATACATGGACATGATTGACCTGCTGCGTCGCTTCCTGAGGGCACTGAGAATGGGCGATTTCCTACTGTACCTCGGAACACTCCAGGAGATGTTGCCGTACTTTGCAGTGTGTGGTCATAACAATTATGCCAAGTCAGCCCATGTGTACATTCAAGACATGATTGAACTTGAGCAGCTCAACCCAGACATGTTCTGTCAATTGAAATCCGGTCTATTTGTGATCCGCCGAAGTGATCGGCTGTGGGCAGGACTGCCAAGCGACTTGGTTATAGAGCAGGTTTTGATGCGATCTTTGAAAACGAATGGTGGATTGACACGTGGTAGGGGCATGGAGGAAATGCAACGCCTGCGCTGGTTACTTGCTATGCCAGCCTGCGCTGAGGTGAGTGAAGTTATGCAAGAACTGACAGGGAAGCATTTCCACACCTCTGAGCAGCACAAAGAAATGACTGAAGCAAGGCGTGAACGAGATAGGAAGGACACAGAGAAGGTTCTCGCATTCTTCAAGGATTATGATCCATTTCAAGAATCAAATGAACTCAGGAATATTGCCAACGGTGTGACAGGACCAGCCTCGGCCAATCCTCATTTACTGTATGAGGTTGGTATGAACATTGTGCAGAAGATGGAAGGTAGCAATGCTTTTGACTTTTCATTTAGGAAGAAAGATCAAGTTGAGTCGTTGGGTGCAAAGGTTACAATCAGTGCTGAAAAAGTACCAATCGACCCACAGCTCCTTTTCCAGAGGCTCCTCATCTTTGCTAATAACAGGGACTTAGGTGTTGAAGAGGTCTTTGCGTATGAGTTGTCTAGCTACCCTACTGCTCTGTTCGATAAGTGGGGGAGGCTCAGGGAAGCCAGTAAACCACAGCTAGGAGATGAGATAGCTGCTGTTGTTCCCAAGTCGTCATTGGAATCATTTGAGGAAGAAAGGACTGTGACCCATGTTCTGGATGGTGGTTCCTTATTGCAAAGGATTCCATGGAAGAAGGGTGACACATTTGAGGACATTGCAAGCATGTACATGAAGCATGTTTCCAAAAACTTTCTCAACCCGGTGGTTGTATTCGACGGTTATAAATCAGGACCTACTACCAAGGACATGACACACAATCGACGATCAAAAGGAGTCTTTGGTCAAAAGGTGATGTTCACTCCAACCATGCCCCTTCGGTCAAAAAAGGAAAACTTCTTGTCAAACTCGGACAATAAGCAAAACTTCATTGACTTATTGTGTGAAACATTCAAGGCAAATGGAATTGACTGTGTCAATGCGCCAGCAGATGCAGATGTCATGATTGCGAAGAAGGGAATTGAGCATGCAAGGGAAACCGTGACATATGTGATAGGTGAGGACACAGACTTGTTGGTGCTGTTGTGTCATTATGCGGAACGAGGGATGAATGATTTGTACTTCAAGTCGAGCAAGGAAGGTGGGAAATGTTGGCATATTAACTCAGTAGCAGAAGCTCTCGGTGAAAGCATCTGTCGTGTCCTGCCAGTTGTCCATGCACTCTGTGGATGTGACACAACCTCACGACTGTATGGTATTGGTAAAGGGGCTGCCTTGAGGAAAGTGAGGGAAGACAACGGTTTCTTGAAATGTATAGAAGCATTCTGTTGCCAAAGTGGAAGTAAAGACGCGATATCATCAGCTGGTGAAAAGGCCTTGGTTTATTTGTACGGGGGAAAAGGAAATGACACCCTTGACGGACTGCGAAAGACAAAGTTTTGCAACAAGGTGGCAAAAAGTTCAACTACCGTTGAAGTTCACAGCCTTCCCCCAACAACCGATGCAGCCAAATACCACTCGTTCCGAGTTTATTGTCAGGTCCAGAAATGGATGGGGAACTGTGTGGACCCCGAGAAATGGGGCTGGTGTCTGCGGAAGGGACAGCTTGAACCGAAGACGATGGATTCGCCAGTGGCTCCTGATTCACTACTGAAATTGGTCAGATGTCAGTGTAAGGGCAACTGTGACACTCAACGCTGTAGTTGCAAACGGAATGAGCTTGAATGTTCCAGTGCATGTGGTCAATGTAAAGGACTCTGTCAAAATAGCAACTTTGATGCAAGCACCGATGATCCAAGTGAATACGAACTCCTATCATGAATTACATAATTGGCTCTGAATGACGTCATACTACGTCATGTTTTTTTTTTTTGTTTTTTTTTTATAAAAAAGAGGGACAACAGGTCAAAAAACCCATACAAGCACAAAGTGCCTGTGTCACCCCTTGTGAAAGAGACAGTTCAGCCTGTCTGTAAGGTTTTTCGGCTGTAAATTAACCACTTTCCAGGTGTCCAAAAGTTGGAGACTTTTTATATGTTCATCAGAGGACCTAATAAACAAGTTAAAGCCAAAAAACGTTGTTTGTAATACATTTATAGGGTCTAGGAGCAACCAGAAAAAAGTTATCTGTAAATTGAAGCTTTGGACGGCGGCCATCTTGAATTTATGCAAATTAACCACTTTCCCAGTGTCCAAAAGTTGGAGACTTTTTATATGTTCATCAGAGGGACCTAATAAACAAGTTAAAGCCAAAAAACCTTCTATTGCAATTTGTTCTAGGTCCAGTTAAATGATTGCTAGATTTACTGGACTATTAGCTGGTCCACAAGGGTGTGTGACATGAACCCAATAGAGAATTTGTGGGCCATCATGTCATGGAGTGGAATGTGGTTCAGGTTAGGATTGGAAAGGGCGGGAGGAGTGGGATCGGGGGGCAGGGGGGGGGGGGGGGGGAATCCGTCGCCGCCCTAATATAAGTAGGAAAATGTTTAAATCAGCTCCAACGAGAATACAGGAGGTAGTTGATGCAGCTTGTGGGTGGAGATCATATTGATTTCATAAATATAAATTGTAAATGTTTACATTTAAGATCCCTTTATATGTTCCAATGTTCACCGTAACATAATGATGGTGAAATAATACATATTAAATTAAATTCAAGGTAACATACACAGAGCTATAGTATACTTTTAATTATGTTTGGACGATAATTTAAACAATACGAAGTAAAAATATAAAAGCCTAAACAATTTACAGTATATCAACTTTAAAACAACATAACAAGATTGCTTGGATTATCGTTAATTGTTCAATTTGATGACTTACTTTATAGTAAATCATTACAATGGGTAACGCCGAACTGTTTACTGATAATGGGAAGCAACAGTAATTAAGCTAGTAATTAAGAATCCACTGAGAAAAGTATAATGCAATAATCATAGCGTGTCATATTACATGTTAAGGTAATATGTAATATGACATGTTAAGGTAGGCGGATGCCCAACCCCGAAAGGGGTTGAAATAGGGGAGCTCTCCCCCCCCGCCAAAGGCGGCTTTCTAGGGCCTTTCCTAGCTGATGCTGAGAGGATTGGGTTCTAGTCATGTGGTGATGGGCTGGTCTATCAGAGTGAGAACTGAGCGATCTCTGCCATACCCATAGCTTACTCTGACTGTTCCTTTTACTTATATATTTTCTAGATCTCAAGTGACGGGGCCTCTTCCGTGGATTGACCTCCCAATCTACCAAGATTGGAAGCCAAAGCATCACATTTTTCCTTTGCCCCTCAACTTTCTCTTCATAATTGCTGAGGGGCACAGGGTCCTGGGTGGGTCTTTGGTTTCCCGGGCGTTTCCGCACCCTCCTTAGCTCCCCGCCATGGAGTGGCTTCGGTCACCCAGGCTTTATTGTGGTCGGCAGGGAGGGTTCTGTGGGGGCGCTCGGTTATGGCCTTGGCCTTGGGGCTGTTCGGCCAGGCAGCTTGGGGAACAACAACAACAACATCAACAACATGTTAAGGTAGATTATGAATTGGTCAACCACAGTGCTGTGAATAGTGGTATGGAAGAAAACATTTTTTACTCTAATATGAATTTTTTGTTATTACAAAAAAAAAAAAAAAAAATTCGGCTCATCTAAAGTGTTTTCTCTAACTGGGCCGATATTATCTTGTCTTTATGATATATATATTTGGTTATAATTTGGTCAAAGCTAGATTACAATGTGATCCAACTTGTCTTGATGCGTGGATTGTAACATCCCGTTTCAATTACTTATATATTTATACGATTGTTTACACTAACCAGGACGCCAAGGTTGGCAACTTTGAGTGTTTTGCAACGGAGCATACTGTATATATTTATTTTCTATAACACATTGTATAAGGTAAATAATAGAATACGAGTTAATAATTGAGAATCAGTAGAGGTAAAAAGAACAGTATTATTAAAACACCAAAGATTTGTTTATGGACATCTTTGAACACGACGATGAGGAAAATTATATATTCGGTTAGGAGAGAGAAGGGGAAGAGAAAAAGAGAGAAGGGGGGAGATAGGGGAAGGCAGCAGAGAGAAGGGGAGGAATGGGAAATGGGAAGTTTGAAGGATAGAAACTTGATTGTCTGTATATTAAATTCCATAAATAACGCAACACCTGATGTGTGTTACTTATTTGTGATCCTGCATGGGCTAGTCTAATAATATAGCCTGTGTGTTATGTTAAAATAAAGTTATTCTGCGTGCTGTTCTAGAACACACACACACACACACACACGTTTGACTCCTCCTCCTTCCAACCTCTATACTAACCCCGCCCCCTTTTATTAGAAGCGATTAAAGGGCCATCTATTAAAAGATAAGTGCACTAACACATTGCCTCAGGCCATGACAACAAGTTCTGTCGTAGACTGTACATCCAGAGAGAGAGAGAGAGAGAGAGAGAGAGAGAGAGAGAGAGAGAGAGAGAGAGAGAGAGAGAGAGAGAGAGAGAGAGAGAGAGAGAGAGAGAGAGAGAGAGAGAGAGAGAGAGAGAGAGAGAGCAATTACAATGTACTATACATCTGACCCTAACAGTTTTTCGGGTATATTCTGAAACGCACTCTCTCTCTCTCTCTCTCTCTATATATATATATATATATATATATATATATATATATATATATATATATATATAATCAGTGAAAGCTAATGATCAAAACAATGATTAACAGTATTCTTTTATTTGAGGCGCAATGAAATTGTGTTAGGTATGTAATTAATGTATAAATAATGTACGAGCGACTGACCACTGATATATATATATATATATATATATATATATATATAAAATAAGACATACCTGTTGACAGTTTCAAAGGTGTCAATGTAAAATAATATACAAAATAACAAACATATACAGTATAGCAGAATATAAACGTTGATAGAGAGTTATTGATATAATTATAAACACAACAAAATATTACCTAGCACCTGTGCATAAATGTGACCGTTATACTTTATAAAGTCCCAATGTTAATAATGTGAGTGATTTATGAACGAATAACTGTAATAAGTAAATTGATCCTTTAGGTTATCTTTAAATATATAACACTCGGCAATTACAAGCATATAACGGTTACAGTGTCATAATGGAAAATGTAACCACCCCAAAAACAACATTGGTTGTTTTGCTAATTTAGGCATACACAATCATAATGAAAGAATAATCGAGACTATTAACAACTTAAACTGCTTCAAGATCCATGTATCCAGGCATTTTGAGCTTAACATTTTCTCCACTAGTCAACCAACCCACCCGTGTACCAGATAATCCTAATCATAATTCCCACCTACTGGACTTATTTTTAACAACCAATTCAGAAAATTATGATGTTACAGTGAGGTCCCCACTTGGATCTTCTGATCACTGTCTGATACAGGCCACCTGTCTATCACCTACCACACCTTCCCACTCTGAACCTGTTTTGGTGACTAAATGGCATTACGATAGGCAGACTGGGAGGGTCTTCAAGGTTTCTTTATTGATATTCCCTGGACCTCTTTCTTTTCTAATGATGCACACTCCACCTTGAGCCACATACAAGATTTTGTAAAAATTGGAATGGAAACTTTTATTCCTCATCAAAAGTACAGTAAAAGATCTAATTCACCTAAATGGTTTGACCATAATTGTGCTAGAGTAACTGAACAAAAAGCAATAGCCTACAATGCATACACAAGATCAAAAACACATGAAGCCTTTAATTACTTTAGAAACATCAGAAATCATGCCAAAACTGTATTAAACCTAACTAAATCAAACTTTCTCCATAAGCAGGCAAATAAACTTCTAAATAATCCAAATGATAACAAAATATTTTGGTCTACTCTTAACTCATTCAAATCCAACTTCACTACTGCTTCATCCATTCCACCATTAAAATCTCCGACTGGCAATCTTGTAAGTGACCCACGAGGTAAAGCTAACCTTCTTGCAGATATTTTCTCCACCAACTCAACCTTAGATGAAATAAATCAAGATGTCCCTGCACTTAATTTTAATTCACCTGAAATTCCCTCACTTAAGATCCACACCAGACATGTCAAAACTATTTTGCGGAATCTCTCAGTAGATAAGGCTCCTGGTCCAGATGAAATTCCTCCAATAGTACTTAAGAATTGCTCCTTGGTGCTCGCTCCTGTATTGGCAAAATTTTTCCGTCTGTGTACTCATACCTCATGCTTCCCAGTACCCTGGAAAGAAGCAAACATCCATCCAGTTCCTAAAAAAGGTGCCTCTTCAGATCCATCAAACTACAGACCAATAGCTATAACTTCCACTCTTGGCAAAGTTTTTGAAATTATATTAAATAATCACATAATTAAGCATCTGGAGAATAATAAATTAATCAGTGATAGGCAATATGGTTTTAGACGATGTCGATCAACTGCAGACATTCTTTGCCTTCTTACGCATCAAATCAACCAAGCTACAGACCAACATGGTGAAACACATACAATAGCACTGGATATATCAAAGGCATTTGATAGAGTCTGGCATCAATCCTTATTGTCGAAAATGTCACACTACGGCCTTGCATCATTAGTTCCACTAATTTCTTCTTATCTTCATAACAGAAAATACGTGTAATGGTAGATGGCCTTTATTCTCAATTTCACTCAATAAATGCTGGTGTTCCCCAGGGATCAGTTTTGGCCCCAACTCTGTTCCTCATTCATATCAATGATCTCATATCTACCACTCATAATCCAATACATTCCTACGCAGATGACTCAACACTCCACAGTTCCTTCACATTTACCAAATTCTTTCACCCAACCCGATCTTATAAATTCAAAAATAAACACTGCAATTTCTCTGAACCGGGACCTTTCTAGAATTAATGAATGGGGACAAGAGAATCTAGTTTCCTTTAATGCACAGAAAACCAAGTACATTCAATTTTCTAACCGACAGAATCTCACTGACTCCCATATATTTTTTAATGATGTAAATATTCCCACTTCCCCTAGTATTGACATTCTCGGTGTAACATTAACTACTAACTTGAGCTGGACACATTATGTTAGAAGCATTGCTAAGAATGCCTCTAAAAAACTGGGACTCCTGTACAGAGTTCGAGAATTCTTCACTGACGAGCAGTTGGCCGTAATATATTAAAGTCATGTGCGTTCTCAGATGGATTACTGTTCACCTCTGTGGGGTGGAAGTGGAGTGGTTGCATTGAGGCAGTTGGACAAAATTCAAAATAAAGCTATTAGATTAATCAATAACCCTGCAATCACACAGGACCTTCCTACATTAGCCATACGAAGAAACGTTGCATCCCTTGCATTATTCTACAGATATTTTCACAGCAATTGTTCCGAGGAACTTGCTTCAATTGTGCCGCCTCTCCACATCTTTCCCCGTAGAACTAGGGCAGCTGAGAGCGCCCATGAATTTACACTTTCTCCTCCACAATGCAGAACTTCTGCTTATCAGAATTCATTTATCCCCAGAGCTACTACTCTTTGGAATTCACTTCCCTCGAATTGCTTTCCACAAACTTACAATCAACAAATGTTTAAATCCAGTTGTTACAAACATTTTATGAATGGAGGATGCCTTTAGGCACATGGACCTTTTTGTTTTATCTGTGTTTTTCCTTCCTCCGTTCATTGTCTCTTAAAAAAAAAAAAAAAAAAAAAAACATACCCTGAATCTGGCTCTCTGTCAATCAATTAACTTTGGGAGATACACTTGTTACAGGCAGCTTTGCCTTTTGTCTCCTTCACTCACATAACCAACATATAATGCATTAAATATATTAAATAGATCAAAACAATATATAAACAAGTAATTATTAAGACAAGCAGATTATACTGACAGTAAGTGACATAACTTGAAGTAGCCTACGTTTAGAACCCCGGTAGTCGATATCTTGAAAGAACAGTTTCAAATAATCACAAACAAGGGACTGGGGTTCTCGCAGAGGCTCCGGTCCTGACGTAGTCTTGACTTACAGAGTGTTGGCTTAAGGGGAGGCAGACCGTTTGTTTGGTCTATTAATTCATGTATTCATATATTTGGTTTTAGTTTCCTCCCTAGACCTCCATCAAGCTTAGAAAAATGTGTACATTTTTCGGTAGAAAAATTTCCCGGCCAAAGGCCGGTTCCTCTTAAATTCTCAGGCTCTCTATCGCCAGGAAATAATCGACACCTAAATTGCACGAAAGGTCTTAAAATTGACAACGAAATCGGACGAAAGGTGTTAAAAACGCCAAACTAATGGGCCGAACGTCTTATAATCTCAAAACTAGTGGGGCTCAACATTAGGGAGAAGGGGGTCCAGAAAAACGGTCTGCCTCCCCTTAATAAGCCAATAGAGTTGATAGCCTCTGAACTCCTTTTTTAACTAACTAATCACACAATTGTGTTTTGTATAAAATATCAATGAGATCCTAGAGGTCAATAATATGAGCGTAGCATACAAAACCATTATGATTAAGGGGGAGTGTGCCGTTTTTCTGGACCACTTTCTCCCTCATGTTTAGCCCCATTAGTTTTCAGATGTTAAGATGTTTTCCTCATTAGTTAGTCGATTTTAAGACCTTTCGCCCCATTTCTTCGTCAATATTTAGACCTTTCGTGCTATTTAGGTGTTGCTTTTTTCCCTGGCGAACGATAGTGAGCCCGTAATGTTGGAAGAACTGGCCTTCGGCCGGGAAATTGTTCTACCAAAAAATGTACAAATTAATCTAGAAGGGGGATCTAATGGATGTTTTTTTGTTTAATTTGATGGAGGTCTAGGGAGGAAACTAGAAAAATAATGAATTCATGCAAAAATGTCTCAAAAAGTGAACCATATGTAGACATAATTGTGTAACAAGCATGTTATCATAAACTCTGAGCAGTTAAACAAATGGACAACAATGTCATGTAACAGGGGCAATACACGTTCACGATTGCTAACATTGTTTTCAAGTCATGAAATTAATGTGTTGAAATGAGGCACAGGTGATTATTGAGCTCATAAGAATTGTTTGCTCAATGAGGCCATCGAAGATCAAGAGGTAGCAACGGTAAGGATTGATAGGCCTTGGTAATATTTTCGAATGGTCACTACGTTCCACAGCCGAGTACTTAACAACCAGGCGTATCGGACAAACAATATCGGACATATAGCTCTTATGACAATGGTTCCCGTATGTCTTATCAACACCAGTGATCTGAAGAAGTTGAGGTATACAGGAATCCTTTTTAAATATAGTAATAACAACATTTATCTTAGGTCTAATCAACTTAGTATAAACATTATTAGAAGAAGCAATGTCGTTGCTCTCTATGTTTTCCTCATGTTACTTTTTTTGCTAAGAGTCATGGTAACCGTATAAAACTTCTAGGCGACAGCAAGAACAATAATAAAGATGAGTCAAACAAGGAGCAGCCCTCAAGAAACATTATCTTCCCAACAGACACAAAGTTAATTTATCATCACTATTTCGCTCTTTATGTAAATGTGATTGCACAACTCATGTTTTATTTAGAGTGTCCCTTATAAACGGCACACGCTTATGTTTATACCTACAGTATTATCCCATATATCGCTTGTGGAATGTGGGATTGAATAATTCATTTAGGGTTACTTATTCAGTTTAGTATAATAATATTCATGAAATACGAAGAGTCCTCATTTGTCTCGTGCATACTGTATACAATCATGGTCACTGTATAAAGCATAAGTTATGCATAATGTAATGAACAATATGTTACTTAAATCATGTTTGCTCTTGTATTCTATCAATCTGCCCAAAGTTGTCAGTTTGTTAAATGTTTCAATATATCTTGGATTATAATTATCACGAAAATAACTCTAAAATGTACATTTAAAATACTATTACTACTACATTATCAGTATCATCCTCATTATAATAATAAGATGATACTAATTATTATTGTTGTAATAATCATATAATTACTGTAATGGTTTAGTGGTCAGTTATATCGATTTCGCGAATCAGTCTACCATGAATTCGATCCCTACCTGGACAGCGGGAACTCACATGTTGCGTAATTGGCTAGCTATATCTAAGGGGAGGCAGACCGTTTTTCTGGACCCCCTCCTCCCTAATGTTTAGCCCCACTAGTTTTGAGACTATAAGACGTTCGGCCCATTAGTTTGGCGATTTTAACACCTTTCGCCCCATTTCGTTGTCAATTGTAAGACCTTTCATGTAATTTAGATGTCGATTATTTCCTGGCGAGTGATAGCGAGCCTGCAATTTTAAGAGGAATCGGCCTTCGGCCGGAACACTTTTCTACCGAAAAATGTAAAAATTTATCTTGAAGGGGTGTCTATTTTTGTTTTTTGTTTACTCGTGATGGAGGTCTAGGGAGGAAACTAAACAAATATACGAATACATGAATTAATTGACCAAACAAACGGCCAGTCTCCCCTTAATAAACACATATTTACTCTATACAATGAGGAAAGTAAGCTGGGAAATTCCACTTTTTTTTTTTTTTTTTTTTTTTTTTTTTTCTATATTCCAACTTACTTCCTCTCGGGCATAGGCTGAGAGCCTTAACATTCACCGCTTTACAATGAACAGTGAAGCCCGTGAGGTCTTGTTCCAGTCTAGGGAGTGAGACATGTGAAGCACGTAGAGTACAACGAGCACCTGCCATCTTGCCTTCACATGAGGCACGGTGCTCACTCATGGCCCGAAACGACCCCATCTCTGAAGCCATCTCGTTCCCGTGCTTCACTGTCTCACCCCTACACTCGGACTCTCACACTTACACAACGCCACCTGTTGAGCAGATAACTCACCAGGCATTGCACCCCTATAGCATATTTTGAATATGGGAATATTCATACACTGCTATTTAATCAGGGAACAATGAGGGTATTTTATTGACGTTTCGGTGGGCTTGTGGTAATGCACTGATACTAGGTACAGCACAAATTCCATCCCAATAATATCTTCCCATTGATACATCGGGATTTGAACCCGGGACCTTTGGATTACCAGGCCAGTGGCAAGACCACTCAACCACACCTCCCCTAGGTGTGCATCGTAGACGCCTCTAGAATCTTCAACGGTGGGCGTTTCATCCACTACAGGTTCCAGAGAGGTATTATTCGCGGAATGTGTTTGCATATACAGTACTACTAAATTAATGATGCTCATATTATTAAAATTATCAAACACATTTGCTCAAATAGACATCATCATCACCAGTCCAAGTACAATGAGGAATCTCAATCTGATATATGCTGTTCAGTTAGATTTTAAAATGGTCTATCCTCCTCTGTAGATAAACACTGATATACTGTAAATATATATATATATATATATACCGGGTATATATATATATATCTGTATATACCAAAAATACCCTCATTGTTCCCTGATTAAATAACACTGTATGAATATTCCCATATTCAAAATATGTTACAGGGGGACAATGCCTAGTGAGTTTACTGCTCAATAGGTGGCGTTCTGAGAGTGAGGGTCTGAGTCTGGAGGGTGAGACGGTGAAGCACTTGAGAGAAGCAACCAGCCGCTTCAGAGATGGAGCTGCTTCGAGCCATGATGGATGCTTAGCATGTCTCATTCCCCAGACTGGAACAAGACCTCACGGGCTTCACTGTGTTGAGCGGTGGAATGTACAGGCTCTCAGCCTATGCCCAAGAGGGTAGTTGGAATATAGAAGAAAAAAAAATATATATATACAGTATAATACCGGTATATATATTATATATATATATATATATATATATATATATATATATATATATATTTATTTCTGTTTTTCAAGGAAAACTGATGTACTTCCTGAAAGTAAAGATCTATTTTTGTGTATTCACATTTCGGGTTTTAGAGGTATATATTTATACTGGTAGTCATTGTTTTGCTAGTGAATGGTATTGTTTGTACATGTCTGCAGGGTTTCTGTATTGCCATTGTTTGTTTTTATATATTTGCCAATCTAGTCGGTAAACCTGCCTCCCCACCTTTTATTCTCTCTCTCTCTCTCTCTCTCTCTCTCTCTCTCTCTCTCTCTCTCTCTCTCTCATACACACACACACATACACACTTAATGCATTCAACATTATTTTTCACTAAATCCTCTCCTGATATTCCTGTCACTACATAGCCCTTGTGTTCAGCTCCAAAACCTCGAAATCCCCCAGACTCGAATTTTTCTCTCAATTCAGCACTCGTTTGTTTGGGCCCTTGCCTTTTTACATATGTGTTCTCTGTTTTTTATATATATTTTGTTGGTCCTTAAATCTTTCCCCTCACTTCCTCCGTTGTTGTTCGTTTGCGGCTGGTTTCTGTTCTGTTGCCTTGAGAGAGAGAGAGAGAGAGAGAGAGAGAGAGAGATTTACATTAATTTACATACATTAACTGGCCACACAGATCTTATGATCCTAGTGTGGTGGCCAGGACTCAATCCTATAGGCTATTCGCTGTAAGTAGGCGATAAATCATGACCTCTATCCTCTGTAACTCAAAAACGACAAAAGTAATCGAGCAACTATTTCTATCATTTGGGAAGAGTCGGTCAATGAATATATGTGGAGATTTACAGCCAATTTGCTCTAGCCCTTTTTGAGTTACAGAGGGTAGAGGTCATGATTGTTCGCCTACTTACAGCGATTAGACTATAGTAGGGAAAGCAACCCCAAGAATAATGGAAACTGGAAGGAAAGGATAGCAAAGATGAAGGCACCCTCCGTCAATTGTCTGTACATGGAAATCACCTGAAGGAATTTATTGTCCTTATTCCACTTACTAATTTTCGCTTTCCTGCCTATTAGTTTGACATTGGTTTCTTTAGTACCAGTCTCTTATTAATTAGTTTGACATTGGTTTCTTTAGTACCAGTCTCTTATTAATTAGTTTGACATTGGTTTCTTTAGTACCAGTCTCTTATTAATTAGTTTGATATTGGTTTCTTTAGTACCAGTCTCTTATTAATTTATGTTACTAAATCCATTTAGAATCATAAAACACTGTCAGCTGCCATCATATTCTCCAATAGAGTTATCTTAATCTCTCGTTGTATAGTTTATTAAAAAAGGATGGACTTAGTTTTGTTGTTGTGAGCTTGGCGAATTCGAGTTTTTCTATGCATTTTATTAATGGGAGGCAGACCGTTTTTCTGGACACCCTTCTCCCTAACGTTTAGCCCCACTAGTTTTGAGATTATAAGACGTTTGGCCTATTAGTTTGACGATTTTAACACCTTTCGCCCCATTTCGTTGTCAATTTTAAAAGCTTTCGTGCCATTTAGGTGTTGATTATTTCCTGGCGAGCGATAGCGAGCCTGCAATTTTAAGAGGAACCGGCCTTTGGCCGGGAAAATTTTCTACCGAAAAATTTACAAATTTATCTTGAAGGGGGGTTTATGGGGTGTTTTTCTAAGCTTGATGGAGGTCTAGGGAGGTAACTAAAACAATATATGAATAAATGAATTAATATACCAAACAAACGGCCAGTCTCCCCTTAAGTAGGGAGACCAAAACTGTACATCATACTCCAAGTGCGGCCTCACAATGTGTTTATATAGTGGCATAACCATGTCTTTACTATGATCATGAAAATGTCTCCTGATGAATCTTAGTGCTCTGTTTGCTTTGTTTGCTGCTACCGTTCATTGGCTTGTAGATTTTAGACTTATAATTACCGCTCAGTCTTTTATTTGTTTTTTACTAGTTATTTTTCCGTCCATGTAGTTCTTATATCTATGTTTTGGGAAGATATATGTACTATCTGACATTTACTTTCTCTTAACCCTTTGTGGGGCGGAGTGTTTTGGGAGAGGTCCAAATTTGCTTGATCCCCCGCATGATCAAATTTGGTCACTTGCCCTATAAAGGGTATTAAAGGGCATTTGTCAGTTCTCTGACCACTCCGTGATTTTCTTTAGATCTAATTGCATGCTTATTCTGCCGCTTTCCGAAATTATTGCATATTAGTTTCATCAGCGCATTGGGAAAGTATCTTATTGATGCCCTTGTCTAAGTCATTGATATATATTTTGTGTGCAAACTGGATCCAATACTGAGCCCTGAAGGACTTGTATTGCCTATAATACAAGTAGTTGCATAGAACACCCTTAGAGAATTAGCAACTCGACGATTTACACAGGTGGCTATATTGTAGAAACAGTTCTCTGCATCGATTCGAGGGGGCTAATACTTGAAATTACAAACATTATAATAGATTTTTTCTTGAATGACCTTATCCGCTGCCGGTAATTCCGTAAAAGATCCTCTGACTGGATTCATTGGACATCATTGACTCCAATGTGGATCATGTAGGCTATGTCATCTATGCTGGCCACTTCGTCTACGGCAGCAATAATATCGTCCACACCATTACCCGGAATACAGAAATGTTTCTGGTCATGGATGACCTGGCATAGAATGCTGAGATTTGGCCACGGACCATGGAATCGCTCACAAGCCAAGCTTGAGATAGAGAGAGCGAGAGAGAGAGAGTACAAAGGAGTACAAAGGGTATACAAGAGTAAAAAGGAAATCAAGCAACAACAGATCTAGTGACTCCTCTAGTCTGCTTGTCCTCCAAAACACTGAGGATCAAGTGTCCAAACTGGTTTAGAGTGGATAAGGGAAAATTGGAAAGAGAACTACTGCCCTGGAACTAATGTCCGTGGCAGGATTAGGAAGTTAGTAGGGGACAGATGGGTTAGTAACATAACACAGTTATAAGTGATCTTTTGTATATCTGGGAAAAAGAGAGTAACGTCTTAGTAACATATATACGCAATAATCCTTGATGAATCTGTGGGAGGAATATAATAAAGTTATTCATTTACAAACGCAATCCGTATTTGTCCAGGCGAAGCTCAAAAGAATCAACAATGCTGCAGTCAATAACGACTCGGGGAAGCCCATTCCACAAGTTGACAACTCGATTGAAGAAGAAATTCTTAAATTCGTGAGAATTAAAAGATTTACCAATAATTTGGCAACCGTTTCCCAGCGTGCAATTAGATTGGTCGATAGTAAAGTACTTACTACAGTTCATATTGTCGATGCCTTTGATGATTGTGAACACTTGTTGTGTGGTGTGGAGGTATATGTGCTGGAAAGTGTGAAAAGGAACAACTTGAGATGGTTCGGCCATATGGAACGTATGGAAAGCGAGAGAATGACTAAGAGGGTGTACGAGAGCGAGGTGGAGGGACGGAGAGGGAGAGGTAGACCGAATGAGAGGTGGAAGGATGGAGTGAGGAAGTACATGAACGAAGGCGGTGCTGGTTGGGGGGAGGGGCGTCGACTGACTGGGGACAGAGGTGCATGGGGGCGGTTCGTTCGTGGCCACCCCTTCGGGGATCACGGCATCAGGCAATAGATAGATAGATAGATAGATATAACACTTGAATTAAGTGTAAAATACATTTTAATCTCTAAGACACTCCTCGTATGGTTTGTTCTTTAGGCTAGGTATTATTTTGGTAACTCTACGTTGAATTCGTTCTAGCTTGTCTATATCTTTTCGGTAATAAGGGCACCAGGATTGAACGCAGTATTCCAGAAGAGGGCGGACTAAGGAATTGCAAAGAGTTAGGAAAACTTCTTTGGATTTATGCTCAAATGACCTGCCTATAAAGCCAATTATTTGGTTTGCCTTCTTAACAACTTCTGAACATTGTTAACTCGGTTTTAGTTACTCGATATTGTTACTCCCAGATCTGTTTCTTTGTCTACACTCTTAAGCTGAGTGCCATTCATCGAATAGTTTACTTTCTCATTTTGCTTTCCGATATGTAGTACTTTACATTTATCCGCATTAAAACTCATTAACCAAATTTGGGCCCAATGTGACAACTTATCTAGATTGCGTTGCATATCGTCAACTTGTTCTTTTGAGTGTACGCTATTTTAAATGTTTGTATCGTCAGCAAACTTTGAGATTGTACAGGTGAGACCCTCATCTATGTCGTTGATGTAAATTAGAAAGATAATTGGTCCTAGTACGATCCCTGGGGTACCCCGCTACTTACATTGGTCCATTTAGATGCCCTACCGTATATTACTACTCGTTGCTTGCTGTCGCTGAGCCAATTTTCTATTCATTTCAACACACTGTCTTGTATTCCATGCAATTTTAGTTTTAGCAGTAAACGTTTGTGGGAAACTTTGTCAAAGGCTTTTTGAAAATCAAGGTATATAATATCTACAGCTTTACTTTCATCATAGAGGTTGAGCATATCTTGAAAGAAGTCTAAGAGATTTGTTAAGCAGGAGCGTTTTTTACGAAAGCCGTGTTGAGTATCTTTAAGTATGTTATTTTTCTCCAAGTGATTTACGAGTCTGTCTCTTATGAGTGTTTCTAGCATTTTACATTCAACTGAGGTTAAGCTAATCGGACGATAGTTACTGGGTAGGGATTTGCTGCCTTTTATGAATATCGGTGTTACATTGGCTATCTTCCACTGATCAGGCATAGTTCCAGACTGCAAGGATTTATTGAATAGCAATGTCAGTGGTTTGGAGAGCTCATCCTTAGCTTCCTTTAGAACTCTAGGTGAGATTGTATCAGGTCGAGGCGTTTTATTTACCTTGAGTTTATCTAAACAATTCAATACTTCTCTCTCTGTAACGGTGATATTGCTTAGAACATCTGAATTATCAATCTGAATGGGCGATGGTGTAGGGATATCACTGAGGTCTTCTGTTGTAAAAAACTGATGCAAAGAAGGTATTGAGGGCATTACTTATTTGTACTTCGTCTTTGGTGTATTCTCCATTTTCATCGACTAACGGTCCAACAGTTGAAGTAACTATTTGTTTCTTTCTGATATAGGCCTAACTAGAATTTTTTCTAGTTTGTTTTACTTTGATTCACAACATGTAACTCCAGGGTCTTTTTACTTTGCTTAATTCACTTTTTAGCTTTGCGTCGTAGCTCTACAAATTTCACCCGTTCTTCATCATTTTGTGAGGAATTTAATCTATCATTAGCAAACTTTTTAGCAAGTAGACAGTCGGAAATCTCTTTATTCCACCATTTGCGCTTATCATTATGTACGCCGTATGTTCAATGGTATGCAGTCTTGCACTGCTTTTAGGTAAGTGGTTGCGAATAATCCCCAAGATGTATTTATATCGTTATTGTTAATTACAATGCTCCAGTCATTTTCTATACAAGGCCTATAATTGGGCCTTGTAATTGGGGTTGGGTGTGACAGGGATCTGCCTTGTATGGGCCGATCGGCTTTTTGCAGACTCCCATTTTCTTACGAAGTGGCTACGGGACACCACTGGTGGTGTCCCGTAGCCCAGCCTCACTGGCTGGGCTGCGTGACACTACCAGTGGTGTCTCGCAGCCCAGCCACACTGGGTATGCTACGGGACACCGCCACAAGTGTTTTCGTATTTATTGCCATATAATTCAGCCAATTAGACTGTTGAATCGAAATTCTTTGGATTATTATTTATATTATCATTAAAAACGTTGGACTTTATTTAATTATAATCCTACTTGTTGTATATACAGACCTATTCCACACTCAACTCCCTAAGTCACACACACTCACACATACCTATTTATACATCTAACTAGGCGTTATATATAGCCGTTATATACTATATGTGTGTATATTCTTCGTCTTACATATCCATCTTATAAGAACATATGGGAGTCTGCAGAAAGTCGATTGGCCCACACAAGGCAGATCCCTCTCACACCCAACCCATCTCGGTTATATGTTTATCAAATTTAATTTTGAAACTCTCTGTCGTTCTTGATCCCACAATGGCGCTAGGTAGGGGGGGGGGGGGGGCGCAGTACAAGCTTGCGTGCACGAGTAGGAATGTGCATGTACGAGCATAAAGCCTGTACGTTTGTGAGTGGAAATATGTGTTTGTATAATGGATGTACAAAATTAATAATGAATGTACAATATGTTTGTATGCGTTTGTGTGTGTGTGTGTGATAGAGAGAGAGTCATTCACATGACTTGTCTTTGTGAATGTGCGTTTGTGTTTGTGCTTAGGAATGCGAATATGTATTTGTGCGTGTGGTTCTGAAAGAACATTAGAGTGTGGGTGCGATTGTGGGAGGGAATATCAAAGTGTGTGTGTGTGTATTCTGATTGGAAATGTGAAGGCGAGTGTGTAGTTGTGAATGTATGTTCGAATATATGTGCGTTGTTGTCGAGTGGTAATCTAAAAGTGTGTGTGTGTGTGTGTGTGTAGATATATGAATATAAATCACCGAACTTGTTCGTCAAGGTGAATACACGCAATGCAAGTTAATGACATTGTGGGTAGGAATACGAATATGTGTTCCAGAATGATTTTGTGCGTGAAAATGTGAATGTGCATGAGTTTGTGTGTGTATATATAGTGAATCAACATAGAAGATAATAGGTAAAATTTCTCAATTGATGATGCATTAATATTGTCTGGTGATTATTGGCATCCAAATGTGATGTTTGGTTAATTTAGGATAGGGATGGTAATTGGTAAATGTATAGCATTATAAAATATTTATGTGAGTGCGGCCGAAGAAGGTTGCGAAAAAAAAAAAACCCGGAGACCAACCTCTAGATACCAGCGTACGTGGACCCTTTACCTTAAGATCTGAAGCTAATCCAGGTAATCCAGAAAATTAACACTTAATTGTAAATTGTACCTACCAGCATAATTATCTTATGGTCTGGACTCTCTCTCTCTCTTTCTCTCTCTCTCTCTCTCTCTCTATATATATATATATATATATATATATATATATATATATATTAACAACCTTGATGTAGGAATAACTAGAAAAATCAGTAAATTTACAGATGACACTTAAATGGGAACACTCCAAATAGATTTAGACATACTACACAAATGGGCAGTAAACTGGCAGATGAAGTTCAATGTAGGTTAATGAATGCAGTGTAGTAAAATTGAGTAAATCAATAGAAAATGCAGGATACAATTTCGATAACGTGGATATAGCTAACTAAAATAATGAAAAAGACTTGAGAATCAACCGTTGATTCATTTAAAATTCGCCTAGACAAATATCTCGCATCAAACCCGCGACTGACTAGTTTGTAAATGAATAACTTTATATTATCTTCCCCTCAGTTACTAACCCATCTGTCCCCTACTAACTTCCTAATCCTGCCACGGACATTAGTTCCAGGGAAGTAGTTCCCTTTCCAATGTTCCCTTACCCACTCTAAGCCACTGTTTGGACACTTGATCCTCAGTGTTTTGGAGGACAAGCAGCCAAGAAGGGTCACTAGACTCTTATGTTGCTTGATTTCCTTTGTACTCAACTGTGATTTGAAACCAAGAAATCAATGCATCAGTGTTCGAAATAAGGCAAATAAAATTCTTGGATATATATCTAGAAGTGTGAGAAACAGAACAGCAGACGTAATCTTCACATTTTATCTAGCGTTAGTGAGGCTACATAATTATTGAATATGCGTTCAAAATTGGAGTCCCTATTACAGAATGAACATAGATTCCTTGGAGAGAGTACAACTAAGAATGACAAAAAATAATCTATAATATTAGAAATCTTCCATATGAAGACAGGTTGAAGAAGCTAGGCTTACATTCGTTAGAAAGACGCAGAGTTACATATGATATGATATTCTATGATATGATAGATATGATAGAGGTGTTCAAGTGGGTAAGTGAGATAGGCTAAATACAAGGGATATGAAAGATGAACTGAAGCTCAGTGATAGCGAGAAAACTCAAACAAATGGTTTCAAATGGGATACATTTCGTTTCAAGAAATATAGGCAAATACTGTTTTTTTTTAAGAGTTGTATATACCTGTGGAACAGGCTACCTAGCGCCATAGTGCGATCAAGAACGATAGAGAGCTTCAAAATACAATTAGATAGACATATGGACGAGACGGGTTGGGTGTAATAGGGATCTGCCTTGTGTGGGCCAATCGGCTTTATGCGGGCTCACATTTTCTTATGTTCTTATATATATTTATTTTGTCTTCTTCTTTTCTGTGTATGAAGGAGACAAAAGGCAGGTTACTAAGCTTTAACCCCTAAGTGTCGGCGCGCAACATAAATCGAGTATAATAAATCTGGACTATCTGGCGGCGCTCGACATAGGTCGTGTGGCAATTTCAGCACGTAATGTTGCTGAGAGAGAGAGACAAGTGGTGGCAGGAGAGTAGCGAGCGTATGACTGCTCCAGACCACCGCGGCGAACCTACTGACACGAATCCCACCTCCTCCCTCCCTCTCTCACTCGCTATATACGGAATTGTATGGGGAAAGTGCCGAATTACATGCTTTTTGCACTCGCGTTGCGCGGTTGTTGCAAGAAAACTAGCCATCATAAAAGGATCGTTATGGTGTCATTGGAAAGCTCTGTTTATGCCCTTTCAGGGATAGATACTTGTTTTACGCTCTGGGTCTTATTTAGGCATGAAAATGATCACGTAAACAGCCCTATTTTGGCTAAAAACACCCCGCTGGGCGGTACATATAAATAAACCGCTAGCCCTCTAATCTAGTGTTAATACCATATACATATCTCTCTGATTGATAACTTTCATCCACTTAAAACACCTCTATCATTATTTCCTCTACATAGTATATTTCTACTCACAAACATACAACCACGTGCTCACACACACACATACACATCTTTATATTTACAATCACAGAAACATTTCGTACTTTCATTCACATACACATACGTAAATACCTGTATTTCCATCCACACCGTTACCATTCATTTGTACACACACACACACACACATGCACATACACACACACACTGAAGAATCTCAATTTCCTAAGCTTGGAGGAGAAGACGTGTGAGGGGTATAACAACGATTTACAAAGACTTTCTTGTAAGGTAACCTGGTAGGATCAAAGGGCACGTGTTTAAACTAAGAAAAAATAGATGGGAATACGATATGAACAAATTTAGCTATAAAATCAAGCTTTGTATACGTGGAACACTTGTGGTGGTGTCCCGTAGCCTACCCAGTGTGGCTGGGCTGCGAGACACCACTGGTAGTGTCACGCAGCCCAGCCAGTGAGGCTGGGCTACGGGACACCACCAGTGGTGTCCCGTAGCCCAGCCTCACTGGCTGGGCTGCGTGACACCCCTGGTGGTGTCCCGTAGCCACTTCGATTTTCTTACGTTCTTATAGCTCGAAGTTTATGAAAGTTTGCTTTCTTGAAATTAGGAACTTTTTCGATGCTGCTATTTGATTCGTTACTAGTAAACTTTAAAGTAAAAGTTATTGTACGATGGTCGCTGTTACTGAATTCATCACCAACATTATTACCACGGGTCGGTGATCGAACAAATTGATAGAGTGATCTCTCTTGCAAGTTCGCATACAAGTCATGTCCGGAGTGTTAAGCAAGAGTATTGCCCCACATGGTCACAGGTAAATTAAAGTCGTCAAAAATTACGATATCTTGTGAGTTACTTACATCTGCAATTTGTTCATAAATTTCTCGGTCAGTTTGCACTGATTGAGCTGGAGGTCTGTATATTAGTGCAATTATTATTTGTGTACCTTTATTATTTGTTATTAGCACAAAGGATGTGTCGACGTTCACAATTTGAGGTTTTGACAAGAGGGTTGGGTTAAGACTTTCTTTGATATGAAGTAAAACACCACCTCCATTTCTATTTATTCGGCTTTTCTCAAACATTACATAACCGGGAAGTGAATACTATGCTAAAAAGTCTCTGTCTTCTGTATTGAGCCAAGATTCTGTTATGCCAATCACATCATCATTTTCTGCACACACTAGTTCCTCTAAATCTGAGAATTTATTGCGTATGCTACGAGCGTTTGCATAGAAAACCTTTAAAATTGCGGTATTAGAACTCGCAGAACGCTCTTTAACCCGGGAGCTGCGGGGAGACTCTTAAGAGTTCCCCCGGCGGACTGCGGGGAGACTCTTAAGAGCAGAGCTTTTGAACGCGTACCAAAACCGCACGTTTATAGCCATGCGGCTGAAAATTTGTGTGGGTATAGTACTACATGTCAACTCTCGACACCACCCCGCCAAACGCTCGCCCCGCACTCGTGCAAGCACCACCGCGCCAGTAACCAAGCACTAGTCATGGAGCCCACACGTCCCTCACGCTCGCTCCCTGATGACACAACCAGCCCTCCTTCTGGTGGTGTTAGCCGCCGTGGTGGAAGGCAGAGGGTGGCTGCTAAAGACCCTAGCTACCAGTACGACACGCGCTACAGCTCTGAGGACGAAAGAACAGCACCCAAAGCACGAAAAACACGTGCAAGCACGACAAAGGTACAGAGGTCATTGGTGTTTCGGGACACTGCCACCACGACCCAGGCCACTGCAACAATCACTACCACCACCACTGCCACCACTGCCACCCCTGCCACCCCTGCCACCGGTACCAGCAACGCAGGAGGCCGCCCTAGGGCTGCAGAACCTGCGGGGGCAGGAAAAATTAAAGGCACGGGCGTAGGGAAGAGAACCCGTACGCCAGCCACAGTGCCCCTACCACCACCACCACCACCAGCCGCCCTTGGCCCGGCTGCCCCTGCCGCCCCTGCTGCCCCTGCCCCTGCCCAAGGAAAAGGGAAGGGGAAGGGGAAGGGGAAAGGGAGAGGGAAAGTGACTGCTGGTACTGCTGGCCCTGGTGTCCCTGCCGGCCCTGCTGCCCCTGCTGCCCCTGCCGCCCCTGCCCAAGGAACAGAGAGAAGGGCGACAGGCACCACCATCATCTTGCCATCAAGACCATGCACCACTGCTGCCCCTGCCGCCGCCCCTGCCGTCGCCCCTGCTGTCCCTGTCCATAAGACTCCCGCACGTGCTGGATTGACCCGGAAAACTCTGACACCATCAAAGTATGTCGCCCTGCTGTTTGATGGTGATTCGCAGGGCATTGGCAGCCCGGGTTTCGACGACGAAGCCCTAGCACGGGACCAAGGGTGGGGAGATTTGGGAGTGGACAGTGGGAGTGAGTCCGACGTCGGTGACGAGAATGAGGAAGGGCATCGTCTGTCAAGTGAAGTGGAGGGTGATGATGATGCAGTGCTGTATCGCAACCATGGAAGCGATATTTCAGACGATGAAGGAGACGCAGACGACATTCCGATCCCTGGGCTGCCTTCGTTCGATTGGTCTGACGGGGTCAATTTTGTACCTGACGTGCCCCAGTTCAATCCTGGGACGTCAGGAACAACTGACGACTGGCCCTGTGACGATCAAGCGAACGAAAGCGACTTCTTCCTCGCTTTTTTCGATATGGAGGTAATGACGTACATCGTTGCCCAAACAAACGCCTACTACAGGTGGGTGTTTGGCAGATTGGACGTCCTTTCTCCAAAAGCGAGAATACGAGGCTGGGTGGATACGACTGTGGAATAATTTATGACGTTCTTTGCCTTGTTGTTCCTCATGCCTCTGATCAAGAAGCATGTGTTGCAACACTATTGGAAGCACGACCCTCTCATCGCCACCCCAACTTTCAATAAGTTCATGATTCGTGACCGATTTTTGTTGCTGCTAAGATTTATGCACTTTGCAGACAACGAAAATCCTAACAGGATTGACAGGATATGGAAAGTTCGGGATGTGTTCACCATGTTGTTAGAGAGGTATAGGAAATACTTTTACCCCTTCCTCAATTTGGTGATTGATGAGTCGCTCGTGCTCTTCAAAGGACGCCTTGTTTTCAAGCAGTATATCCCCTTGAAAAGGCATAGGTTCGGAATCAAGCTCTTCGTTTTGTGTGACTGCGAAACTGGAATAGTGCTTGACATGATCGTGTACACAGGCACTGACATTGACATACTGAAAGCCGCTGCCAATGACCCCATGGGCATGTCAGGTGCCATCGTCAGGAAAATGTTGGCACCTTACCTGGGCAAAGGCCACATCATCTACACTGACAACTGGTATACTTCTCCTGCTCTCTGCCAGTTTCTTCATGACAACCAAACGGGGTCATGTGGGACTGTCAGAAAGACAAGAAAGTTTATGCCAAAGTTCACAGGTAATGTCATTCCTCTCACAGATGCCTCCTCCAGTGACACACCTTCAGAAGACGACCTAGCCCAGGAACACCGCGAGAGGCATGTGCGAAGAAGGCGACGAAAGGGGCAGAAATTCAAGCAGCTCGAGAAGTGTGGGAAACTGATAGCCCTGAAGTGGAAGGATAAGCTTCCACCGTCCACACAGGTGCCCAGATGGATTCTGGCAAAATCCACTACCGAACCAGGAAGACCATCTACAAGCCCGACATGGTAGTGATCTACACTAAGAACATGCGCCTGGTGGACAAGTCTGACTGTCAGCTGTCAGGCGTTGAGTGTCTGAGGAAGACTGTGAAGTGGTATCACAAGCTCTTCCTCCACCTAGTTGATATCACGATGCTCAACGCCTACAACTTGTGGTTGGTGAAGAAGGATATGTCCCCAAACCAGAAGCTGAAATTCCGGGAGTTCGTGTACAACGTCTCATACCAACTCCTGGAGAAGTATGGCACCACCACTCACAGACGTACGGAATGGCATGGGGATCACTTCCTGACCGCATCCAGCTGGGTGTCGAAAGATACTACCCAATCAACACCGAGATGCTTGGCACTTGTCGCAGGCAGGCGCAGTGCACCGTCTGCAGCTCCAGTGTCAGGAAATCCCATGTCACCAAAAGAGTCACCTCAATGTGCGCCGAGTGCAAAGTTCCACTCTGCCTGGGTGACTGCTTCAGAGACTACCACACCTTCAAGAATTATTGAGTGTCGCCCCCTGCCCTGCCCTGCCCTGGACTCGCCCCGTGCCCTGCCCTGGACTCGCCCCCTGCCCTGCCCTGCCCTGGACTTGGGCCCTACCTTACCTGACCTGACCTAATTGATCACGCTACCTCATAATGTAACATATATATTATATAATGTATAAGTTCCAAAGATGTCCCTTTGATATAGCTTTTACATTATATAATTGTATGTTTCATTATTTAGTTTATAAGTTTCAAAGATTTACATGTAATATGCCTTCTTTTTTTAGTATATCAATATATATGTTTGTTATTAGCCTAAGTAATGTGTATATAATTATTTTCTTACCTCAAATGAATTGTACACAAATAAATATGTTTCAATAAATCCTGTCAAACCTACTAACATTATAAAAAAAACCAATAAAAAAAAACAAAAAAAACAAGGTCATGTCATTGTATTCTTACAATATGATATAGTCTATGAATATTTCATATTGTTTGAATACAATGGCATGATCTTGTAAAAAAACTAAAATTATCAAAAATGTTCTAGACAGTATAACACCTTCCCCATAACCCCCTCCTGGATTCGATCCCACTACCCTACCACACTTTGAGTTTTCCAGTCCGCGACCTTACCAACCATGCCACAGGAGCTCATACCAAATATCACTCAAAACTTCGTGTCTACAATCGAAATGACAATATACAAAACAAAATTAATTATCCCACCAATTTACGTTTGTAAATTGATGGGATAATCAATTATATCATGCCAAGGTTTATAAAAGTTTGTCTCTGTCAAGAATTAGTAATTATATAACTTTATTCTGTCAAAAATTGCCCAAACACTCAGCAAAATTGCCCCTCTCAGTGTGACTCCACTCATTTTCACACGGTCAAGCGGTGACCCTTGCCGCTCCTTGATGCTCCAGCTACAGCAGCTCTGTCTGGGAACAACATTGGTATAAATACAATAATGGATAAAATACTCTTCACAAATACATTTGTATTGTATAATATTGTTAATAAAAATTAATAATAACTGTGTGGGTGTCGAAAATTGCTCAACCAGCTTTCTTATGTCTCGCCTACGCGCGTATATTGGATTATACATAGTCATGACTGTCATACAAATACTGCAGTAGGTCTCGAATATACATTTATATTGCATATTACTTGGAAATAAATAAGTATAAGTTTCTCTGGTGGCAATCTACCCTTTCGCAAGTGTAAGGAGACACCAGTCTATATTTAGCCTTCTATCACAAAAGGCAATCTGCCTGTGTTTACTGACCACCCTTGTTGGTGGTCTATAATATAGTACTTTATTTACAGTCAATGGCCTACACGTTTCTGTGGTACTTCACATGTCTCTAAAATGCAATGTCTGCTTGCATAAAAATGCAATTCTGAAGTCCATTTATACGTACGACATACGCATGTCTCAGTTTCTCTCTCTCTCTCTCCATTCCTGACTCATGTTATTGTAGACCTCTTGGTGGCAACGAACACCAGACATCTGGTAGACATAAGGTTCAAAATACCAAGACATCCATACGCCTCGGGCGCCTCCACAATTATCACAAAGCTGGCTATCTATCTAGATATCTGCCTGCCTTCCTTCTCTCCACGACTCACTCACTCACTCCCTCCCTGCATGCCTCCCTCCCACCCTCCCACCCCCACCCACCCTTTCAGGCTTCCGTCTGCTAGAAACACATTCACAATTTGCGTAAAATATCGCATCAATTGGTCTATATGCGGTATATTCCTTGTTATATGGGACGCCTACATACGTACACGTCTTTATTATAACATGACAATGCTCTAAATACAAGATATACGTGATATTTATGGCGTAACACACCCTCTCCCCCTTTCATTCCCAGCACAACTCACTCACACCTTGGTTCACGCATATAAACTCATTGGTAATGTGCGTAAATATTGCATGAATTGGTCTATATGCGGTATATATTTTGATATATGGCACGTCTACATACGTACAAGTCTGTATTATAGCATGACAGTGCTCTACGTACAAGATATAAGTGATATGTATGGCGTAAACCACGCTCTCAGTTCATAAATTGCCGCCAAACCTCCAACACATCTTCATTCCTGCCTAAAAATTCTCTTATAATTCCCTTATATATTGAAATTTTTGGTCACTATGAGGCATATTCATTGTTATATGGGTGGCCTACACACGTATACATACTCTACATAGCCTAAAAGGGCTCAAAAAAGGAGATATACGTGATAATACGCGGTAACCCACCCCCTCCTCCCTCTCCTTCTATCCCCTGGGCGCGTGAAAATTCGGCAGGGAAATCTCGCCGCTCGATGACAATCTAGCCGCGCGGTGCCATTCGCTCCACATTTTTCAACTACGGACCGTTCCCCCACCCCCCCCAGACATTTTTTGGGGGGTCAAATATATATGGGCCGATGCACGCAAACATTCCCTACACGATGATGTACTTTTTATCGAAATTGGCAATGGGTCCCAAAATCATCATAGGTGCGCACAGTCTTACCCTGTAGAAAACCCCCTGTGCGCCGCGGAGAGGTTAATCAAATGTTCCGTTCTTGTCGGATCTACATTTACATTCATGGCTGCCCTCGGACCTCGGTCGTTATCCCTGGCGGTTTTGAATTTAGGCCGTGTTGGTGGAGCTTTATCCAAATTCGTGGTTTTTGACGGATTAGCATTTAATTCCTTCGCAGGTCGCCGTCCTCACTGTCTTCGGTCCTCCTTCCTGGTTTTCCTGTGCCGAGTTGATTTCTTCTCCGAAAATCCTTCACCGCATCGTTGAGAAGACGCCCAAAACGTGCTGCTCCCACCCGGTTCAGATGAACTCCATCGTCCGAAAACAATTAGTCATCATAGTAGAAATTGTCCCAGGTGTCGACGAATCCCACGTTCTCCTTCCTGGAGAGGTTTGCTAGACAATGATTTGTGCTGGTGGCTATGTTATAAAATCGGCTCTCTACACCGAGCCGGGGGACGATTCCTGAGACGATGATCCTTGAAGGCGTCAATGGCTTCCCCTAAATCGACTTGATCAGCTGCTGGTACTTTAAAACCAAATTTTCCGACCGGGTTCGCTGTACAGCGTTGATCCAATGTAAATGCCATACATTGTATTAGCAGGGGCCAGCCTTGATACTTTGTCAGCTGCAGCAACTACGTTGTCCACACTACCACCAGGGATACAAAAATGCTTCCTGGTCTTGGGTGCCCTGGCGCAAAACTCTGTGAGCTGACCACCACGTATCATTGAATCTCCCACGAGCCGGACTTCTTCTGTTTCCTCTTCGTCATCTGAGTCTGTGAGAATTTGGAAACGGTTGTGACACTCGGTAATCGGTATGGTTTTCCTGGTCTTGGGGCAAACGTTGTTCCTCACGACACGGAAGTTGTCTTGAGGGGGAAAAGAGACACTATTTGTTTCTTGAGTATCGGAACCATCTGCTGAAGTGGCTACTGCAGGCGTTGGATTGTTGGCAGTTGATGTTGGGGCGTTGGTGGCTGCTGGAGCTGAAGCGGTGACAATTGAAGTTTGTGGTACTCCAACGTTGAGTGTTACAAACTCTTTGAGTGATTCCAGCTTCATGGTGAGGACGTTGATCTCGTTGTAGGCTTCATCTAATTTCACTGTCACTGAGAGAGAGAGAGAGAGAGAGAGAGAGAGAGAGAGGAGAGAGAGAGAGAGAGTAGAGAGAGAGAGAGAGAGAGAGAGAGAGAGATAGAGAGAGATAGAGAGAGAGAGGAGAGAGAGAGATAGAGAGAGAGAGAGAGCGAGAGAGAGAGAGAGAGAGAGAGAGAGAGAGAGAGAGAGAGAGAGAGAGAGAGAGAGAGAGAGAGAGAGAGAGAGAGAGAGAGAGAGAGAGAGGAGAGAGAGAGAGAGAGAGAGAGAGATAGAGAGAGAGAGAGAGAGAGAGAGAGAGAGAGAGAGAGAGAGAGAGAGAGAGAGAGAGAGAGAGAGAGAGAGAGAGAGAGAGAACATAGTTATATGCAGGACGGGCCATAAAGAAGGGAAGTAGGAAGAGGGAAAAACCTTGACTTGGGAAGAGAGTACAAAGGAAAACAAGCAACAAGTCCAGTGACCCCTCAATGCTGCTTGCCCTCCAAAATACTGATGGTCAAGTGCCCAAGCAGTAGTTTGGAGTGGGTAAGGGAAAAATAAAAACGGAAGACTGCCCTGGGATAAATGTCCGCAACAGGATTAGGATATGTTAGTAGGGGACAGTTGTTAGTAATATAATAGAGGGAAAACAATAAAAATACTATTAATTTACATATGCAGTCAGTCGTGGATTTAAGGCAAGGTGTTTGCCTAGGCGAAGTTTAAAAGAATCAACGGTGCTGCAGTCTATGGCATCTTATTTAGAGAAGACAAGTTATTTAGAGAGAGAGAATGAATGAGAGTAGAGAGTAAATAAGAGGAAAGAGTGGGAAACAAGGGGATATAGATTGAGAAAAGATGGATAGAGAGAAGATGGGAGTGTAGAAAGAAAAGAAAGGAGAGATGAGAGAAAATATAGAAGGGACACTTAGAATATGTGCCAATACAGAGCCAAGAATGACAGATCAAGAAAGATAATAGGACAAAAAGGATAAAGAATGGTGAGAGAATCGAGAATGGATGAGAGAAACAGTACAGTAGCTAGAGGAAGGAATAGACAAAGAACATTTGAGACCCAAAGTTTGCTCGGGGGGGATGGAACCGGCTAACATTGGGGTTTGCGGCATTGGGGTATGTATTTGATATTAATATTAACACTTAAAGAGCGGGGTCCGGCTTAAGTCTGTATCTAAAAAGCAGCAAGGTAGGAGCATTATTAAGGCTTTTAAAGGGTTAAAATCGAGTGCAAATGGCCGGGAGCGCAGCAGGCCACACGGCCGACACCCAGGGCTTACCGCCGCCCACTGACTCACACTCCCTCTGTTCTCGAGAGGCCGGCAGTGTAGCCAGTAGTGAGCGTAGCTGGAAAAAATATGCCGCTATACGCTAAACTCCCATGTTGGTGGTACCACTGCATCAAAACGACGAGTGCTACGTAGCTCGTTATGGTCTCATTTTCAAGCTTGTAGCGCCTAGTTTTTTGCTGAATACATTTCTTTCCATGAAGATACTTGATTGATCATTCAGGGGGGCCTGAATATGCCCAAAATAGCCCAAACCGGGGTGTTACTTATATCACCGGTTAGAGTGGAAATGTTTGGGAGAGGACTTTGTCCTGCAGTGGACTAACTCGGGCTGGTGATGATGATGATTTTTTGTTTTTTCTAGTTTCATTGAAAGATAATTGTGTTCTTCCCGAGACATAACACGATTTCACATACATTTGCAGCAACACTTTATAATAATGTGTGCACGTAGAGGAGGAACCTGAATATCAGATTATGATTGTGTTGTTATTGCTTTCGTTTATGACTACTTAAGCACGATTGTTTTAATGTAACTTGGAAGGGATGATTTAGTTTTTGAGTTAAATAAAATTATGTGTATCCACTATATTACTAGAGATATTTCCTAGGCTGAATATAATCGTATGGCGATAGAACACATAATGATACTGCAAAGTACATGGCATATGATTACACTCTCCCCCCTTCCCCCACCCTTCCAATTTTCAGTTTGTATTTATCTTAAAGAAATTTCTTTGAACCGGACTGTACAGACATATTTATCAGACAGGTTCAGATTTATACAGGAGTAAGCCAGACAGATTGCCTCGTAGCTCAAAGGTGGACTGTGCGTCTTGCCGCGGATGGCTCCGGTGATGACGGTCTTAGGATTTGGCTATCCACTCTTCCACCTTTTAGGAACACATGGACACTATTATTTGTATGAATTCCTTTAAAGATCGTAACCAAAGAATAAAGAAAGAGAAGCAGATCTGATATAATTGATGCATGACTCTAACACACTAGCATTTCCTGTCAAGGTCTTAGAGGAAAGATACAAACAGGATAAACACAGTTAACGACTCAAAAGAAATAATTACATTTATAAGAACCCATACAAGGAGTGTGGCAGTGATAGATATCAAAGGTTCTCAGTTTTTTAAGTTATAAACCAACATTTCCAGGCATTTTGGCTCGAACGTCCCTTGATTTTGGCCCTGTCACTCTTTCAACTATGGGGGAGGCACTCGCTATAGGCAGTTATGCCTTTTGCCTCCCTCAATCACATAGACAAAAAAAAAAAAAAATAGTCTCCCTTACGATTGCCAATTTATTGATGGATGTATAATTATAAATATATAACAGTAACAAAAAATGAACATTTATACAAAACCTAAATTATTAATTACAGACTATATCGGCATGGAGTGTGATAGTGGGACATAATAAAGGTTGGCATAGCGCTTTCCTCCACTATATACTTTTGTTTTAAAGTACTGATTATAATAGTCAAGCAGCAGATTAACACTCATTTAATGAAGAAGGGTAAAATAAACAAGCAAGCTCTAAAACATATAGCTTAATCAAGGCGGTCATAACGGATGAGGCCAGACAAATACATACCAATACACACATCAACACTTTAAAACCTTACGGTAAGCATGACTGTACAGAAGGAAGCTGAAAGGAAATGCAAGTTGAAAATATGAAATATTAACGATGATGCAGGCCAGCTCGTGAAGGTAGGGAAAGCAGCTGGAATTGTGAAGGCAGACAGGGTGAAAGCCAGTGCCCTGCTGAAAGAGGAATAGTTGGACCACCTCAACAATACTGTACGTAATAGGTAGGAGTAGCTTGTTGTGGAGATACGGTAGGTAGGCATATGCATTCGTTGATTATAATAGCCTATCCAGTGAGTTTGTAGTTATATTTTCAGCAAATACAAGCAAGCTAATAATGTCCATAAAATAATAGTAAAGCAAGAACACTTGTTGCTATTCACCAATCTCTGAATGTACAAAAATAAACACACACATACAGAGGTGCCACCACGCAACAAGGATAAACTAACGTGGTATCTACAGCATGTGAAAGCAGGATTGACAAGTTAATTCCAGAAATTATAAGATTTGAATAGTACACAATTGCCTAGTCATCATCCCTTATAAGAACGTGTGTACTTATCCTACCACAGTAAAGAACGTGTGTACTTATCCTACCACAGTAAAGAACGTGTGTACTTATCCTACCACAGTAAAGAACGTGTGTACTTATCCTACCACAGTAAAGAACGTGTGTACTTATCCTACCACAGTAAAGAACGTGTGTACTTATCCTACCACAGTAAAGAACGTGTGTACTTATCCTACCACAGTAAAGAACGTGTGTACTTATCCTACCACAGTAAAGAACGTGTGTACTTATCCTACCACAGTAAAGAACGTGTGTACTTATCCTACCACAGTAAAGAACGTGTGTACTTATCCTACCACAGTAAAGAACGTGTGTACTTATCCTACCACAGTAAAGAACGTGTGTACTTATCCTACCACAGTAAAGAACGTGTGTACTTATCCTACCACAGTAAAGAACGTGTGTACTTACCACAGTAAAGAACGTGTGTACTTATCCTACCACAGTAAAGAACGTGTGTACTTATCCTACCACAGTAAAGAACGTGTGTACTTATCCTACCACAGTAAAGAACGTGTGTACTTATCCTACCACAGTAAAGAACGTGTGTACTTATCCTACCACAGTAAAGGATAAAAAGAAAAGGAAATCGATAGTTGACCCCCCCCCCCCCTGATCAACATAATGGGGGTTGAAAACTAGATATTTCAATTATATATTGTATTTATATTCTGGACAGTCATACAGTCTAATATTCTGGACAGTCATACAGTCTAATATTCTGGACAGTCATATAGTCTAATATTTCCTTGGTGTCCAGTTCCACAATATTTGCATTATATTTCCTATTAAGGGTGGTCACCAGCTGTTTTTATCTTTCTCTCCTTTTCTCTCTTTCCCTGGCTTGTATCCATTCGGCCCCATTCAGCCAACTGTTTTAAGACGTTTATCCCAATCCAGGTGTCGATTTCTTCCTGGTGAGCGATAGCGAGCCAGCATTGTATGGAGAAATCCGGCTTCGCCGGAGAAATTTTTCTATCGAAAAATGTACAAATTTAGCTTGCTGTCTAAACAAAAACATATATATGCTGGCTCGCTACCGCTCGCCAAGAAAATATTGACACCCTGTAGGGGTAAACATCTTAAAACAGTAGGCTGAATGGGTCCGAATGGATACAAGCCAAAGAGAGAGGGAGAGAAAGTTAAATAAAGCAGGTGAGCTCCCTTTACATCAATTTTCTATATGTAAATTAAAAGGCTTACCAGTGACCTACCATTTTATACTCATTACCTCTACTGTAATGTGAGTGGTCAAGGGCGAAGTCGTTTTTGAAAACATAACTATTGCTATCACAGGGACTATTATGTTAAACAAATATAAGTTAACCTGATAAAAACTTTATACTTTTTACTATATAACAATCAAGATAAAGGCAGTTCCAAGTATTTACCAATATGACAAATTGCTTTCAAAATGTCTCGGATTTGAATATGTGAAATTACATTACTTTAGTCTCCATTTGCATGGTATAGTGCAGGGGTCAGCAACCTGCGGCTCAGGAGCCGCATGCGGCTCTTTCAGGGCACTTGTGTGGCTCCAGAAGCTTTAGAAAAAACAAAAAATCCATCAAAACAAAGGCATCATATAAAACATTCAAGGCAACATTAGATTATTTTTTATTCATCTTCGAAAAGATCTGTAGGCATCAATCGTTATGATTTGTAGAAATGTTTTTCCTAAGCTGAACTTTAACCTCTGAAGTGCGCATGGGGGGTATGAGACACCTCTGCCTGTGCGCACGTATTTGAGCTGTTTCCATCACTAAAATATTTATTTTACCATAAATAGCATTAATACTTCTCCATATGCGCCTATTATAGGTTGATTATAAAGGTATTAACCAGTTACAACAATAAAACAAGTGGAAACAGCGTTTGGATGGTCAAAATCGGCGATACAGGCCGGGAGTTACATAATGTATGGCTGAGGCAACCTCCTTTCCCGCCACTTTTCCCCAAGTCTGGAGAGACACTGTCGATCGATACTCTCTCTCTCTCTCTTGCACTCGCTTGCTAACAGTGATGACAATACCCTGCTTGCAACTTGCTAATGTTAGCACGAAAATAAATTATACCACAGAATAAGGGAATAACAGGGAAAATAGGTGATAACTGAAGGAAGGGAGGAAAGTGGAGAAGGAGGGGAGGTAGAGGAGTGATATGTTGCATGGCCCAGGGGCAAATAAGAAAAAAAAAAAAAAATTCGGTGTTTTAATTTTTTTGGTTTTTCCCTGACTCTTAACCCGTCCAGCCCCGGCTAGTTTTGTAATGTTTGTTCACCAGAACCCGACCGGTTTTCAAAAAATGGTTTTATTCCAGAAACAATAGCGAATGGGTTAGGAATGAAGGAAAATTCACGAAAAAACGCTCAAAAAGCTTAAAGAATGGTCCTACAGAGCCCCCGAAAACGTATTTTACAAGAGTAAACAATTGAAGGCAATTACCCCAAAAAACCAGGTTATTGCGCGCTCACGCGCACGCACGTGGACTTTGAGAGTTTTCAACCATCGGCACGGTTGCGTGGGATACGTACACAGTTCCCATACAAATCTGAGCCCTCTTGAGTGGCTACACCTGAGGTTACGGTCGGCGCAATTAGGGTGACGCGCCAGGCGAGTCTCTGGGGCTGTGCGTTACATACATCGCCGACGCGTCAGGCGCATCGCTGGGGCTGTACGGGTTAAGAGTCTTCCCGCAGTCCGCCGGGGGAACTCTTAAGAGTCTTCCTGCAGTTCCCGGGTTAAGTGTTTAATGACAGCAGAGAGAGAGAGAGTGAGAGAGAGAGAACGGATAGGTGAGCTTTGACTCGTACCGTTCCTGTCCGTTTCCAGAGTTCCCACTACTGCCAAAGTGCCGGGCCGGACTATCAGTCACTGCTTAGAGCTCAAAGTGTGCAGTCACTGTAGCTGCTGTAGTATAACAGTGCTACCTAGTACAATAGACCTGCGTCTTTTATGATCACTCAGCTCGTACATAATAAGTTATATAACAAGTAGAAAACTAAGAATAAAATAATGGCTGCTAAAAAGAGAAAAATAGAAGATGAAAATAGAGAATTTTAAAGTGACTGGACAGACTGTTGTGCATTCATACACAACTCTAGAGGACTTCCATGCTGTCTGATTTGTAATGAAGTACTGTCCAATAATAAAAAGTGCAATCTCGAATGGCATTTTCAGAAAAAAACATGGTGCATTTGCTGAGAAGTATCAGAGTGGAGATGCAATAAAAAAAAAAGCTGTGGAGGAACTGAAGCATAATGTAAATCGAGTCAGAACATATTCACAAAGTGGGTGAAATCATCCAGTAGCTCAACTGTAGCCAGTTTTGTGTTTACCCATGAAATATTAAAGAGGAAAGCCTTTCACAGATGGAGAATATATTAAGGATTGTTTTATTAACACCTTAACCCAGGAACTGAGGGAAGACTCTTAAGAGTTCCCCGGCGGACTGCGGGAAGACTCTTAACCCTCTCACATCCGGACGCGATTTTTGAGCCTATTAGGGATACTTTAAAGCCTTTGTTACCGTCAGGGGTATCTATAAACCTTGAATTTGTTTACTTCAACCTCTGCAGTTGTCTTTGAGTTAGCTGTGGGCAGAAAACTAATTTTGGAGAGGTAATTATAACAGTGAGCGTAATCTATTTCTTATTGCTAATCTGGCAACCTCTGCGTCCTATGGTCGTGAGAGGGTTAAGAGTAAGGCTATTAAAAAATCCATTTAAAACACCCCCAAATTATTATTTTTGTTTTATTGCCCCTGGGCCATGCCAAATATCACTCCTCCACCTCCCCTCCTTCCCCACTTTCCTCACCTCCTTCAGTTATCACCTATTTTACCTGTTATTCCCTTATTCTATGGTATATTTTCGTGCTAACATTAGCGAGTTGCAAGCAGGGCATTGGCATCACTGTTAGCAAGCGAGTGCAAGAGAGAGAGAGAAAGAGTATCGATCGACAGTCTCTCTCCAGACATGGGGAAAAGTGGTGGGAAGGGAGGTTGCCTCAGCCATACATTATGTAACTCCCGGCCTGCATCGCCGATTTTGACCATCCAAACGCTGTTTCCACTTGTTTTATTGTTGTAACAGGTTAATACCTTTATAATCAACCTATAATAGGCGCATATGGATAAGTATTAATGCTATTTATGGTAAAATAACGATGTTAGTGATGGGAACAGCTCAAATACGTCAGCACAGGAGTGTGGTGTCTCATACCCCCCATGCGCAGCCGAGAGGTTAAGAGCATGTCTGTTGCAGGGTAGTACGGTGCTGTGGGCTTGGCTAGTTAAGCATCGGGTTACCCCGGCTCCCCTCGTAACAATATATATATATATGTAATGTGTGGGTGTGTGGGCGTCTGTTTTATATATTCACAAAAATACACATTCTTTCTAGGGGACGAGTGCTTGAGCATTTTGCAGCCTGCTTGGAAGAAGTGATTTTTTTTTGCTTGAGAAAGGTGATGCATGTCAAGAGCTTACGACACATGAATAGCTGGAAAAATTTTACTTCATGGTGGATATCACTTCACATTTAAATCACCTTAACCGGAAATTGCAAGGAAAGGGAAATACTGCTTTATTCCTTTTAGAAGAAGTCCTGGCATTTGACAGAAAGTTTGCATTGTTTGCTAGAGATTTTTGAGAACGGCGAGTTTGTTTATTTACCATCATTGAAGAAATACAGAGAAGCAGCAAGCTGTGAGTTGGACGTTGGCAGCCTAAAAAATGCTATCATGAAGATCTAGATGTCTTTTAAAGGACGTTTCCAAGAATTCAGAAGGGAAAAGGCAACTTTGTTATTCCTGATCAAACCACTTGAGGCAGACATCTCTGTACTAAATTGTTCAGCCTTTACTAAAGTGAACCGAGCAGAAGTTGAGCTTGAAATAACTGATTTGAAAGAGAAAGAAAATTGGGCTTCAAAATTTAAAGTTCTACTCTCTGACCTTGAATCTTTAGAAAGACAACAAGCCACACTAGCAAGTCAACACAAATGGGGAGAACTACTAAATCTGAAAAAACAAGATAAGATCGTTTTTGAGGTATGGAGTGCATTGCCAGACACATACAATAACGCTAAGGCCCGAATTCAGAACAGTGGTTTACACCTCCTCGCTGGTTTAAACCCGAGATTGAAACTCAATCCAGGACTATCAGTATTCAGAATAAAATCCTGAGCCACTTACCCAGTCAATCCGCGGATTACTCGATCCGAGGTTTAAACCTGCGGGAGAATAGGTTTGAAGTTAGATCGAAGTTCTAAAAACCTCAAATTACTTATGATAGCTTACACTAATCCATTAGGAATCCATAATATAAATTGATAAAGACTGGCACTGGCTTTTTGCAGTTATTCTAAGCAAGGATTTATATAAATAATGGATGACAAGTGTAAGAATGCAGCTCAGGCAGTCAATCCTAGGTTTAAACCAGCGGGATCGATCGAAGGCTTCCTACTCGCCACTAAAATGTCTTATTATTACTTCCAACTAAAACAAACTGTCATTAAACCGATTCTATTATATTGTAAACAAACGGGAACAATCTGTACATTACGTTGGAAATTGTCTAAGCATACGAACAAATAAATAATAAGTGCCAAGGGAACGAAGCATCGCCGTAACCTAATCACTGATGTTGTTATTCGATAATAGTTGTAAGTGTCTTGATAACCTGAGATATGCCTCTATGCTGAATACAATTAATTTTATAATTAAATGTCCACGAACATAGATTATGTATGTTAGTATTTTATTAGTTTATCATAGAACCAATAGTATTAGTTCACTACATGTTGCACAGCAAATAGGCTATAATTATTCACTGTATCCATGCACTTATTAATCCTTTGTACGAATTCAAATATATAGCTTATATAAATAAGGAATCAAAAGTGAACCATTGTCGTCAAATGCATTTAACAAGTAGGATAAGAGAGCTAATTTGTATGAGTTGTCTTTTCCATAGCCTAGTAGGTTGCAATGCTGCATAGTTTAAATCACGAGTCACATTGGTAACGGTTTTCGCCTACATACTTAATGGTTACAAATTATTTCAGTTAAGCTATTTAAAGTGCTTAGCATGCGGTGGATGCAGTATCTTATGTATAATCTTAACTTACTGTACCTAATGTAGCGGCCTACAGTATTTGGTTAGCGTTTTAGTCATCATTATCACTCTTAAATGTATTAATTGATAGATTATAAGTCGAACCACGGAGTACACATTAGTTCTGCATTAATACATAAGCCAATATCAATATTTCGAACTGTAAATACAATGAGAGTGCTTTCTTTTTATGATTAGCTTGGTGACTTCAAAAGTATTAATAGCCTATGGTTGCCATGCAATTGGTTTGGATAAATGGAGCAGTTGATATCCGTACATGTAGAAATCAATGAACATTTATTTGTTGATAATTGATTACAAAACAAAAATAACAGGTTGCAGTTATCACAGTACTGGAGTTCGGCAAAGCTTGATTGATTGTGTTTTTCCTCTGAATAGGCTGCCTGCCAATATCCAACAGTAGGCCTATCTTTCATGACATACACATACTGTAGTCATATATACTCGTAAATTTAATATGTCCCATATATGCCATTATATATATGCTCAGATACATTTTTAAACTTTCAAAACTCTCAAAAGCTTGAAGTAACTGACATAAATAGGAGGAAACTAGCGACATGTCAGTAGTCAATCAATCAATCAAACTTTATTTCGTATTAAATAAATAATACATATGCCTTAAAAATTATATGAAATCAGTGTTCATTGCAAACAATAGAAATATCAAATCAGAACCAAGAGTCTATAATATTGACCCTATTTTCTACAACAATTCCGATATGCACTCCAGTTCTGATTTCATGGTTTTGAACCCAAGAAATTCTTGATTTTATAACATCCATCTCGAAGTGATAAAAATTGATTCCATACTTATTATTAAAATATTGTATAGCATTAAATATTTGGTATCCATCTCTAAGGAAGGTACGAGACATCTTAAATATTGCATTATTTTTCCTCATGAGGCTTTTAAAGTACCTACTTTGTACAAGAGCCACATAGTGGTTAAGTAAGAACTGATTAGTGAATTCTGCTACACTATGGCTACTTGCATATCTTGGAACATTAACAACTTTCTTTAGTGCATTAGAGAAGGCAATATTGAAAGCTTTAAAAATTTTACACTTACTGGCATTTCCAATATCCCACAACTGTAACCCATATTCAGGTAAGCAGTATGTTCTAAATAAAAAAAGGAGAGTATTATTATTGACTAGCTTAAACTTTCTAAATACAGAATTAAATTTACCATAAAATTTGTTAAGTCTCATTTCAATGTCAAAATTATCTTTCAAATTACAGTTAATCATATTGTCCAGGTACTTATATTTATCTACAGTTTGATATTGATTAACTATTCTTAAATTATCCCCTTAATTAGGAATGTGTTTCTTAAATATTACACATTTTGATTTGTTTTTGTTTATGCATAATTGTAGATCAGTAATCTCCTTTTCAAATTTATCACACAGTACACTCAAATTGTTTTCAGATTCAGCTAAAAGCACCACATAATCTGCATAAGCTAAAATATTTATTCTAGACAGTCCCAGCCAACATCCTATGTGCATTGAAACTATAACATTAATAACATTATCAATATATAATTTAAAAAGTAGAGGTGAGAGAATTCCTCCTTGCTTCATTCCTTTATCTATAAAGAAATATTCACCTTTGCTTCCACTCCATTGTATTCTTGCCTGCTGATTTCTAAGATAGTTCATCAATAATAGTACAATATCAGGAGGAATATCTCTATCCAGTAATATTTGTCCTAATTTAAAATGATTAACATTATCAAAGGCCTTTGATAAATCAATAAAAGAAGCATATGCTTTTCCTCCTTTGATGATATAATTCCACACTGTTTCTTTAAGAATATATGTACTATCAGTCTGTGGTAGACATACCCTTACTAAAACCAAATTGTCTACTATTAAAATTAAGTTTCTCATCTAAAATATCAAATATGTGCAGTTCCAATAATTTTAAAAGACATGATGATATCATTACCGGTCTGTAATTGGTGGAGTAGGCTACTCCTACAGTATAGGCTACGCGGTACCGGATCATTTCTAATTCTATATACATGTTTGCTTAATGTGTACTCTCTTGGTAATAGTGGGGCAGATAACTGGAATAATCGTTCATTTCTGGAAACAAGCACCAAAATTGGCACACATACTCCTTGGGGATTGCTCTTTTGATAAAACCCGTTACCCACCTAAAAATTCAAGATGGCGGCCATTTTTCAAGATGGCCGCCATTAATCATAATTAGGGTAAAAAGTGCCCATATCATAGGCACCATCAGTCCGATATATTATTGGATGTACATGTAGGCAGTAGGCCTATACTTGTTTGTCACTTATTGTCTTGCTGCCTGGATGAGTAAACTACAATGCTTCTAAACCTCGCATCTACAGCTGCACAGTGCCGTGCAGGCCAGACCAAAGCAGTAGCATTTGCATCGACCGCAGCATTCCGACTTGCATCCACACTTGGTCAGCTGCTGGCAACTCTCTGCAATGGGTGGGAGATCTGTCCAAACGATCTGCCACAGATCTCCTTTCTTGGTCCAGCCCCAGTTGGCAGGAGTCTGCGTTTCTGGTTGACGTACTGTTGACTGACTCCAGATGCAGCTCGCCTGGTTGGCAGCACGCTTCACATGCTGCTTCAGTGCTGCTCGGGTTGGAGGAAGGCTTCGTACGGCCTCTGCTTCCGAGCAAACATGTCCAACCTCGCATCATCGACACCTTCAGCTGTGCTGGATCTGTCGTACATCATGACCACGAACTTCTCCAAGGTCTCCAGGTCTTCATCATCAACTACCGGTGGGTACTGGCCGAGTTTGCTGAAGACACGGGAAGCCTCATCACAAACATCCCAGGTTTGCCAAGCAGACTTCTTCCCTTTGCCACGGAATGCTGAAACGACATCGCAGCCAGTGAAGGCATGGAAGAAGAGCATCTCTTTGCTCTTTTCTGCAAGAGTGCAACACAAGTCATGTACAGGAACCCACCTCAGGTTCTGTCCTTGGCCAAAGGCAACCCACAACTGCTGCAGACCTAGCTCCTGAAGTGCCTGCAGAACACTGACTGCGATGACGACAACATCTGTGTCGCTGACTTTGACCATGATGACTTTGCTGCCTGCTTCTGTTGCATGCCTGGCATGCACAAAGATCTTTGTGTAGATGGACATCCCCATGTAAACAGGGAATGGGGTCTCTCTGTCTTTGGAGTGTCTGTGAGTTGGTGCTCCTTTGTACCTTGCGTAGCAGTTGTACTGAAGCAGCTGAGCAATTGCTAGATCTGTCTTTGATGCGCCAAACCTCAGTTGAGATTTGATGTCCGCTCCGTGTTCAAGCATGGCCACAAACTGAAGAAGAGTGAGTGGAATGGCCTGCTCGATGCACCCCTCATGGAAGGTTCCATCAAATGTGGACTTGTGGTCCAGCATATGTCTTTGCAAGATGTTAGCTGCTTTGCCAAGGATAATAGCTTCACTATAATAGTCAGAGGCTTCTGACAAGACAAAGCCCACATCTTTCTGGAAAGCCAGAAGAACATCCCTTCCCTGCTTGTGCACTTCCAACTCAGGTATTTCTGACAGCAGTTTTTCCTTCAGTCTTGTGGAGTTGACAGCAGGTGCATCAACACCCAGCTGTTCCAGGCGCTGGGCATACAGGTGAACTATGTCTGCAAGTCTGAAGACTGCAGGACCCTCGCCATATCTGGTGGTCTCCACTAGATATGTGACTAGCTCTGAGAATGCCTGTGGGTGGGCATCCTCTTTGTGTGCACGTTCCTGTTCCAGTCTCTTGGTGGCTCTGAGGTACGTCCCCTCTCTATTGTACAGGTCTGTCAAGGCTGGTTCTAGGCAGCTTGGTCTGGCATTTTACTGGCTGAGCACTCTCTGCTCTTCTTTTTCTGGCTCTCTCCAGTTTCGTGTTGTTGAACATAAGGCGACAACTTTGGTGATACTGCGCCTTGTTCCTCCTCAGAGTTTCTTCAATGCCACCACCATCATCAAGTCTGGCTGGATCTAGAACAATAGGCATCTCATTAATTGCGTGAAAGAGGGGAATAGTAGTCGCAATCATAGTGTAGCCATCATGTTCTTGTGGTTGTTGTGCACGTGGTGACTTGAGCTCTTCACTCTTCTTCTTCTGGCAAAGACAACACTTGCTCCAGTCAGTCCGGAATTTAGACGGTCTTGGATCTGTATTTGCCATCTTGGTGAATACAGTATGATAATTATCTGTAACACAGATATAATAGATAACAGATAATCACAGTATATAACAGATAATCACAGTATGATATAACGCAGTGTTATATGATAACAGATATAACAGATAATCACAGTATGATAATTATCTGTATTCAGTGAATCAAGGCCGAGGGGTTATCCTTTTACCACCATGATCACAATCATGCACAATAAGGTATGGGATACGACTAGGTTCGGGAATAAAAATATATGACCTACACCTAGCCCGATCGTTCATCCAGTATCATTTAAGTCCCGTGCGATCTGTACACCATCCAGGTAACTACATGCAAAGCAATGTAAAGCCCCGTTACCCTTGGCTTGGCTCTCCCGCGCTGGCACACCCTGTCAATTCAGGCGCGGCTATCTAACTAAACATCTATGTTAAACTACATGTAATCTACAGTAGCTAACTGATGCGGGGCTTATTAGACAGCATTTGGGACACTACACTATTTATTAAGCTACACTAAACTAATTATTCAGCTGATACTGAACCCCATGCTGAGTTTCACAGCAGCGGTACCACCAGTGCGCCCTGGCTGTGCGTTGACATCCGCTCTGTTGAGCTACTACTCTACACCTTCCGCTGCAAGTCTCTCAACGTCACCCCCCCCCCCCCCCCCACCGCATCGTGTCATGTCCAGTTTGGAAGCCTTGTACAGGAAGATGCTACACATACTAAACCTCTAACACTACTACGATATACACTACCATGCATTTTAGCCGAGTCAGACGTAACATGAACCTCTAATTTAGCAGAATATTAGGATTCCGGGACTGATATTATGGTACAAGGAAGCTAGTAAGTAAGTCCATGGTTCCAAATTCGGATTCTACATAGTGAAAAATGTATAGTTTGATACCAAGATCATTCAAATAGGACAAGTCTTTGCGATTTTATTGCGAAATGCAATATTTCTATATATTCAAAGGTGGCCATCTTGAAAAATGGCCGCCATCTTGAAAAATGGCCGCCATCTTGAATTTTTGGGTGGCTAACGGGTTTTATCAAAAGAGCAATACCCAAGGAGTATGTGTGCCAAATTTGGTGCTTGTTTCCGGAAATGAACGATTCTCCTGAAATTTGCAATTATCTGCTCCACTATAAAGCATATTATTATATTATATAATTTATTTTGTGAATTGGTAATTACAAACTAGAAATCACCTGAGCGAAAACAAAAGACGAAAATAAGGACATAATTATATAGATACAATGGCTCGTTCGTGTTCTTATGGGCTGACTGCATTCCTTACTGCACTGTGATTGGCTGTTGCAAACCTTCGACTTGAACAGAGTTTTAAGCAGTGGATTACTCGATCTCGATCTTAAGCCCGTGTTCTGAATACGGATAATTCTTTGTTTTCGATCCAGGATCGAGTAATCTCAATCCCAGGTTTAAACCTGCTCCAAAATCCGAGGTTTAAACCGGTGTTCTGAATTCGGGCCTAAGAGTTTTGCATTTGGGATTCTGTCCATTTTGGATCCATTTATTTGTGCGAGCAAGCTTTTTCAAGCATGAACCTTATAAAAGGCATATTAAGAAACAGATTAAATGATGAGAGCTTACAATCTTGCCTAAAACTGAAGACCACTTCTTACTCTCCAAACATTGAGCAGCTCTCCAAGGAACCCCAGGAACAGATATCACATTAATCAATTAACTTAGGTAAGTTGTTGATGAAATGAGAATTATGCTTTGTAATATTGAATTTCCTTTTTAAGTTACCAGAATAAGATCTTATGATTTATATTAATACAAAGTAGCCTATATTTTTTGTTATGAATGTTATATTTATCATTTATACTATTATCAAAATTAATATTACTGTCTTTTATGAGTATTCTCATATAATATGAAAGCATACTGAATATAAAATAGAACATATTATAATTTGATGTTATTAGAAGTAGGGTAGGCCTATATTCTCTTATTTCTGAAGTCCTGTCGATTTCGGTTTATGAGACCAATGTGTTTGTATTGTGGCTCCGACAGTACAATATTTTTATAAAACTTAGAAAAAATGGCTCGTCTAGCTTTAAGGGTTTCTGACCACTGGTATAGTAATACAATTATGATGTGCCGGGCCTTACTGTACAGTTAAGGGGACACTGACCGTTTGTTTGGTCAATGAATTAATTAATTCATATATTTGTTTAGTTTCCTCCCTAGACCTCCATCAAACTTAGAAAAATCCCCCCTAGAACCCCCTTCAAGATAAATGTGTAGCCTACATTTTTTGGTAGAAAAATTTCCCGGCCGAAGGCCGGTTCTTCTGATAATTGCAGGCTCGCTATCGCTTGCCAGGAAATAATCGACACCTAAATGGCTCGAAAGGTCTTAAAATTAACAAGAAAATTGGGTGAAAGGTATTAAAATCGCCAAACTAATGGGCCGAACGTCTTATAATCTTAAAACTAGTGGGGCTAAACATTAGGGAAAAGGGGGTCCAGAAAAACGGTCTGCCTCCCCTTCAAGTTTTGACATAATTATCTATTAGTTTCCTTAAGGGGAGATGGGTCGTTTTTCTGGGCCCCCTTCTTCCTCGTGTTTAGCCCCATTACTACATTAGTGTTCACAGTGTGTGACGTTTGCCTCATTAGTTTGGCGATTTTAGGAGCTTCCACCCTATTTCTGTTTTAATATCAAGACTTTTGATGTCATTTAGGTGTCGATTTTGTCCTGGCGAGCGATAGCGAGCCTGTAATTAAGAGGAACCGGCCTTCGGCTGAGACGTTTTTGTATCGAAAAACGTACAAGTTTATCTTGAAGGAGGGTCTTGGGCGGGTGTTTTTTTAAGTTTGATGGGTGTCTAGGGAGGAAACTAGAAGCATAATACAACAATACATAAATTAGCAAATAAAACCAGCCATCTCCACTTAATTGGGCACTTTTCTTCGGGTTCAAGAGTTATACTAATTTTAGATGAATTTCAATAAAGAAATATGTATTCCACGAAACGTATTAAACGATTACCATAATAGTATTTCATTGAATATAGACATTGCCTGTTATGCAAAGAGTAAAATGGATGCTGTAAATTTGTTAAATATATTTCCTTAAAGATAGACATGGGAATGTGATACACTCTGTATATACACATTGGATAACGCTCTATATTATTAAGGGGGGTGACCTACTTGTTTATACACATTGGATACCGCTCTATATTATTAAGGGGGGTGACCTACTTGTTTATACACATTGGGTAACGCTCTATATTATTAAGGGGGGTGACCTACTTGTTTATACACATTGGATAACGCTCTATATTATTAAGGGGGGTGACCTACTTGTATATACACATTGGGTAACGCTCTATATTATTAAGGGGGTGACCTACTTGTATATTAAAAAAAAAAAAAAAAAAAAAAAAAAAAAAAAGGTCCCACCCCTTTCCCATTCTTAAGTAAGCCATTTTAGATTTACAGAAGAGTGACCATTACTTGCATTACTGCATGTCCACAAACATTTCAGTAATGTAAGCATGTTTCCTTCTATTTTGTTTTTTCTTTTTATTAAGGTGACAGTTACAAAGTGGTGTACAATCCATCTTATTCTAGTTACATTGTAGTTTATCTTATTGTACCAGTACCTCCCTACAATCAACCTAGTTGTTCCCCAATTCGTCCCTCCGCCACGACCATTTCAAAGTCCAAGTCTCTCACTCTTGTCCTCTGTAGCGGGGAGGACCTTGTACCCCTGAGACATAGGAGTGCAGACCTGAGAAGAGAGAAAGAGAGCCGGCATCTCATCCAAGTTATGACTTGGCTTCTATGCTGGCGCTTTTTCTCCGATATTTGTTCAGCTAATCTGGCATAGAAGACACTTGCAGAAGGTCCCATACCTCCCGACGATGAGAAGACCAGAGGAGTAAAGCTTCCTTGATCCCTGTTCAAAATTCTTTCTTCATAAGCGCGTTTTTTCTCACTTTCGTTTCTCAAGTATGCCGCCTTGTGTCCTCGCTCACGATATGTTTGTGCTCTTGGGTTGAAGATTCTGATGTCGAAAAAAGCCCGTTGTCCCCTCGTCCAAAAACCTCGCGCACTTACGTCCACTCTTGCTTCATTTGAAGTATTTGCAGTATTGTGGGCCAAGCGCTGTCCGTCCATAGGCAGAAGTTCCGGTTCGATTCTGACATCATGGCACACCTCGTCCAGCATTTGTGCAGTGATGTCTCGTACTTCATCATGCCGGATACAGATGAATCCTCCTTTCTTACAAGTCATACAGTGGTCCGAGTTGTTTATTTCACCAAATGCACATTTCAGCGGCAGGTTCGAAACTGGCCACCCATACCTCAAGGCTACGGCATCATTGAATTCTTGTTTATTTAAGCTGAAGCCTTTCTCCTTTATAGGTAATGATGTGAGCCAATTTGAAGCCCCCGTGTCTTGTGCCATCTCAATTCTCATTTTCAGTTCTTCCCTACATCTGGTCTTAATTTGTTCTAGGCTATGTTTCTGTCTCTCTTCTCTGCTCTTTGTAATTTCCTGTCTTGCATTTCGTTGTTCCTCTTCGTCCACCTCATCATTTTCATTTTGCTCCCGTATTTTTTCTGTCAAAGACGTAGTAAGTTTAAGGGAATTTTGGTTCTCATGTAGTGCCGCCTCCACTGGGTTTATGATCCCCATACCTCCGAAGCTTGGCGGAAGAGCTAATAGATCTCTTAGCTCTTGCGTGATGCCTTCCATCTCTGTTAAGGCCGGTATGAATGTTCCTCTGATTGCTTCTTCAAGCGGTTGGAGCATCTGTCTAATGCCAGGCACTGTTCTCATAAGAAAGGTCCATCTGTGCTTAACACCATATGTGAAGGCAGTATATGCAGCATGTGGTTCAGATTTCGCAATGTCTGCCAGTGTTTTCACTTCCTTTACCCACTCTGCTACCTTTTTTTGCACATAGTCTCTCTTGCAGTCTTCTGTGCCTATTACTGCTCCCAAATGGCGTTGACCCTCCTTTGTAATCTTCACTCCTGTCCCATCAAAAGTCCGCACCGCTTCTTTATACTTGTTTTCTTTCACTATTAGTACAGATTTACTAGCATTCGGATGGTACTCAATGACTTCGCCTACCGATTGTACTCTCCGCCACCATTCTTTGAGATCCCCTATTTTTCCTGCACCTGTGAGGTCATCTGCATACGCCACTTGTTTCTCTCGGGTTACCTCATGTTTTATTTTCTGCTGCAGAATTGATAGTGCCAGTGCGTACATTGCCATTGCCACTGGATCTCCTTGCGTTGTTCCTTCATTTGATTTGAGAATTTTAATTTCTTCCTTCTTTGTGCTTCCAACTATATACAGGTTAGCTGGCTCCTTATAAGTATTTTCTATGTACTTTGCGATGCTCGGGCATTTGATCTTGATGTTGTGAATAGCTGCCTCCCTATTAATGGTGTTAAAGGCATTTGTTGCATCCACTAGCAGTACCGCTTCACAATCTTCCTCATGATACACCTTCCCCATTGCATGTATTGCTGCTTCTCCTCCGGCTTGCTGTCCTGCACATACTTGTAAGTTGCCCACTGCTCTTTGTACATCTTTTCCAAATACAGACATGATTGCTTTTCCTATAATCCTTCTAAGAACTTCCCCAACGCCTTGTGGTCTAACTCCTGGATTCTTATTTAAAGGTATCAGGCGACATGCTGTCAGAGCTTCTATGTTCACGCATGGTGATGATGCAAGTTTCTTTGCCAGCATTGCTATTGCTTCACAAAGGTCACCCGCGGCTGAACCAAACTTGTTTTGACTTAGGAAGATCCTCCAAGTCTTAGCATCTACTCCTGATGGACCTGCTCCTCCCTGTGTTTTCAGCGCCTTTCTCCATATGAGGTCTCCAGTTATATTCTCATATATCACCGGGTCTGGAGGAACATATTCCCCGTCTAGTTTGGCCTCATCACTTGCTGGTTTTGCTTCTGGGTGTTTCTCCTTCAGCTGGTCCAAGATGCGTCGATTAACTTCGTGCACCCCACTTGAGGCTTCCCCAGTGACCATTCTGACTACCTGTGCCACTTTACCAATCCTCATGCTATTTCCCACTGATCGTGCCATATCATCTGGCTTCCTCTTTCTTCGTTGTTTTGTTTTCAGTCTTTGCTCGATTGCTCGTACTTGGCTAAGAATTTTGTCTAACTCCCCATTTTTCCACCACTCCATTCTCTGTGTCAGCGCTTTAATGTTCTCATTCAGTTTTCCCTTTGGTCTTTTTCTTTGAAGGAACAACTGAGGAATGAAAGAAGCTATCTTGATTGCCACGTGCGCCAAAGGGGCATCCTGAACATACTTTAGGATCATACGTCTGAGTTCCCCCAGCATGTCTTTTGCGGCTTCACAAATCGGTAGTTCAAACTTATTATGTTGCCATTGTATCACTTCTGTATAGATTTCATTCACTAATGTTGTGAGTCCGTCACCAGAATGTCCCATCCATTCTCCACCATTCATGTTTACGTTACGAGGTCGTTCGTTCTGTTCACGATTTTCGATTATTTCTCTCTCATTATCTTCGTTTAGGCCTACACTATTTTCATTATTTTGTTCCACACCTCTGTTGTCTTGCGAATTATTGATTCCTGCGTTTTCTTCTGCGGGCTGCAGTTGTTGATTGTTATTTTCTGCATTTTCTCTAACAGGGTTTGCTTGTACATCTCCATTAACTTCATTGTCTGTTTCACGGTTCATTTGTACTGCATCTCTCACTGCGTTTTGTCTGTCATCAGGATTATTCCTCGACTGGGACCGAGTTAATATCATCTTGTCTTATTATCATAATTTCCTACCTATTCCCTAATACTGAGTCTATCTATCATTTCTTCCTAAGGGACGAGCCTCTGCCCGATAAAGGTGAAAATGTAAACATCCTATGAGTAGCGTTAGAGATAGAAAGAGTAAGATAAGTTATTTAACTCACCTAGTATGATGCAAGGCTACAGAAGATCAGGCTATATTACAAGACAGTGGGTGCAAAAGAAAATAGAAAAATAAAGTAAAATAAAAGTAGTGTTTAAAAATACGCACAAAGAATAAACACGGGAAGAAAAAAATAAAAATAAATATATATATATATATACGGTATATATATACCGGGTATATATATATATATATATATATATATATATAATACAAAACAATTATTGTAGTGAGAAAGGAAATACACTAATTAAGAGAGTAAAATGATTAAAAAGACAAGTGTCACAATAGTGCTAAGGATTAAAGAAGGATGTTAGAAATCTACTATTAGTTTGAGAAAAAGGTCCTGGTTATCAGTATGCACATAATATATCAGCGAATTATACCTTATTTTAAATAGTATACTTAGTTACTAGTTCGTTAGAGATAACTCTCACATGAAATATACCACTTCAAGTCTGATTTCCTGACTCGGCCATAAATCATATATAACCTTACCTAATATAATCGGCCTGTTTCCTCAAAGCTAAATGACTCTATACAAAACTAAAGAAACCTTGGCAATTTGAGCCGCTTTACATTCTAAATATGCCTAACTTTAAATGGAAACCAGCCAATTATGTCCTAAGATTTAATTATTTTCAAGTCAAAAAATATGTACAAAATATTACATCATGTTACTCATGTAAATTATTAGCATGAGGAACATTGAGGAAAGTGGAAGGAAGAGGGAAGGAGGGAAGAGGGAAGGAGAGGAGAGGGAAGTGAATGTGTGGGTAAGGATGGGGGGGGGGGAGGGGGAGGAGGGAGGGTTGAATACTTGTTGTCACTGTGTTTCTCTCTCTCTATTATACAGTAGCTACTACTACTCTTACATAAACACACATTTATTTTTAAGCTGCATTGCATCAAAAACTACCACTGACATTTTGTTTTCAATACAAATCTCCCCCATGGATTTAGATAAGAACCATACTTAAATACACTTTTGTTTTGCCTTTATACTACTTGTATATACACATTGGGTAACGCTCTATATTATTAAGGGGGTGACCTACTTGTATATTATTAAGGGGGGTGACCTACTTGTTTATACACATTGGGTAACGCTCTATATTGTTAAGGGGGGTGACCTACTTGTTTATACACATTGGGTAACGCTCTATATTGTTAAGGGGGGTGACCTACTTGTTTATACACATTGGGTAACGCTCTATATTGTTAAGGGGGGTGACCTACTTGTTTTTCTTTCTTGGTTATATCTATTCGGCCCCACTCAGCCTACTGTTTTAAGACATTTATCCCCATCCAGGTGTAGATTTTTTCCTGGCGAGCGATAGCAACCCATCATTTTATGGAGAAATCCGGTTTCGTTGGCGACAATTTTTCTATCGAAAAAATGTACAAATTTAGCCAGCTGTTTAACTCATCATACAAAATATGGTGGCTCGCTATCGCTCGCCAGGTATAAATCGACACCTGGATGGGGATAAACGTCTTAAAACAGTAGGCTGAATGGGGCCGAATGGATACAACCCTGAGATAAAATAAAAGCAGGTTACCCCCTTAAAGAGTTTCCTTAGCAATATGGCTTTTTGGGGAATATCTAGACGATATAATCATTAGCATTACTTTGATCAGTAAATTAAAGGAAAGATTATTACCATGTGCAATGCCGTATATCCTCTTTACACCGAATACAACAACTGGTATAAATTAAAGACGTACCAAAATAGGTAATTGGGTTGTATTAATCTGCAGTGCCATACAATGTATGTTTGGTATTAGTAGTATATCTGCTTTGTGAATATATAAGTTTCACCACGTAATGTGAGTTAGCATGTTTATATTTAATTAATCTCATGGTATGGCTATTAATTACATTGTAGTTAATACATATTTAACATGATGGGTTAATTTTGTATTGATATTATTCAAGTTATTGGGTAACTTACATTAATGAAAATGTATGTGCATCTCCACTTAACCCAAATATATATAGTGAGTTAATTAGTAGCATATATTTATACTAAACAACTCTCCACCACGCAATTATGAAATATAGTTCATAATATAGCCACCACATAATATGATAAACAATAACACATATTTGCAAGGATTCTATAAGTCAGCAGGATTAAGTAAAGTACAGTATTAAGGGGAGATGGGCCGGTTTTCTGGACCACTTTCTCCCTCTTGTTTAGCCCCATTAATTTTCAGATGTTAAGATGATTGCCCCATTAGTTAGTCGATTTTAAGACCTTTCGCCCCATGTTTTCGTCAATATTTAGACAGTTCGTGCTATTTAGGTGTCGATTTTTTCCCTGGCGAACGATAGTGAGCCTGTAATGTTGGAAGAACAGGCCTTTGGCCGGGAAATTTTCTACCGAAAAATTTACAAATTAATCTAGAAGGGGGATCTAATGGATTTTTGTTTTAATATGACGGAGGTCTAGGGAGGAAACTAGAAAAATAATGAATACATGCAAAAATCGCCCAAAAAATGAACCATCCCCCCTTAAACTTCTCCCCCATCCCCTCGTGAGATAATCGTGTGGACGCTACCGTTTGTAGAATGCCACTATTAATAACTGTTTGTTTGACTCTTGACGCACACACACACACACACAGCACAAACTTAGTTTTTCATATCAGTGTTACATTGCTATTTCCATTGCTATGAATCAAATATTGCAATTTAGATTAGGATTGGTTAGGCTCAGACACACCTCTAAGAACATTTCCATGTCAGAGGTGTACAATCACAATTAAAAATATGTTGGGATGTTTTGTTGCCTATCCCATATCATACAAAGACTAAGTAAAGCCTTATTGGGCTATCCTTAGTTGGAATTATGCAAGGCTGGTACATGTCACATTTGTAACACACTATGTGGTACCAACTCTGTAAATTGCTAACTGACTAAATATTATTATTATTATTATTATTATTATTATTATTAAACAAGTCTTCTTATCTGAAAAAGTACGATATTTTTCGATTTTGAAAGATTGCAATAAATGTCTACTTATTTCAATAATCAACACGATGAGTATAACTGTGCTAAGTTCAATATTTAGACCTTTTGTGCTATTTAGGTGTCGATTTTTTTTCCCTGGCGAACGATAGTGAGCCTGTATTGTTGGATGAACCGGCAATCGGCCGGGACGTTTTTCTACCAAAAAATGTACAAATTAATCTAGAAGGGGGATATAATGGATGTGTTTTTTTGTTTTAATATGATGCAGGTCTAGGGAGGAAACTAGAAAAATAATGAATACATGCAATAATCGCCCAAAAAGTGAACCATCCTCCCTTAAAATAAAATAACAAAGCAGAGACACCGGTGGAGCCATGGAAGGGAGGGAACTGGCCAGACTTCAGAACAAAACCACCAACATATGCCGGTAAAGCTCTGCGGTGCGTTCATTTATAGCTGCGGGTATTCGAGAGCAACGGTGGGGTATCTCTGCCTCTATAACAAATAGAACGTGTATGGATGAATGGAGAGAGAGAGAGAGAGTATGTGTTGCAGGACATTATATATTGCATTGTTTAATCCACCTGTTGCTTGCGGGTTATGGTCATTCAGTGGTACTTTACTTGCCTTCAGGCATATCTCTGACTCCTTATCCTTAACCCGGCAAGCGCTAGCCTAGGATATTGAACACCATTGCCTCTTGCTAGAGGTTGACCATTTTGGCGACCCTTACCGATTTCGATGAAAACCACCTCAGCGTGTAGGGAATGCAAGCGCGCATCCAGCCATATATATATGTGTACCAAAACAAATGTTATGGGGGGGTGGGGGGTCATCCGTAGCTGAAAAATATAGTGCGAATGGCATCGCGCGGCGAGAAAAAACATCGAGCGGCAAGATTTACCCGCACGTATATTCTGCCGTCTCGGGGTAGAACCAAGGGGAGGTGAGGGTGAGAATTGCCAACCACCACTACTTGCACACCACCTTCTTGCCGCCTGACTCATGACCCGCGGTTTTCGTATGTGTTTAAAAACCCGGCTCATATGAGGACGGTCGCCGCCCACCAGTACAGACTCATATGAGAACGGTCGCAGCCCATGGGTTGAGGGGGGATGGTTCAATTTTTGGGCGATTTTTGCATGTATTCAATATTTGTTCTAGTTTCCTCCATAGACCTCCATCAAATTATAAAACAAAAAATCCATTAGATCCCTCTTCTAGATTAATTTGTAAATTTTTCGGTAGAAAATTGTCCCGGCCGAAGGCCGATTCTTCCAACATTACAGGCTCACTATTGTTCACCAGGGAAAAAATCGACACCTAAATAGCACGAAAGGTCTAAATATTGACGAAGACATGGGGCGAAAGGTCTTAAAATCGACTAAGTAATGGGGAAAACATCCTACATCTGAAAACTAATGGGGCTAAACATGAGGGAGAAAGTGGTCCAGAAAACCGGCCCATCCCCCCTTAACATGAATTATATTGCTCTCATCGTACACATAGATTTATATGTATATACTTGTATTCTGTTATGCATATGAAGGAGACAAAAGGAAAAACTGCCGGTAACAAGTGGCCACTCCAATGTTGAAAGAATGACAGAGACCTACATTCAAGGTACATTCAAATCATAAGGTCTGGACACACAAAGCTTGAAGCAGTTTAAGTCCCAGGATGAGGGAAAGACAGAATGAGCGAGAGAGAGAGAGATTTACAGAGCTTATATGTTGAGTAGAAGAATTACTGGTGTAATCAGCTCACTCTTTGGTTAGAGAGTTGGACAGAGTAGGGGTAGGAATGTGTTGAAAGTTGGGTGCCCCCACTGTCTGTCAACCCCTTCTGTACCGGCAACGTCTTTTTCGCTATATTCTGGCAACTATTAGATGATTTTATTGAGCTTACGAAGGCCCTCTAACCATTAAAAGGCTACAAACTATATCACTTAACCCTTTTTGCTATCCCAGATCCTTTCTAAACTGCATATAATCGTCTAAACATATCTAGAATATAATGAAAAAGACGTCCCGGTACAGAAAGAGTTAAGGAGATATGCACAGAGAAAGGTTCTGTAGATCATTGTTTATTGTAATAACAGTAGAGAGAGAGCTGTAACATTGCATTATGTCTAGACCCTCAACACACATACGAAAATACTTGATACATAGGCGCAAAGTGCCCCTTGTACCGAGCAGGAAGCTGTGTTGGGATAAAGAACCCACGGAGACGGTTGAGCACACATAATTTACATTCCTATTCCATCGTTTTACTGCTTTGTATAGGAATCCATCCATTTTAAGTCATTATCACCGTCTACTTCCATAATCTTGTTGTAAAGAATACAATTATTTCTGGTTTTGACTCTGCTAATCAATAGGCTACTATCTAATTCGAGTCTTTTGTATTCCACCAATGTCATACTTGTTTCAATATTTCGTCATGGTTCAAATTTCTTGATTTTCCTTTAATATTTAGTTAGTGAATTCCTTGTATATCAATTACCACGTTTTTTGTTGACCTTCAATATATTTGTATCCTCCTCCCTAATTTTCTGCTTCTATCTTCTATTATATTTTTAAAGTTTTACTTACTTCTATCTCCATGTATCATTTTAGCTCTCTCAATTGTTATTATAAATATTTTAATTATATATATATATATATATATATATATAAGCAATTGACTCTCGGGCAGGGAATCGTAGGCGTACAAGGAAGAGCAATACCAAAGCGTAAAGGAACATCTTTATTTGTCTAGAACATGTGCAACTTTTCGACACCAACATGTGTAATTTTCAAGCCTATAAAGGAAAACAGAACCTAAATTAAAAGTTTGCAATCAAATATACAATTTGTAAAAGTAGGTTAAATTACTATAAAGTACACAAGAAACTGGATGAAGGAAGGTAGAAAACAGGGATAAAATACTGACATTTAAATTAAGAGAATAATAAAGGAGTAACATATGAACAGAGAAAGACAACAAAAACGAAAACAAAAACAAATAAAATATATAAAAGCTACATTTTAGTGAATAACATACCAATTACTAGAAACAAAGTAAAGGAGAGGAGGACTCGTGGGTGCCTAGGGATGGTTGGTGATGGTGGGTTGAAAATGACACATGTTGGTGTCGAAACGTCGCACATTTTCTAGAAAAATAAAGATGTTCCTTTACGCTTTGGTATTGTTCTTCCTTATATATATATATATATATATATATATATATATATATATATATATATATATATATATTCTGACATACGGAGACCTGTATGTTTATTTAAGAGTTAGAATTAAGAGTTGAAGGAGTGCCAAACTACCCAGGCGGCGAAGCAGACCAGCGAGCGAACCAGTGAGTGGGAAACCAGCTCGTCCGCATACCAGCAAACAAGCCTTCACACCTGCGTGCGTCATAGGGGACCCTGCAAACTACTTCGATGACCCGACGCTATGACGTATGATCGACGCCAGGAGACTCCATTGGACCACGCACCTGCTACGCAACTCGAGGAGCTGTGATTGGAGCGCACACCATCAACCGCCTCCTGATTCGTTCCTACACCATCATTGTTTAGTATATAAGACCCGAGTAGTGGGCATTCAAATCAGTCTCATTTGGAGTTGGGAAGGTGAACTTGCAGCTGGAGGAAGACGGGGTGAAGTATTATAATGGGATTGTGACTGTCAGTCAGATTATATAAGTGTGTGTTAAGTGTGTTCGGTGTAAACACTTATGTTATGTTGGTTAGTGAGATATGTGATTGGGAATTAACGTTAACGCTACTATTATGTACTTAACTATTTTAGTTGACTGACTTGTGGACTAAAGCAACTCTTTAAGTAATTGGGTTATGATGAAAGTAATACTATTGTTTTATATTAATACTTACGAGTTCTTTCATTTTCTTTTAATTAAGCTTACATTGCTTAACGGTGCTTAGTACGGTGATGCTATTGTCTCTTATTAGTAATATCGCCTTAGACTAACATGGCTGTTTTAATGTTACTTCTAGTGATTTCCTAGCCTGAAGAAAATTCTTTTAGCTTCAAAATATTATTTTTGCTTTTCATATTCTTTGAGTGAGACCTGAATCGAATCTATGAAGCGATCCTGTAACTTAATTTACTCATAATCAAACCTCAATGTTACGTGGTTAAGAAATACATTTATCTAATTATTAAATCTATATCTAACTTTTGATGTGACTTTGATATTAATCCTGATGATAATAATAATATAATACTATTAACGTAAGACTAAAACCAAGAATAATAACTACATTAAATATAAATAAAAGGATATATAAGAAAACTATCTATTCATTTCAAAAAGGGTAAGAGACAGAAATATTCTTACTTTAATATTTATCTTTCAAGACTTTGTATAGAATTAATAGTCCTTCTTTAGATATAACTTATTCGGTTCATAACCATAGCCTACTAAGCTTCGGTTAAATAATAATTCTTTATAAATACTACATGGCTTTAATTAGTTTCAGTATTTTTCATAATTAAAGAGTATCAGTCAATAAAGGATACCAAGTCCTAAGATCCAAAAAGGAAAGGAAGCAACAACAGGAAATAATTTTATTAGATTTTACTTTTGTTTTGCCTTCAGCTGACTGATACCTTAATATATATCTCACTGCTATCTAGATTCATCAAGTTAACCACCAAGGATCAAGATACGTAACAGAAGAGTGGCGACCTCGCCAGGATTCGTTTCATACAGTTTCACTCAGTTTCATTACCGTTTCACTACTTAAAAATCAAATATTAATCATGCCTCATCTAATTAATGACGAAGATGATCGAGTTTTCATAGAATCAGAACCCACAGCCCCTGATATTGACTGTCTGTCAAAATCCGAACTGAAAGTGCTTGCCTCACATCTCCAATTAACTGTCTCAAACATGTCCAAAGTAGAGGTGGCTCAGACCATAAAAACCCACCTGTTCTCGGTAGAAGGCGAGGAGGGTGACGGAGCAGTTGGTGGGATCCCGAGTAAACCTAGCCAACTTGATGAACAATTGCCACCTGGTTTGACCGGTGATCAAATATTCGAACTAGAACTAGCCAGAATAAAAGCAAATACCGAAGAAGCCAGTATAAAAGCCAGAACCGAAGAAGCTAGCATAAAAGCCAGAATAAATGCCGAAGCAAAGACCGAACAAGCCCGACTAAATGCCGAACAAGCCAGAGCAACGACCGAACAATATGAATATCAATATCGTACGGCTCAACTAAATGTCAATACAAATGCTCCCGTAATTGCTCCCCCTATGGGATTGACTATGACCAGTGTCATTCCACCTTTCACTGAGGATAATGTGAAGGATTTCTTTGTTTTCTTTGAGGAAGTTGCTGGAGGTATGAAGTGGACAAGAGATCAATGGCCTTTTATGTTACAAACCGTTTTGACAGGGCAGGCTCGAGCCATGTATTTGTCAGAAGTAGCAGAGGTTAGGCAGGATTATGACAATCTCAAAGAAGCTATCCTAAAAACCTATCAATTGCAGCCTGAGGCTTACAGGCAATCTTTCCGTAAAAACCAGAAGAAAGTAGAAGAAACCCATAAGGTATTTGCCAGGACCATGACTAAAACTTTCAATCATTGGGTCAAGAGTAAGAAAGTCACAAGCTACAACGATCTGAAGGAGTTGGTCCTGTTAGAAAATTTCCTATGGAAAATTGATTCTTCTGTATCCTATCATTTAAAGGGGAAAAAGGTAGATTGTCTTGCCGACGCCGCTGACATGGCTGACACATACGTGCTCAACAACAAATTTCGTGGAAAGAAGCCCTACGATAATTCTAGTTCTAATTTTAAGTATCCCAATCACAAATCTGACAGACCCAGTCACAAGCCTATAACGTCTTCCCCAGCTAGCCAAAATAGAATTGTTCCCCCAACTAAAAATGCGACTCATGGCAATGGTAACAGAGGTGGGCCCCAAAGTAATAGTAATGCTCAAAGAGGGAACGTTCCCGTATCCCCTAAAGTATGTACTTTTTGTGGCAAGAGAGGCCACCTAGCTTATCAGTGCTGGACCAAGGAGAGAACAGAGAGATCAGGGCAGACAGTTGCCACCGTATCTCATACTCCATACGTGCCTGTAATGCAGGACTCCCGACAGGAGTACCTAGCACCAAAAGTTCCTTTAATACAGGACTCCCGACAGAAGGAGTACCTAGCAGCTAACGTAAATCATCTAGACAGGGGTGTAGTATCATGTCTGGTGCAACCCACTAGGGTTAAGCCAATAATAATTTCACCATCAGTGCAGGACAGTTACCGTCCCTTTATTTCATCTGGCAACGTGAGATTAAATGGTTGTATGCATGAGGTAAAAATTCTGAGAGACGCAGGTTCTATTAGCACCCTCATGGTGAATCCTTACACTGAGTGCCCACCTGGCGAACCAGTTGTAATGAGTGGTGCTGGAGGCCAATTTTATGCATACTTGGTAAAAGGCGAAATTGAATGTGAGTTACTACAGGGTGAGGCCACCATAGCTTTGTGTAGGTCCCAAGATATCCCTGTGCCCGGGGTAACACACCTTTTGGGGAATGATGTAGCAGGTGAGAAGGTCCGACCATACTCCATTTTGTCACTTTCCCCTGTTAACGAGCCACTAACCGGTGAGCTCGAAAAGGAGATGCCAACAGTTTTCCCTGTGTGTGCTGTTACACGTTCAATGTCTCAAGTAGCAGTTCCCTCAGACAGAAATGTACCGAATGTAAGAGTTGATGAAAGGGATGATGAGAGTGTGAATGACGCTCCAACTGTGCCTGATGATGTGACTGAGGTGGATTTATCTGACACCTTTATGGCTCATCTTGACCCCAACGATGACCATGAAACCCCTCCAAATTGTCCTAGTGGCCTGGTAGAGCTACAGAGAGATGATAGTGAATGCAAGGAGTTAGCTGCCAGGGCCGTGAGTGAAGAGGAATGTGAGGAGGGTGGTGAATGTTTCTACCTCAAAGGAGGAGTATTGTGGCGTAGATGGAGACAGCCACACAGACCAATCGATGACGGGGCCTGGGACGTCCATCAAGTAGTAGTCCCCAAACCTTGTCGTAGAGATATCTTGGAAATGGCACATTGTATACCATTGGCAGGACACCTAGGTGTGAGAAAAACTCTAGACAGAATAAGAGCCCACTTTCACTGGCCAGGAATGCGTGCAGATGTAGTGGAGTTTTGTAGAGTGTGTCACACTTGCCAGATGACAGGAAAACTCAATCAGAAGGTGCCTGTACATCCTCTGGTGCCCTTGCCCGTTTTCGAGAATCCTTTTACTCGGGTGGTAGTGGACATTGTAGGCCCATTGCCTAAGACTTCCCAAGGTAACATTTATTTATTAACTATCATGGACATGGCAACTCGCTACCCTTAAGGACTACCTCTGCTCCAACTGTCATCAAGGAACTGCTCAAATTCTTCACCAGAATGGGTTTCCCCCATGAGGTGCAAAGTGATCAAGGAACTAATTTTACCTCTAACATTTTTCAGCAGTCCCTGAAGGAGTTGGGTATCGAGCATGTTAAGTCTAGCACCTACCACCCAGAGAGTCAAGGGGTTCTCGAACGATATCATCAGACATTAAAGGGAATGTTACGTAAGTATTGTACAGAGACCGGAGTTGAGTGGGATAAGGGGGTACCTTTTATTTTATTTGCTACTCGTGAGGTTCCAACTGAATCCCTGGGTTTTTCCCCTAATGAGCTAGTTTTCGGTCACCAGGTAAGAGGTCCTTTGCAACTATTGCAGGATAGCCTAGTTGGCCAGGAGGGGAACCAAAACCTCCTCAAGTATGTTTCAGATTTCAAAACCCGGCTGAGATCCTCATGTGAGTTTGCCGCTCAAAACTTGACAGTGGCTAAAAGCTCCATGAAGAAATGGTATGACAGAAAAGCCTGTGAGAGGGAGTTTCAGCCCGGTGATGAGGTTTTGGTCCTGCTCCCCCTTTTTGGCCAACCTTTATCTGCCAAGTTCAGGGGCCCATATAAGATCATTCAGAGGGTGAGCATTACCGATTATCTAGCAACTACCCCAGACAGGAGAAAGCCCATGCAAGTATTCCATATAAATATGTTGAAACCCTACCATAGGTCCCCTGATTCCTCTCTTCCAGATTCTCCCACTGTGGCAGTGAATGTCAGGACCTGTGGACAGCCTGGTGCGGACGAAGTCTTCAGTTCTCTTACTGACCCGCAACAGACTGTTCCAGAGCCTGAAGGTATCCATGCAGACTTTGACTTGTCATGTAGCCTATCCAACTTTCAGTATAATTCAGTAGCTTGGGGGGAATTACCATCTAAACTATGTCATCTTCCCTCTGATCAAGCGAACCAACTAATCTCTGTTTTATCTCAGTCTCCCAGTGTGTTCCGTGATACTCCAGGGCTCACTTCTTTGGCCGTGCTCGACATCGACGTAGGGGATGCAACTCCCATTAAACTATCCCCCTACCGTGTCTCACCACAACGCAGGAGTATACTGCAGGTCGAGCTTGACTTCATGTTATCAAACGAGATGATCACAAGGGCCTTAAGCCAGTGGAGTAGTCCGGTCATACTTGTGCCAAAGCCAGACGGGAGCCATAGGTTATGTATGGACTATAGGCAAGTTAATGCTGTCACAAAGAACGATACCTACCCACTGCCACGGATCAAAGATTGCATTTAACAGGTTGGCCTCATACAGCAGTAAGTTTAACTTAATGAGAGGATTTTGGCAATTAGCTCTCCCTTGTAGCGAGGTAAATATCATGCTTTAGTAGTGCGCTTTCAAGCCTTCAGCTGTGAGATGCCTTGCAGTTCGAATAGCGCTCCTGCTACGTTCCAGCTATGTTCTGATGTGGTACCTGGAGACGTTGCCTACTTTGGGTGATATCCTTATTATATCCTCATTATAATCTTGCTGCTGCCAATCTGGTGGTGAATCTATTTATGTATTATGTATAATATTATGTACTATACTCCTTAAACTCTTTTCTAGGGGGGAGGTCTGACATACGGAGCCCTGTATGTTTATTTAAGAGTTAGAATTAAGAGTTGAAGGAGTGCCAAACTACCCAGGCGGCGAAGCAGACCAGTGAGCGAACCAGTGAGTGAGAAACCAGCTTGTCCGCATACCAGCAAACAAGCCTTCACACCTGCGTGCGTCATAGGGGACCCTGCAAACTACTTCGATGACCCGACGCTATGACGTATGATCGACGCCAGGAGACTCCATTGGACCACGCACCTGCTACACAACTCGAGGAGCTTTGATTGGAGCGCGCACCATCAACCGCCTCCTGATTCGTTCCTACACCATCATTGTTTTGTATATAAAACCCGAGTAGTGGGCATTCAAATCAGTCTCATTTGGAGTTGGGAAGGTGAACTTGCAGCTGGAGGAAGACGGGGTGAAGTATTATAATGGGATTGTGACTGTCAGTCAGATTATATAAGTGTGTATTAAGTGTGTTCGGTGTAAACACTTACGTTACGTTGGTTAGTGAGATATGTGATTGGGAATTAACGTTAACGCTACTATTATGTACTCAACTATTTGATTGGGAATTAACGTTAACGCTACTATTATGTACTTAACTATTTGATTGGGAATTAACGTTAACGCTACTATTATGTACTTAACTATTTTAGTTGACTGACTTGTGGACTAAAGCAACTCTTTAAGTAATTGGGTTATGATGAAAGTAATACTATTGTTTTATATTAATACTTACGAGTTCTTTCATTTTCTTTTAATTAAGCTTACATTGCTTAACGGTGCTTAGTACGGTGATGCTAGTGTCTCTTATTAGTAATATCGCCTTAGACTAACATGGCTGTTTTAATGTTACTTCTAGTGATTTCCTAAGCTGAAGAAAATTGGCCACCCCTTCGGGGTTTGCAGCGTCAGGCAATAGGTAGATAGATAGATATATTAATTATATTTAATTAAACTATATATTTATCTATATGCTCAGGCCCAATCCCCACTTTTCTTATTTTTTTATTTTATTTTTGTTTTCCTCTATTTTATTATTATTATATTTTTTTGTTTTTCCTTGGGGGTGGCCGGCTCAAGACGGAGCAAGAACATGAACACACCAAACACAAGACAAAACAGCGAACAAACACAGACAAAACACAAAATTCACACACATAAGTAAAATTATCTAATATGTTGTGTTCGACATATAATATTATAATCATGGATTGTAATCGTGAATATTCCCATTCCCATAATTAAAACAAAACAATGTAGGAGCCATGCCATTTACTAGATGAAACGCCAATACACAAAACACTTTGTTTACATCCGCACAAACTAATTTGTCTAAGATATTTCTACTTACGAACTATAGGCGATACGTGGACAAGCATCATAGAGTATTCGTTAGCTGGTATTATAACAAACCTATATTATGTAGGTTTTTATATTTATAAAAATATATCCGGGTAATATTGAGTATGTAGCTTTGTATAACGATTAGGATTATCAGTACACGTATTTATAATTGCATCTATGTTAATCAATATATTATATTTGAATATTTAAAGTGATTGAGTGTCTACTATACATATTTATAGACCAGCTATTGTATATTCCTCTTATCACAAGAGTGTATGCATGTTAGCTATACAAATATATGTATAATTCCATTGTTCACCACTACCTTCATCAAAGACGCATCTTTGTGCTATAAAGAATAATTCATATACAGTCCTCCAGCTCAACAGTGCAAACTGACCGAGAAATTTACGAACAATTGCAGATGTAAGTAACTCACGCGACTTTAATTACCTGTGACAGTGGGGCGATACCCTTACTTCATCCCCCGGACATGACTTGTATACGAACTTGCAAGAGAGTTCGCTTTATCAATTGTTCGAACGCCAACCCTGGTAATAACGTTCTTGACATTGTTCTTGCAACAAAAGAGAATTAATAGATCAGTAACAGCGACCATCGTACGATAACTTTCACTTTAAATTTTACTAGTAACGAACCAAATAGTAGATCGAAAAGTCCCTAATTTCAAGAAAGCAACACTTCCATACAATTAACATAACGACATAAATACATACATACATACATAAAATTTTAAGACTGAGTGTTCCACACATAGTGCAGTTTCGTCTCTTGTCCTAATGGCGGCATTCCAGGCAACGCTGTTAGGGCTGCTCCCTCCACAATCACAGACCTGCATTTGTCACCCAATTTGTTCATCCATTCTCTCCACATGTCCATACCATCCCAGTCTACTTGTACGCATCACCTCGCTAATACTCTTTATACCTAAACGTCTCCTCAGCTCAACATTTGTTATTCTATCCTGTAGCCTGGCCCCACACACATCTCACCATTCTCATCTCATTACGCTCCATTCTGTTGACATCCTCTACTTTAACGGCCATGTTTCTGATACGTCATTGCACTTCTAACACATGAGGCATACATAGCAACAGTGGCAGCCTCGGCCCCACCACCGGCAGAGATGGTATCTCCTAGGACAAAACTTGTTCACCAGCTCCAAAGACTCATTTCCAAAATTCACAGCCACAGGATCATCACTTAACACACGGACTGCGAATTCATCACTCAGTACACCTTTCACCCTCACCGAACTTCGCGAATCCTCATACATCTTCATTATCACACGCACCAGCCACTCTTCCACACCAAGTTTCCTCATAGCCCACTGTACAACATCTCTAGGTACCCTATCAAAGGCCTTCTCCAGGTCCACAAACACAAAGTAAAGATCCCTGCCTTTTAGTATCTTTCCTGTATCTGCCTGACTATGAAGATAGCATCGGTTGTACCACGTCCTGGCATAAAACCAAACTGCATATCATCAATAGAGATGCTTTGCCTGATCAAACCCTCAAGGACTCTCTCACAGACCTTCATGATTTGGTCAAGCATTTTCAGGCCCCTATAATTTCCTCTATCTAGCGCATCCCTTTCCTTGTATATATTACTATTACACTTTTGAGCCAATCCTCTGGGATTTTCTCATCTTTAATAATGGTGTTTATCAACTCAGTGACTAAGTTTACACCAATCTCCCCTGAGGCTTTTATCATCTCAGCGTTAGTGGAAGTTATTCGAAACCACTTACCTAAAAGCAGTGCAAGACTGCATACCATCGAAAATACGGCGTCCAGGCCATAATAATAAGCCCAAATGGTGGAATAAAGATATTTCAAACTGCCTGCTTGCTAACAAATTTGCTAATGATAGATTAAAATCTTCACAAAATGACGAAGAACGGGTGAAATTTGTAGAGCTACGACGCAAAGCCAAAAAGTTAATTAAGCAAAGTAAAAAGACCTTAGAGTTACATATAGCGAATCAAAGTAAAACAAACCCGAAAGAATTCTATAGTTATATCAGAAAAAAAAGGTAGTTACTTCAACTGTTGGACCGTTAGTCGATGAAACCAAAGACGAAGTACAAATGAGTAATGCCCTGAATACCTTTTTTGCATCAGTTTTTACAACAGAAGACCTCAGTGATATCCCTCACCATCGCCGATTCAGATTGATAATTCAGATGTTCTAAGCAATATCACCGTTACAGAGAGAGAAGTATTGAATTGTTTAGATAAACTCAAGGTAAATAAGACGCCTGGACCTGATACAATCTCGCCTAGAGTTCTAAAGGAAGCTAAGGATGAGCTCTCCAAACCACTGACATTACTATTCAATAAATCCTTGCAGTCTGGAACTATGCCTGATCAGTGGAAGCTAGCCAACGTAACACCGATATTAAAAAAGGCAGCAAATCCCTACCCAGTAACTATCGTCCAATTAGCTTAACCTCAGTAGTATGTAAAATGCTAGAAACGGTCATACGAGACAGACTCGTAAATCACTTAGAGGAAAATAACATACTTAAAGATACTCAACATGGCTTTCGTAAAAAACGTTCCTGTTTAACAAACCTCTTAGACTTCTTCCACGATATCCTCAACCTCTACGATGAGAGTAAAGCTGTAGATATTATATACCTTGATTTCAAAAGGCCTTTGACAAAGTTCCCCACAAACGTTTACTGCTAAAACTAAAAGCGCATGGAATACAAGACGGTGTGTTGAAATGGATAGAAAATTGGCTCAGCGACAGAAAGCAAAGAGTAGTCATAAACGGTAAGGCATCTAAATGGACCAATGTAAGTAGCGGGGTACCCCAGGGATCGGTACTAGGACCAATTCTCTTTCTAATTTTCATCAACGACATAGATGAGGGTCTCACCTGCACAATCTCAAAATTTGCTGACGATACAAAAATTGCAAATAGCGTACTCTCAAAAGAACAAGTTGACGATATGCAATACAATCTAGATAAATTGTCATGTTGGGCCCAAATTTGGCAAATGAGTTTCAATGCGGATAAATGTAAAGTTGAGAAAGCAAACTATTCGATGAATGGCACTCAGCTTAAGAATGTAAACAGAGAAACCGATCTGGGAGTAACAATATCGAGTAACTTAAAACTGAGTCAACAATGTTCAGAAGTTGTTAAGAAGGCAAACAAAATAATTGGCTTTATAGGCAGGTCATTTGAGCATACATCCAAAGATGTTATCCTAACCCTTTACAATTCCTTAGTCCGCCCTCTTCTGGAATACTGCGTTCAATCCTGGTGCCCTTATTACCAAAAAGATATAAACAAGCTAGAACGAGTTCAACGTAGAGTTACCAAAATGATACCTAGCCTAAAGAACAAACCATACGAAGAGCGTCTTAGAGAATTAAATCTATTTCCTTTAACCCAGCGCAGATTAAGAGGTGACTAATTCAAGTGTTCAAAATCATCAAAGGCATCGACAATATGAACTGTAGTAAGTACTTCACTATCGACCAATCTAATTAGACAAATATCTCGCATCAAACCCGCGACTGACTGCGTTTGTAAATGAATAACTTTATTTTATCCCCCCCTCAGTTACTAACCCATCTGTCCCCTACTAACTTCCTAATCCTGCCACGGACATTAGTTCCAGGGCAGTAATTCCCTTTCCAATGTTTCCTTACCCACTCTAAACCACTGTTTGGACACTTGGATCCTCAGTGTTTTGGAGGACAAGCAACCTAGAATAGTCACTAGATATGTTGTTGCTTGATTTCCTTTGTACTCCTTTGTACTACCTTGATTACATTGTGAGGTAGTCAAGGTACTGGTAAGTCTAAGTAGGACTTGTTATTATGTAGCCATTAACAAAAGTTTGAATAATGTGCTTTTAGTAGCTTCTTTTCAATATGTCTTGCATCATGACGTAACATAGAAGGTATTGTTTGCCCTGTTATTTAAATTGAAACAAGTGCCATACTTTACGACGTTATATCCTGAAGTCAGCCTCAATAAAATGGCAGTATAGTTTACAAATATTTGGAATTATTTATCTATCAATCGAAATACCAATTGCCATAGGAATTAATCCTGGACGGAGGGTGGAGGGTCACTGACGCATCAAATTTAAGAATAGGACATTTCTTATACACAAATATATAGGAATATTTTAAAGACATACGTATGATGGTATCTAATAAGTAGAATATGATTTTTTCAAATTATAATATGCGAGAACGATTATATATTTGCTTGGACAAGCAAAACAAGGTTTATAACATGTATTACATTATGTATCCCAAATAATAATGTAATGACTAAGAACATTATTATGCCTCAATTCCCAGGAACGATATAACTATGTATATCTCTCTCTCGCTCTCTCTCTCTCTCTCTCTCTCTCTCTCTCTCTCTCTCTCTCTTTTAGCGTTAAGTCCGGACTACCTAGTAGGGACCACAAGGTATGTGTAGTCTGTGTAGCTATGTAACTCTATGTACCTAACTATCTTTCCCTCTCTCTCTCCCAACATAACATGTGGACCTCCAGAAATAAGAGGAACATTAATCGATTCGTTGGCGATGATGGACCACCGTCTTTCCCTGGAAATGTGACTTTGAGGTCGAGTACAATACGGTGTGGCTCATCAATAGAACTCCGTCAACCTCTGCCACACATACACAGTACACACGTATTATAGTCCCCAAGCTCAGGGTGGGATGCGTGAACCACTATTTTCTCTTCGCTATTATGTAAGACGTTTCATGTGAGCCATATCCTACGACCTGTGGATAAACCTCAAGATTTTACCCATATTATTACCGTCCATATTTATGCTAACAATTAGCTAATACCCTGTTACATTGTTTGACTAAAACCCCATGGCATGCACTTATTTCAATAATGTAAGAGACATTCTAATAAATATATATATATATATATATATGATATCGTAATTTTACCCGTAATCAATATACTGTATATGTCAAATAGATTATATAATACAGATATTTTTTCCATAAAAGGAAGTGACTCACAGTTTATATATGCATTTACCCCATACAACTTTCCTTATCACACCAAGTTGTACATGTTTATTCTTCTGAGATGACCCTCCCACATACTTCTGTGTACCTTCAATTGTACTCAACTTTCAATGCTTTATTTGGTTGTCTATGACATATGTGTTGCGTCCTTCTTTATGTATCGACCAACAGAATCCCATGAGAGTCTGCTCTTTCTTAACCATTTGAATGTAAGACTTCACTCCTAGGCTAAATAATATAGTTTCTCTTTCAGCATAATAACTTACAATACTTCATCCTACCAACAATGAACAACTACTTGAGATACTGTTAAGTATTCTTCAATGAACACAGGTAAATATGAGGTAAATAGAATACTTCTTGATGGGTAATGCACATACCAATATTTTTAGATTGAGCTGTTTAGTAAATTTAGATAGTGATTGAAAACTTTGGAGTTAACTTTAATATATAAATTGTAATAGCGTTAAAATGCCTGCAACCTTGTGTATACAGTAGAGTGCTCATCCGTTCAGCATGTTTGTGAAATTAGGATGCAAATATATTTTACACATTTTAGATGCCACTAGGGAGGAAATGTTCGACTAGTCAAATATATTATTTTATTGTGCAGTAACTATCAGAATGGCGAACACAACATGGTTATGATAGTGAATAATAAAGCAGCCAGTCTTTGGAGTCAAATACAATAATATTCGACTTTAGTGCATGTCAAGAGCTACAAGCTTAAGCTTAGAAAAAAGTCCAACAGTATGATGGCACAAGGTGAATTGAATTAAATACTGACGTGATAGTTGAAGATTAATGTTGGTTAAGGTGAAACTTTTCCTCAACTTTGCATAAGTGACAGTGCTCCTGCTGTTCACCTCCCACGAGGCTTCAACTAACTCCGGGGTTCCGAGTTTAGTTCAACACGATAATTAAAAGGAGAGTTACATTTTTTTATTCTATACACTGTTAAAGGCATATGTGCAAATATGTATATTCTTTGTGTTTCACTTTAACATTAATCATCAATACCGAGTTGACAATGTCAAACGAAGCGGGCGATTATTGCGTACCTGAAACGATCTCGCCTCGAGTTCTAAAGGAAGCTAAGTATGAGCTCTCCAAACCACTGACATTGCTCTTCAATAAATCCTTACAGTCTGGGACTATGCCTGATCAGTGGAAGCTCGCCAACGTAACACCGATATTAAAATAAGGCAACAAATCCTTACCTAGTAACTATCGTCCAATTAGCTTAACCTAAGTTGTATGTAAAATGCTAGAAACACTCATAAGAGACAAACTCGTAAATCACTTTGACTCTTAGAGGAACACAACATACTTAAAGATATTCAATACGGTTGTCGTAATAAACGCTCCTGCTTAACAAACGTATTATACTTCATCCACGATATCCTCAACCTATATGATGAGAGTAAAGCTGTAGATATTGTATACCTTAATTTTCAAAATGCCTTTGACAAAGTTCCCCACATACGTTTATTGATAAAACTAAAAGTGCATGGAATACAAGACGGAGTGTTGAAATGGATAGACAATTGGCTCAGCGACAGAAAGCAATGAGTAGTCATAAACGGTAAAGCATCCAAATGGATCAATGTAAGTAGCGAGGTACCCCAGGGATCGGTACTGGGGCCAGTTCTCTTCCTAGTTTACATTAACAACACAAATGAGGGGCTCACCTGTACAATCTCAAAGTTTGCTGACGATACAAACATTGCAAATAGCGTACTCTCAAATTAATATGTTGAAGATATGCAACATAATCTAGATTAGTTGTCACATTGGGCACACATTTGGCAAATGTTTTCAATGGGGATAAAAGTAAAGTACTCCATCTCGGAAACCGAAATGATAAAGCAAACTATTCAATGAATGGCACCCAGCTTAAGAGTGTAGACAAAGAAACTGATTTTGGGGTAACAATATTGAGTAACCTACAGTAAAACCGAGTCAACAATGTTCAGAAGTTGTTAAGAAGGCAAACAAAATAATTGGCTTTATAGGCAGGTCATTTGAGTATAAATCCAGAGATGTAATCCTAACTCTTTACAATTCCTTAGTCCTCCCTCTCCTGGAATATTGCATTCAATCCTGGTGCCCTTAGTACCAAAAAGATATAGACAATCTAGAATGAGTTCAACGTAGAGTTACCAAAATGATACCTTGCCTAAAGAACAATCCATACGAGGAGCGTCTTAGAGAATTAAATCTATTTCCTTTAACCCAGCGTAGATTAAGAAGTGACTTAATTCAAGTGTTCAAAATGATCAAAGGCATGGACAAGATGAAGACAAACACCTTGCCTTAAATCCACGACTGAATGCATTTGTAAATTATTGTTTTCGCTTCTATTATATTACTAACAACTGTCCCCTACTAACATCTAATCCTGCCACGGACATTTGTCCCAGGGCAGTCTTCCCTTTCCATTTTATCCTTAACCACTCTAAACCACTGTTTGGACACTTGACCATCAGTGTTTTTGAGAGCAAGCAGCCTTGAGGGGTCGCTGGATCTGTTGTTGCTTGATTTCCTTTGTACTCCTTTATACCGGTACACTACTTCTGATTATCGTTTTCGAGAGCCCCTTTGAACGTATAGGTATTATTCAGAGTTAGCTAGAACAATCAGGAAAGGTAAGGTAATCAGTTAGATATAAGCTGAGTATAGAAATTATGACTTGGAAAACAATTATTATTTGCAATACAGATAATTTGATTGCACACTAAGACAAATATATTTCGTATTTCAAGGGATGAATATTTAATGCTACCAACGACATGGAGATAATCGAAAGCTTGATGTTGTACACTTAATTTAGAACGTTTCCTTGCTTAACTCAATAATTGTATTCAAATGTTGGAAAATAGGAATCACTAATATTGGTTTATTGTTTCCATGTTAGATAATACATCTACTAGTAAATATCTGTAATGCACATTATTGTCATGTACTACACCAATAGGTATTGCTATCAGTATGACATTTTGTAGAACATATTAATCTATTGTCAAATTGATGACCGAAGAATTACCTTAAACTATGCAACGTCATGTTAAAATAATCAATGACACAAACATTCGTGTGTGAGTTGTATCATATATTGCAGAATATAGAACGGTGTCAAATATTTCAACACATTGTAGATATTTCATAGTACGTAAAAAATATGCATCATTTATTATATAGTTTAGCGATACGTACGCATTTACAAACAATAACTTTGCAAAGCCATATTATTGCAATATTTCAGTAATCAATTGCAATAACATTGGCAACTGATATCAAGCCAATGTCTTACAATGCTTATAATTCTCAGCAAATGCTATCAATTTAAGCTGGATAGGGCACAACTAATATTAACTAAGCAATAATAACCTTTGATTTCGGAAACTGTAAGTATCTATTTAAAAGGTTAGAATCACCTAATTATATTTCGCTGTTTATGGCATAATGAACATAGAATATATAATTATACGGATATACATACTGTGTATATGGCAGGTTCCTCTGCATTCATTAATAATGCTAATCGGCTTAACTATTTTTGGCACACGGGCGGGTTTTGTCAACAATTATGTGACTCATTAGAGTGTATTTATGCTACTGCTTGGTTTGTTTTCATCTCATTTGTTTTTGTTATGTGTATTTGTGTTTGGTATTTAGCTTTATTTGTCATTACGTGTTTTCTATGCTTCTTTGGTTATCTCCACAGTTGAATATGACATACTTTTTATTGATAATGTATATCCTATGTTAACATAAGACATGCGGAGATTCAGATTTGGTAGGTTTTAATTTCATATGTTAGGGCAAGTTGTGTTGGTTGAGTTACACATTTCGGGCTATGCTATTTGTTCATATATGAAGGTTGTATTATCAGTTTTGCTTACTTACATATCAGTTGTACATTTGCCGTTGTTATTGATGGCTATCCACAGTTTTGCCCATAACAAACACACTTCTTTCGAATTATTATTCTTGTTCTATGTGAATGAGGGAGACAAGGCAAAACTGCCTGTGGCGAGTTCCTTCCCCAGAGTTGAAAGAGTGACAGGGGCAAAATCAAGAATGTTCGAGCCAAAATGCCAGGACACACGGAGTTTGAAGCAATTTAATTCATAGGATAAGGGAAGTATGGATTCAGGGAGAGAGTTCCAGAGCTCAGCTGTTGAATAGAAAAAAGATTGGGAGTATCGTTTCACTCTTGGGTTGGAGAGTTGCCTAAAGAAGGGGTGGGATTGTGTTGAAAGTCGGGTATTACGTACTTTATGTAGAGGTGGTGGTGAGCAAAGATGGGAGTATGGAGGATGAAGTACGGAAGAAGGTGTAGTTCTGCCTTTTGTCTCCCTCATCCACATAGAAAACAAAAATAAAAATAAAAAAGGAAAAGGGTTGTTGGAATGTTGAAAACGGTGACAAGGAATAGGGTGGTTAGCATGGAAGTAAAGAAGTCGTTGCATGATAGTGTGGTAATCTCGACATTGACGTGCGGGAGTGAACTATGGACGTTGTTGGAGAGGCATTAATCAAGAGTAACAGGGGTAGAAGTGAATTACATGAGATGTGCATGTGGAGTTACATGGAGGAATAAACAGACGATTGAGGAAGTATGAGAGCAATGTGGTGTGGATGTGAGTGTGCTGGAAAGTGTTAAAAGGAACACCTTGAGATGATTCGGCCTTGTGGAACGTATGGGAAACGAAAAACGAAAAGAGAGTGTATGAAAGTGAGGTGGAAGGACAAAGAGGGACAGCAGATCAAGAGACATGTGGCATGGTTGAGTTGATAGGTATTCGAGTGAAAGTGGTGTTGGTTGGGAGGAGGGGCGTCAGCTGACAGGGAACAGAGGTGCATGGGGGCGATTCATTCGTGAGCACCCCTTCGGGGATCATGGCATCTGGCAATAGATAGATAAGTGTATTAATAACCCTTTTGTGGTATCATAGGAATAGGACGTACACATGACAAAAATCAATTGTACACCATGAATTCGGAGGCTAAATATTTTCACAATTAGCATTTATATACTGTATATACTTTTGTGAAGAGTATTATTTGCATACACCACCGGTTATGATATATATTGTAATTACACAAATGTAATTAATCTTAATATGCTGTCAAAATGAGTAAATGGTGATACAAATATTGTGTTGTGATTCCCACGAAGCCATATTAAAACGCAAATTTACGATTAACTGAAATTAGATCGTAAAACTGACATAATTCAAGTGTCGGGCATTATCAATTACATTATTTTATGATGTTCAATGTCGTTATAATGGTTTTTCCTACCACTAAAAGTAATTAAAATATCATATAGTTTTTCGACACCCATGATTGAAGTTAAGAGTACACTAAATACGCGATTTAATGCGAGGGTTTTTAATTAAGGTTACCTTGTTTTCAGTATAAAATTACTGATTATTTCAAAGAAATAATATCCTTTTGTATTTATTTAGCTCAGGAACACGTGGTTATCCAAATCATCTATAAAATATTGATCAGTATAATGAACTAAATATTTATCAAAACTGTTAGTTTTGGGTAATATATTGTCAAAGAACACCCACCATATTTCCCTCAATTTTGTTGCCTCGTAAACTTGGGCCCCTCCTAATATTACAGTAATAATATGCCCAAACATCCTTATTTGTTCCTCCGTCCTGCATAGCTTAACGGTGTTTCCTTCTACAGTACACTCATTTTCATCCATTTGGCCTATATCATTTTGTGTTCCTGCAATATATTATTCACTTTTACTTTCGCATAGACTAATTGTAGATATCTACAGTTAATTATCCTCTGACCAGTAGAGAGAGAGAGAGAACAAAACAAAACTATTTCTATCAGCCTACTGGGCCCGGGCCCTCATAAGATTGGTTACATAAAAGTGTGTAAATATTGACTAAAAGTGATGAAGCAAAATGTCAGTGAACAGAACGATAATTAGATAAAGGTGATGACGCGGAGGAGGCTGTAGCAGTAGCAAGACAGTTGTGTAGCGTCTGTGACCCCACTGACCCCACAACATTTTGTCTAGAGTGTGAAAATAGACGTGCGAGAGGTAAACCCAGATATGTACTTCTTCCATGTAAGGTGCTTGCTTTGGATGATGGCACGTTTGGTAAAAACTCTGAGGCGGTAGAGGAGAAATTAGTTTGGATCCTCCTCAATGAAGTAGACACTCCACTTTCTAGGTGGTGCTTAAACCTAATCAAGTGGGCCGGGTCTAGGGTCCACCAGGGAACCCTCCGAGCATGCACAACAGGAGAGGAGAGAGGGATATGATCCATAGCAAGAGATAGAGGAAAACTATTGGTAGTTTTCAGAAGGGATAGAGCGAGGGTTCCCGAAAAGATAGCCAAACAGCCTTGGATAAGTTGAATTGCGGAATTTGGATTTCAGGGGCCGGGCCTATATGCTTGAGGAGAATCGGATGGTGCTCGCCTAGCACAGACCATTCAAAATGAAGGGCTACAGAAGCAGATGCAAGTGATAAGTCAATAGCAGAGTATGTGTTGTGGGTTCGAGAGCGATAAGTGGGGTCGCCGAGGTTAAGGCAACATAGGGAAATCTGGTGTATGAGGGATTCAATATGTTTGCCTGATGTATCCGTGAAAGAATCACCCCAGAGTGGGGAGTGGGCGCTATGCTCCCCCAGTAAGATAACTGGTCCAGTAGTAATGGTATGCATAGTATTTACATGAAGGCTGGTTGTATAAAGAGCAGACAGTGGGACTGGGTAGAGCAGGTAATGAGATTGTAGTTGCATCTGTCTGAAAGCAGGTGAACGGTAGAGGCTTGGAGACATAAGCAACAGTATTGCGAACAACTATGGCAGTTCGTAAGTGTGAGTTAGCAGTAGGAGATACTGCTGCTACTTGGTAACCTTTGGAACGTTTGCTGGATTGACCTATGTGTTGTAAGCAGATACATAAAGGAGAATGTAGTCTCAATAAACGTTGTAATTCGCTCATGTGAAAGCAAGTCTTGTGGTTATTTAGATTCCAGTGTATAATATTACTGGGCATCGGGAGTTAGTACCGTCAGGTTGTCATGATTCTGGGACTTCCTGATAGAGTTAATGGTAGGTAGCATCCAGCGGTTGGATTCGATCTACCAACACTGGAGCAGGGGGTGGATGGTTGCCCCACACAGGGGAGTAAGGATGGGAAGAATTGGACATGGAGGAAAGTGGGGTATTTCGGTGGGAAGGAAATGTAGAAGAGAGAGAGATGGGGCAGCTGAAGGAAACTAAGATTGAAGATTTGAAAATTGCGATTGTGGGAAGTTTTATTAACTTATTACAATCGCATTTGATCAGGCTTTACCATGCGGTTTAGAAGGTGGAAGACACATAAACAATCAGGATCATGACAGTCAGTGTCATGCAGAGGAGTGCGAGTGGAGAGCAAAATGTTTATCTGCCTAACGATGTTCCCATGGTTCGAGGATTCCATGTAATTAGCCAAATATGCTTTAAAACAGTCTGAACAGCCACATTCCTTGCTCGGATGAGGAGAGGAGGGTAAAGGAGGGGGAGGGAGAATACGAAGGATGCCTTGAGTGGAAGAGAGAATCGTATCAGTGGACTCACTAACAATGGCATCAAGTGAGGGGGGTTCATTTGATGAATTGTGATGTGAAGATTTTGAAGATTTACGCTCAGTTCGAGGAGAAGAACTGGGGTCGCGATCCCTTTTATGATGTGCTGTAGAAAGCGGAGGGTGGTGGACAGTACATTGAGACCCTCCGTGTTCATATGTAAGTAGATCAGAGGTCAACAGATCAGATTTGTCCATGAATCAAGCTATTAGGTCCTTAGGTTAATACTCAGTCATATGTGTAACACACATGTGGTCTAGGGGGGTGGATGAGTGGTGGTTTACGGTGGAGGAATTTAGGTAGATGCACAGTCAGCTCATTAAGGGGCAAGTTTTTATGATCCAATAGACATTTCTTGCCACAGGCATGGCAACCATAGTCGTCATCACGGTAAGGGAAGATCCAGACAGAGGCACGAAGAGCAGGAGCATCAAACTGTGCAACATTGGCCACAACCAAGGCCAAGCGTTTCGCCATATTAGACGAGTGTGGTAAGAACGTGTTCACCTTGGTAGGAAGTTTCTGGACTGGTTTACGCCGCTTAATCGTGGGGTTGAGTGAGGCAGGATATCGAGTTTTGATTGAGGTACCTGAGGGTCTAGGCGAGCGCAGAGCGTTGTATCTCTTTGTAGAAATGGTGGGTAATGACGATCGCGTTGCACTTGTAGGGCGAGAGGGTAAAGATGTAGCTTGAGAAAGGTCTGCACCACACCCGAGGGCCTCAAACTGATTGGTAGGAGAAGGTGGAAGAGTCTGGGTAGTTGAGGTTGATGGTTGGAATGATGTAGAGGGCAACGGCAGCGATGCCTGTGAGTGTGAAGGCTCCAAAGTGGTGGAACATACAACTGAAGCAAAGAATCGGCAAGGGGCATGACCCATGTTCCGGTGATAGCATACTGCTTCATGAAAGGAGTAACTTTTAGTAGTTTGTAGGTGAATAACTTCCTTGTGAAATTAAAAATGAGTACAATATTTGTTTTTAGAGATGCTTTTCCCCACAGTTCGCACACTTGGCCACAGTTGATGTACATTGATCAAAACAATGTGTATCAAAACCACACCTTCAGCATATTGAAAATGGGAACCTTCCGGATGTCCCCATTTCCAGTAGTTTCTAGATTGACGAGGTCGGCGAGGGTACTGTCGTACATGTAGTTGACGACCCGTAACATTGATTGTAAATGGAAGGTCATGGCGATTGAAATAGATCTTAACGATGCAGAGGGGGTGTCAGTCACTGGCCCTGATACCCCGTAGTCTGATGTAGTATGTTTCAAAAAAATTTGGTCAGATTTCTGCAATAATGCAGCTTGAGCAAAGTCCATGTCCATGATGGAGATATCAGTAGGAAGAGAAATAGTACCAACACATAAATTCAAAGCCTCATTGACCTGTCTTATGAAGTTGTCGCAGGGTTCACAGAAGAGAGAACGTAGTGTTTCAGGTTGTGCCTAGGTGTGTACTTGAACGATATGAGACGTAGCAGATGCAGCATGCATGTCAACTGTACCCACTTCGTCCTGTAAGACCTTGTAGAGATCAATGTCGTTGAGAGGATCAGTTAGAGTCCGGTGAGAAGTCGAGAGAATGGTCAGGGCAATCAGGGTTACAGATCAATGGATGTGAATCAGGGACATGAACATCACTCGCAGCCGTTGAGGGCACCGGGACCTCCATGGGTCCCTCAAGGGAAAAACAAGGTCGCCTAAATGCCATATAGAATATTACTAGCAGCAATAAAAACATTCAGCCCTATTAACCTGGCAAGCGCGCGCCATTGGTTTTTAAAAGGGCCCGCCAAGCGAGCATATTTTGGTTCATTCCCGCCTAAAATTGTCATTATCCGATGCATATCATTATTACTTATTCATATGCGCCTATTTTACGTTTAATAGGAATATATCAACATGTAACAGCAATAAAACAAGTGGGAATAGTATTTGGGGGGTGAAAAAGACAAATTATTGCCGACCCTCCAGTCACGAGGTGAGAGGCGCACGAGACATACACCCCTCTTCGAGGCCTGAAGCCAGACTGATGTCTTTCTCTTGCCATGCTCTCTATATGCGTCCCAGGTGACCTTGAAACCAGGTGGGAGATATTGGCGCGGTAAATAAATCGATAAACATAGGAATAAGAGGAAAAATAGGTGATAATTGAAGAGGCGGGGAAGGAGAGGAAGGTGGGAGGTGACACATGTGGAGGAGTGATTGGAGCTATGGACAGGAATTATCTCACTTAATCACTTACTCCTTTGTTTTGAGTGCCACTGGGATCTTTTAAAAGTTTTTTTTTTAGGCCTTAGATCTTAACCCTTCCTACCCGGGCTGCCTTAGGTAAGGACAGCGCGGCTGAAGGGCCGCTACCCGGCATTTACTTGAAAGCGTGCTTTAAATTTCGCGCGGGCAAATTTTACTTTGCGGGGGCGATCGTAGCGCCACCAAGCCTCAACTACCACGCTTATCAGTTCCTACGTTGCCGCCATTGCGAGCTACAGCAAAAAAATTAATTCCGACGCGTCCGATACTGTGCAATCTCCCGCGCGTCCCAGTGCTACCCCGCTTGCAACATCTACGCCTCTGCCAACCGAGAAGAAAAAGAAACTAAGGAAAGTGAAACGTTTGCTAAGTGATAGTGCAATACAACGTGAACTTTTCAACCAGGATTTGAGCAGTGGTGAAAGCTCTGTGGACAAAAACCTCTATATTCAGAGTAGAAGTGGGAGCGAAATTGACGATTTTGTGGGATTTGGTGCTGATGACAATGTTGATTTATTTGAGAGGGGTGATAGTAGTGATGATCCTGATGAGGAAGTGGTGGAGGAAGGTGCTATTGAAGTACCAAGTGTGCTAGAGCCAACCCCTTCGCCTAGTTTCGTAGGTCAGGGTAGGCCTAGGCCTAGCCCTAGCCCTAGCCCTACGCTAGGACCTTCCCCTTTGCCTGCCCGTACACCCTTAAAAGTGGGTAAATACTTCTATAAACAGTCTTTAGTGAAAAGTGCAGCCAAGAAAGCATGCAGGGAGGCAGAAAAAGTGAGGGAAGGCATAGATAGTGAGAGTGACGCCGACCCAGGCCTAGCAACCACCCGCATTCCTTTGTCCCGACACCTTGACCTGGGACGCCAGGAGGGCAACCCACAGCCCTCGGTTTCATCTGTCCCTCAGGATGACCAAAGGGCCTCTACAAGTGTACCATTGGCCTCCCACAGTGTGTCACCACAGGCCCCGCATCGTAGGTCCTTATTTCCTGCGGAAAAGTCCACGGCTAGCCGCAAAAGGAGCCCAACTCCCGAGGCCGAGGCTCCCATTGCTCAACCTCCCGCAGCCCCATGCCGCCGACACCCGGACTATTCTTCACCAGAGTTGTCTCCTGAAGAGGATGCTGCCGATCCCAACATTGCCCCAGATGAGCTGACGTCGCCTGAGGAAGAGGAAAACGAAGAGGAAGAGGAAGAGGAAGAGAGAGTCCCGACAAGAAGAGTCAAAGGACCTCGAGGTCGTGGACGTGGTCAGCCTGCCGACGCCGCTGCCCCTGGGCCTGGGCCTGGGCGTGGGCGTGCAGGGTGTCCGCCTGGGCATCCGCGTGGCCAAGGGCGTGTGCCAGGGCGTCCCGGGCGTGTGCCTGCTGCAGCTCCACGTCCTCGTCCTCGAGCTGCTGAAATGTTTGTGTGGTCAGATGGGGCGGATTTTGTGCCAGATTTTCCTGCCTTTGACGAGGTACAACAGGGTTCTGGGGTGTCACCAGCATATCCCTGTGGCCCAAATGCCACCCCCAGTGAACTTTTCTGTGGCTTCTACGACAATGAAGTCATGGAATACCTTGTCAAAGAGACAAATAACCACCAGGCTATCTGTTCAACCTTTCTTGGCAGGAAGACCAGTGCCAAGATGGTGGCATGGAGAGCTCTCACTGTGGCAGAATTATATGTGTTCTTGGCACTCACAATGCTGATGACACACATAAAGAAGCACGTTCTGGCCGACTACTGGATAACTGGCGACCTCAGAACGACTCCAGCATTTGGCAAATTCATGTCAAGGGATAGGTACTTCGACATCCTCTCATATTTCCACCTGACAAATAACATGCATGTCCACGAGCCCGACACACTCTGGAAGATCAGGCAACTGTATGACATGATACATCATCGGTTTTCCACCTACCTGATTCCATTTCAAAAGCTGTGCATCGACGAGTCTCTGGTCCTGTTCCGTGGTAGGCTGCACTTCCGACAGTATATCCCGTCAAAGAGACACCGCTTCGGCATCAAGCTCTTCGTCCTCTGCGACTGCAAGACGGAATATGTGCTCGACTTTATAGTCTACAGCGGCAAGGGTGGTGAGGTGCAGATTGACCGCCTCATTGGTTTTGGCGGCGCTGTGGTAAAGAGGATGATGGAGAGGTACTTCCATGACAACCACGTCCTCTATACCGACAATTATTACACGTCGCCTATCCTCGCTAAGTACCTCCATGACCGCAAGACCGGAACTGTCGGCACAGTGAAGGGGAAGAGGAAGGGCATGCCAACCTACCCTACCAAAACTAAGAAGACGGACATCTTTTATAAGAAGAGTGGCCCCATCCTCTCCATCCACTGGCATGACCAGTGCAAGGTCAACCTCCTCACCACATGCCACAAAGAAGAGATGGTCCCCACAGGGAAGGTGGACCGAAAAACGAAGAACCCTATCACAAAACCAGCTGCTGTTCTGGACTATAACCTGAACATGCACCTCGTCGACAAGTCCGACATGCAGATGGGCTTCATAGACTACCTGCGAACATCTTGCAGGTGGTACAAGAAGTTTGTCCTGCATACAGAAGATATGTCTGTCCTCAACGCGTACAACATCTACTGTTTGAGGAGTCCAGTCATCAAGTACAAGAGCCTGCGGACCTTCCAAAAGCAGCTGATACATGAGCTCCTGGTAAAACATGCGGGTACACCAGGGAGGCCACTAAAAGGACCAGGCATGATGGACAGAATAGGGTGTGCCGAGTTCTTGAGAAAGCACAAGCTCGTCGCCCTTCCTTTCCAGGGTCCTAACAGCTGAATAAGGATGCAGAAGAGGTGCTATGTGTGCACCCGCACAACTCGACGACCAAGCAAACCCACCAAAACCACTTGGCAATGCCTCGAGTGTCAGGTGGGACTGTGTGCTGGCACCTGCTTCAATGATTTCCACACTCTGGCAAACTATTGAAGTGTAAGTGACAGTGATAGTGACACTCAATAATAATAATAATAATATAACTAAGTATAAGTGAAAGAGACACATAAGTAATAATAAGTGCCTTCAGAACAATATGAACAAGTGAAAGTGACACTAAAATATACATTCCTAACAATAAATAAGTCAAAATTACACTATCAATTACCATAGTCCAGTATAAATAATCATAACTATAATAATAACAATAAAACTAAGTATAAGTGACAGAGACACAAATTACTTCAGAAAAATATATTTATTGAGTGAAAATATCATAATAACAATAATATATGGCATAATAAACAATAAAACACTAAAAAATCGCTTCCCGCCATAATTCAAGGTAGAGCGACGAGTCAAAATGTTCGTGGTAGCCTGGGCCGCGGTTGAGCGTTCGGATGCGGCGAGGTAAATACGCGGAAAAAGTTACCTTCACTTCCATCACCATAACTCCGGAACTACTTGAGCTAGAAAGCTCTACTTAACGCCATTCTACGCGGCAAGGTAAGGCGCCCATTTTGACATATGATTGATTAATGTAGGTAGTATATTAAGCGAGATTAGCCTTAGTTTACTTTTGTTGTGTTTTCAGCCAGATCGCCCGGATACAGCCTCCGTCCTTAAGAAAGGCTGCCCGGGTAGGAAGGGTTTAAAAGTCCTGTCGCCTTCGGCCAGCAAGACCTCTTACGAGTCTCCGCGCCATTCCCGGGTTAAGCAACAAGGCCGTGAGGTTAGGGCCAGACCCACACGCCCAACAGACACCACATTGCTGGGTATATAGTGAATGGGCCCATATATGTAGTTGGCTTTACTCATGATACCACTGGACATATACACCCTACACTCAAGATATACAATGTAGTACTCAGTGACCAACCGTAGTAGCACCGGCGACAATAGCAACATAGCGCTGCCCAGATGCGAAGCTAGGTAGGAGTTATACTGACTCGCCATCAAAAGGGTTAAAAGACACTACCTATTCATCATATCCCCATCAATTTACCCGCAAACCCTGTGATTCGTGTTTCGCGTGCTGCATGGACGGACCAACCGTTCCTTCTGGGTGATCAAAGTATCTCCCACACTGTCACTACGGTCTCCTGTAATGTGGCCACTGATATCACGCTGGTTACTTTTGCAGAGGTTACGGGATCCTATCAAGCTTTGTGATGCTCAAAGGTCAGCGAGCATTTGTCCTCAACGGAAGAAGTAGACTTCGGAGTATTAGTGGATGGGTGTCAGGAGGAAACAAGGAAAATATATCCTTCTGGCACTAGCCTCCTCCAGGGAGGGGCTTGGGAATAATAAGGTCATTCTCAGAGGCTCATCAAGGTGTAGTTTAAATCCACCATGGACAAATATGAAAGAACAAAGCAACCACACCTGTCAAGGAGACAAGAAAACGGGACACAAGTCCCAAAACTTATGAGCCGTCACCGCCTCACTCACCAGTGGGATCAATGAAAGCAACTCCCACCCCAGGAAAGATCTATATATACACCCCCCCCCCCCACCCCTCTGACCAGTATATAATATATATTTTTGTTTTTATGTGCATGAAGGAAACACAAGGCAGGCTATCTGTAACGAATGTCTCTCCCAAAGCAAGAAAAGTCACAGAGAGCCAAATTCAAGGTACGTTGGGGTCAAATTGCCTGGACACACAAAGCATAAAGTTGTCTAAGTTATAGGTGAAGGACAGCTTGACTGAAGGAGATTTCCATATTTCACTTGTTGAGTACGAAAAAGATTGATTTGTTTTTATTAATTTTTGGGTTGGAGAACTGGACAGAATAGGAGTAGGATTGTATTGAAAGGCGGGTGCCTCCACTTGTCGTAAGGGCAAGTATGCACTGACAAAGCTCTGAAGAACACTGATTGTTGTAATAGCGCTGTATGAGTGAAAGAGTTGCAATATTGCAGAGTGTAGAAAGAGATTGAAAGGAAATAGTAAGAGGTGACGAGTTGATAAGACGGAATGCTTTGGACTACCCTTTTGAGAAGAGCGGTATGGGGTAACTTCCCTAAACATGCGAACAATATTCGCACTATGCCCCTGTACAGAGCAAGAAGCTGGGGGGTAAAGAACTTACAAAGACGGTGTATTGTTGAAGAATAAGGGATAATTGTGTGGAAGATTGTGACTGTAAGAGACAGATGGAGAGAACTGGGTTTTGGAAACATTGAAAGTAACAAGATTGTATCTGCCCCAATCAGAAATTATTTAAAAATTTGAGGATAGGTGCATCATGACCTCATCACGTGACTTTTGGAGTGACTTTGAGTAAGGAAATTGTGGATAAATATTTGAATAGTGTAGGGTAGTCATCAGCATATGAGTGGATAGGAATAGAGGTATAATCAAGAAGATCATTAATGATAATTAGAAATAGGACAGGGGATACGACAGAACCCTGCAGAACACTGGAGTTGATAGGGTGAGGAAGTGAATGATAGCCGTCCACAACCGCAGCTATGGAATGGTCAGTACGGAAATTTGAGATAAAGGCACAGTTAGAGTTATAGAAGGCAAAAGATAGTTTGGAAATATGTGATTTGTGCCAGACTCTTATAAAAAGCTTTTGATATGCATAGAGCAATAGAAAAAGTTTCACCAAAGACCCAAAGGGAGAATGACCAAGAGTTAGTAAGGTATGAAAGTAGATCACCATAAGAGCAGCCTTTAAGGAAGCCATTCTGTGTATCTAAAAGAAGGTTTTTGGAAGTCAGATGGTTATGAAATTTTGAATTATGAATAGATTTGAAAACTTCAGAGATACAAGTTGTGAGGGCTATTGAATGATAGTTGGAAGGTTGAGAGCAGTCATCCTTCTTTGGGACAGGTTGAATGAGAGTATACTTCCAGCAAGAAGGAAGGGTGTTAGATAATAGATTAAAATCAGAGGCAGAAAAGTTTACCTAGACAAGGAGTCAGCACAGAAGCATATTTTTTTAGCACAAAAGGAGGGACACTATCTGGCCCATATGCCTTCTTAGTATTAAGCACAGAAAAGGCAGAGAGTACATCTTTGGAAGAGATTATGATATTAGGCATAAGTCAGTGAGAGAGTGGTGGAGAAGGAGGAACAGCACCAGAGTCGTCTAAGGTTGAGATTTTAGCGAAAGTTTAAGTAAAATGTTTAGCTTTGTCAGAGGAAGAAGTGATGGTGGTGCTGTCTGAGTGGAAAAGAGGAGGGAAAGGTGAGGAAGTAAAGTTATTGGAGTGGTTTTGGCTAGGCGCCAGAAAGCTTGGGACGATCAAGAATTTGACAGAATTTGAGGTTTTGGCAAGTCGAAGAACGGATTCGGCACAATTCCGGCCAGAAACATAAAGGGTTCTAGATTCTGGAGTTTGAAGGTGCCGGTACTATCTATCTATATGCTTCCTCCTTATTGTGGGTAGCAGTAAAACAAGCATGAGTAAACCAAGGTTGATGTGTGTTAGTCTGAGAGGAAGAAAATGGAATGTATGCCTCCATGCCCTTGACAGGATCACCTCAGTAATTCGCTCGGCACTCAATGAGTCCACGGTCACAGAATCAAAAATCTGTCCAGGGAAAGTGAAAGAACTACTGAACATTGAATATCATTGTTGCTTTTAGTTATATTTCCTATCACAGTTTTCAGTAAATATAATTCATTACTAAAACGTTTGTATGTACAGTATCTCCATTTGGTACTATAATGTTTATTTTGGCATATCAGTACGATTAAGTAGGCTACATTTAGGAATATTTATTCGTTCAATCTTATATATTCCATTACTGTATTTTTGTTGTAAATTGTATAGTTTGAATGTTTTTTATTGCTGTACATAATACCCTGTTTATCTCTCGTCATTTTCTCCGCGTTAACTACTGTAGTTGGTGTTGTTGTTTTCTCGGCAACATTTGTCATTTCCTCTTGGTCTGCTAACATAATCTTCCACAATCCAGTTGTAATCATGATACTGCCATTAAATGCACATTGTCTCTATTATCTCATTTGCCTTAGCTGTCACAATTATAGTATGTAATCCTATTAAATCTTGCTATTTAGAACTAATGTCTTATTTGCACATCCAAATCATTCCCCCTTTCTCTTGAATGCATTAACAAGGGGACACACTCTAAGCAGTCATTTTACCCCTTTGTTTTAAGTTTGGTTTATTTACTGTATGCATATATAATTAATAGTATATTAAAATTAATCTTACTAGTAAAATTCAAGAACATTCGAGCGGTACGAAGTGTGTGTAAGGATCAGGTTAACAGGCAAATTTTGAATGTTTCGGAAGTCGTTGAACCGTTACGAACCGTGAATATAATATTTGCCAACCACCCTTTTCCTGCTTTCGCACTGTGTCGTCCAAAGTACTTTGCATAATATAAAACAAATCCAACCAACACATCATAAAGTGCCACGAATACCAAAGAGTTATAATAACTTTACATCCAAGCTTTATACCTATGCCTGTTTTTATTTCAGCTGATACTCGAGAAACGTGGATGTGGCAACTGCGCGGTAATGTCCCGTGATTGGTTGGAGTGAATGTGTTTTTATTTCGTAGGTTGTTTGTGATAAACATTAACATAACTGTTTCATTGTAATTATTTGACTCATCATAATTATCTAACAGTATAATAGTGTCTTCTATTATAAATCTCGTAAATGTCGTTTCGCATTGATGTTTTGCAATACAAGCAGGCATTAACCAAACATGCATCTGTACCAAAGTCAACTGATGCCCAAACGAACACATGCAGTTCATTACAATAATTTCATTTGAAAATTAAATTATATTTGACTGTTTAACCCTTTGAATACCAGCGACGTGTGGTATATTTTATTCTAGCTATATTTAGACGATATTATGCAGCTTGGGAAGGATCTTTGGTAGTTATAAGGGCTGGTTGAGATAGTCAGAAGCCTTATTTTTGCTAAAGGTCCTGCCTAAGCTGAATATAATCGTGTAATAGTTGCCAGAATATAATGCAAAGGATGTCACTGGTACTGTACGTTTTTTCTTTTTTCTTTTTTTTTCTATGTGATTGAGGGAGGCAAAAGGCAGAATTGCCTATAACGAGTGCCTCCCCCATAGTTGAAAGAGTGACGGCCAAAATCAAGGGAAGATCGAGCCAAAATGCCTGGACACACAGAGTTTGAGTCATAGGAAGAGGGAAAGACTGATTCTGGGAGAGAGTTCCAGAGCTCAGCTGTTGAGTAGAAGAAAGTTTGAGAGTAATGTTTCACTCTTGGGTTGGAGAGTTGCACAGAGTAGGGGTGGGATTGAGTTGCAAGACGGGTACCACGTGCCCTACGTAAAGGAGGTGGTATGCACTGGGAAAGCTCTGAGGAACACTGATTATTATAGTAGCGATAGAATAGCGAGAGGGATGCAACATTGTGGCGGAGAGAGAGAGATTGCAGAGAGTTGGTGAGTGGACGGGAGTTAATGATACGAAAGGCCTTCCTTTCAACTTTGTCTAGGAGAGCGGTGTGAGAGGAACCTCCCACACATGTGAACAATACTCAATACAAGGGTTAAGCGCAAAATTATAAAAAGGTAGTGAAACACTTTAGTACATGTAATATAAGGCAAGTACTACATTTAACCCTTAACTGGCGGCGCCTGCAGCAAGTTAGGAGTATTATTAAGGCTTTTAAAGGGTTAAAATCGAGTATAAATGGCCAGGAGTGCAGCGGGCCACACGTCAGACTCCCATGGCCTACCGCCGCCCACTGACTCACCCTCCCTGTGTTCTCGAGAGGCCGGCAGTGTAGCCAGTAGTGAGCGTAGCTTGAAAAAATATACCGCTATACGCTAAACTCCCATGTTACAGGTACCACTGTATGAGAACCACGAGTGCTACGTAGCTCGTTTTGGTCTCATTTTGAAGCTTTTAGTGCCTAGTTTTTGCTGAATACATTTCTTTTCATGCAGATACTTGATTTATCATTCAGGAGGGCCTGAATATGCCCAAATAAGCCCCAAACCCCCCTCTCGACAACGGTTAAAGTAGCCTACATTTTCATAGAATTTACTAAATGTAGTGTTGGGGGGTGATAAGGTGCTTATGTTCTGACTGTGGTGTCCCGAGTTCTAATCCCAGTAGGACCATTTACTTGCATTAGTTTATTCAAGTACATTGAGGTTTGTTTAGTTTGCAAGTTATACATTTTAATTTGTAATTGATGATTAATGTTAAGAACGGGGTTTTACTTATTATTATAGTATTATAGGTCTCCCAGTTAGCCATAACGTTTTTCACATGCAGCTGAATTCAAAAGTTCGTTGTCAAACTTGTTGTTAGACTATGTTTTGTTTAGAGTTTGTATTAATATTCCAAACTAATAATTACAATATAGGAATACCAGTTATGTAATGTGACGTTATATCGATGTTAAATTATATAATTTAGTTCGTCATCGAAGCATTTAATCGATCATACACGACCTTTGAAAATTGTTTTCCAGTGTGTAACTATATCTGGAAAATTATTAATTAGTATACTTGCACATGCAATAATAAAAATGTGGCATTTATTAAATACAAAACTAATTAGTTACATATTCAATTATTTCACGATGGATGTATTTTACATTAGGAATAAAATATGACGTCAAATATTTTATAACTGTACATATAAAGTATGTAACAACGCAAAATATAAGGTCATTCAGACAGTGGTATGCACGACTATATTTAGTTAGTGCGAAGGAAGTATTTTAATTTGCATATGTATAATTACAAACGTATTCAATAACATATTCAAACACATACGTAATACTGGAATGTATACGGAACATGTAACAAAGAATTGTGTACGATATTCCTGTAGAGTATTAAACTAAAACCCACCACTATTCACACGTTGCTGAATTATTTATGTAATGGTAGCTCAACATATATTTTAACATATTATATACATACAATGCCATTTTGTTCTATAATATACTGTAGAGCCTATTCGCGTCGGTTGTTGCTCGGGGAGATAGCATTTTGCAACGGCCTCCCCTTCGTAGTTTATTTATTTATGTGGTCCAGAATTGTATATAATGTTTCTCTTACTTTCTGAAAATTATGTATGTGGTATCCTGGGTTCGAATCCTGGGAGTATCGCATGCTATCATTAATTTAATTTGGGGGGTTATTGGTGTTAACCTCTTAACTGCGCAGCTATGGTATTTAAATGTGCCCGCGGTGCGAAGGTATTCTGATTCATTCCTCACTAAAATCGTTAATTTACCATATATATAATTAATACTTATCCATATGCGCCTATTTTACTTTTAATATGAACATATGAACATGGGAAACAATAAAATAATTGGCAACAGCAATTGGCTGGTGAAAATTGTATATTATAGCCCCGCGGTCGTAATCTGGCATTGAGCAGTGAGAGACTTACTCCCTCACTCTCTCGTGTATCGCGTGGAACTGAGAGACCAGGGGAGCTTTCAGACTGGCTTGGAGGGTCGGAGTTACACTCCTCCACCCTCCTCCCTCTCTCCCACCCGTTTTCCCACGAAAATGCTCGTTAATTATTGGGAATAATAGAGAAAATACCTGATAATTGAGGAGGGGGGAAAAGGGGGTGGGAGGAGGGAAAAGTTGGGACACATGTGTAGGAGTGGTAGAAAGTAATGGAGGGAATTTATTTCACCTAAACACAAATCATTTTTTTTGAGTGCCAATGGGGTGTTTTAAATGTTTTGTTTTAGGCCTAGAATCTTAAGAGTCTTCCCGCAGCCACCCAGTAGAACCTCTTAAGAGTCTTCCCGCAGCTGCCAGGTTAAGAACGATGCTAACAAAAATATAAATACGTTCAGGAACGTTTCGTAGCGAGATCTGTACCCCATAAAATGTTCTTTCCTTTTGCATAAGCATTAGGCTATTCATAGTGTTTTTGGGTCCAGTATAGTCATGATCCCTAATTTATTTACCCCCTTCGTTCGAGGGGAGTCAAGCCAAGATTACAGATGCGTCGGGAAAGCAGACATGGCCACTTTATGATATATCGCTCACTCACCTGAACTACCACAAATGAGCACAGTTATGAAGCAGTATTGAATCCACTGCTATAACATGTTACGTTGTTATCACTTCATTGCCAAGGATATATCATAATGTATTTCAAGGACACCACAAAAACACAAACAATGTGTTTTCACTATTGTATTAAGTATTGCAATAATACATATTAGCTGTAATACAAACACCTCCTCCTCCTATCCACTTCACTACACTAAACATGCACACCACACTTCATTCCTCCACACCAAAATTGAATCAAAATTATGAATTTTAGCCCAGCCTCGGAGTCCCCAGGGGGGGGGGGGGACCATAGACCTCATCCGCCCGACCTTCCCCTGATGACCCCACAAAATTACCTGGACCTCGGCCTGTTACTCTTTCTATTTATTTCTGCAACATTCGCGGACTTTCCTCTAATTTTCACTCTGTTGAACACCATCTCTCCTCCTACAAACCTGATCTTCTTTTCCTCACCGAAACTCAGGTGTCTGTAGCAACATCCAGCAGCCCCTTCTCTGTATCCTCCTACATTCTCTTCCTAGTTTCAAAGCCAAAGGCGGATGTTGTGCATATGTGCACAACAAACTCACTTGCTCTCGTGTTCCTGATTTCGACTCCTCTGAATTCTCAACTTTATGGCTCAAGCTTTCCTGTCATTCTCTTACTAAATATTTCTGTGCTGTCTATATTTCCCCTAAATCTACCAACTTTCCCAAATTCTTTGACTATCTAAACTCTACAGTGGAACACACTCCATCCATTTCTCCTTTCTCAGAAATCTCCATCTTAGAAGATTTCAACGCTCACCACCGCCAATGGCTCTCCTCTCACACTACTGACCCACCTGGTGAACAAACCTACGTCTTTTCTATCCTAAATGACCTAGAGCAGTTAGTTCAGGAACCCACCCGTATCCCGGAACGCCTCGGAGATCGGCCCAACATTCTTGACTTGTTTCTAATTTCTAACCCTTCTTCTTATACTGTCGATCTTTTCTCTCCTTTGGGCTCCTCCGACCATAAACTTATCTCTGTCATCTGTCCTATCTCTCCAGTACGGCCACCCGATCCTCCTAGCCGGCGGCGCTTGTGGCACTTTGGCGCTGCCGACTGGGAGGCTCTCCGGCAGTACTTCTTTGATTTCCCATGGAATGATTTCTGCTTCCGTGGCCGGTGACCCTCGGAGAGTGCTGAATGCATTACCGAGGTAATCCTATCGGGCATGGAAGCATACATTCCATTCTCTTTCTCTCAGACTAATGCTGAAAAATCTTGGTTTACTCACACCTGTTCTACTGCTATCCGCAATAAGCATTCAAACGGTACCAACGCCTTAAAACTCAAGACTCTCATTCTTCTCATGTTTCTGCCCGGAATCAAGCCAAATCTGTTCTTCGACTTGCCAAGCACTCTTTCATCAATAATAAATGCACTGAACTATCCAACTCTAGCTCTTCCCAAGCTTTCTGGCATTTAGCCCAAAACCTCTCCAACAATTTATCTTCCTCGTCTTTCCCTCCCCCTTTCCCCCTCTGATGGCACAACCATCACTTCTTCTTCTGACAAGCTGAACTCTCCACTCAAACTTTTGCTAGAAACTCGACCTTGGATGATTCTGTTGCTATTCCTCCCTCTCCACCCTGCTCTCTCTTCCTTATGCCTAATATCCTAATCTCTTCTAAAGATGTACTTTCTACCCTCTCTGGGCTTAATACTAAGAAGGTGTACGGTCCGGACGGTGTTCCTCCTGCTGTACTCAAAAACTGTGCTTCCGTGCTGACTCCCTGTCTAGGCAAACTCTTTCGTCTCTGTCTATCGTCTAACATCTTCCCTTCATGCTGGAAGTTTGCTCTCCTTCAACAAGTCCCAAAGAGTGTGACCGCTCTCAACCCTCCAAATATCGTCCAATTGCTCTTATCTCTTGTATTTCTAAAGTTTTTGAAACTATTCTTGCTTCCGAATTTCTTAAGCATTTCTCTTCTCATAATCTGCTCTCAGTTCGCCAGTATGGCTTCCCGCTCTACTGGTGATCTTCTTTCATATCTTACTAACTCTTGGTCATCCTCCTTTCAGGACTTCGGTGAGACTTTTTCTATTGCACTAGACATATCGAAAGCCTTCGATAGAGTCTGGGACAAATCTTTAATTTCTAAACTACCCTCCTTCGGTTTCTATCCCTCCATCTGTGCCTTTGTCTCTAATTTCCTCTTCGGCCGTTCTATAGCTGCGATTGTGGGCGGCCATCGCTCACTTCCTCACCCTTTAAACTCTGGTGTTCCTTAGGGCTCTGTCCTATCTCCTATTCCCTTTCTATTTTTTATAAATGATCTTCTCAACTGTACCTCAATTCCCATCCATTCATATGCAGACGACTCAACCTTACAATACTCCATTAGTTTTTCAGAACGCCCAAGTCAGCAATTCCTCAACGACAAACGGAATGAAGCCATAGAACACTTAAATTCTGATCTAACTACTATCTCCAATTGGGGCAGAGAAAACCTTGTTACCTTTAATGATTCCAAAACCCAATTTCTCCATCTACCCGTCAGGAACTCCCTGCGGACTATCCCTTATTCTTCAACAATACAAAAATCAATCCTTCATCTTCTCTTAATATTCTTGGTGTTTCTTTTTCTTCTGCTCTCAGTTGGAAGGACCACATTACCAGTCTTGCTAAGGCAGCCTCCCAGAAGCTGGGTGTGCTCAACCGCCTTAGGGGGTTCTTTACCTCTGCACAGCTTCTTGCTCTGTACAGGGGCATAGTGCGTCCTTGTATTGAGTATTGTTCACATGTGTGGGGAGGTTCCTCTCACACCACTCTCCTAGACAAAATTGAAAGGAAGGCCTTTCGTATCATTAACTCCCGTCCACTCAACAACTCTCTGCAATTTCTCTCTCTTCGCCGCAATGTTGCATCTCTCTCGCTATGCTATCGCTACTATAATAATCAGTGTTCCTCAGAGCTTTCCCACTGTATACCACCTCCTTTACATGGGGCACGTGGTACCCGTCTTGCAATACACTCCCACCCCTACTCTGTGCAACTCTCCAACCCAAGAGTGAAACGTTACTCTCAGACTTTCTTCTATTCTACAGCGGAGCTCTGGAACTCTCTCCCAGAATCAGCCTTTCCCTCTTCCTATGACTTAAATTGCTTCAAACTCCGTGTGTCCAGGCATTTTGGCTCGAACGTCCCTTGATTTTGGCCCTGTCACTCTTTCAACTATGGGGGAGGCACTCGCTATAGGCAGTTCTGCCTTTTGCTTCCCTCACTCACATAGAAAACAAAATCGAGGTATTAGCATTGTTATGAATGTTGATGGTGAAGATTCGTTTATATTACTGTCATTAGTAGTTGTATAATGAGGATATCATGAACTTGACCGCATTGCAAATAATTTTAATATAGTAAAAGTATTGGACGAATACAATCTGGTTTAACAAGCTCGGAATTGAATACAATTATTCATTAGAAAGTGAAGAACTTATGACCGGGTCTATGTAAAATAAAACAATAATTAACTAGGGTAGAGATAAAGTTGATTTGATTATGACTACAAAATCAATTATTCAAATTTAAATGGAATTGGCTAATCACTGTTTTGAAATTTGCTCGGTGTTTCGTGAGTATTGTTAACACCGAGACAAACTATTTCGCACAGGGAACGAGTTCACAATACTGTGTGTATGGGAAACCGACATTGTAAGCATTCCTAGAGTGTATACAGTGGTGAGAATGCATTTTTTAAAGGGAGACTGACCGTTTGTTTGGTCTATTAATTCATGTATCCATATATTTTTTTAGTTTCCTCCCTAGACCTCCATCAAGCTTAGAAAAATACCCCCTAGACCCCCCTTCAAGATAAATTTTTACATTTTTCGGTAGAAACATTTCACGGCCGAAGGCCGGTTTTTCTTATAATTGCAGTCTCGCTGTCGCTCGCCAGGGAAAAATCGACACTTAAATGGCACGAAAGGTCTTACAATTGACAACGAAATCCGAAAGGTTTTAAAACCGCCAAACCAATGGGCCGAACGTCTTAAAATCTCAAAACTAGTGGGGCTAATCATTAGGGAGAAGGGGGTCCAGAAAAACGGTCTACCTCTCTTCCCTCGGGTCAAGGTGGTAAAGACAATAGGGATCGTGACTGTACGGTCGCGCTAATAAGTCATGTCCCAGCTGTCATTATGTTTGGCTTGCTCTGTGCTGTATTAATGTCTGTCAGATATTGAATAGGGTGGGTAAGTGTAGGAACATGTTTGTATATTTCACTCGATATGAAGAAATATAGCTTATAAATTGCTGAAACCAATTATTGATCAAAACATACTTGGTGCCCAGACATCACTTATTAGCAAGATTGTACTGTATCTGTAACTGTCTTGATAGTGCAATAGTTAGAGCGTGTACAGTATTTTATGTATATTATGGTATCCTGGGAGAATCACATAGTTTCATTTACTTCATTTGGGCAATTATTGGTGTTAAGAATGATATCAAGATAATTACACTTTTCGGTTTTTTATCTGTGTTTTGCCGTCAATATTAATTTAACATTTGACATTGAGTTTTCAAAGGCTGCTATTTGAAGATACATTACAATTTGACCGTGTAATTTAATAATACGATGATGTTATTGATGGTTCAGCCAGGATGTCAATATATGAATATAAATAGTGGAGCATAAAACTGTCAACAGAATATGTAGACATAATAATATTAATCGTCTTATGAGTAGTACAAACAAAAAATAAGATCCAATGATCTTAAAAAGCCATTTTGCCTCGGAGATATGCACATGATTCATGAATATATGTCAAGTTTTGCAAGAAGCTTTGCAGACGGCTGAATATCTGTTGTTTTTAGATCGACTTCGGAGTTGGAGTTTAGTTAATTAATGTGTCTTCCTTTTAGCGCGTATAAAGTTCGTTTTAGGGGAAGTGAATACAACAGTAAAGGAGGCAACTCTAAATCTGCAACAATTGTGTTGTAACATGTTGTCCTCATTGCATTGCGATCGACTAAAACGAAAATGTATCTAAAATCAATTTTAAAAATTGTGTTGATAGCTTAAATTGATTACCTTCCAGATCAGAATTGTTGACAAAATTGTCAAAAAGGATTATTATGTGACATCACCTAACTGATGTGCATCACACAAGGACAACATTCCACTAAAACTACGTTGGTAATATTTTGTCTGAGGAATGAATCAAATAACTGACATCCATGTACTGGCAAGTGATCATAAGCATCTTGCTGCTTTCAGGATACAATTGCACGTTAACCCTCTATTGAAGGCGCACAACATAAGTCGAGTTAAATACATTTGGACTATGTGGCGGCCCGCGACATAGGTCGTGTGGCAATATCAGCACGTAATGTTGCTGAGAGAGAGAGACAAGTGGTGGCAGGAGAGTAGCGAGCGTATGACTGCTCCAGACCACCGCGGCGGGCCTACTGACACGAATCCCACCCTCTTCCACCCTCTCACTCTCGCTACATACTGAAATGTATGGGAAAAGTACCGAATTACATGGTCTTTGCACTCGTGTTGCACGGTTGTTGCACGAAAACTAGCGGTCATACAAGGATCGTTGTGGTGTCATTGGAAAGCTCTGTTTATGCCCTTTCAGGGATAGATGCTTGTTTTACGCTCTGGGTCTTATTTAGGCATGAAAATTATCACGTAAACAGCCCTATTTTGGCTAAAAACACTCCGCTGGGCGGTACATATAAATAGACCGCCTAGCCCGCCAATAAGGTGTTAAAACGTTATTTTAAGTAGCAATTATTGATGTTTTATATAAAGCTTATATTTTTATTTCTGTACAAGTCTTTTTTTTCTTCTTAAGCTTACCAGCATTAAATATTACCTCTCCTTGTATACTTCACCTACTAGACGAGGCAGAAAAAGGGTCGAGGGAACACGAAAGTGGTCGCGGACACTAAGAATTGAAACATTAAATGTTGTTTTAGTTCTGGCTCTTTCTTGAATCGGCCACTCCCAGCTATGGGGAAGGTGCCTGAGTATATTCATACATACATACAAAATTGCCTTCGAAGACTTCAATGTAATTGCGACCATCATAAGCTATTCATTCGTACGGAGATGACTCAACACTCCACAGTTCCTTTACATTTGGCAGTTTTTCACACAGCCTGATATTATACAGTATATACCAAATTAAACACTTCAATTTCTCTGAACCAGGACCTATCTAAGATTAATAAATGAGGACAAAACATCTACTATGGGTTTCAGAGGCCGTGTGGCATCGTTTTTCGGGAATAACTTATTAACAAACAGTTGGATCACTATGATATTTTGACACAGATTTTTCATACCGTCCCCTAATTTTCGTCAATATAGTGCATTACCAAAATTGTAGAAATAAGCCACTTGTTCCTGTGTCATGAGGTTAAAGACACACATTAATGACTAAGAAACGGACAAGGCTACCCTGGCTAATTACCTGTGAGAACCACCAAATCATTATTGCTCCTCCATCAAACATGGCAGTTATCAACCACCACCCAACCCTATTATGACCTATAATTCAAGTTATATGTCAATATCAAAATAAAAATATATAAAAATACATACTTTTTGTATATTTTCTTTCTCAGATGGAATCCTCTTCACCATTGTTGAATGGATATTGATTGGTTGAATTGAGGCAGTTGGACAACATTCAAAATAAAGCAAATAAATTAACCAATAACCCTCTAATCAGCTAATCACGCAGGATCTTCCTCCATTATTCATACAATGAGATGTTGCATCCCTTGCACAACTCTACAGATGTTTTCATATTTCATTTTCTGAGGAACTTGCTTCAATTGTACCACCCCTCCGCATCTTTCCGTGTAGAACTAGGGCAGCTGGAAATACCCATAAGGCGATGCCCTTCCAGATTTGCTTTTATGAAAAGCAAGTGATTGAAAGAGTGGCCGTGGCAGAAAGGGAGTAAGAAAGGGAAAACACAAGGCGGTAGGATGAGGCCAAAGAAAAAGAAATGAGTGAAAGTGAGCGTGATGCTGCCATTGTTAGAGAGCCTTTGTTCTCGAAGTCTTTATCCACCACCCAAGCCGCGTCCATGCCCCGCGGCCTCTACCACTCTTCCGCACCACAGCCATCTAAAGGTGGGGTTGAGCGACCAGTGCTTCCCCCATTATGGCCACAACAATCCTCAGAATGAAGAATAAGTGCTGCTGAGACAGGGGAAAGGCCGCACTTTCATAAGAAGTACCACAAAAAGTTGGCGATCTTTGTTCGAGGCCCCCATCGCCTCCAACCCAGCCGACCCCAGCCATGACGTGCCATCCCGGCAAGTTTCCCCAAAGCCATCCCCACCACTCCTACCATCAACAAGTGCAGATGTGGATATTTATGAACCCTCATCACCACTGCCTACAACAACGGAAGAGGGAGACATATTTTCATCGACCTGTTGCCGCCCATGAAGCCCAGAGCCTCGCCAAGACATCGCCTCGCCTTCCACTCCTTCCCTACCTCGCCCACCCACATCCATCATTCCCTGCTGGAGTACGTGGATACTGATTAAGAGACATCCCCGAAAACTTTGGCGACTTATAGATTGGGCCCGAGAGTGGACAAGATAACTTGTCTGATGATGAAGTCATGAAGACGTAGGCATTGCCAAGACCAAGGCACCCAATAAACTGTTTTTCAGTGGGAAGATGATGACAACTTGGACCCTGAGGTGCCTGCTTTTGATGAGACTCAGGAGGGATCAGGAGTTTCCCCCACATTTCCTGCTGGCCCCTACTCATCACCGAGAGAACTCTTTGATGCTTCCTTTGATGAGGATGTGATGGGCTATGTCGTCGGGGAATCTAATAAGCAGCAACTCGAACTTCAGGCCGTTCCAGAAGGTTGTCATTGACTAGTCTCTAGTACTGTTCCGGGGGAAGCTCCACTTCCAGCAGTAGATCCCCTCAAAGAGACATCCCTTAGGCATCAAGCTCTTTGTGCTGTGCGACTGTAAGACTAGACATGTCCTGGACTTCCTGGTCTATAGCGGGAGGGATGGGGATGTGGTTGCGGACCCCAGCATTGGCTTTGAAGGAGCAGTGGTGAAAACCATGTTTTATCCACTATTTAGACAAGAACCACATTCTCTACATGGACAACTACTACACGTCCCCCACTCTCACCAAGTACCTCCACGGCAACAAAACCAGGTCTATAGGCACTGTGCGAGAGAGAATGGAGGGATAGACAGACGAAAAAGGAAGTAAGAGAGCAGTATGGTAGGATGTGGGTGTGCTGGAGATGGTTCGGCCATATGGAACGTATGGGAAGTGAAACATTGACTAAGAGAGTGTAGCCTCCGAGAGTGAGGTGGAAGGACAGAGCGGGAGAGGTAGCAGACCGAGAGTGAGGTGGAAGGATGGAGTTGAGAGGTACAATATGAGTGAAAGTGGTGTTGGTTGAGAGGAGTGGTGTCGGCTGGCAGTGGAGAGAAGTGCATGGAGGCGATTCCTTCGTGGCCACCCTTTCGGGAATCATTACGTCTGGCAATTGTGGTTGTCCCATGTGAAAGCAGATAGTATTGGAAACTTTACATGAAGAAGAGGAATAGATTACACAAAAATGTTTGCTGAGATGTATTGATGAAGACAAAAATATCGCTCATATCCAAATATGAGGCTAATGTAATGTTTTGTAGTCCATAAGTAGCAACCATAGAGAAGAATCCAAATTTACTTGTAGTGTATAAAATTATGAAATATATAAAAGCAATAGGGCATAGAAGCATGTTTCCTAATATCCATCGAAAAGAAAAAAAAAGTACCGTCACAACAATATGAATAATGTAAATAACAAACAGTGGTGGCTAATTATGTGGTTGTCGGGTTTATCCGGAAAGTGGAAGTAGATGGAGTTGGTGACTTTGATGAGGCAGGTCAAAGGGACAGGAAGCGAGGCCAGTGATCAACCTCGGTGAGTATTTCACCAGACCAATATGGTTTTAGCTTATTTATTTATAAGGAACTAGGAAACAAAATAGGATTTATAGTAAATATATATTTTATAAACTAATTTGCATGCATTGGTGAATCCCTGAGAGTGTTCCCTTTTGGATATGGATATATATCTAGCTGGCATCTAGTAAGGCATTAGAATATAATAGCTGCTTATATTATATAATTATATTATTTTCATCGCATGTTACATAGCAATGGAAGAAAAACTAGTTATGCTGATTATCACAACTGCTGATCGAAATGGGATAAATATTGGTCAAAGAAGTATTGTCGCAATTGAGATTGGTACCCAAAAATTCACACGTGCTTCCTAAAAGCTCGTTTGCACAGGTATAATTTCTCCCATGTGCCCAAAAGTATGCCCGCATTGCTTAAAGTACACTTGTGAAGCCCAAGGTTCAGATGCACATCCCAAGGTGCACCCGGTAAGCCCAATGTTTGGCTATGCGGCATAAAGTATGATCGCTCAACCAAAAGTTTGTTCATTTGACTGCAATGCCTGAAGTTTACCTGCGCAGCTCTAGATTCGCCCACACGGCTTAAAGTCCACCTCTGCATACCTAGGTTAACTCAAACCCTCGAAAGGTCGCCCACACACTCATTATTTACTTGCACACCCATAAATTTGCTAGTTTGGTCGCATGGCTGAGCTGCTCAAAGTTCTTCTACAGAGCCCATAAGTTTGCTTGAGAACATATAACTTTACTTATGTGCCCAATAGTCGACCAAACCCCTAAAAGTTTGTGTGCTGAAAAGTGCGATTGCATTGCTGAACGGCTCAAACTTTGCCAAAACGGATTAACATTGATCCAGGTGTCCAAATGAGTGTACCCCTTCTCAGGCACCTGTCATCTTATGTCAGGAAGAGACGCCAACCTTGGTAGATACATACGATAATTTTATCGTGTCAGTATTCAATGCACAAAATAAATACATCCCCAAAAGAAAATTTAGATCAACGCAGAACCAACTCAAATGGATGAATAATAGACTATTAGATCTTCTAGGACAAAAGAGAGGAATATATAGAAAAATTAGGAAAGGCGAAATTCACCTACTTGCTTACTATCAGAATCTATCAAGACAGGTAAAAAAGGATATTAGGAAAGAAAAAAGAAATTATGAAATTAAGGTTGCCAATGACTCAAAAAATAATCCTAAAGCTTTTTACCAACTATATAAATCCAAGGTTAGAGATGTAATTGGTCCCCTTAAAACTTCGATAGGAGAAATGACAGAAAATGATTTAGAAATGTGCAGTACATTAAATAGTCAATTTCTTTCCGTTTTCACTAATGAAAATTTGGCACAGTTTCCAGAAGTCCGTAAGGTATATAAATAGTATAGAAAATACTTGAAGTACGGTTACTATAAGTAGAAATGATGTGCTTAAGGAAATTGACAGACTGAAACCTCATAAATCGCCTGGTCCTGATGAGGTATATGCTAGAGTATTAAAAGAATGTAGGAATGAGTTAAGTTACCCATTAACATTTCTATTTAACAAGTCATTAGAGACAGGTATAGTTCCAGAAGCTTGGAAGCTTGCAAACGTAGTTCCGATCTTCAAAAAAGGTGACAAATCAATAGCATCCAATTACCGTCCCATTAGTCTTACATCAATCATAGGAAAGCTACTAGAGTCAATTATTGCTAGTAAAATTATAAACCACTTAGATACATTTAATTTAATAAATTCTTCTCAGCATGGATTCACTCAGGGACGTTCTTGCCTTACTAATTTGCTTAGTTTTTTCTCAGAGGTATATGAAGCAGTAGATAATGACAAGTCATATGATATAATATATTTAGATTTCAGTAAAGCTTTCGACAGAGTCCCCCATGAGATATTGATGAGAAAGGTTGAGGCACATGGAATAGGAGGGGCGTTGTTAGGATGAATTAGGTCATGGCTAATTGGTAGGAAGCAGAGAGTCAGCATAAATGGTACGAAGTCAGAATGGGGAGCAGTCAAAAGTGGTGTCCCCCAGGGATCTGTATTAGGTCCTCTGTTGTTTGTTATATACATAAATGACCTTGATTTAGGTATAACTAGTAGGATAAGTAAATTTGCAGACGATACCAAAATGGGGAGAACAATTGATTCAGATAGAGATATAGAGTGCCTCCAAAGGGATCTAGATACCTTACACGAATGGTCAGTAAATTGGCAGATGAAGTTTAACATTGACAAATGCAAGGTATTAAAGATAGGGAAGATGCATAAAAATGTTAAATATAAACTAGCTAATATGGAATTAGAACACTCGAATTGTGAGAAAGATCTAGGTGTGTTTGTTAGCAATGATTTGAAGCCTAGAAAACAGTGTATAAGCGTTCGAAACAAGGCAAACAGGATTCTCGGGTTCATCTCCAGGAGTGTGAGTAACAGAACTGCTGATGTTATCTTAAAACTTTACTTGTCATTAGTGAGACCCCATATGGATTATGCTGTTCAATTTTGGTGTCCTTATTACAGAATGGACATAGATTCATTGGAGAGAGTACAACGTAGAATGACAAAATTATCCATAATATTAGAAATCTTCCGTATAAAGAAAGGTTGAAGAAATTAGGCTTACATTCGTTAGAGAGACGCAGAGTTAGAGGGGATATGATAGAGGTGTTCAAGTGGGTTAGTGGGATTAACAAAGGGGACATGACAAATGTACTAAAGCTCAGTGATAGCGAAAGAACTCGTACCAATGGTTTTAAATTAGATAAATTTCGTTTCAGAAAAGATATAGGCAAATATTGGTTTGGTAACAGAGGTGTAGATGGGTGGATTGGACTACCAGGTGCTATAGTGGGACGAAAAACGGTAGGGAGCTTTAAGATAAAATTGGATAAGCATATGGACGAGAAGGGATGGGTGTGAAGGGGGATCAGCCGGGTTGGGCCAATCAGCGCTCTGCAGACCCCCGTAATCCTGCGTTAATTTCTAACCGTTTTGGTAAGATGATCCTCAGGGTATTAGTGTTGAGCCTATAATTGGGGTTGTGTGGGACAGGGATCTGCCTTGATTAGGCTAATCGGCTTTCTGCAGACTCCCATTTTCTTATGTTCTTATGTAAGATTTTACATGCATGCCCAAAAGTTTGCTCGTGCACCCAAATTTTATGTCTCATGGCAGAATGACCCAAAGCTCAGTTATGCGGGCCTAAAGATTGTTCACGTACCCAAAAACTTCCCACACATGCCCAAAAGATCGCTCATGCACCCACAATATCTGTCTCATGGCTGCATGGCCCAAAGCTCGCTTACGGGCCCAAATTTTGACTGCTCACCAAAAGGTTTGCCTGCGTGCACAAATATTTGCCTGTGAGGCTAAAAGTTTTCCGCAACAGCCAATTTTCACTGGTGCACCCAAACGCTTGGTCGATTGGATGCAGATAGGCCAAAGTTTACTCGCGCTGCCTAAAAAATTTCTTTCATTCCCAAAAGTTCACCCACACCCCCTAAGGTTTTCCACACACCAAATGGTTCACATCCATACCCAAATGTGTTTATTTACCCTAAGGTACTGTACAATCTCATGACTGCATAGCCCAAAGCTCACTCACACAGCCCAAAAGTTCGCCTGCTCGCCCAAAAGTTTGCCCGTTTGCTTAAAAAATTGCCCGCGCACCTAAAAGTTTAATCAAGGTGGATCGGCTTATTTGCTAGCCATTTACAATGGAATGAGGAGACATGTGGTGGTACGTAGCAGTTATCTAAGGACATAACCCAATTACACTCAGTCACCCATGAATCATTGGAGTGAATGCACTTGTGTGCAAACAACATATGTACAGTAGAAGATTGAAAGTTCTCGGGCTCAACCAAGTTGCTTCATAATCCCATGGTCGAGTTCATCAAGTAATGCTAAATTGGCTACACTTGAGTTATGTTTTATTCAACTGTATGTAAGCTCAAACAGATATATTTAATTATGGTCAACTTGGTCAACTAATGTGTCATAGCTGTAGTCAAATCAACTCCTGTCAACTCGACCACGTTCGAAATTGCTTATATTTACTGGGATTTAGTTGGCCAGAACTGCATTGTCGTGGTGCCACCTTTACCTTCATGGTTGTATATTCACGAAAACAATTATTATATTTATATAGTAGTCGAAATAATCAAGTACCCTTTGCCATTTAATATATATACAGGGTGATTCAGGTTGAATTAAAAAACACTGTTACAGACTATGACGAACACATTGTAAATTAGAAAATAAACATACATTGTCGGATCACATTTTCCCAGAAATGAATTATTAATTAAATATATGCATATTTAGAAATGTAGCAAAACAGGTTACGAGTAAACCACTAAATAATTGATATGTGATATACATGTTTACTATGGACTTAATTAAATGAAAAGCATAGGTTTACCTATTCACACATTAGCAATTGCAAAATCAAAATATATTTGGTGATGATACTACGTGGTTAGCAGAAAAATACTATGTTATAGAAAAAGATTAGCATAAAAAACAAAAATTTAACATTTGTAACTCTGGCCACAGGGTATAATGCTGATGCCCGAGTCTGGGTCGGGTATCCAAACGCAACAGAAGGTAATTGAATCATTTATGAAGCATAATTTTGTATTCATAGATTCATTGGGTGCTGACCGTCCCTATGTTTAATGAAATTCACGGAAATATCTCGGTATAACGATTCAAATATTACAAATATTGGGTGTGATTGATTTCTCAAAACTGTATTACATCAGTTGGTAGGAATTAAATTGTTTTCAATTAATATCCTCTTATTACACTGTAGTGACCATGTATAGTAGTTGTAAGAAATTCTGATCGATTTTGAAGTCTCGAACTGATTAAAAGAATGTCTAAAATGCAAATGCCCAGTACAGAATTGTAAGGAGATTCAATTCAACCCGAAACCGTTTCGAATAAATTTGTATCTGAATTAACGTTCACGACTGTAAAATAAACTAAAGAACATCAGGAAATAACTTTGTAATGCGCTCCTTTTTTGGTTTTATTTATCATTCAACATTGCTTAAATTTTACTAACATATAACTGAAATGTCTGCAGACCAATATAGAATCGTAATTTGCTTCATCCAAAATGCCTTTGGGCTTTCCTATGTTGAAAGAAAAATACAAAATTGTTTGGTATTAACAGAAAATAATTTCATTTGTAAACGTTTTATAAAGGGAACATTACTTACATTATTTCACCCCGAAAACTAATTATGTTTATTGTATTAGGGGGGGGGGGGGGGGGGGTGAAGGGGGATGAAGGGGGAGACCAATGCCAGTGTTCGGATTATAGCACATGCTTGAACGACACTGAATATTTTACTTTATGGCCTTTAAATCATTATTTGATAAATTATTTTGCATTTATTTATAACAAATAATTAACTTGTTTTTGTAATCAGTACTTAAGTAGCCTACCTGAATTATAAATGTTTTTCTTATATAAATATAGGATAAACAACACCTTTGTTACAATAAGATAACTGAATATTTATGGTTCTAGTACACTCCAACAAGGGTCCTAGTGACATGTATTAACCTGGTGGCTGTGTGAAAAAGTAGAACAAAAGAGGAGGGGGAAAGTTGAGGAAAAAAGCGGGGGAGGAGTGGGTGAGATGCATGTAAGGGGAAGAGGGGAGGTGGTGTTATGGAGACATAACACCTAATCATGTATAGCATGCATTTCCCCAGCACTTGTGCATTTTTTTTTTATGTTTTTTTAAGTGAAAGATACTGGAAGAATGCTGCATTCGCTCAGTAAAACATTCTAGGAGGAACATCGCAGCTCATCGGTTAAGGGGTAGAGGAAGAGCAGGTTGGAGTGCACATTTTGAGCAGAGTATTATCTAGGAATATTGCCTGCAAATATTGGATGATTATTAAAGTTATTTCATGTTCATTCATTTAGGGTTGATTATAGACATATCATTATGATCGAAAAATCCTTATCCCCCAAACCTCGCAAAAAAAACCAAAAAGGATTTTAGCAATTTGATTATAGATTATATATACCATTTGGAAAAAATCAACCTGAAATGGTCTTGGAAATGTACAGCCACATAGTTTCTGAGTTACTGGTTACAGGTCACATTTACTAGACGAGTCATAATGAATACAGTTTATATTTCAGTAGAAAGCTAGGAGTCATGGCAGTCATGTGTCATTGATTTGCTATTGCAGAGGTGTGCATACGCACAATTTTATTAGGGTTTTGGTGTACATGGGCTAACTAGAATTTTTGGATTGGTTCTAGGCTTGCCGGCCTGGTGCGCCCTGGTCATACTTAAAACATATTAATTGCATAGATTAGGGATAAACTAGTGCTCGAACATCCACTCGAACAGATGCTAGCTTGTGTTTTATTGTCGATATATCAGGAATGGACTATAGCTAGAGTGCACATATACTGTATTTTCTTATTTACTATGTGGATGAGGGAGACAAAAACCCGAACTGCCTGTGACGAGTGCCTCCCCCAGATTTGAAAGAGTTACAGGGCCAAAATCAAGGAACGTTCGAGACAACATGCTTGGACACACAGAGTTTGAAGCAGTTTAAATCATAAGCTGTTGAATAGAATAAAGACTGAATCTCGGTTCACTCTTGAGTTAGAGACTTGCACAGAGTAGGGGTGGGATTGTGTTGCAAGATGGGTGCTACATGTTCGATGTAGAGGGAGCGAGAGAGCTCTGTGGAAAACTTATCTATTATAAAAGCAGTAGAATAGTGACAGAGATGCAACACTGCAGCGAAGAGAGAGAAAGTGCAGAGAATCGGTGAGTGGATGCAAGTTAATTATGTGAATGGCTTTCTTTTCTACTTTGTCTTAAGGTGCTGTGTGAGAGGAGCCTCCCCACACGTGTGAACTATACTCAATACATGGCCACACAGTTCCCCTGTACAAAGCAAGAAGCTGTGCAGGGGTAAAGAATACCTGGGAGTGGTTGAGCACACCTAGATTTTGGAAAGCTGTTTTAGAAAGGGTGGTAATATGATGTTTCCAAAAAAAAAAGAAAAAAGAGATACCGAGAATATTAAGAGAAGAGGAAGGGTTAATTTGTAAGTCGTTAAAAAGTAAGGGATAGTCTTGTGAAAGGTTGTGATGAGTAGACAAATGGAGAAATCAAATTTTGGAGGCAATGACAGTAACAAAGTTTTCTCTGCCCCAATCAGAATTAGTAGAAAGATCAGAAGATAGGTGTGCTATGGCCTCCTCACGTGAGTTTTGAAGTAATTGCTAGGAGGAGTGTAATGGAAAGCTAGTTGATTAATGTAATGTAAAGTCATCAGCATATGAGTGAATGGAGCTGGAGGTGCAGTTAACAAGATCATTAATTAATATTAGAAAGAACATTTAAGAAAGGACAGAACCCTGAGGAAAACCGGAGTTGATAGGTTGAAGAAGGGAATGATGACCGTCCACAACCGCAGCCATGGGGCAGCCAGAAAGGAAATTACAGATAAAGGCACAGATGGAGAGATACAAACTAAAAGAGGGTAGTTTGGAGATTATAGATATGTGCCAGACTCGATCGAAGGCTTTCAATATGTCTAGCATAAGTGAAAAAGTCTCACCGAAACCCCGAAAGTAGAATGACCTAGAGTTAGTAAGATAAGAAAGAACATCACTAGTAGAGCGGTCTTTAGCCCCTTCCTGACAGCTCCCGTCAATAGACGGGCACCGAAATCCGCTTAACCCGAGAACGGCAACGGCGCGCTATTGGTAGTGCACACCCTACCACCAAGCGACGATATTAGGTTTTATTCCAGCCTAAAATCGCCATTTTACGATTAATATTGTTATTACTTATTCGAATGCGCCTATTTTACGCTTAATATGAAGATATTAACCCTTTCACGCATTTATTACGCAGAGATTGCCAGATTAGCAATAAGAAATAGAGTTCTCTCACTCTTATAATTACCTCTCCAAAATTAGTTTTCTGCCTACAGCTAACTCAAAGACAACTGCAGAGGTTGAAGTAACTAAACTAAAGGTTTCTAAATACCCCTGATGGTAACAAAGGCTTTAAAGTATCCCCAATAGGCTCAAAATAGCGTCATATGTTGGAGAGGGTTAACATGTAACAGCAATAAAACAAGTGGGAATAGTATTTGGGGGGTGAAAAAGACAAATTATTGCCGACCCTCCAGTCATGAAGTGTGAGGCAAACGAGACGTATACCCTCTCTCTCAGAGGCCTGAAGGCAGACTGAGGCCTCTCTCTCACTTTATTTCTCTCCCCACGCACTCGATATGCGCAGGAGAACACCTTAGAACCGGGTTGGAGTTATTGGCGCGATAAATAAACTGATAAACTAGGGAATAAGAGGAAAAATAAGTGATAATTGAAGTGGGGGGGAAGGAGGGGGTTTTGACACATGTGGAGAAGTGATAGAATGTATGGAGGGGAATTATCTCACTTAATCACATATTCCTTTGTTTTAAATGCTACTGAGGCCTTTTAAAAGTTTTTTTTTAAAGCCTTGGATCTTAAGAGGTTCATCGGCTTCCACCACCAAAGCCTCTTAAGAGTCTTCTCGCCGTTCTTGAGTTAATATTTATCCTGGGAGTGAGGCAAGCGGTTGCAGGCAGCGCAGGGCTCTCTCATCCGTCTCCCACCAAGTCTGGGCTGGCACTGATATAACTTACAGTTGTCTGCTAGCTCACTGCAGCATTACACATAGCATAAACAGCTCAAAACCACTAATTCTTAGCGATTTTGGCGAACTTTGCAAGATCGTTTGCAAGACAACCAGACATGGCACAGAGATGATTCAGGTATCAAAGAAAAGCTCAATTACTGTACTTTCATGAATATATAATTGTATTACGTTCTGGCTCTTGTTTATGCATGAACATGTGCAGGGAAGAAACTCAATTACGGAAAACAAAAACACAATTAAAGAGTTAAGGAAGCTATATTGGGGATCTGAAAGTAGATTATGGGAAGATATATGCTTAAGAAAATTTGAAGTATGAATAGTTTCAAAAGCTTTAGAGATGCAAGAAATTAGAGCAATTGGATGATAGTTGGAGGGTTGAGAGTAGTCACTCTTCTTTGGGAAAAGTTGAATGAGAGCAAACTTTTAACAAGAAGGGAAGACGTTAGAGGAGAGACAGAAACGGAAGACTTTGCCTAGGCAGGGAGTCGGCACGGAAGCACAGTTTTTGTGTACAACAGGTGGACCACTTTCTGGTCCGTAAGCCTTCTTAATTTAAGCCCAGAGAGGGTTAAGAGTACATCCTTAGAAGAAATTATGATGTTAGGCATAAGTAGGAGAGAGTGGGGGGGGGGGGGGGAGGAAAGAATAGCACCGGAATAATCCAAAGTGGAGTTTTTAACGTAAGTTTGTGCAAAAACTTCAGCTTTGTCAGAGGTAGAAGTGACGGTGGTCCCATCAGAGTGGAAAAGAGGAGGGAAAGACGAAGATGAAAAATTGTTGGGGAGGTTTTTGGCTAGATGCCAGACAGCTTGGAATGAGTTAGAGTTGGATAGTTCAGTGCATTGATTGTTAATGAAAGAATCTTTAGTGTGTCGAAAAACAGGTTTGGCATAATTCCAGGCAGAAACATAGGAAGAATAACATTCTTGAGTATGAAGGCGACGGTACCGTGTGAATTCTTCCTCCTTATTTCGGACAGCATTAGAACAAGCTTGAGTAAACCAAGATTGTTTTGTATTAGACTGAGAAAGAAAATGGAATGTATGCCTCCATGTCCGAGAGAATTACTTTGATAATGTGTTCAGCACTCTCTGTGGGTCCCCGACCACAGGAGCAAAAGTCATTACATGGGAAATCAAAGAAGTACTGCTTAACCCACGGAACGCGAAAATGAGGTAGTGAAAAGTGGAGAGGGCGCATAATTTCTACCCTTCGATTCTGACACACCTTGTTATATTTACCATATAAAGCATTATAAAGCATTATTTCTTCTCCATGTGCATATATTTTACTTATAAGTTGAATATATGAACATTGTAGTGTGACGTTAACCACTCCGTTAGAACCGCATGGCTTGTCCTACAGTGACTCGCTAGGATTGCCAGGGCAGTGGATGGGGCTACAGTTTGTGTATTAGAGTGTGCTTTATTTCATATGAAAGCTCGTGTCATGGGCAGTCCAGAAAGGCTCTTTGTTTTCGCCCATGTCAAGGCTTTATATATTTAATTGTAAAGTATATTTTATCATTAACTAGTAATGATAGGATCTGGGAGAGAGAGAGGGAGTAGAACAGAGTGAGAGGGGGCGCGCAGTGTTTTTTGTCCCGCTCGATGACGTCACGGCTGGCTGCCTCGCGGGGGTTGGTGGAGAGAGGCCCTTACCATGCTGTAAGCTTTGCTAGTGGTTAGAAGACTTGTAACCGCTGTTTTCCCACGCGGCTCGAGCTAGTGCGAGTATATATACAGTTCCTCGCCACTCTCTCCCTCAGATCTGGTTTCTAGAACACACCCATCTTTTTTCCCTTGCTATCTGTCCCCGCTCCGTACCTGAGAATCTTTTCCTCTGCCTATCTCTCTCATTTTCCATATCCTTCACCACCTCTTATTAATATTATACCCCCTCTGGTTAACTCTGCAAAATCAGCTTCATGCTGGCCAGTTGTATTGTGTGTTAAGGTCTGATATAGCCTATGTATGTTAGTTGTTAAGATAAGTGGATCACGAAGCATTGGTTGGCATTTATATTGTTTAGTACTGCTTCCTTTAGTTATTAGTGTTCTGCTGGATTAGATAATGCTAGACTAGGAGTCTGATATTATAGGTATTGTTTCCTATGAGTGCTGGCTTCAGTTAAAAGCGGCACGACATACCTGAGAACTGGAGTTGATTGAGTAAATTCTAGTCTGTGTGCCATTGAGAGTAGAGCATGCACGAATGAGGGTTTTTTGCCTATACCATTCTGCACTGTTCTAGTCTCGATTGTTTGTCTTTGAGGTACGCCAGGAGAACGCTTAATACTTCGGTATTAAGGTTTCTCAAGAGAGCTACCCTTCATTATAACGTAATATTTGACGCACAGACTTGAGATTTGCACTAGGCTATGCAGCATGCCATGCGCACCAGTTTCTCGTATCATTGACTCAAGCTAGACTTTATCAGTCACAGTAGACATTAAGTATATTAACCTAATTACTCTTTTTATGCATACCCATTTATGATTACACAAGCATTTCGCAGCCTAGTTTGATGTATTGAGACACAAACGACTTAGGCTCTTTTTGTTGATTGGAATACTGCATTGTCGTGGCGATTATTATTATTGTTGTAGTGTTTAGGATATTCTTGGCTCCGACGGCATTATATATTCTGCCTTTTTGTGTGCATAGCCTGCACGAGCATTGTTCCGTTGCCTGCCTTTTTGGGTTCCATTTCCGATACGAGCATCTTTATAGCATCTAACATTTAAAGAAGATTCCTTGTTAGTGTTGAAGGACTTTAGTGCACTTTCTTTCATGCAGGAGTGCCTGACATTTATTGATTAAAGTAACGTAAGCTGTAACTTCTCTTACCACCTTACTTTGCATACCATAACCAAGCACCTTCGGTTATAGGTAGTAATAGGCTGTTTTCACATAACATTAAGCCTAGAGTAGACGCACATTTGTTGAGAGTTTGATAGCCTATTATTGCATATAGAACTCTGTAGAGTATTTGTGTTCTTTGTTCACTGGGAATATACTTCAGAGGTTGGAGCTAGTGCTTTCCGTTGTAACATTTATGCCATTACTAGTCCAATGAATAAGAGCCCTGATATATTTGAACCCCAGTCGTAACAAATGGCGACCTTACCTAGGATTTGGTGAACCTACATTTATTAGCAGGGAACATTTGTTGTTTTGGAGAATATTTTGCGGGGATCAGCAAGTATAATTTTGTTTTGCAACATAGTATAGCCCTTGAGTATTTCCGAGAATTTTTGTGTGTATATTGAGGTATAAGAGTTTGGGGTACTTCTTTTCTGAATATTGTGGTGAGAAATTGTTGTGAGCATCATGTCTTATACCGGGTCAGAGGAGAATGGAGACACAGTACGTAATGTCGAAACTGAGGAACAGCAGCATGATGTAAGGGTTAATCGGGTGAACTGTGAGGAGGATGCTAGGATATTTTTGCAATGGCCTGTTACTGCCGAGCGGTTGGAGGGTATGGATCGGTACGGTCTTCAATGCCTGGCCACAGCTATCGGTAATGCGGTTACTAGCAGCATGACCAAGGATAACTTGATAACGTGTGTACTGGGCAGGGTGACTGGTGAGCGAGATGGGTTGAGTGCTCAGAGCCCTTCGGCCATGCTTCCCCTACACTCGACTCCCAGTCATCCTAGTAGTTTGCCGACCCCGGGTACGCTTCCGCAGTTGGGTGGTGACTGGCAGGGTGGGTTGCCCCTGGGGGGACCACCGGTGATTTCAAACATTGTAGCACCTTCACCTCCTCAAGGGTTATTTCCAGAATTATTGCTTCAGCTCGAATTAGCTAAGCTTCAGCAGCAAATAGAATTAGCCAAGATAGAAGAGAGAAAAAGTCACCAGCACATAGAGCTAGCAAAAATCCAAGCTGATTTGGAGTCGACTAGGTACTGTGCCGACATGGATGTAGAGAAGTCGCGAGTAGAGGCAACGGGACAGCGACTTGGGGCTGGTAACCGTGTTCATGAGCAGTCTCTCTCGCACTTATTGAAACTGGTTCCGGTGTTTGATGAGAGTGGTGTAACATAATTTTTCACACGCTTTGAGAAGAAGTGCCAGGAACACCAGTGGCCAGAGAATAAGTGAGCAGCACTTGTATCCTCTAGATTAATAGGCAAGGGTCTTAAAGCCTACGATGCGTTACCTTTGGAGTTATGTATTGTGTACGAGGATCTCAAGGAGGCTGTCCTGAGGGCTTACGAACTGCAACCAGAAACGTACCGTTTGAAGTTCCGGGGTGTAACTAAGGGAAGAGATAGCACCTTTTTGGAACACGCCCGGGACTTGTCCGATGCTATGGGGAACTGGCTCCGATCTGAGAAGGTAACAACGTTTGATGGAGTTAAGCAGTTGATGATGTTGGAGCAGTTCTTTAACACCTTACGAGCGGCCTATGCGGTTTATTTATGTGTACCGCACAGCGGGGTGTTTTTAGCCAAAATAGGGCTGTTTACGTGATCATTTTCATGCCTAAATAAGACCCAGAACGTAAAACAAGTACCTATCCCTGAAAGGGCATAAACAGAGCTTTCGAATGACACCATAACGATCCTTGTATGATGGATAGTTTTCTTGCAATAACCGTGCAACGCGAGTGCAAAAAGCAGGTAATTCGGTACTTTCAGTACATAATTGAGTATGTAGCGAGTGAGAGAGGGAGGAGGGAGCTGAGATTTGTGTCAGTAGGTTCGCCGCGGTGGTCTGGAGCAGTCATACGCTCGCTAGTCTCCTGCCACCACTTGTCTCTCTCTCTCAGCCACATTACGTGCTGAAATTGCCACTCGAATTATGTCGAGCGCCGCCACATAGTCCAGCTTTATTTAACTCGACTTATGTTGCTCGCCGCTAAATAAGGGTTAAGAGCACGGGCGGTGATCTAACTTTGAACTTAAAGGAGAAAAACCCAAGAACTCTAGTCGAAGCAGCAGAAATGGCTGATCGACGGCTGTCGTTGATTCGGGGTTGCGGGTCCTCACAGAAGATGATGTAAGTGCTAAGGACCGTTATCCTCCCCCTCCCCGGAACAATGACACATTTAAACAGAAGAGCCATGAAACTAAAACTGAATCCAAACCTTACACCACACCGTATGTGAAAAGTCAGGGGCCTTTTACATCACAGTATAAGCCGAAACCAAAATTTATGTGTTTTAGTTGCCACCAGGAGGGTCATAAAGCAAATGAGTGCCCTAGTCGACCTCCTCCGGCATCCGTGTCTTTTGCTCACGGCATTGGAGTGTTCAAGAGGACATCGGAGTTTGTTAGAGGCAATTCTTCCGAGGTAAATACACTGCCAGTGCAGAAGGATCCGGAAGGCTTATTCCCTGTCCGTGATGCCTTTAGTGACCACAGGGGACTCGGTTGTGTGGAGTGGGGGGGTAGAAGACATGAGGTGAGAATTTTGCGTAACACTGGGGCATCGCAAACACTGTTGAGAAATTTCACTGGTAAACCTGTCAATACGGCGCGGGTGGTTGTGGTTCAGGGAGTTAATGCGACAAGGTCATACACGCTTGTGAGAATGAAGGTGGAAGTTGATGGTGTGACTCGTGACCTGGATGTAGGAATTGTGGAGAAGTTGCCTGTTGGGGGCGTCGACCTCCTTCTTGGCAACGACTTTGCGGGGCCTACTTCTGAGGCTCCACCCTTAGTCGTTGTCGAGAAGCCGGCCGACGTGAGTAGGGAGGAGCAGGAGTGGGTTGAGAAGTGTCCGGTGCAGCCTATGGCGTGTGTTGTTACCGGAGATTCTGCATCCAGGGAGTCACATTCTGGTCAACAATCTTTAGATCAGCGGAGGAAGGGTACCGAGAAGGGGTTGGAAGTCGATGCGGTTGAGAGTTTAGTATCAACGGACCTTCTCGGGGACTCATTATTAGGACCACATTTCGAGTCTGGAGAGGACCCAGTAACTGTTCCTGAAGGGGCAGAGGATGGGCTTAAAAAGACGAAAGAGTTGAAGGAGGACAGTGATGCACAGTCGGGAGATGTAGCAACAAGGTACCCTGACGCGTACCCTATGAGAAATGGGTCGGCGAAAACGTTGGTCCGAAGCTTGCTAGTGTATTTTTCCCGGTATGGTTACCCGCAGGGGATTCAGTCAGTCCGGGGACCCAACTTCACTTCTAGCCTCTTTGTACAAGCAATGCCGCAGCATGGGATTGTTGGGGTTGTGTCATCTGCATATCATCCGGAGAGGCAGGGTGTGTTAGAGCGATGGCACTCAGCCTTGAAATCTGTGCTTCGTTGTTGTTGCTTTGAGAGTGGGAGGGATTGGGATCTTGGCCTGCCATGTGTTTTGTTTGCTGTGTGGGGGGTACCTGGGGAGAGTTTGGGATTCAGCCTTAATGAGCTCGTCTTTGGACACCGTGTCAGAGGGCCTCTCCATATGGTTGAAGAAGTATGGGAGGGCGCAGAAAAACCTTGTTCTATGCTCAATTGTGTCCTCAACAGTCGAGAACGGATGTTGCGCAGTCTGGAGTTGGCTGGCCGTAATTTGACTAGCTCTCAGGCCCTCAGGAAGGACAGGTACGACCTCAAGGTTGAACTCAGGGAGTTTCACGTGGGTCAGGAGGTGTTGATTCTACTGCCCCTTGTAGGTCACCCCTTATCCGCGAAGTACGCTGGTCCTTATAGGGTGGTGGAGGAGCTATCGGACCTGGTTTACTTGGTAGCCACTCCAGACAGACGGAAGCGCAATCAGTTATGTCATGATAATCCCGTGAAGGAGTATGGGAGGCACCCCCCTGAGCCTCTCACTGTGCCTGTGATGACGTTTAGCAGTCAAGGTGGAGAAGGAGAACGGGACAGTCAAGCTCAGGTGGAGGATAACTGGAAGGATAAGAAGTTCAAATGGGCGCCTGAGTGTGAGAAGGTGTTTAGGGAAGTAAAACACCTGTTGTGCACTCACCCGATCCTCAGGGCCCCTGACTTTAGCCTACCTTTCCAACTAGCAACGGAGGCTAGTGGTGTGGGGGCTGGTGCCGTCCTTGTGGAAAAGGACGATGATGGGCTGGAGCATCCTGTTAGTTTCTGCTCGGGGAAGTACAATTCGGCCCAGGGGAGCTGCTCTGTTGTCAAGGAGGAGCTGCTGGCGGTTGTACTTGCTCTGAGGCATTTCGAGGTCTGTGTTCCAGCCTATGGTCCGGTCGTTGTAGTTTACCCAGATCATCACCCTCTCAAGTTCTTGGACCAGTTTCACAATCGGAATATGAGGCTGACCAGGTGGTCACTAAGGTTATTGGTATATAACCTAGACATACGCCATATTGCCGGTTGTGACTACGTGGTTGCAGATGGTCGTTCAAGGGTATATGATCCTGGGTAGATTGACACACGGGTAGCCTCCTGCTTTAGTTTGAATAGTATTTTGCGCTTGGTGCTTGTTGGCTCGCGGTTGTAGCCCAGCGTGTTGGGTCGTAAAGCAGGAGTTGAGCGTTTGGTATAGAAGAAAAAACTAGGCTTGCCCCTATAGTGCAGCCGAAATAAACAAATTATAAACATATAAAAATCAAATAAAAACTCTTTCTTTGATAGTTGAATTTGTTTAGTATGTTATAGCAGTAATTCTGAGTTGCACTCCTCTCAGAATGCTGGGCTAGAGAAGCTCGCTCTTGAGGAGCATAACTACATATAATTTAACCTATGGTGTTGGGGAGGGTTATAATTTTGAATTTTTTTTTGTTGAAGAACTGTGCCAGATATTTTACTGCTGCTGGGTGATGGGAAGTGGAGATATAGCATGGGTTCTAACCATCAGATTTTTGTGAGCCTTGGGGCCTCTGAGAAAAATCTTGGGGGGGGTGTGACATTAACCACTCCGTTAGAACCGCATGGCTTGTCCTACAGTGACTCGCTAGGATTGCCAGGGCAGTGGATGGGGCTACAGTTTGTGTATTAGAGTGTGCTTTATTTCATATGAAAGCTCGTGTCATGGGCAGTCCAGAAAGGCTCTTTGTTTTCGCCCATGTCAAGGCTTTATATATTTAATTGTAAAGTATATTTTATCATTAACTAGTAATGATAGGATCTGGGAGAGAGAGAGGGAGTAGAACAGAGTGAGAGGGGTCGCGCAGTGTTTTTTGTCCCGCTCGATGACGTCACGGCTGGCTGCCTCGCGGGGGTTGGTGGAGAGAGGCCCTTACCATGCTGTAAGCTTTGCTAGTGGTTAGATGACTTGTAACCGCTGTTTTTCCCACGCGGCTCGAGCTAGTGCGAGTATATATACAGTTCCTCGCCACTCTCTCCCTCAGATCTGGTTTCTAGAACACACCCATCTTTTTTCCCTTGCTATCTGTCCCCGCTCCGTACCTGAGAATCTTTTCTTCTGCCTATCTCTCTCATTTTCCATATCCTTCACCACCTTTTATTAATATTATACCCCCTCTGGTTAACTCTGCAAAATCAGCTTCATGCTGGCCAGTTGTATTGTGTGTTAAGGTCTGATATAGCCTATGTATGTTAGTTGTTAAGATAAGTGGATCACGAAGCATTGGTTGGCATTTATATTGTTTAGTACTGCTTCCTTTAGTTATTAGTGTTCTGCTGGATTAGATAATGCTAGACTAGGAGTCTGATATTATAGGTATTGTTTCCTATGAGTGCTGGCTTCAGTTAAAAGCGGCACGACATACCTGAGAACTGGAGTTGATTGAGTAAATTCTAGTCTGTGTGCCATTGAGAGTAGAGCATGCACGAATGACGGTTTTTTGCCTATACCATTCTGCACTGTTCTAGTCTCGATTGTTTGTCTTTGAGGTACGCCAGGAGAACGCTTAATACTTCGGTATTAAGGTTTCTCAAGAGAGCTACCCTTCATTATAACGTAATATTTGACGCACAGACTTGAGATTTGCACTAGGGTATGCAGCATGCCATGCGCACCAGTATCTCGTATCATTGACTCTAGCTAGACTTTATCAGTCACAGTAGACATTAAGTATATTAACCTAATTACTCTTTTTATGTATACCCATTTATGATTACACAAGCATTTCGCAGCCTAGTTTGATGTATTGAGACACAAACGACTTAGGCTCTTTTTGTTGATAGGAATACTGCATTGTCGTGGCGATTATTATTATTGTTGTAGTGTTTAGGATATTCTTGGCTCCGACGGCATTATATATTCTGCCTTTTTGTGTGCATAGCCTGCATGAGCATTGTTCCGCTGCCTGCCTTTTTGGGTTCCATTTCCGATACGAGCATCTTTATAGCATCTAACATTTAAAGAAGATTCCTTGTTAGTGTTGAAGGACTTTAGTGCACTTTCTTTCATGCAGGAGTGCCTGACATTTATTGATTAAAGTAACGTAAGCTGTAACTTCTCTTACCACCTTACTTTGCATACCATAACCAAGCACCTTCGGTTATAGGTAGTAATAGGCTGTTTTCACATAACATTAAGCCTAGAGTAGACACACATTTATTGAGAGTTTGATAGCCTATTATTGCATATAGAACTCTGTAGAGTATTTGTGTTCTTTGTTCACTGGGAATATACTTCAGAGGTTGGAGCTAGCGCTTGCTTTCCGTTGTAACATTTATGCCATTACTAGTCCAATGAATAAGAGCCCTGATATATTTGAACCCCAGTCGTAACAGTAGAGTGATAACATAAGTGGTAAAAGCAATTGGGTGGTAGCAAACGTTTATTTTCGCCGCCCGGTTATATTTTGGGTTAGCCGGCCGAGAGCCACGTATCCTCCATTTGAAGCATCTCGCAGTGTACTGAGCCACCCAGCAGAGATCTTGCTCTTCTAGGGGGTCTGTAAATGACTAACTTCTGCCTCCCAGCCCGGATGAGTATAATTCGCACAGAAAATATCCGATAAATAAGAGAAATATAAGGAAAAATAGCGGATAATTAAGGAGGGGGGGAGCAGGGGTTGTGACACATGTGGATGAGTGTTAGGAGGTACTAGAGAGGAATGATCTAACCTAATTACATATTCCTTTGTTTTGAGAGCCCCTGGGTCATTTGGAAGGGATTTTTCATAGTATTGCTTCAATGAGGACTATCACGTTCAATATAGAGACACTTCCATTAGGCTTATTGAGCTTCTCGGGTTAAGAGCCTCTCAGTCAGCAGCACCAAAGTGCCACAAGCACCGCCGACTGGGAGGATCGAGTGGTCATACCAAAGAGATCGGACAGGTGACAGAGATAAGTTTATGGTCGGAGGAACCCAAAGGAGAGAAAACATTTACAGTATAAGCAGAAGGGTTAGTGGTTAGAAATAAGTCATGAATGTTGGGCCGATCTCCGAAGCGATCCGGGAAATGGGCGGGTTGCTGAACTAACTGCTCTAGGTAATTTAGAATAGAATACATGTAGGGTTGTTCACCAAGTTAGTCAGTGGAAAGAGAGGAGAACCATTAGCGGTGGTGAATGTTGAAGTCTCCTAAGATGGAGATTTCTGCGAAAGGAGTGATGGATAGGATATGTTACACTTTAGATTTTGAGAAAGTCAGCAGAGTTAGGGGAAAGATAGACAGCACATATATATTAACCCTTAACCAATGGCGCACGACATCTGTCGAGTTAAATAAATTTGGACTAAGTGGCGGTGCACGACAGCTGTCGAGTGCCATTTTCAGCACGTAATGTTGCTGAGAGAGAGAGCTGAGCGGTGGGACGAGTGTAGTAACCTTATGACCGCTCCCCACGACCACCGTGGACGTACTGAACTCCCCTCTCTGACTCGCTACACAAGGAATTATGTACGGAAATTACCTTATTTTAGGTTTTTTGCATTCGTGTTGCACGATCGTTGCAAGATAACCAGTGGTCGTACAAGGATGGTTCGAGTGTCATTGGAAAGCTCTGTTTACGCTCTTGCAGGGATAGATACTTGTTTTACGCTCTGGGTCTTGTTTATGCATGAAAATGAGCACAGAAACAACCCTATTTAGGGTTAAAAAAAAAAAGCTGGGCGGCACAGTGTAAAATACCCTACCACCCACTCTTTGTGTGTTAAGTATGAGAGTGACAGGAAAGTCTGAGCCATATAGTTGACAATTCAGAGGAGTCTAAGGCGAGAACATGAGAGCAAGTGAGTTTGTTATGAACATTCACACAACATCCACCTTTGGCTTGGAAATTAGGATAGATACAGTCGGAGTATACAGAGAAGGAGTTGCAGGCAGTTGTATCAGACACCTGAGTTTCGGTGATGAAAGGAAGATCAGGTTTGTTTGGAAGAGAACTGTTGTTCAACAAAGTGGAAGTTAGAGGAAAGGCCACGAATGTTGAAGAAATTGATAGTAAGAGTAGAAATTCGTACTCGGAAGGTACTCCATCATAATCCTAAAAGCTACTAAAGTGGAAAAATATACTTTAAAGAACAACATATGTTAAGATAAATGGTAAATGAGTTTGGAACAGTGTGCGAAAAACGGAATTTGAAGGTAAATACGGGGAAGAGCAAGGTTATGGTCTTCGAAAGGGGTGAAGTCACAGAGTGTGAGGTGAAGCTGAACGGTCAGGCTATGGAGATCGTCAACTCTTTTAAGTATCTGGGCAGTGTGTTGAGTAAAGATGGGACTATGGATGAAGAGGTGCGGGAGAGGGTACAACAGGGGAAGAGGGTTGTAGGAACGCTAAAAGCAGTAACAAGAAATAGGGTGGTCAGTATGGAAGTGAAGAAGTCCTTGCATGACAGTGTGGTAATCCCGACACTGACTTACGGAAGCGAAGCATGGACGTTGGTTGAGAGACTCAGACCAAGAGTGAGAGCAGTGGAAATGAATTACTTAAGGAGTGCGTGCGGAGTTACATGGAGGGATAGACAGACTAATGAGGAAGTAAGAAGGAGGTGTGGTGTGGAGGTAGATGTGCTGGAAAGTGTGAAAAGGAACAACTTGAGATGGTTCGGCCATATGGAACGTATGGAAAGCGAGAGAATGACTAGGAGGGTGTACGAGAGCGAGGTGGAGGGACAGAGGGGGAGAGGTAGACCGAATATGAGGTGGAAGGATGGAGTGAGGAACTACATGAACGAAGGCGGTGCTGGTTGGGGGGAGGGGCGTCGACTAACTGGGGACAGAGGTGCATGGGGGCGGTTCGTTCGTGGCCACCCCTTCGGGGATCACGGCGTCAGGCAATAGATAGATAGATAGATATGTTAAGATAATTATATGCTTACTAATTAATTCTAAGTTGTAGTAAGTTTTTTTGTATGAATATATATCTGTCACATAGTGTTGCATATACCTCAGGAGCTCTATCACGGTGGAGGCTCCCCTGCAGCCAACGATAAGTCCTACCAGAGAAATGGCCCCTGGGCTTTACTGTCTGTTCTCTCATTCTCAGCTTTGCCCTTTTTCTCCGTTTGTTTGCTTTCCTATATATTTGTTTTCGTTTTCACTATATTCTTTGTTACTTGTGTGTCCTCATATGTTGTGTCCACTGTTTGTGTTTTAGTTTTGATCTGTTCGGTTTTCGTTTCGAGATATATGGTTTTATAAGTGTATTTGTTTTGTTTTGTTTTGTATTTTCTATTTCACATCCATTAACGTCTTCCACTGTCTTGAACGCTTGACATTATTATTGTGTTTATTGTTTTGTTTCGTATATCCTGTTATTATTTGTCTGTCCTCCTGTCCCGTCCATTACTCCTTTTGTCTTCTTTTACTCCTGATCATCAGTTCTCGTAGTTTTACTCCACTTTTCCCTCCTTCATCTTATGGTCCCCTTTTGGTGACCGGCCAAATCAACCAGTAGACCATTTCAACCAGTAGCTCTCAACCAGTACCAAATCAACCAATACGGTTAGGTTAGGTTAGGTTAGGTTAGGTTAGTACTATATTTTGGCACAGGTTTGGTTGGTCTGGGTTAATTTGGCTCTGGTTGAGAGGTACTGGTTGAAATGGTCTACTGGTTGAGAAGACATGAAACCTCCACTTTTACCTACTTACATCCGATGCGCATTTAACATTGTCAGTATTTCAAGACGCGTTTCTTCCTTGTTGGGGCTGTTAGTAGATAATATCATTAATATTAAGAGGGGATGGTTCACTTTTTGGCCGATATTTGCATGTATTCAAACAAAAATCTAGTTTCCTCCCTAGACCTCCATCAAATTAAAAAAAAAAAACATCCATTAGATCCCCCTTCTAGATTAATTTGTACATTTTTCGGTAGAACAATTTCCCGGCCGAAGGCCGGTTCTTCCAACATTACAGGCTCACTATCGTTCGCCAGGGAAACATTTGACACCTAAATATCACAAAAGGTTTAAATATTGACGAAGACATGGGGCGAAAGGTCTTAAAATCGACTAACTAATGGGGCAAACATCTTAACATCTGAAAACTAATGGGGCTAACCATGAGGGTGAAAGTGGTACAGAAAAATCGGCCCATGTCCCCTTAAGGAGGAGATTTGGAAGTCAGAGGGTTAAATTAGATAGCCTGTACTTATATGATACCTAGAGGCTTTTTCTAACCCGAGGATAATCGCCTAACGATATCCGGAATACATTATTATGTTCTCTCCACCAACCAACTTTACTCCTAAACTCGATTAATAAAATTAACAAAAGCATGTGGCAGTCCGGCGATTCGAACCCAGCATGCTCACACCGAAAATCAACACACTTATGCTTTGCACCACGAAGACCTGTACTTATTTGATACCTAGAGACTTTTGCTAAATCGTACAAAATCGCCTAACGATATTCAGAATAAATTAAAAAGAGTCCTTGAACACTGAAAGGTTATTTTGTTTTAGATGTCGGCCATTCTTTCTTTGTCTATATCTTCTTTGTTTGTGTTTCTGTTCTTAAGGGGAGAGTGACCGTTTGTTTGGTCTATTAATTAATGTTTCATAATAATATTTGTTCAGTTTTCTCCCTAGACCTCCATCAAGCTTAGAAAAACACCCCCTAGGCCCCCCGTCATGATCAATATGTACATTTTTAGGTAGAAAAATGTCCCGGCCGAAGGCTGGTTCCCCTTAAAATTGAAGGCTTGCTATTGCTCGCCAGGAAAGAATCGACACCTAAGTGGCACGGAAGGTCTTAAAATTGACAACAAAATGGGGCGAAAGGTGTTAAAATCGCCAAATTAATGGGCCGAACGTCTTATAATCTCAAAACTAGTGGGGCTAAGCATTAGGGAGAAGGGGGTCTAGAAAAACGGTCTGCCTCCCCTTAATTTGCTTCTGGCTTATTTTGTTTTATATGATTTAATGCATGTTATTCTTCTTCCTTACATTTCACAAAAATTGCATTCATATAATCTCTATATATTTTATTTAAGTTACCCAGGCTCTATTGCTTCTGTTTTCTATAGTGTGTTTTCAAATTGGTCCTCGTTTATCTTATTAGTTTGTCGGTTCACGTAATTTTGATATATATGTGTTGGGTTTCCTTACTTTTTATCATCCAACTTCTAGTAATTTGTTATACTTTGCCTTGTAATGTAAACCGCAATCATTATCTTAGTTGTGTCAAATTTGTCGTACAATTAGTTATTGTATTCTAGCGGCCATGTTATTGTATTCTAGCGGCCATGTTATTGTATTCTAGCGGCCATGTTATTGTATTCTAGCGGCCATGTTATTGTATTCTAGCGGCCATGTTATTGTATTCTAGCGGCCATGTTATTTGAATATATTTGTGCTCATGTCATGTACACCTCGCTTATCTGTATTTGTGCTCATGTCATGTACACCTCGCTTATCTGTATTTCCTTTTTTGATTCTGTCTCCGTGACTTGTTCATTTATGCATTGAATATTAATTTCACTATTTATATCTATCCTTGGTCTGTAGTTATATTTGTGTGTATTTTGTTATATTATATTTATTCCTTTTGCTTACCTTTGCCTTTATTGTCATCAGTTTTCCTATTTTACTATGTTTTATATATATATATATATATATATATATATATATATATATATATATATATATATATATATATATATTCCAATTCGTTCTTCTCGTGTATGCGTTGCCTGACTTCAGTTAGTCCTTTGTTTTCCTATAATGTTATGAACTAGTGTATGTGTTGTGCCGGGTATTGATAGCTTATTTCCCGTGATACAGTCCGTAAAACAATCCAGTTCTGGTTTGATGGACTTAAATATACTTGACAGGGACGTATCGAGTAGGTTCTAGATACAGTAAAAATGGTATTCAAAGGTTCAATATAATACTCAATATCAACACTAGGAAGAACATAATATGTTCTTCCTGGTTAATAAAACCTCGTATATTATACGAAGGTTTTATTTAATAAGCATAAGATTATGGTAATGGTCAGGATCATAAGGGAGGATCCCACAATAGTAACACATATATATTGTCCTTACTTCAGAACAATGTTACTGATACCAGAATAACTCAATAGTGAGAGTCTAGCATTAAATCAGATCATGTGGAAAACATACATAGAGACATAATGTACAAGAATCAATTTTAACCTTCAATGCAATAATAAATGAGAGGCGAATATCTTCAAATTCAAAGAGACTTCAATACCCTAGAATGCCTAGATAATGATCTTAGGGTGACTATGATAAGAGTTGAGGTTATAAAGATACTGTCACAAGAGACAAGGTGAGTCACGCGTGGGGCTCAGCTGACCCTTTTAAAACTGACCGCGTGAGCTTGCCCTCTGGATTAGGTCACTGGGAAGGTCACCAAGTGAACTGAGATGGTATATAATACTTTTTCTAGTTAATGCAACTATGAACCTAGCTGCAGTGCGATATTAATTTACTTTACAGGAAAAGGCTGAGATTACTAATTATGATAATTGAGAAGTATCAAAATCGCTCTCAAGGAAGTTATATCTTATTACGGAATTATATTACTTGAACATATGCTACGATAATGAACCGAACTTAGGAATTCGTGTTTCTATATTTTTCTTAGATAAAGCAAAGTAATAACGTGAATTAAACAAGAGTGAAAAGGTAGTTCTAATAGATCTACTGGTTGGTATAAATTAGATCAAGATATAATCTTCAATATTTGTACTTAAGATGACACACAAAGATAAGCAAAATACTAACTGACTTCCAAAACACTCAGACTTGAATGAATACTTATAGTTTTAATCTCAAACAGTGAGAACTGATTGACTAACAGATATCGATCGGTAGATTGTACTTAGTAATTAAATTGGCGCTAATGACGAAGTTTAGCTCATTGACATTTAACGCAATATCAGATTCGCTTCTGAACTAGTTAACAGGGCGAGGTAAATAAAATGTACAAGCACAATTAGTACATAGGCGTAGGCGACGAAGTCCTACTCATTGATACTTAAAACAGGCAGTACCAGGTTCGGGCCTGAACGGGTTAACAGGGCGAGGTGAATAAAATACACAGATAAAATTAATGTATGGTGGATGGAAATGACACGAAACACGGAGGAAAGAATTCCTAAACACGGTATTCGAAATATCACAACATCAAGATTTACAAGAACATAAATGCACGTCTATAAGATATATTTCATATGCGATTACTAAATAGAGATTTTAGGAATTACACTGAGCACTCGTTAGAAAATTGGGCGTAGGTTCTAGGTAAATGGCGATTTTATACATGGATTGATCACGGAATATATTGGGACTTCAACTCACAAGTAATAAATCAACATACAAGTAGTCCGTAAATCTGCAAGCGTGGGGGGGCCTGAATATATGTTAATGACACTGATATGTAACGTATACGTAAGTTATAAATTAAATCAAGTCTTGAACAAGGGTCAAGGAATTAAAACAAGATTAACACTGGAATACACAGGTTCAGAAGGATGAAAATTATTACACAAGTACAGGATCTTGGGCACAGATCACAAGTAAATCAGGGCACAACACGGTTCACATATTTACATAATCAATACCTCACAACAATAACCAACAGAGAAAGACACAGAAACACTTAAGTATTTGGGAGGGCAGGGGGGCGAAAGTGCTGGTCTGGCCGGCGTAGAGGGTAGTAGCCAATCTTGCACAGCTGGTTACCTCCTCGATCTAGGCCTGGTTATGTAATTCGAACAGGGGTCCTAGGTCCAGGCCTACGTCCATAGCTCGAGCAGGCGTCCTCGGTTCAGGGTGCCAGGCAACAGACAGGTGGCCCTTCAGCAATCCGGAAAGGGGGGCCAATGTCCAGGGGGCACTCTCGAGGGGGGGGGCACTGTAGCAACTCTGACCTTAACTAGACCGTCCCAGTGAGGTAATGCCTAGTCAGTAAGTGAGGTGGTGTGTCCTCTCCTCAGGTTTTTCTGAGGTCCTATGCAAATATTTTCTTACTTCAGGTGTCAATGAACTCGAGGGAAAAGGGGTATAGAGGAAAGAGGAATAATTGTTGTTGTGAGGTACATATACATTCTAGCCTTGAAACTCAGGTATTATCATATGGGTCTGGTTCCAAGGTAATATTACAATATTACATGGGGCAGCTGGAAGGTTCAGGGCTGCTATGAAAAATAGAAAACACATAAAGCTAAAATTGGAGCAGCTGTCTTGCAGGTCTTCCAATTATACTCAGACATACACATAGGGGATTGTAGTTATATCCTCGGGGGCCTGGAGTAGTCAGGCGTCATCAGGTCCATTTGTTCCTGCAATATCCGGGGTGCTGGTGAGTAGATTGCATAAGGGAGTGCTCAGCATATTCTAAATCCGGCGGAACAATACAGGGAGCGTCACTTCTGGTGGAGGCTACGTAAAAGGAGGGTTTTAATTGGTGGTCCCAGGGCGGTTGTGGTTGGCTGAGGATGGTGGCTTGTGACTGGCTGAGAGAGTCCTTCGTTTTCTTAGATGGCTGGGGGTGTGAAAGAGAACTGTGGAATTGGCGGTTGGGCATGGTCAACTCAGGTAGATGTCGGCAGACTCGTAGGGGGGACTCAGGTAAACGTCCTCGTCGTCTGTCCTGGGGTTTTGAGGTTGCCTGAGTGGTTATGCTGGCCACTGTGTATCGTTGGTTGGGGGCCCGTCATTTCATATGGTATCAGCATATGCACTATATACAGTATATTGTTTCTAGGTTGTCCATCTTCATCGCTTTCCTCAACCCTTGCCCTCTTCTGCATTTCATTTTTTTCTACTGTTTTATTTGTACTTGTTTTGTATATTCGCATTCGTTTTGTCTTCGATTTCGTCTTTTTCTCTAGCGTTCCTTCGCCTTCCCCTCTTGTCTGTCCTGCTATATATTTCCTACTCTCTGACATTTCCACATTTTCCGATTTTAAGGAGAGACTGACATTTTGTTTGTTGGTATATTAATTCATGTATTCATATATGTTTTTATAGTTTCCTCCCTAGACCTCCATCAAGCTTAGAAAAACACCCCCTAGACCCCCCTTCAAGATACATGTGTATATTTTTCGGTAGAACAATGTGCCGGCCGAAGGCCGGTTCCTCTTAAAATTGCAGGCTTGCTATTGTTCGCCACGACATAATCGACACCTAAATGGCACAGAAGGTCTTAAAATTGACAACGAAATAGGGTGAATGGTGTTAAAATCGCCAAACTATTGGGCCGAACGTCATATAATCTCAAAACTAGTGGGGCTAAACATTAGGGAGAAATGGGTCCAGAAAGAATGGTCTTCCTCCCCTTAACTGAGCTGCTAGTCCTCACCGTTCTTCTTTTGTCAGTGCGTATTGTCTTTGATGTTTATGTTCAAGAGTCTGTCTTTCCTTATCGCCACTTTCTTCGACCATTTTTCCTATCTATCTATCTATCTATCTATATGCTCAGGCCCAATTTATTAATTGAGTTTAGATGTGAAGTTGGTTGGTGTAAACACATTAATAGTTACATTCGTGTCCCTCTCTTTTATTAATTATCTCTTCATCGCAAGCTCATTATATTATATATATTTGTTTCACCACGATGATGTTTTTTTTTCCTTTGATTATGGTTAAAATTGGAGAATTTTTGTTGCGGTTTAAGAAAGATTTATGTTATTTGGAGGGTTTATTCAGACCGTATTTATGTTATTTGGAGGGTTTATTCAGACCGTATTTATGTTATTTGGAGGGTTTATTCAGACCGTATTTATGTTATTTGGAGGGTTTATTCAGACCGTATTTATGTTATTTGGAGCGTTTATTCAGACCGTATTTATGTTATTTGGAGGGTTTATTCAGACCGTATTTATGTTATTTGGAGGGTTTATTCAGACCGTATTTATGTTATTTGGAGGGTTTATTCAGACCGTATTTTTGTTATTTGGAGGGTTTATTCAGACCGTATTTATGTTATTTGGAGGGTTTATTCAGACCGTATTTATGTTATTTGGAGGGTTTATTCAGACCGTATTTATGTTATTTGGAGGGTTTATTCAGACCGTATTTATGTTATTTGGAGGGTTTATTCAGACCGTATTTTTGTTATTTGGAGGGTTTATTCAGACCGTATTTATGTTATTTGGAGGGTTTATTCAGACCGTATTTATGTTATTTGGAGGGTTTATTCAGACCGTATTTATGTTATTTGGAGGGTTTATTCAGACCGTATTTATGTTATTTGGAGGGTTTATTCAGACCGTATTTTTGTTATTTGGAGGGTTTATTCAGACCGTATTTATGTTATTTGGAGGGTTTATTCAGACCGTATTTATGTTATTTGGAGGGTTTATTCAGACCGTATTTATGTTATTTGGAGGGTTTATTCAGACCGTATTTATGGTATTTGGAGGGTTTATTCAGACCGTATTTATGTTATTTGGAGGGTTTATTCAGACCGTATTTACCCCTTTGAGTCGTAGAGACAGATTCTAAACTAAAGAAAATCGCTTATGGGGAGGTGGGCCGTTTTTCTGGTCCCCTCTCTCCCTCATGTTTAGCCCCATTAGTTTTCAGATGTTAAGATGTTTATCCCATTAGTTAGTCGATTTTAAGACCATTCGCCCCATTTCTTCGTCAATATTTAGACCTTTCGTGTTATTTAGGTGTCGATGTTTCCCCTGGCAAACGATAGTGAGCCTGTATTGTTGGAAGAACCGGCCTTTGGCCGGGAATTTTTTCCACCGAAAAATGTACAAATTATTCTAGAAGGGGGATCTAATGGATATTTTTTGTTTTTAATTTAATGGAGGTCTAGGGAGGAAACTACAAATAACTAATACCTGCATATATCGCCCAAAAAGTGAAGCATCTCCTCTTAATGGTAACCAAACTATGATGAAACTTACGTCATCGTGCTGAAGAGGTTAATGTTTATTCTTCTTCCTTCTAACGACCTTTCTTTGATATATTATCTCTCTATCTATCTATCTATCTATATACTAAGGCCCAATCCCCACTTTTTTTATTTTTATATTTTTATATTTTCTATTTAATTGTTATTATTTTGTTTTGTTTTTCTTGGGGGTGGCCGCCTCAAGACAGAGCAAGAACAGGGAAAACACAAAACACAACATAAAACAACGAACACACACGGACAAAACACACATTCACACACATCTAGGTCGCCCAGGAGAAGACCCAGAGACCAGGGTCACCAAGGTCGCTCCAGCACTACCCCAGCCCCCGACCAACCGGAGAGGTTCCGATCTCGGCAGGCAGACATGCAGCGGAGCCGAAGCCACAAGCCCGCCCACCACTGTTTATTTATCCATTATAGTTTTACCTTTGTTTGTGTATCATTGTATCTCTTTAACTATTTTATACATTGGCCTTTCCCTGTTTCCAATGGTCAAGTTATATTTTCAGGTTTTCTTAGTATTAATTATTGGTCTCTCTTCTCATAGCAAGCCATATTGTATTATACAACCTATACTGTTGTAATTTTACGTCCGCCTGTGCCATACATATTTTACCATATTCAATATTTGATGTGCCTTTTTAAGGGGAGACTGACCGTTTGTTTGGTCTATTAATATATTTATTCATATATTTGCCTAGTTTCCTCCCTAGGCCTCCATCAAGCTAAGAAAAAACACCCCCTAGACAAATTTGTACATTTTTCGGTAGAAAAATGCTCCGGCCGAAGGCCGCTTCCTCTTATAATTGCAGGCTCGCTATCGTTCGCCAGGAAATAATCGACACCTAAATGGCACGAAAGGTCTTAAAATTACCAACGAAATGGGGAGAAAGGAGTTTAAATCGAACGCCTTATAATCTCAAAACTAATGGAGCAAAACATTAGGGAGAAGGGGGTCCAGAAAAACGGTCTGCCTCCCCTTAAGGGAGCTTCATTATTCCCAAAAGGCTCAGCCAGGACTTTTATATACTTTTCTTTGTAATTAATGACACATAATAATGATGTATAATTTATGTTGGCCAAATATACTGGACTATCTAAACTAAACTAAACCCTTCTCTACAATGTTCAACTTCTTTCTGATGTACTAAATAATATCATGTTCTTCAATATATCTTCTTATCCCTCTCCGTTCAATTACACTCACTTGTATAATCATTTACCGCTGTTTCCTCTCTTCTCCCACTTTTATATTATCCTCTGTCTCGTCTGCGACTGACTCGTGTTGTTCTTCATTTCAATTCCATTGAGCCAGCTTTAACATTATCTGATCCAACGTCTTGCGGGTTATTATAATATGTTGTTTGTTTATGGAGGACTTTGTTTGCTTTTGCTCTTTTCACGACAGTTATTTTAGTTTCTAACATAAGCTAACAAAAACGCCTTCCCAATATTATTTAAAACTAACTACTGCCCACCCAGACCATCTTCAAGGTAAATTTGTACAATTTTCGATGATGAAATGTCCTGGCCAGAGAACGATTTCTTGTGAGTTACTAGCTCGCTATCGCACGACCAGGAGTAATATTATCGACACCTGAATGGGATGAAACTTTGTATTATCGCCAAACTAATAACAGTGAAAGGGCTTAAAATCTCCAAACTAATGGAGCGAAACAGGAGAGGTACAAACAATACCCCCATCCTGACCAAATAGAGTTAAAGTGTTTTTTGTTTTAGTTTCGTCTCTGGGAGATTATCGCACCTTCTTGTTTGGTATTCACTGTTAGATAAACATTGGATAATGGATAGTATAAACAAAGTGTATACAATTTTCATAATACTTTACTTTATGATGTTATATTGGAATCGATAAACCACCTGATATATAGATCTATCTATCTATCTATTTACTCAGGCCCAATCCCCACTTTTTCCTATTGTTTTCTTCTTTTCTTTTTAGATAGAGAGGTATAACAATAATCAAAGGTTAACTAGTATTCTTTACTCATAGTGATTATATACATATAAATATAAATGTAAATATAAACATGTAAATATAAATATATATGATTATATATTTACATCTTTCAGGTCATACAGTGTAGTCGCTATGTTGTATAACTGCTGCCGTATTCATGAGAATGTGAGCAAGGAGTTGCCTGTCCTATTTTGATCAAAGACTACTACTAAACATGCAGAATAACAGCAGGCCTTTTTGCCAGTTTGAGTGATGAACATTGTCGTTATTTCTGAGGTTGGTCAGAGATGGGATGTGGATTGAATAATGCTCAATATAAATGTAATCTAATTAATTAATTTCACTCCCAACACCAAACACCTCCCAATGAAATTAATGAAATCATGAGATCCTCCCAGGATTAGATCCTGGGATACCACATACAAATGTTAAACACTCTAACCATTACACCACCAAGACAGTTAAAGGTGAAGAACATGACTACAGTTGATATCCATTTATCAAATACTGGATATTTATCTAGACATATACTCAGACCCAAATGCAAACTGAATAGCGTAATGTTTATGTAAAAGGAAAAGCAATATAACAGGGAAAGATCTGTAACAGTTACTATCTTGTCAAATTTCAAACATCCTTTTACATAGGTATATGTAGCTTGAATTGAGAGGTTAATAAATATGGCAACATAATTAACGAATTGCAGACTCCAATTGCCGCAAAAACAATCATGATTATAATTTTGCTTTTCCTATATAGGAGGTGAGGAAGTGTCTTTTACATGACTACCACTAAGATACCGACCAGAATGGATGTATTTTTAGCAACATAAACTTACCCATATGAGTGTGTGGTCCTTTTTTGAGCTGGGAAACCAGACTAGAACAAATACATGGGCTTCGGTGTTTAACGTTTAACCCGAGGAGAGCGCCATTCAAGTGATTTATATGACTGTATGGAAATGTATTACCTTCAATTCTGACAGAATTTGTTACATTTACCATATAAAGTATTATTTCTGCTCCATGTGCATACATTTTATATACATGATGAACATGTGAACAGTGGAGACCAGAAAATAGGTGTAAACAATAAATATATAGTGAGCTTTCCCAGTGTATACCACCTCCTCTACGTAGGGTACGTACTACGTAGTACCCGTCTTGCCATACAATCCCACCCTTACTCTGTACAACTCTCCAACCCAAGAGTGAAATGTTATTCTCAGACATTCTTCTATTCAACTCCTAAGCTCTGGAACTCTCTACCAGAATCAGTCTTTCCCTCTTCCTATTAATTAAATGGCTTCAAACTCTGTGTGTCCAGGCATTTTGGCTCGAACGTCCCTTGTTTTTGGCCCTGTCACTCTATCAACTCTGGGGGATACAGTCAGCTCTGCATTTTGTCTCCCTCACTCACATAGAAAAACAAAATGTGGCGGTAGGGGGTGGATGGAGACGAGAGAGAGCGACATTGATGTGCTTTCGGGGCCTGCTTGATGCACAGTGACTGCCCCACCTATCTTCTGCACATGTGAAGGGGCCGAGGAAGTGATCAAGACCATGACACATCATATTGCGTGCAGGGACGGTGATTAATAGTAAAATATGATGAACAATAGCCGATACTTCAGAAGGGGGGAAGTGAGAGGAGAAAGGGGAGGGAAGGAGAGGGAGGGGGTGTTTAGAGGGTGATTATGCCACCTAATCACATATTGTTTCCATTTGAGTACCTGTGGACAATTTTCTTTTCTTTTTTCATCATCAGCTTTCTTCCGTGAGGCCTATCGCGTCCCCTATACAGACACTTTTCGAAGGCCTATCATTCTCCTCGGGTTAATTACAGAATATTTATAATGATTACATTACAACAAATCATGAAGAAATAACCAGAGTGCATGTAGTGTTTTAAAGCCAGTTTTATAAGGTATTCTAAGATTACCTGTAGTTAGAAGTCTGTCACCACCCTCGGTAGGCAGACTTCCTTTGTACTCCTTTGTACTGGTAAGAGGGTAGCTGTATATATAGTAATCCTTATAAGACTAATAGAAGGAAACTGATATACCACACTTGAACAACTTTGTATATTATAAACTTTTTAGTAACTGTACAAAGTCTGCTTTAATCATATTAGTGATATTGAATACAGGTATCAGAGGCCTAAAGTTGATTAAATATGGGACTATGGATGAAGAACTGCAGGAGAGAGTACAACAGGGGAAGAGGGTTGTAGGAACGCTGAAAGCAGTAACAAGAAATAGGGTGGTCAGTATGGAAGTGAAGAAGTCCTTGCATGACAGTGTGGTAATCCCGACACTGACTTACGGAAGCGAAGCATGGACGTTGGTTGAGAGACTCAGACCAAGAGTGAGAACAGTGGAAATGAATTACTTAAGAAGTGCGTGCGGAGTTACATGGAGGGATAGACAGACTAATGAGGAAGTAAGAAGGAGTACAAAGGAGTACAAAGGAGTACAAAGGAGTACAAAGGAAATCAAGCAACAACAGATCTAGTGACCCTTCTAGGCTGCTTGTCCTCCAAAACACTGAGGATCAAGTGTCCAAACAGTGGTTTAGAGTGGGTAAGGGAACATTGGAAAGGGAACTACTGCCCTGCCACTAACGTGGCAGGACTAGGAAGTTAGTAGGGGACATATGGGTTAGTAACTGAGGGAAGGATAAAGTTATTCATTTACAAACGCAGTCAGTCGCGGGTTTGATGCGAGATATTTGTCTAGGCGGAATTTAAATGAATCAACGGTGCTGCAGTCTATAACGTCTCGGGGAAGCCCATTCCACAAGTTGACAACTCGATTGAAGAAAAAATTCTTAGATTCGTGCGAGTTAAAAGATTTACCAATAATTTTGCAACCGTTTCCCCGCGTGTAATTAGATTGGTCGATAGTGAAGTACTTACTACAGTTCATATTGTCGATGCCTTTGATGATTTTGAACACTTGAATTAAGTCGCCTCTTAATCTGCGCGGGGTTAAAGGAAATAGATTTAATTCTCGAAGACGCTCTTCGTATGGTTTGTTCTTTAGGCTAGGTATCATTTTGGTAACTCTACGTTGAACTCGTTCTAGCTTGTTTATATCTTTTTGGTAATAAGGGCACCAGCATTGAACGCAGTATTCCAGAAGAGGGCGGACTAAGGAATTGTAAAGGGTTAGGATAACTTCTTTGGATTTATGCTCAAATGACCTGCCTATAAAGCCAATTATTTTGTTTGCCTTCTTAACAACTTCTGAACATTGTTGACTCGGTTTTAGGTTACTCGATATTGTTACTCCCAGATCAGTTTCTCTGTTTACATTCTTAAGCTGAGTGCCATTCATCGAATAGTTTGCTTTCTCATTTAGGTATCCGACATGTAGTACTTTACATTTATCCGCATTGAAACTCATTTGCCAAATTTGGGCCCAACATGACAATTTATCTAGATTGTGTTGCATATCGTCAACTTGTTCTTTTGAGAGTACGCTATTTGCAATTTTTGTATCGTCAGCAAATTTTGAGATTGTGCAGGTGAGACCCTCATCTATGTCGTTGATCTAAATTAGAAAGATAATTGGTCCTAGTACCGATCCCTGGGGTACCCCGCTACTTACATTGGGCCATTTAGATGCCTTACCGTTTATGACTACCCTTTGCTTTCTGTTGCTGAGCCAATTTTCTATCCATTTCAACACACCGTCTTGTATTCCATGCGCTTTGTGGTGTGGTGTGGAGGTAGATGTGCTGGAAAGTGTGAAAAGGAGCAACTTGAGATGGTTCGGCCGTAATATGGAACGTATGGAAAGCGAGAGAATGACTAAGAGGGTGTATGAGAGCGAGGTGGAGGGACAGAGAGGGAGAGGTAGACCGATAGAGAGGTGGAAGGATGGAGTGAGGAAGTATATGAACGAAGGCGGTGCTGGTTGGGGGGAGGGGCGTCGACTGACTGGGCACAGAGGTGCATGGGGGCAGTTCGTTCGTGGCCACCCCTTTTGGGATCACGGCATCAGGCAATAGATAGATAGAGGCGTTCGTGGTAAGTTGGAGGTGCTGCACAGGGTTGCCAGTTATTGGATTGATAGATGACCCCGTTACACAACACTCCACACGAAATCAACTGCCTTTATCACCTCGAGTTACGCCCTGAAAATGAAGTGAATCCACTCAGTAAGTTGCTTACAAAAATTGTATCCAATACCTTCTATGGTTTGATAAGAGATGCGTGACCGAAAATTCCATAGACACAGCCCAACCATAACACAAATCACATAGCCATAAGTCATGTTATACTGACAAGGCATCACATGAAGGATTCAATATAATATTACGTTGTCATCTATAAAGCAATTATGTTACGCAAGGAAACCTTCATAATGACTCTACCGTGGTGTAGCATTTCCCCTCTAATATACAGTAAAACGAGTTGATATCTAAGCTAACAGGCACTACTAATCGTATGCTTAATAGTAACACTTCTTGAGTGATAATCGACGGATAAGAAATATTCCCTAGTGACAGGCAAACTATAGCCTTTCTTGTAGGTATGGTGATATTTAAATCACTGCCGCCTTCTTCATTTTCTCTTGATATCAAAATACCAATCGCATCTCCCAGTGTGGATTATTTAGGATCTAATTCAACGATGGGTTAGCTATACAGTGATAGACTCTCTGGAAACATAGATGTCCATTAAATGTCCATTATTATACACGCTAACCACGATGGTTTTCCGATACAGTTAATGTTATACTTTCAGAAAAATCAATGAGGTATTATACCTCCAGCTATTATTCACTAAAAATATACATAATTATATTATATTATAAACATGCACATGAGTTTCGCATACATTAATTTGATTATAGAAATATTATGGAGAAATTACAATGATGTTGTAAGGTTACGTCTTAGACATCAAAGAACTCTCCCAATCCACCCATAATCTTTCTTTCACAACACCTTCACATCACACCCCACGAGCGTATGTGTGTGCCCAGCTTGTTGAACATGACTACTATGAGTTTCAGATTCCATGTGGCATCGTTTTTCGGGAATAACTTATTAACAAACAGTTGGATCAGTCAGATATTTTAACACAGCTGTTTTCACACCGTCCCCTAATTTTTGGCAATATAGTGCATTACCAAAAGTGTAGAAATAAGCCACTTGTTCCTGTGTCATGAGGTTAAAATCGCACATTAATGACTAAGAAATGGACAAGGCTACCGTGCTTACCTTGGCTTACCTATGAGAAACACCAATCTATTATTGCTCCTCCATTAAACACGGTAGTTATCAGCCACCACCCAACCCTATTATCACCTTTAAGTTCATGTAATGTCATAATCAAGTATAGATATACAAAAATACATTCTGTTTGTAAATTTAAACTTGATATTGACAGATAACTTGAATTTAAAGGGGAAAATAGGGTTGGGTGGTGGCTGAAAACTACAGTGTTTGATAGAGCAGCAATAATGGTTTGGTGGTTCTCACAGGTAAGCCACGGTAGCCTTGTTCGTTTCTTAGTACTTTAGTGCTTTCCATACAAATAATTATACTATCACCAACTAAAATTATGCCCATTGACATCTTGCCATTACAGTTCCCATTGCCAGCTGGGATTGTTGGACCACCAGTTCAGCAACGAGGCATATTATAATTTCAAGAGAAGTTTTTATTTTGGTCAGCTATATCCTATATGGCTACTCACATCAATATAGTTTTGGGCACCTATTATGTGTGGGGTTTGAAGGCTGCTATCAGGGGACATGAAGTGCAGGACCTGGGTGCCATTTTTGGGTAGTGTGAAGTACTATGGCTGGTGGCCGTTTTTGGGAAGCATGATGTGTAGGAGTTCTGCATCACTCTGAGGCAGCATGATGTGCCGGGGCCGGAGGCAGCTCTTATGCAGCATGTTGATCGGAGGTTGAGGAACACTCACAATTAGCATTTTGTGCAGGGTCTGGGGGCTGTTTTCGGGAAGACTAATCTGTGGGATCTGTGGGATCTATGGGCAGCATGATGTGTAATGGTTGGAGGTTGTGAGCCGCTCTCAGGCAACATGATTTGCGGATGTTGTAGGTTGCTCGTTGCCAATGTGAAATTATTCGAGTTGTGGGCCGCTCTCAAGAAGCATGATGTGTGAAGGTTGTGTGCCACTTTTGGACAGCGGGATGTGCATAGGTTGTGGGCCGGTCTTGGGCAGTGTGATGTGTGTGGTTTTGGGGTAGATCTCAGGCAGTATGATGCATAGGGTTTGCATACATACATACATTTTTAAGGAAACTACTCTTCTAACAAATTGGGAGGAAGGAAGAAGGGTTTGGAGCCGTTGGGTGGTTGACAGTGCTCGATGGAGGGCATTGGTGCTTTATAACGCAAGTTCTCCAAATTGTCGTACACATTCGTTCGATCCCTGTGTGTGTGGTTGGGTTTCAAATAGGCTATATAGCTCGTAGAGTATCGTTTACTCGGTATAGTTTGTCTTTTGCTTTGCTTTGCTTTGCTTTGCTTTGCTTTGCTTTGCTTTGCTTTGCTTTGCTCTCTCTCTCTCTCTCTCTCTCTCTCTCTCTCTCTCTCTCTCTCTCTCTCTCTCTCTCTCTCTCTCTCTCTCTCTCTCTCTCTCTCTCTCTCTCTCTCTCTCTCTCTCTCTCTTCTCTCTCTCTCTCTCTCTTCTCTCTCTCTCTCTCTCTCTCTCTCTCTCTCTCTCTCTCTCTCTCTCTCTCTCTCTCTCTCTCTTCCTCTCTTCTCTTCTCTCTCTCTCTCTCATCTCTCTTCTCTCTTCTCTCTCTCTCTCTCTCTCTCTCTCTCCTCTCTCTCTCTCTTCTCTCTCTTCTCTCTCTCTCTCTCTCTCTCTCTCTCTCTACTAATATTTCAGCTCTTTCTTTACTAAGCTTTCATTATTAATCTGTTACATCCCTTTAACTTCCGAGGATCGTTTCTCAGCTAAACATAATCGTATACCAACTGTCAGAATACATTTAAATAAATGCATCTATTTATTCTTTAGAGTTAATTTATCTAAATGTGTATATATCGAAACAGGTATATATCAACAGAATCCCTGGGCTTTGCCTCTCATAGACAATACACTTTTTTCACTGGAAACTATATATTTTATACATTTTGTCATTGACAAATAAATACATGCGAGATAATAAATGTTTAAATACTCTCAGCCGGGATTGGACCCCCGACATCAAGAACGAGTGTCCAAGCTTTTAATCCACTACACCACTACTCCAAGACATAGGATCTCCCTTCTCCTTAATATATAATATAGGAAAAGGATAAGATTACTTTATCACGCCGTTGTGTAGTGGATTAAAAGCCTGGACACTCGTTCTGAATGTCTGAGGTTCAATCCCGGCTGGGAGCATTTAAACATTCATTATATCACGTGTATTTGTGAGATATATATAGATATATACTGTATATATATATATATACTTTTTTTTTGGTTTCCCTTAGAATGAGTGTTTTGCTTCCGTGGCCGGGGACCCTCGGAGGGAGCTGAACGCATTGCCGAGGTAATCCTCTTGGGCATGGAGGCATACATTCCATGTTCTTTCCCTAAGAGTAATGCAAACAAATCTTGGTTTACTCACGCTTGTTCTACTGCTGTCTGCAATAAGGAGGAAGCACTCAAACGATAGCAATGGACTCAAACTCAAGAATCACATTCTTCAATGTTTCTGCCCGGAATCAAGCCAAATCTGTTCGTTGATCCGCCAAACACGCTTTCATAAAAAATAAATGCACTGTCTCTCTAGCTCTTCCAAAGCTTTCTGGCATCTAGCCATAAACCTCTCCAATAACTTTTCTTCCTCATATTTCCTTCACCTTTTCCGCTCTGATGGCACTACTGTCACTTCTTCCTCTGACAAAGCTGAACTTTTTGCCCTAACCTTTGCTAGAAACTCCAATTTGTATGATTCCGGTGCTATTCCTCCCTATCCACCACTATCTCATTTCTATCTATCTATCTATTGCCTGACGCCGTGATCCCCGAAGGGGTGGCCACGAAGGAACCGCCCCCATGCACCTCTGTCCCCAGTCAGTCGATGCCCCTCCTCCCAACCAGCACTGCCTTCATTCATATACTTCCTCACTCCATCCTTCCACCCCTCCCTCGGTTCACCTCTCCCTCTCTGTCCTTCCACCTCGCTCTCGTACACCCACTTAGTCAATCTCTCGCTTTCCATATGTTCCATATGGCCGAACCATCTCAAGTTGTTCCATTTCACACTTTCCAGCACATCTACCTCCACACTACACCTCCTTCTTACTTCCTTATTCGTCTGTCTATCCCTCCATGTAACTCTGCACGCACTTCTCAAGAAACTCATTTCCACCGCTCTCACTCTTGGTCTGAGTCTCTTCCCGAACGTCCATGCTTCGCTTCCGTAAGTTAGTGTCGGGATTACCACACTGTCATGCAAGGACTTCTTCACTTCCATACTGACCACTCTATTTCTTGTTACTGCTTTCAACGTTCCTACAACCCTCTTCCCCTGTTGCACCCTCTCCCGCACTTCTTCATCCATAGTCCCATCTTTACTCAACACACTGCCCAGATACTTAAAAGTGCTGACAATCTCCATAGCCTGACCGTTCAACTTCACTCCTTTCGAAGACCATAACCTTGCTCTTCCCCGCATTTACCTTCAAATTCCGTTTTTCGCACACTGTTCCAACCTCATTTACCAGACCCTGCAACTCCCATTCATTATTGCTCATCAGAGCTGTATCATCCACAAACAGCAGTAACAAAAAAAAAACAGCAGTATAGGCAGCTTCCACTCATATCCCTCCCTTTTCAGCAATACACCAACATCCACTGCTCTTCCTAGAATTTCTTTCATGACTCCATCCATATATACAGTAAACAACCACAGAGACATCACACACCCCTGTTTCAACCCAACACTCAGGTCAAATAACTCGCTCTGCTCATTCTCCACACGTACTGCCGCCTTTGCACCCTCATATCTACAAAGGAATTAAATACTAATCCGTCAAGAACCGCGAATTTGGATAAAGCTCCACCAACACGACCCAAATTCAAAACCGTCAGGGATAACGACCGAGGACCGAGGACAGTCATGAATGTAAATGTAGATCCGACCAGAACCAAAAATTCGATGAAAGAACGATCTGCGAGTTCTAAAACCGCAACTTTAAAGGTTTTCTATGCAAACGCTCGTAGCATACGCAATAAATTTTCAGATTTAGAGGAACTAGTGTTTACAGAAAATTATGATGTGATTGGCATAACAGAATCTTGGCTCAATACACAAGATAGAGACTTTTTAGCAGAGTATTCACTTCCCGGTTATGTAATGTTTGAGAACAGCCGAATAAATAAAAATGGAGGTGGCGTTTTATTTTATATCAAAGAAAGTCTTAACCCGACCCTCGTGTCAAAACCTCAAATTGTGAACGTCGACACATCTTTTGTGCTAATAAAGAATAATAAAGGTACAAAAATAATACTTGCGTTAATATACAGACCTCCAGCTCAATCAGTGCAAACTGACCGAGAAATTTACGAACAAATTGCAGATGTAAGTAACTCACAAGATACCGTAATTTTTGGCGACTTTAATTTACCTGTGACCAAGTGGGGCGATACTCTTACTTCACACTCCGGACATGACTTGTATACGAACTTGCAAGAGAGTTCGCTTTATCAATTTGTTCGAATGCCGACCCGTGGTAATAACGTTCTTGACATTGTACTTGCAACAACAGAAGAATTGATAGAGAATTTGAATGTTGGTGATGAATTCAGTAACAGCGACCATCGTACGATAACTTTCACTTTAAAGTTTACTAGTAACGAACCAAATAGTAGCATCGAAAAAGTCCCTAATTTCAAGAAAGCAAACTTCCATAAACTTAGAGCTATGTTTAAAGAAACTGACTGGAGCTTTTTAATTAACAATAACGACATAAATACATCTTGGAAGTTATTCGAAACCACTTACCTAAAAGCAGTGCAAGACTGCATACCATCGAAAATACGGCGTCCAGGCCATAATAATAAGCCCAAATGGTGGAATAAAGATATTTCAAACTGCCTGCTTGCTAAAAAATGTGCTAATGATAGATTAAAATCCTCACAAAATGACGAAGAACGGGTGAAATTTGTAGAGCTACGACGCAAAGCCAAAAAGTTAATTAAGCAAAGTAAAAAGACCTTAGAGTTACATATTGCGAATCAAAGTAAAACAAACCCGAAAGAATTCTATAGTTATATCAGAAAGAAAAAAGTAGTTACTTCAACTGTTGGACCGTTAGTCGATGAAAAAGGAGAATACACCAAAGACGAAGTACAAATGAGTAATGCCCTCAATACCTTCTTTGCATCAGTTTTTACAACAGAAGACCTCAGTGATATCCCTACACCATCGCCGATTCAGATTGATAATTCAGATGTTCTAAGCAATGTCACCGTTACAGAGAGAGAAGTATTGAATTGTTTAGATAAACTCAAGGTAAATAAAACGCCAGGACCTGATACAATCTCGCCTAGAGTTCTAAAGGAAGCTAAGAATGAGCTCTCCAAACCACTGACATTACTATTCAATAAATCCTTGCAGTCTGGAACTATGCCTGATCAGTGGAAGCTAGCCAACGTAACACCAATATTAAAAAAAGTCAGCAAATCCCTACCCAGTAACTATCGTCCAATTAGCTTAACCTCAGTTGTATGTAAAATGCTAGAAACGGTCATACGAGACAGACTCGTAAATCACTTGGAGGAAAATAACATACTTAAAGATACTCAACACGGCTTTCGTAAAAAACGTTCCTGTTTAACAAACCTCTTAGACTTCTTCCACGATATCCTCAACCTCTACGATGAGAGTAAAGCTGTAGATATTATATACCTTGATTTTCAAAAGGCCTTTGACAAAGTTCCCCACAAACGTTTACTGCTAAAACTAAAAGCGCATGGAATACAAGACGGTGTGTTGAAATGGATAGAAAATTGGCTCAGCAACAGAAAGCAAAGGGTAGTCATAAACGGTAAGGCATCTAAATGGACCAATGTAAGTAGCGGGGTACCCCAGGGATCGGTACTAGGACCAATTCTCTTTCTAATTTACATCAACGACATAGATGAGGGTCTCACCTGCACAATCTCAAAATTTGCTGACGATACAAAAATTGCAAATAGCGTACTCTCAAAAGAACAAGTTGACGATATGCAACACAATCTAGATAAATTGTCATGTTGGGCCCAAATTTGGCAAATGAGTTTCAATGCGGATAAATGTAAAGTACTACATATCGGATACCTAAATGAGAAAGCAAACTATTCGATGAATGGCACTCAGCTTAAGAATGTAAACAGAGAAACTGATCTGGGAGTAACAATATCGAGTAACCTAAAACCGAGTCAACAATGTTCAGAAGTTGTTAAGAAGGCAAACAAAATAATTGGCTTTATAGGCAGGTCATTTGAGCATAAATCCAAAGAAGTTATCCTAACCCTTTACAATTCCTTAGTCCGCCCTCTTCTGGAATACTGCGTTCAATCCTGGTGCCCTTATTACCAAAAAGATATAAACAAGCTAGAACGAGTTCAACGTAGAGTTACCAAAATGATACCTAGCCTAAAGAACAAACCATACGAAGAGCGTCTTAGAGAATTAAATCTATTTCCTTTAACCCAGCGCAGATTAAGAGGTGACTTAATTCAAGTGTTCAAAATCATCAAAGGCATCGACAATATGAACTGTAGTAAGTACTTCACTATCGACCAATCTAATTACACGCGGGGAAACGGTTGCAAAATTATTGGTAAATCTTTTAACTCACACGAATCTAAGAATTTCTTCTTCAATCGAGTTGTCAACTTGTGGAATGGGCTTCCCCAAAACGTTATAGACTGCATCACCGTTGATTCATTTAAACTCCGCCTAGACAAATATCTCGCATCAAACCCGCGACTGACTGCGTTTGTAAATGAATAACTTTATTTTATCCCCCCCTCAGTTACTAACCCATCTGTCCCCTACTAACTTCCTAATCCTGCCACGGACATTAGTTCCAGGGCAGTAATTCCTTTTCCAATGTTCCCTTACCCACTCTAAACCACTGTTTGGACACTTGATCCTCAGTGTTTTGGAGGACAAGCAACCTAGAAGGGTCACTAGATCTGTTGTTGCTTGATTTCCTTTGTACTCCTTTGTACTCCTTTGTACTCATACATGCTCTTCACTGCTTTCAGCAACTTTCTATCTACTCCGTATATCTAAGTACTTTCCACATGCCTTCTCTATCCACTCTGTCATAGGCTTTCTCTAAGTCCATAAAGGCAACATACACCGTTTGTTTCTTCTCCAGATATATCTCCACAACACAATTCAGGATAAAAATCTGATCTACACATCCTCTTCCCTTCCTAAAACCTCCTCCCTGCTTGTCGCCTATCCATTTCTCCATTCTCACTCTCACTCTCTCAATCACTACCCTACTGTACACCTTCCCTACTACGCTTAAAAGACATATTCCTCGGTGGTTACCACACACTCCTCTTTCCCCTTTGCTCTTATATATAGGGGGACTATTATGCCAGTCTTCCAGTCATTGGGTGCATTCCCCTTCTCCCATGCTAGTTTGCACATTTTCCATACCCATTCGATCACTATCTCACCACATGCCTCAACATTTCCCCACACACTCCATCTGTTCCTGGTGCTTTCCCGAACTTCACTCTTTTCATGGCTTCCTACACTTCTGACCTCCTGATCCCCACCTCCTCCTCCACTACTTCTCCTATTCTCCCTCCCATACCCCATCCAACTATGTTTGCTGGCTCTTCATTCCTTACATTTAGCAACTCGTTGAAGTACTCCCTCCATCTTTCGACTTTCTCTTGCTTCTCGGCTAGCATTCTCCCATTCTTCTCTTTCACACTCTTACTGTTTCCCTTGCTACCTTCCTTAACTCCCCTGACTTCTTTCCAGAACAGTTTCTTACACTCCCTCCATTTTACACTCAGATTCCTTCCAAACTCCTCTTCTACTCTTCTCTTAGTTTCCATCACTACTCTCTTCACCACTCTCTTTCTCTCCACGTACCTCGCTCGTTTCTGCCTCTCCAAATCTTCATTCCCTGTACTACCCAACCACTCTCTATACGCTCTCTTCTTATCTTCCACAGCTATTTTTACCTCTTCTGTCCACCATGCTGTAATTTTCACTCCCCTCCCTCTTCTCCTGAATCCACACACCTCCTCACATGCTGCACAGACCTCACCAAACATTTTGCTTATCTCCTCCACTTCCTCCATATCTTCCAGGTCGAACCCACCTAGTCGTCTTTCTACTGCTCTCCTGTACTCTTTCCTGTTGGGCGGGTGCCCAACCCCGAAAGGGGTTGAAATAGGGGAGCTATCCCCCCGCCAAAGGCGGTTTTCTAGGGCCTTACCTAGCTAACGCTGAGAGGATTGGGTTCTAGTCATGTGGTGATGGGCTGGTCTATCAAGGTGAGAGCTGAGCGATCTCTGCCATACCCATAGCTTACTCTGACTGTTCCTATAACTTATATATTTTCTAGATCTCAAGTCTCTTCCGTGGATTGATCTCCCAATCTACCAAGATTGGAAGCCAAAGCGTCACATTTTGTCCTTGCCCCTCAACTTACTCTTCATAATTGCTGAGGGGCACAGGGCCCTGGGTGGGGCTTTGGTTTCCCGGGTATTTCCACACCCTCCTCAGCTCCCCGCCATGAAGTGGCTTCGGTCACCCAGGCTTCATTGTGGTCAGCAGGGAGGGTTCTGTGGGGGCGCTCGGTTATGGCCTTGGGATTGCTCGGGGCCTTAGGGCTGTTTGGCCAGGCAGCTTGGGGAACAACAACAACAACTCTTCCCTGATTTCCTCCTCCTGCAGCCTCTCCACCCTCCTCACCATTCCACCTTCCTCTCGCCTCCCTCCAGCTCTCTTCACCCACTTCTTTTGTATCCAAACCTTAGCTACTACTACATAATGATCTCACTTACTCTTGCCTAATATCCTAATATCTTCTAAAGATGTACTTTCTACCCTCTCTGGGCTTAACACAAAGAAGGCAAACGGTCAGGATGGTGTTCCTCCTGTTGTACTAAACATCTGTGTTTCCGTGCTGACTCCCTGCCTTGGCAAACTCTTCCGTCTCTGTCTCTCCTCTTCTGGCTGGAAGTTTGCTCTCATTCAACATGTCTCAAAGAAGGGTGACTGCAATCAAGCCTCCAACTATCGTCCAATTGCTCTCATTTCTTGCATCTACAGTTTTTGAACTATTAAAAAAAAATCAAGCATCACTTTTTTCATAATCTATTCTCAGATCGCCAGGATGGAATCCTTAGGGGTCGCTATACTAAGGATCTTCTTTCATATCTTGCTAACTCTTGGTCATCCTACTTTCGGGAATTCGGCGAGACCTTTTCTTTTCTGTAGACATATCGAAGGCCTTTGATAGAGTCTGGCACAAATCTCTTAATTTCTAAACTACTCTCGTTTGGTTCTATCCCTTTATCTGTGCCTTTATCTTTTATTTCATTTCTACTTCCATAGCTGCGGTTGTGGACGGCCACCGTTCACTTCCTCAGCTTTTCAACTCCGGTGTTCCTCATGGTTCTGTCCTATCTTTCTCCTACCTTTAGACACGAAATGTTGCAATGCACAAAGGATAACTTTGCTCTCCGAGGACGACCGAATATATTGTGTTGTTTAGTCCTCAAAATGCCTCTTTCAGATATGTGTGTTGTGAAACAGCCTACGCTCAAAGGGGATCATCTATAGCTTTTTGTTCTTGTTTATATTGCTTCCCTCAATAGCTACATCTTCCAATATCTCTTCACCTACTGTACACTGGGTGTCAATACACCTAGACTTAGTCTGACCTTCCCCAAAACTTACCTGATCATTAACCTAAACCTAAGCGTTGTCTACCTACACTTAACTTGGACAGTTTATCTTAATTCAGCGTTATACAAAGTAACCCTCTAGAACTCTGGAAGTTTCTCTCTGAATCCATCTTCCCATCATTCTATGACTTAAATTGCTTCACACTCTGTGTGTCCAGGCATTTTGGCTTGAACATTTACTGATATTGGCCCTGTAACTCTCTCAACTCTGGGGTAGTCACTCTCCACAGGCAGTTTTGCACGTTGTCTCCCTCATTCAAATTTAAAAAAAAGAAAAAGCAACAAAGAAAGATAGATAAAGTTGCGATCGGAGGAGCCCAGCGGAGGGGGAACATTTACAATGTAAGCAGAAGGATTAGAGGTTAGGAATAAGTCATGGATGTTGGGCCGATCTCCAAGGATACAGGTAGGGTGCTGAATTAACTGCTCTAGGTAATTTAGGATACACAAAGATGTAGGCTCGTTTACCAGTTTGGTCAATGAAATGATAGGAGAGCCATTGGCGGTGGTGAACATTTAAATCCTCCAAGATGAAGACTTCAACGGGAGAGATGGATTAAATGTGTTCCAGTTTGGAAGTGAGATAGTCAAAGATTTTTTGGATGGTCAATACAATTAGGGGAACAGCACAAATATATTCAGTGGGAGAGTGGCAAAATGTTTACCTTGAGCCGTAAAGTTGAGAATTCAGAAGAGTCAAATTTGGGAATACGAGAGTAAGAATGAGTGTTACTTATGTACACTCAACAGCCGCCTTTGGCTTTGAATTGAGAATAAAAACACATAGGAAGATACAAAGAAGGGTGTGCTGTTTGTTGCCTTAGATATCTGGGTTTCGGTGATGACAAGTAGGTCAAGTTTTGTAGAAGAGATGTGGTGTTCCACAGAAAGGAAGTTAGAGGAAAGACCGCGAATGATGCAGACATTGATAGCTAGAGTAGTAAGTAGTGGGCAAGGGCACTTAAAGGAATCTTTTTCCAGGGATCCGTCCAATGGAGGCACTTTTGGTACCCCTCCTCCTACAACCCCCCACCCCCACCCCCACCTGAGGACTCCGAGTCTGGTCGTAATTATGTCATATTTTAACATTTTGCAATGATAGAGTAGTATTTAACGTGTTTGTGGTACAATGCATTGATAGGAAGATAAAGTGTTTTAGAAGGCAGACTGGGGTTGCCCTCAATAATGATGAGGCTCAGACAGGATCAACAAAGGAGGCCAGGTGGTGAAACAGAAGTGCCTGTAGGTTGATAGGTTTAGGAAGTGAGCGGTGGACCACCAAAACGGCCAGAATGGAAATTATAGATAAAGGCACAGGCGGAGGGAGAAAGATAGGAGGATAATTATGTCCAGCACAAATTAAAAGATAGGAGGATATGTCCAGCACAAATTAAAAGATAGGAGGATATGTCCAGCACACATTAAAAGATAGGAGGATATGTCCAGCACACATTAAAAGATAGGAGGATATGTCCAGCACAAATTAAAAGATAGGAGGATATGTCCAGCACAAATTAAAAGATAGGAGGATATGTCCAGCACACATTAAAAGATAGGAGGATATGTCCAGCACACATTAAAAGATAGGAGGATATGTCCAGCACACATTAAAAGATAGGAGGATATGTCCAGCACACATTAAAAGATAGGAGGATATGTTCAACACACACTAAAAGATAGGAGGATATGTCCAGCACACACTAAAAGATAGGAGAATATGTCCAGCACACACTAAAATATAGGAGGATATGTCCAGCACAAATTAAAAGATAGGAGGATATGTCCAGCACACATTAAAAGATAGGAGGATATGTCCAGCACACATTAAAAGATAGGAGGATATGTCCAGCACACATTAAAAGATAGGAGGATATGTCCAGCACACATTAAAAGATAGGAGGATATGTCCAGCACACATTAAAAGATAGGAGGATATGTCCAGCACAAATTAAAAGATAGGAGGATATGTCCAGCACAAATTAAAAGATAGGAGGATATGTCCAGCACAAATTAAAAGATAGGAGGATATGTCCAGCACACATTAAAAGATGGGAGGATATGTCCAGCACACATTAAAAGATAGGAGGATATGTCCAGCACACATTAAAAGATAGGAGGATGTGTCCAGCACACATTAAAAGATAGGAGGATATGTCCAGCACAAATTAAAAGATAGGAGGATATGTCCAGCACACATTAAAAGATAGGAGGATATGTCCAGCACACACTAAAAGATAGGAGAATATGTCCAGCACAAATTAAAAGATAGGAGGATGTGTCCAGCACACATTAAAAGATAGGAGGATATGTCCAGCACAAATTAAAAGATAGGAGGATATGTCCAGCACAAATTAAAAGATAGGAGGATATGTCCAGCACAAATTAAAAGATAGGAGGATATGTCCAGCACACATTAAAAGATAGGAGGATATGTCCAGCACACATTAAAAGATAGGAGGATATGTCCAGCACACATTAAAAAATAGGAGGATATGTCCAGCACAAATTAAAAGATAGGAGGATATGTCCAGCACACATTAAAAGATAGGAGGATATGTCCAGCACACATTAAAAGATAGGAGGATATGTCCAGCACACATTAAAAGATAGGAGGATATGTCCAGCACACATTAAAAGATAGGAGGATATGTCCAGCACAAATTAAAAGATAGGAGGATATGTCCAGCACACATTAAAAGATAGGAGGATATGTCCAGCACACACTAAAAGATAGGAGAATATGTCCAGCACACACTAAAAGATAGGAGAATATGTCCAGCACACACTAAAAGATAGGATAATATGTCCAGCACACACTAAAAGATAGGAGGATATGTCCAGCACAAATTAAAAGATAGGAGGATATGTCCAGCACACATTAAAAGATAGGAGGATATGTCCAGCACACATTAAAAGATAGGAGGATATGTCCAGCACACATTAAAAGATAGGAGGATATGTCCAGCACACATTAAAAGATAGGAGGATATGTCCAGCACACATTAAAAGATAGGAGGATATGTTCAGCACACATTAAAAGATAGGAGGATATGTCCAGCACAAATTAAAAGATAGGAGGATATGTCCAGCACAAATTAAAAGATAGGAGGATATGTCCAGCACAAATTAAAAGATAGGAGGATATGTCCAGCACACATTAAAAGATAGGAGGATATGTCCAGCACACATTAAAAGATAGGAGGATATGTCCAGCACACATTAAAAGATAGGAGGATGTGTCCAGCACACATGAAAAGATAGGAGGATATGTCCAGCACAAATTAAAAGATAGGAGGATATGTCCAGCACACATTAAAAGATAGGAGGATATGTCCAGCACACACTAAAAGATAGGAGCATATGTTCAGCACAAATTAAAAGATAGGAGGATGTGTCCAGCACACATTAAAAGATAGGAGGATATGTCCAGCACAAATTAAAAGATAGGAGGATATGTCCAGCACAAATTAAAAGATAGGAGGATATGTCCAGCACAAATTAAAAGATAGGAGGATATGTCCAGCACAAATTAAAAGATTGGAGGATATGTCCAGCACAAATTAAAAGATCGGAAGATATGTCCAGCACACCCTAAAAGATAGGAGAATATGTCCAGCACAAATTACAAAATAGGAGGATATGTCCAGCACAAATTTAAAGGTCTCTCTCAAGTCCTGAAAGGTGGATAACCAAGAGTTAGTGCGATAAGGAAAGATATCACCAGTAGAGAGGCCCTTAAGAACACCATACTGTCAATCTGAAATTAGATGATGAGATGACAAATGCTTAACTCTTTTGCGCTTTTATGACGCAGAGGTTGCCAGATTAGCAATAATAAATAGAGTTATTTCACTCTTATAATTACCTCTCCAAAATTAGTTTTCTGCCCACAGCTAAGCCAAAGACAACTGCAGAGGTTGAAGTAACTAAACTAAAGGTTTATAAATACCCCTGATGGTAACAAAGGCTTTAAAGTATCCCTAATAGCGTGAAAGGGTTAAGAAATATTGAATTAAGAACATATTAAAACACTTTAGAGATGTAAGTTATGAGAGCAGTCGGACGATAGTTAAAGGAATGAGAGCGGTCAGCATTCTTTGGGACAGGGCTAATGAGAGCAAACTTCCAGCAAGAAGTTAGCATACATAGACAAACAAGTTTATCCAGGCAGCAAGTTGGCAATGAAGAACAGTTTTTTTTAGTACAACAAGAGGAACACCATTTGGTCTGTATGCCTTCTAAATATTAAACCCAGTGAGAACAGAAAGTACATCTTTAGAATTGATTAAGATATTGAGTATTAATAAGAGCAAGGGGGGTAGAGAGCTAGACATATCACAGAATTATCTAAGGTAGAGTTTTTAGTGAAAGTTTGAGCAAAAAGTTTAGTTTTGTCAGAGTAATAAGGGACAGTGGTGCCGTTAGAGTGGAAAAGCGAAGGGACAGACAAGGAATTAAAATTGTTGGAAAAGTTTCTCACTGACTCTCTGCCTAGCCAAACTCTACCTTCTCTGTCTTTCCTCAACCATCTTCCCTTCTTGCTGAAAGTTTGCTCTCTTTCAACTTGTCCCAAAGAAGGGTGACCGCTCTCAACGCTCTAACTATCGTCAAATTATTCTTATTTCTATTTATTTCAATTCTAATATTAAATCAAAATTTCTTTAGCATATGTATTTCCATAATCTACTTACAGATCTCCAGTATGGCTTCCTTAAGGTCTGCTCAGCTGTTGATCTCCTTACATATCTTACTAACTCTTGGTCATCTTTCTTTGGGGATTTCAGTAAATCATTTTCTATTTTGCTAGACATATCGAAAGCCTTCGATAGAGTCTGGCACAAATCTAAAGCTTCTAAACTACCCTCCTACAGTTTCATCCCTCCATCTGTGCTTTTACATACAATTTCATTTCTGCTGCGGTTGTGGACTGCTATCACTCACTTCCTCAACCTATCAAGTCCAGTGTTCCTCAAGGTTCTTTCCTGTCTTTCTATTATTCGTTATTGATAATCTCGACTGTACCTTTCGCCCTATTCACTCTACCGTGCACTAATCAAGTAGTTTTCTTCAACGACCCACCACGCAATTAATCATGTGATGAGGCCATAGCATGCCTATCTTCTGATCTATAACTATTTCCGATTGGTAGAAAATCTTCTTACTTTCAATGCATCGAAGACCCAATTTATCAATGTATCTACCCGTCACCATCTTCCACATGACTATCTATTTATATTTCGCAATATACAAATATACCCTTCATCTTCTCTAAATATTCTTGGTGTATATTTCTCTTCTGACCTCTTGTGGAAAGATAATTATACCACTCTTGCTAAAAAAGCTTCCTAGAAGTTAGGTATGCTCAACCATCTATGTGGGGTTTTCAACCTCGCACAGCTTCTTGCTCTTTAAAAGGGCCCTGTGAGCCCATGTTTTTTTATTTTTTTATATACTCCAACTACTCCCTCTCGGGCATAGGGTGAGAGCCCTTACAATCCACCGCTCAACACGGTGAAGCCTGTGAGGTCTCGTTCCAGTCTGGGGAGTGAGACATGTGAAGCATCCATTCATGGCTCGAAGCAGCTCCATCTCTGAAGCCGCTGGTTGCTTCATTCAAGTGCTTCACTGTCTCACCCTCCAGACTCAGACCCTCACTCTCAGAATGCCACCTATTGAGCAGTGAACTCACTGTATCGTGTATCGTGTATTGTGTGCATGTGTGGGAAGGTTCAACCCATAACCCACTTCTCGAAAGGTAGAGTCAAAAGCAATTTGTTTCATAAATTTACCTCCTCTTACTAATTCCCTGCGATCAGTTTCTACACGACACAATGTTATATATCTCTCACTTATTTATCACTTTTACACTAATCAAGAACTTCAGAGTTTTATCAATGTATACCTCCTCCTTTATGGAGAGTGGGGGCACCCGCCTTTCAATACATTCCCACCTCTATTCTGTCCAACTCTCCAACCCAAGATTGAACCGATATTCACAGTCTTTCTTTCACTCAACAAGTAAGCTCTGGAACTATCTCCTTCACTTTGTCTTTTCATCATCCTATGACTTGAACTGATTCAAGCTCTGTGTGTTCATATATTTTGACTCTACTGTACCTCGAATTTGAATATTTATCCCTCATTCGACTTAAAGGCTTTGAGGGGGGGGGGGGACACTTGTTACAGGCAGCTTTCACTTTTGTCTCCTTCATACACATAGGACAAAATTGCCATAAATCTCGGGGAAAGCTAAATTTAGACAGTTCAGAGGATTTCTTAGTGATTCGGCAGTTTTTTTGCAAGTTTAAGAATATATTTGGTTTGATTCTGGGCAAAAACACAGAGTACAAGATTGAAAGGGACGGTACTGGTTGAATGTGTCCTCCTAACAGCGTGAGTAAACTAAAACTATTTTTTTGTATTTTATTATTATTATAATTTTTATTGTTTGTGTGCATTCCACCGAGATACAAAAAATGGAATGTATGCCTTTACGCCCAAGATGATTACTTCTGTAACGTGTTCAGCATAATCCAAAGGTCCCCGTCCACGGAAGCTGAAATAATTGTTAGGGAAAACAAAAAGTACTGCCTCAGAGCCTTCCAGTCGGTACCGCCAAAGTCCCACAAGCACCGCCGGCCAACAATTAAACGTATCAGACAAATACTGGCAGACATGTAGCTCATGTGAGTGTGCCTATTGATGATGTTTTCCCAAGTAATCCTCGTAGATTATATAATATGAACTGTTAATGTCTATGCTGTAATCAGCTAGTTTCTCGATGTAGTTAAAATGCTGTAGTATTGGTAAACTTCATGAACGGATATATACCCTTTTAACCCCTTCTGTACCGGCGACGTCTTTTGTATTTTATTATAGCTACATATAGACGATTTTATTATAGCTACATATAGACGATTTTATGAAGCATAGAAAGGATATATGGTAGCAAAAATGATTAATGGAGATAGTCTGAAGCCTTTGCATGAGTAGACGTCCTTCATAAGCTGTACAAAATTGTCTAATAGTTGCCAGAATACAATGAAAAGTACATCACCGGTACATAAGGGGTTAAGGCAGTTTCATCGGGACCGATCCTATGAGACTGAGCTATATCTGCCCCTGTAGGTAAGTAGTAAGATAGAGAATAGGTGACGTGTAAGCAATTTCGTAGTAACATACAGTTAGGATCCTTGAGCGTAGGTGGTATTTCTCGGACAACTTTGATTCTAAAGTATAGTTAGGGGAAAATATGGTTTTAATGTTTTGCTATCAGAAAGTTTGTTCCTGATAATAATATTTAAGTAGTTCAGGTTGATCAAACTAATATAATTAAAGTATATACATTGTGCTTGGCTTGGTTAGGATTACTTCGGCTAGGCTTGTATGATAATATTATTTATACTAGATTATGTTAGGCTAGATTAGATAAGGTCAAACTAGATTAAATTCAGTTAGTACTTTTTTGTTTTCTATGTAATTGAGGGATAAGATCGATTAAGTGAAGTCGAATTAAGTTATGTGAGGTTAAGATAAATTAAGTGAAGTCGAATTAAGTTATGTGAGGTATATGTTGGTCAAATGAGGTAAAGTTATGACAAGTTGATTCAGTTCTATATACTATTCCACTTGGCTCAAATGTTCTGCTACGAAAACTTTGAGGCCGAATGTATAGAGAGATCAGTGATGGTCCTCCTCCGAGCTTATTTTCCCGGCAAATGAGATAAGGGTCAATACATGGAGGGGAGGCTGGCCGTTTGTTTGGTCTATTAATTAATTTATTTATAAGTTTTTAGTTTCCTCCCTAGGCCTCCATCAAACTTAGAAAAACACCTCCTAGACCCCCCTTCAAGATAAATGTGTAAAAATTTTCGGTAGAAAAATGTCCCGGCAGAAGGCCGATTCCTCTTAAAATTGCAGGCTCGCTATTGCTCGCCAGGATATAATCGACACCTAAATGGCATGAAAGGTCTTAAAATGTACAACAAAATGGGGCGAAAGGTGTTAAAATAGCCAAACTAATGGGCCAAACGTCTTATTATCTGAAAACTAGTGGGGCTAAACATTAGGGAGAAGGGGGTCCAGAAAAACGGTCTGCCTCCCTTTAAGCACGCCTTTGAACTTACGACGCCGGAGTGTAACGAAGAGCGAGAGTCAAGCCGTTTTTCGAGCAATGTTTACGTGCAATTATGGTCTGGCAGCTTCAAAAATTACACTTTATCAGAATTCGACCGCCTAACATACTCTACTTTCAGGTTAGTTACCGATATCAGTGCAAAAAGGCCCGAAATAGAACGAGAAAAAAATTGTTCATGAAAAATTGACGGAAAAATTGCTCGAATGACAGCGGCTTAAATCCCGGGACCTCTTCCCGGTGTCACCTCCATCAAGAACTCCCCAAGGCGTTAGTCGTGAATCATGAACCTTACCCTGACCGATTGAAACGTCTTGGCAACGGAGGAGCGAACTTTCTTTCCGTCTCCTCATGTTTGGCAGAAAGAGAGAGAGAGAGAGAGAGAGAGAGAGAGAGAGAGGGGGGGGGGGGGCGAGGAGGAGGAGGGAGAAGGAGGAAAGTGAGCTCCATACGGAAGTTGGATTGGGGAGATATGGGACATTAAAGTAGATAATTTTGAAGGAGAGAATGAAAAGAAGGGAGGAAAAGAGCGGAAAGGTGAAATGTGGGGTCAGAGGGGGAAGGAGAGAATATCGTGGGGCGGAGAGCAGATAAGGAAGATTATTAAGGAGAGATAGAAAAGAGGAAGGACGAGAGGAAACCGAATAGACCGAAGATGATATCGACAGGAATGAGGGAAACGGTAACAGAAGGAGAATAGTAATTAGGAAGAAAAATTGGAGAGACGTGAGGAATTTGGGGAAATAGAGCAAATGGAGGAAGTATATGAATGTGGATGATAAGTGAGGAGGCATAAAGGAAAAAGCAGGAGAGAAAGTTCGTGTGTATGTGAGAGAGTGAGAGGGAGTGAGAGGACGAGAAGGAGGCGGCAAGAATAGAGAGAGAATGAAGGGGGAGAGGAGAGGAACAGAGGTCGAGATGAACGAGGGGGGGGGGGGGGAGGGAAGGGCGTGGAAGAGATATACTGTATATAGAGAAAAAGGAAGGAAGGAGAGGGACAATGTAAGAAGGAGCAAAGGTAAATGAAAATGTGTTAGAATGGATGGGAGTTAAACATGGGTAAACAATATGGGGCCAGGGATGACAGAGAGTACAAAAGAAATAGGGTGGTCAGCAAATATTACAAATATTTTTGAAATATAGAATCAAACATAAACTGAACCATAGAGAGAGAGAGAGAGAGAGAGAGAGAGAGAGAGAGAGAGAGAGAGAGAGAGAGAGAGAGGGGGGGGGGGGAAGAAGTGTGTAAAAAAATAGTAATTCTGAACATTGATTTAAGGTTTCAGAGACAAGACAATTACATACTGTAGGTGCGCATACTATATACTCTGTTATATTCCAGCTGACGGTAGATGTCCATGTCTCTTTCTTTACTACTCGGCTATTATGAAGAAAATGTAACGAAATGTGTTGTGAATTGTGTACATTTGGCATTTATATGGCGTAGAGCCACTGCAGTTTCATATTTCCCCATCAAGTATCGATAAATCAGTTGCACAAGGATTCAATTTGCCGTCATCTGAAATAAACTGACTATAGATGGTCCAGAGAGAGAGAGAGAGAGAGAGAAAGAGAGAGAATGAGAATAAGAAAAAATACATTAATACTTTCCTGTTGCTAGCGTGAGGGTAGTGGCAGCCAATGTTCTACTTGTTCCTTTAAATCCCGGCCAAGAATGGGTGTAATGGCTGATACAAACAGAAGTTTCATCATTTATCACGTGGCTTCCGATAAATTACGAGTTTTCTCATACTAAATTCATATTTTTTGCAATTTCGTGGGTACCAAGGAAAAAGAAAGGTGGGCAGGTGTTCCTAATGCGTGTTAACTCTTTCAGGACGGTGGTGGTTTACTTTATATTTTTATTTTAGTTTAAAAAAAAAAAATGCATAACTTAGTGGCTCGCTGGTGTAGTGACTAGCGTATGGACTTCCACCCAGAAGGCCCAGGATCGCGCCCACGCTCGGCGCATTAAAGATTTTTCACAAACACTGAGTCATTACCGTCCCTCATGAGCAAGGGGATGGGATAGTAGTACAGGACCCCAATGGAAATACGCCTAATCGGCCTTATTGGGCTATCCTTAGCTGGCTTAGCATGCGCTAGCTTTAAAAACTATTATTATTATTATAACTAATAATTATGAATATGAATTATTTCACAGCTCACCGTACTAGTCTTAGAGTGACTTTTAATGTATTGCTATTTTGTTTAGTTGTTATTTAGCCAATATTACTCAACATTTTTCAGTTTATGAAAACCTTTGATTTTGTATAATTGTATCGTATTTGTTGTTTACTCAAAACAGAGGTGAAAGAAGGAGGACCGAAGACAGCGAGGGCGGCAACCTGCGAAGGAATTAAATGCTAATCTGTCAAGAACCGCGAATTTGGATAAAGCTCCACCAACACGACCCAAATTCAAAACCGCCAGGGATAACGACCGAGGACCGATGTCAGCCATGAATGTAAATGTAGATCCGATCAGAACCAAAAATTTGATTAAAGAACGTTCTGTGAGTTCTAAAACCGCAACTTTAAAGGTTTTCTATGCAAACGCTCGTAGCATACGCAATAAATTTTCAGATTTAGAGGAACTAGTGTTTACTGAAAATTATGATGTGATTGGTATAACAGAATCTTGGCTCAATACAGTAGATAGAGACTTTTTAGCAGAGTATTCACTTCCCGGTTATGTAATGTTTGAGAAAAGCCGAATAAATAAAAATGGAGGTGGCGTTTTATTTGATATCAAAGAAAGTCTTAACCCGACCCTCTTGTCAAAACCTCAAATTGTGAACGTCGACACATCTTTTGTGCTAATAAAGAATAATAAAGGTACAAAAATAATACTTGCATTAATATACAGACCTCCAGCTCAATCAGTGCAAACTGACCGAGAAATTTATGAACAAATTGCAGATGTAAGGAACTCACAAGATACCGTATTTTTTGGCGACTTTAATTTACCTGTGACCAAGTGGGGCGATACTCTTACTTCACACTCCGGACATGACTTGTATACGAACTTGCAAGAGAGTTCGCTTTATCAATTTGTTCGAACACCGACCCGTGGTAATAACGTTCTTGACATTGTACTTGCAACAAAAGAAGAATTAATAGAGAATTTGAATGTTGGTGATGAATTCAGTAACAGCAACCATCGTACGATAACTTTCACTTTAAACTTTACTAGTAACGAACCAAATAGTAGCATCGAAAAAGTCCCTAATTTCAAGAAAGCAAACTTTCATAACCTTAGAGCTATGTTTAAAGAAACTGACTGGAGCTTTTAAATTAACAATAACGACATAAATACATCTTGCAAGTTATTCGAAACCACTTACCTAAAAGCAGTGCAAGACTGGATACCATCGAAAATACGGCGTCCAGGCCATAATAATAAGCCCAAATGGTGGAATAAAGATATTTCAAACTGCCTGCTTGCTAAAAAATTTGCTAATGATAGATTAAAATCCTCACAAAATGACGAAGAACGGGTGAAATTTGTAGAGCTACGACGCAAAGCCAAAAAGTTAATTAAGCAAAGTAAAAATACCCTAGAGTTACATATTTCGAATCAAAGTAAAACAAACCCGAAAGAATTCTATAGTTATATCAGAAAGAAAAAGTAGTTACTTCAACTGTTGGACCGTTAGTCGATGAAAATGGAGAATACACCAAAGACGAAGTACAAATGAGTAATGCCCTCAATACCTTCTTTGCATCAGTTTTTACAACAGAAGACCTCAGTGATATCGCTACACCATCGCCGATTCAGATTGATAATTCAGATGTTCTAAGCAATATCACCGTTACAGAGAGAGAAATATTGAATTGTTTAGATAAAACTCAAGGTAAATAAAACGCCTGGACCTGATACAATCTCGCCTAGAGTTCTAAAGGAAGCTAAGGATGAGCTCTCCAAACCACTGACATTACTATTCAATAAATCCTTGCAGTCTGGAACTATGCCTGATCAGTGGAAGATAGCCAACGTAACACCGATATTAAAAAAAGGCAGCAAATCCCTACCCAGTAACTATCGTCCAATTAGCTTAACCTCAGTTGTATGTAAAATGCTAGAAACGGTCATAAGAGACACTCGTAAATCACTTAGAGGAAAATAACATACTTAAAGATACTCAACACGGCTTTCGTAAAAAAACGTTCCTGTTTAACAAACCTCTTAGACTTCTTCCACGATATCCTCAACCTCTACGATGAGAGTAAAGCTGTAGATATTATATACCTTGATTTTCAAAAGGCCTTTGACAAAGTTCCCCACAAACGTTTACTGCTAAAACTAAAAGCGCATGGAATACAAGACGGTGTGTTGAAATGGATAGAAAATTGGCTCAGCGACAGAAAACAAAGAGTAGTCATAAACGGTAAGGCATCTAAATGGACCAATGTAAGTAGCGGGGTACCCCAGGGATCGGTACTAGGACCAATTCTCTTTCTAATTTACATCAACGACATAGATGAGGGTCTCACCTGTACAATCTCAAAATTTGCTGACGATACAAAAATTGCAAATAGCGTACTCTCAAAAGATGAAGTTGACGATATGCAACACAATCTAGATAAATTGTCACATTGGGCCCAAATTTGGCAAATGAGTTTCAATGCGGATAAATGTAAAGTACTACATATCGGATACCTAAATGAGAAAGCAAACTATTCGATGAATGGCACTCAGATTAAGAATGTAAACCGAGAAACCGATCTGGGAGTAACAATATCGAGTAACCTAAAACCGAGTCAACAATGTTCAGAAGTTGTTAAGAAGGCAAACAAAATAATTGGCTTTATAGGCAGATCATTTGAGCATAAATCCAAAGACGTAATCCTAACCCTTTACAATTCCTTAGTCCGCCCTCTTCTGGAATACTGCGTTCAATGCTGGTGCCCTTATTACCAAAAAGACATAAACAAGCTAGAACGAGTTCAACGTAGAGTTACCAAAATGATACCTAGCCTAAAGAACAAACCATACGAAGAGCGTCTTAGAGAATTAAATCTATTTCCTTTAACCCAGCGCAGATTAAGAGGTGACTTAATTCAAGTGTTCAAAATCATCAAAGGCATCGACAATATGAACTGTAGTAAGTACTTCACTATCGACCAATCTAATTACACGCGGGGCAACGGTTGCAAAATTATTGGTAAATCTTTTAACTCACACGAATCTAAGAATTTCTTCTTCAATCGAGTTGTCAACTTGTGGAATGGGCTTCCCCGAGACGTTATAGACTGCAGCACCGTTGATTCATTTAAATTCCGCCTAGACAAATATCTCGCATCAAACCCGCGACTGACTGCGTTTGTAAATGAATAACTTTATCCTCCCCTCAGTTACTAACCCATATGTCCCCTACTAACTTCCTAGTCCTGCCACGTTAGTGGCAGGGCAGTAGTTCCCTTTCCAATGTTCCCTTACCCACTCTAAACCACTGTTTGGACACTTGATCCTCAGTGTTTTGGAGGACAAGCAGCCTAGAAGGGTCACTAGATATGTTGTTGCTTGATTTCCTTTGTACTCCTCCTTTGTACTCCTTTGTAAAGTTGAGGACAAATGTATGCTTGTATAGGGGTAGCATCCTATGTGTGTAGGATTACTTCATTCAGTATATTTTGTTATTGGGAAGTGGAGGCATAGCGTCCACTTTACTAGTTAACTACGTCGGCTTTAAGATTCACCATCGCAGTGAAAGCAAATATAACATTAAAGTGTAGTCACTAACCTCCCAGAAAGCTCATGGCAATGTAGTTAAGGTTAATCATTGAATGTTTTGCTATCAACGATCCATCACAACACTGGTATACGACGCCGAGCATCTATCTATCTATATGCTCAGGCCCAATCCCCACTATCTATATGCTCAGGCCCAATCCCCACTATCTATATGCTCAGGCCCAATCCCCACTATCTATATGCTCAGGCCCAATCCCCACTATCTATATGCTCAGGCCCAATCCCCACTATCTATATGCTCAGGCCCAATCCCCACTATCTATATGCTCAGGCCCAATCCCCACTATCTATGCTCAGGCCCAATCCCCACTATCTATATGCTCAGGCCCAATCCCCACTATCTATATGCTCAGGCCCAATCCCCACTATCTATATGCTCAGGCCCAATACCCACTATCTATATGCTCAGGCCCAATCCCCACTATCTATATGCTCAGGCCCAATCCCCACTATCTATATGCTCAGGCCCAATCCCCACTATCTATATGCTCAGGCCCAATCCCCACTATCTATATGCTCAGGCCCAATCCCCACTTTTCCTATTTCTTTATTTTATTTTCCTCTATTTTATATTTTGTTTTGGTGTTTGTATTTTCATGGGGGTGGCCAAATCAAGACAGAGCAAGAACAGAAAAACACAAAACACAAGACAAAACAGCGAACAAACACAAACAAAACACAAAATTCACACACATCTAGGTCACCCAAGAGAATACCCAGAGACCAGGGTCACCAAGGTTGATCCAGCACTCCCCCAGCCCCCGACCACCCGGAGAGGTTCCGCTCTCGGCAGGCAGACATGTAGCGGAGCCAAAGCCACAAGCCCGCCCACCACACTTCCAGGCGCACCCTTCATATTAATCGTTTCCCCGAGCCAGGCGCCTCATGGACTATTATCTAGTCCAACTTGCGCCCGACCCCTTCCCCCAAATGACCACGTGTTCACTCAACTATTCACAAGCATTCCCCATTCATTCCTGTTTATTACCACTTCCTTTGCCTGATCTATAGTCATTCCTCTATCATCCAAAGCTTGTCTTACACAGTCTCTCCATCTCAATGGGGGTCTTCCTGCCCTTCTATCTCCCCATGTATCTGACTCATATATTCTCTTTGTAAGCCTTTCATCTCCCATTCGTTCAACATGACCATACCAGCTCAGCACCCTTCTGTCCACTCTGGCTGACAAATGTTCCTGCTGCCCCACTCTCCTACGTATCACTTCATTCCTCAATCCATCTCTACGAGTAACTCCACACCGATCATAAAACATTAAAATTATAACCGTTTTCTGGTTACTATGATACTTTGGCTGAACGTGAAGAGATGTAGCCTACGCAAATTCCTAGTTATTCAAAAAGAAAAATTACGACCACGAGGACAATTATCATTACCAAGTCCTACAATCACTGGTTGAAAAAGATTTTTAATAATCAAGTAATCTCTTCATTGCAAGACGTGCAACACAGGGTCTAAAAGACCGGACAGGGTACGTATATCGTGAAAGGGCTGGAAGTTAGATTAATGATTCGACAACCTTTTTTCATAGGATACAAAGGGGCCACTCGAGGTTTCAGCATGTCGTAAGTGACTAAAAGAGCATAAGGATGAAACTGGTTATTGCTGACTATACAGTCAGAACTCGATTAATGTATTATACTTTTAACTTATACACTAGTACAAGGAGAGTGCAGGATGGTGATCTACGTCAAGGGAGGTGATCGAATAGTGAATTATTATGTTTTTAACACCAACCAACTTCACATCTAAACTCAATTAATGAAATCAACAAATACATGTGGCACTCCGAGGACTCGAACCTAGGATACTCACATCAAAATTCCGCGCACTATGCATTACGCAAGACAGTCGCGAGGGGAGAGCTGCACGATTTGCAATCTATGATCGAACAAGAGGAAGTGGATTACTAACTTGGCGCACAATTCTAGGCATGGTACTCACATGTGCTGGGGTTTGATACACTTCTCATAGACAGCTGCAAAACCCTCGTTGATTCTGCTGGATGGCATCTCGTAGATGCAATGTTCCACACTCGCGGGCCGGCCACACCTGAGGTTGACGGATGGTTCGCAGGATTGCATAGTAGGTGGTCCCATGGTTTTCCAGGGGGGATGTTTGCTTGCCTCGAACATGTGCCCTTTCCCAATGAGAGTTCGACTTGCTCGGGTCGAGTTCTGTACCACATATTGCAAGAACGGAGCTTCTCAACATCATAGGGGTTTTCCGTTTTGTTTAGGCTATATGCCTTGTCTTCTTCCTTCCACTTTCTTAGTGTTGTATCTAGGTTTGCCTTCCACTACTCCTCCAGTTGCAGGAAATAAGTGTCAGAGAATGGGGTAATCAGCCTTCGCAGGTCTTGCAACTCCTCGTCAAGAATAGGGTTTGTAGCACCAGCACTATTTTTTTATAATTTGAATCTGAACTTTCAGGCTCATGGTCAGGGGTCATAGGGAATTGTGGCGACGGTGAAGGGGAGGCAGGGAGAGGAGCCTGCTGTAAGTGCAAGTGAGGAGAGAGGGAAAGGGCTATTGTTTTGTAGGGTAACAAGGGAATACAGACTCTTCCTGGGGGATTTTGAGCTTCTTGCTACTGCATTCTCGCGAGCCAATCCCATGGGGCTTGCCTTCATGTGCTTGTCCTCCGCTAATCACCTGCATAGTTTTCTTCTTCTGGTTATCTGGGGCTTGTCCTTACCTGTGACGTATGCAGTGGCTAAACTCTGTGGAAGGGTAGGCTCGGTGGTTAGCAAGGGCAACTCAATTCTAAGAGACATCAGGGCATCGAAACCGGAAGTGATGGAAATACTTGTTATGTGCACGGGATATGTTGCCAATGACGTCTGTGTCCATCATATTGTATTTGTTATTTATTTTAACAGACAATTAATAGAGAAAGGAAAAAAAAAAGTCCATTTGCCTAAAGGCATCTTTTATGTATAATTTTGTTTAACAAAATGGTTGTACATTTGTGGAAAGCATCTCCAAGGAAGTCCTAATGGTTAACACATTTTGATAAGCGGAATATCTACATTATGGAGGAGAGAGTGTGAATTCACGGGTATTTCCGGCTGCCTTAGTTCTGGGTGGAAAGATGCGGGGAGGTGGTACAATTGAAGCAAGATCCTCAAAATATACTGCATCGGCTAAGGGTGTCGAGATAGGTGGTTAGCTCTTACTCCTCGTGCCTCCATGAAGGGAGGTGGCATCGTTGGCGGTGTGACAATTGCAGTTGATAAGTGATCACTTTTGTCTTCATTCCCAAAAGAAATGATAAAAAAGGCCACACTATTTTAAGGCAATACTCCGTTTTGTTCACGACTACACTAAACAAAGTTAAAACACACCAGTGGGAAGGAATGCTCAAGCTAATAGATACCAAATTTGTTTAGTGTTCATGCTATGTTAACTAATATAAGCAGCCCATAATTATCTGTACATTCAAATTTGATTATAATGCATTCCTCTTGGGACAAATTACAAACATCTTGAACCTTTCCATACTGGTACCCTCACGTACTTCAGTGGCTCTTGGTGCATCAAACACAGTAGATTCACAAACACAAGTTACTCAATTTACAAATCAGCCGCCATCAGGCTGAATGAGCAAAATTAGATCGGTCATTTACATCCTCAAATATATCATAAATTTTCACAGACAGCAAGAGGTACACGTATATCAAAGTACATCCACTCTAATTAAGCAATATAGTAAGTGATTACAAATATTAATATCCAATCATTGGCTGTAACTTACGAACCATAAAAAATTACCTGAAATAGAGTGCTTATTTTCGGTGTGAGTGTCCTGGGTTCGAATCCCCGGACTGCCACATGTGATTGTCAATTTCATTAATCGATTTTAGAAGTAGAGTTGGTTGGTGGAGAGTACATAATAATATATTCTGGTTCAGGAGTAACTTATAGAGAGGCCTTCCTTAGTGGTTAAGTGCCCCATTAGTTGTTCTTTCCATTCACCTATACATAGCCTCCGATAGTGCAGTTGGAGGGAATGTATATGCTTAGATGGTATGCAGTATTCGAAACTGCATATTAAATCGTAGGCTTATACATCATTCCTTAACTGTCTTCGTGGTGCAATGAATAGAGTGCTTATTTTCGGTGTGAGTGTCCTGGGTTCGAATCCTCGGACTGCCACATGCGATTGTCAATTTCATTAATCGATTTTAGAAGTAGAGTTGGTTGGTGGAGAGTACAAAATACTATTTGTCTAAACCCCAAAAAACACTGGCCATAATACATTAAGCCATTTCATACATCAAGCAAACCAAACTTAATATTTTGACTGAATAAAGTCTTTATAAAAGTTTCATTTCACAAATCATATTTGTGAATAATATACCATAGAACAATTAATTCGCAGACACCCCTTTTCGGGGATTACGGCGACTGGCAATACAGATATATAGATAGACAATTCACCTGAAAAAAAGTGAAAATATCAACAGCTCCAGCCTAGTAAGGTCTGGAAAAGACTAACACCTCCACCATCCTGGGTCCCTCCTACCGACCTTCCATAAACCTCCCGAGAGCTGCCTGTGTGACCAAGGGCCATAAGAGACATTTGGAGCACCTCGTACACCATTTTCATTTCCAGGTTGCCGCCAGTAAAGTAGGAGAGGCAAGGAAGTCGTGGTTGTTATAAATCCTGCCATATTATTTGATAAGCACATAGATATGATGGTGATTTGACCCCGCTTCCCCCTCAGGTAGTCGTAAAGGTGACCTAAAGCCAATTTGATTATATGATTTATTGCCGATAGTGTAGATAAAATGATACTAATACATTGGGGAATGTTGCGTAAACATTCAGTGACTTTCATGAAATCTATATTACATTACACTACCGATTTTATTGGTGCAATATTCCCAAATGAAATTAAGTTGCTGTTCCATGTCTCAGGCATGTCTGCATGTACATTTAGATCTGTGTGTCACCTTTTCGGTCTGTCGTGATTGTCTTCGAAAATATTATAAATCTGTTTTACTGCTATAAAAATAATTTGTTAAATATTTTAAAACTATTTATTACGAAGTGGAATATATATTGGTTCATACTTGCATCTGCTAGCTTACATTCAATAACTCATTGAATTTGAAAAACAAAAGTGTGGTTGTATATTTTATCATTCACTGTGAACATTGGTTATTTCAAAATTGCACATATAAATGTTGATAAGTATTCACTCCCAATCACAACTATATTCATATTTTTGTAATTACACTTAAGTTTCTCTTACAGTATATAGCATTTCCTTAATTTGGATGATTTATAGATATTTGGAATTACGTTGATTATTTAATTATAATCACATAGATGTATTTGTAATCAATCTATATAATATATGCACTAATACTAGTAACATAATATACATCCAAAATTGTAATACAGAAGAAAAAAAACTTACAGGAAAAAATTTCATAGGTCAGTAATCCATCTAGCTATCTATTCTGAGTTTGTTACCACTTCCAGACAAATGTGATACTCATTTTGATTGAGCCCAGGTGTTTTGTGGGTTGTTCCAATATTGACATATTTCTCAAATGTGTCAAGTATGCCCAGAAGATACTTAGCTTTGGACAATGTTTTAATACCTATCACTACCGATTAAAAAAAAACCGAAATGCTCTCTTGATAGGCGCTGTTATACCTCATTAATAAAATATGACATAATGTACAGTCGCATTCAATAATACATTTAAACAATATGGACTTTATGTGTAAAGGCAAACCAAAGAGAAGGCTGGAGCATACAGATATTAAATATTCATATTTGATTACACAGCGATGATATATATTATTATAGAATTATCTTTCATTGTATTTTTTTTGGGAGGTGGGTCTTTGAGGGAGCGCTAGGGTTATCAAATATTCCCCAAAAGGTAATATACCCGGAAGACAACCTGAGTGAATATATGTACTCATCAGGTTCATTTTTGTAATGAGTGATATATATATGTTAAAGAGTCCATTGGCTAATAAACGAAATGCTGTAGAATTGTCTACCTCAATACAAAGCTATCCACAAACTGTTGGTAGTCCCTGATGATTATGTCATGCGAACTGTTGACGTTTGGGTTGGCACACATTTATATTGTACTTACCACTACTTGAATAATCTTCATAACTTTATCATAACGCACATCTTGAGTTTTAGGTACAACTCATGAACTATTATAGTGTGTTCATTATAACAAGAAGAGAAATTCCCAATCCTAAGCTTCTCGTAACTCAGAAAACAACTATCGAACAGACATCTCTACCACGTTAACCTATAAATAAGTGTGGATATTGATAAAGAAATTTATGGGGCAAAACATAAATACATAAATCAATAAAACGTCAAGTTATAATGTACAGCACTCATAAAAGTTAATGGATATCACCTATTTCCTATTATGGAAGTATATATCACCTATTTCCTATTATGGAAGTATATATCACCTATTTCCTATTATGGAAGTATATATCACCTATTTCCTATTATGGAAGTATATATCACCTATTTCCTATTATGGAAGTATATATCACCTATTTCCTATTATGGAAGTATATATCACCTATTTCCTATTATGGAAGTATATATCACCTATTTCCTATTATGGAAGTATATATCACCTATTTCCTATTATGGAAGTATATATCACCTATTTCCTATTATGGAAGTATATATCACCTATTTCCTATTATGGAAGTATATATCACCTATTTCCTATTATGGAAGTATATATCACCTATTTCCTATTATGGAAGTATATATCACCTATTTCCTATTATGGAAGTATATATCACCTATTTCCTATTATGGAAGTATATATCACCTATTTCCTATTATGGAAGTATATATCACCTATTTCCTATTATGGAAGTATATATCACCTATTTCCTATTATGGAAGTATATCACCTATTTCCTATTATGGAAGTATATATCACCTATTTCCTATTATGGAAGTATATATCACCTATTTCCTATTATGGAAGTATATATCACCTATTTCCTATTATGGAAGTATATATCACCTATTTCCTATTATGGAAGTATATATCACCTATTTCCTATTATGGAAGTATATATCACCTATTTCCTATTATGGAAGTATATATCTGGAAACGAATTTAGGCCTATACAGTTCTATACACTATGTACACAACTATATCATTTTACATTCATTCAAAAGCAATTTCCATCCAAAAAACCATCCAAATAGTTATAATTCCATACAGAAAAACATAGGGGATCCACGATTTTGTATAAGTGATTGTACATGGAAAAACAAGGCTGTTTAAATTCCATGTCGGAGGATATATACCTTATAATTGTAAGTAAGTATAGCATATATTCAATTTTATTATATTATGATTCGGGTGCTAGAATTATTCAGCGTCTTAACCAATTATCGAATAAGAGGTATATAATTAATCATTGAATCTCAAACCAACACCTTTTTGGCTTGAGTTATTATACATCATGTCTACCTGAACAATTGTATGCATCATTCCTAAAAATGCACAATTATGCACATTTGAAATGCATTAATACGTCTCTCTTACCCTAGGTTTTTTCACTCTTGTGCTCATAAAATAAGTATGCATAATATGCACTTTTGTCAACATAATGTCGTAATTTGAAATGTAAATTACATTTCTTTTCGGGCAGAGTTAGTTAATGCATTGCGCGATATACGCAGCACAGAACTGATAAAAACGTATTAAATATATTCTGTATTTGCAGGAGATTTATCACAATAATATTGATCTGCAAAGAAAATCATACCCACTTGGATGATAAATGTAAGTTTGCACCGAGACGAAAATGAGCGAACGAGTAAAATGTAGAGCTTTAATGTGCTACGTGTAGATACAATAGTAGTAGCTCACCGCCAGCAAGGCCGTATTGATCTCATGCAAAGTAGGAAAGAAAGTGGTTCTACAGCCTTGCATTCTCCTGCCTCCCACATGTCTCGTTTCACTACCATCACCTACCTACTTTGTCTTACTCAACATATGTCGAAACAACGTCGAAGCAATAGCTTAATATATTTCTTTAGCTATATTGGGTTGTCATCCACTGAAACACAAAAAACACGTCTCAACGTAATCACGAGTCTCAGATTTCTTAGCTAGAATTGTCTACATTCTGAATACCTACGAATATTGAGTATCAATACATATATCTACCTGACCTGTTAGTCAAAACATAGCCTTGAAAATTTGATAGAGAACCCGACTTCCTGAACATAGCTTACCTATAAATATATTAGGTTATATTAGGTAAGTTAGTTAGTTCATCGAATATCTACAGGAGTCACAGATATATGTAAAACGACGATAATTGAAGACAGTCAGGGATGTAACTATTACAAAGGTTATTTTATTTGTTTGTCGATTTTCCACAATATATACACAAGGGTTAATAGACATTCTATATAGCCATGCTTGTAAAATATGTAGACCGTGATAGGTTATGATTTGGGAGGACACATTAGGTCTCATTAGGTTTACAATGTAATCTAGTACTGTTTAACATTATGATCAGGTAGCAGGTTGTCAAACATCCGGATATTGACTTCTTTGGTACTGCATGTGCTATGGTTTTGTTACGTACAGTTGCGGCCATAAGTCCTTTTCTACCCTTTTCCCCGACTCTCTGAGGAATATGTAGATCTGTCACCACCGTCTCCGACAAAGACACTTAACCCTCTCACATCCTGACGCGATTTTTGAGCCTATTAGGGATACTTTAAAGCCTTTGTTACCGTCAGGGGTATCTATAAACCTTTAGTTTGTTTACTTCAACCTCTGCAGTTGTCTTTGAGTTAACTGTGGGCAGAAAACTAATTTTGGAGAGGAAATTATAACAGTGAGAGTAATCTATTTCTTATTGCTAATCTGGCAACCTCTGCGTCCTATGGTCGTGAGAGGGTTAATACAGAGGTATGAAGACCGAGTATTTGATACGACCGCAAATAGCCAGTTACCCTTCCTTTGAGAGAGAGAGAGAGAGAGAGAGAGAGTGAGAAGGAGAGAGAGAACATTAACACTCAAAGAGCGGGTGGTGGAGTATATTTGACTGTGCCACCCAGCGGAGGGTTTTATCTTAAACGAGCTTGTTTCCGTGCTCGTTTTCATGCATAAACAAGAGCCAGAGCGTAATACAAGTATGTATCCCTGAAAGGGCGTTAAATGAGATTTCCAATGACACCAGAACCATCCTTCTACGATCACTGGTTGTCTTGCAACGATCGTGCAACCAAAGGGCAAAATCGGTATAATACGGTCATTTCCTTACATTATTACGTGTGAAACGAGTGAGGGAGGGTGGAGTAGGACGGAGTACATCTCAGTAGCTCCACGGCCACCGTGGCGAGCGGTCATGAGGTAACCTACGCTCCTCCCACCGCGCCGCTCTCTCTCAGAGCACAATACATGCTCAAAATTGCATGCGACTATAGCCGGGCCCCGCCACATAGTCCTTGGTTCTCTCGCCCGGCTGTAGCCGGGCGCCGCCAAAGAAGGGTTAAAGGGGCTTTCCCATAAACACAACTCAACACGATTTTCGGTCGTGGAATGCTTGTCAGCTAACTTTCGCCACAAATTGGACGGATTTTCTAGTGGTGACCATTATTTTAAGAATGTCACTGTGCCATCTGAAACATATCTTGCGATAACATATCTTATAGCTCATTGGTATTTGTGGCAATTTTTTAAGGATCTTTGAAGATTTTTTGACGAAAAGATCTCAGTCTGTGGTCATTGATGGGTGTCATTCCCCTTCTGTTACTGTTGTTTCTGGGGTTCCACAAGGCAGTGTCCTTGGGCCTTTGCTTTTTATTATTTTTACTGCTGACCTGTGTTCCGAGCTTGAAAATAAACTAATCTCCTATGCTGATGATACAACTTTATATGCATCAATTGCATCACCAATAGATCGACACGTAATTGTTACTGCTCTGAATAGGGATTTAGCCAAAATTACATCATGGTGTGAACTTTGGGGCATGAAACTTAATGCTAGTAAAACACACTCCATTATCTTCAGCAGATCTCGTACCTTGGATCCTCCCCATCCTTATCTACAAGTTTCTGGCGAGCAAATTGAGAATGTGGATACTCTGCGTTTGTTAGGAGTTACTCTTGATCCCAAACTTACTTTTGAAAAGCATATTCGTTTTTTTCTCCTCTTCCATTTCCCCCAAAAATTGGTCTGCTTCACAAGGTTTATAAAACATTTGCTTGTGACGCCACAGTTATCAAGTCTGTTTATGCTTTTATTTTGCCACATTTCGAGTACTGCTCACCTGTCTGGTTGTCAGCAGCTGACTGCCATCTCAAGTTGCTTGACAGGTTGCTAAATTCCATCAGTTTTATTCTACCTAATTTGTCTCTTGATCTGTGTCATCGACGTAAAGTTGGTGCCCTTAGTCTTTTATTTAAAGTTTTTAACAACCCTCAGCATCCCTTACATGGGGTTCTGCCTGGGCCCTATGTCCGGGTTCGTGCAACTAGATTCACAAGCAATGTTAATCTTGCAATGAGCCGTGTTAATTTTTCTACTACACAGTTTTCACGGTGTTTTGTGCCGGCCATGGTTGACTTGTGGAATAAGTTGCCAAATGAGCTAGTCAATTCAGCTAATAGCTCCATTTTTTAGTCTAGAGTTAATGCTTTTTTGCAGCATTAATTCTAATTTTTAAACTTATTTTATTCTACTTTATTGTATTATATTTATGCTGGATATCCTCCACTGAATAATATGTTATCTGTGTTTAATATGTGTATATGTACAGTACAGTATACAGTATATGTTTTTATTTTTTCCTAAGTTGCCGTAGTCTCTCTCCAGTGCCTCCGGGTGTTTTGTGTGGATTGATCTTGATGGTGTTTCTGCACCCTGGTTGGAGACTTCGGCATCTCATATAATAATAATAATAATAATAATCCGCGACATCATCAGCATCATATGCAATTGGTCGCGGATATCGTCGGCAACAACATCTAATAAAATTGAAATTTGAATTTCCGGCAGCCGTTAGAGGAGGACTTCATACAGTCATTGGATGATTTTTCTGCAAATCGTTGCCGACACCGTTGCGGATATTACGGCGATGTCGCAGTTTGATATAACAACTCAGCGGATGTGTGCGTTGGCTGTTTTATATGAGGAGCAAGTCAAAGAAGAGAAAATGGAGAAGAAAAGGAAGAAGCAAAAAGAGCGTTCAGTGTGGACAAGACCATGGCTCCGCTACGATGGCAACAATTTGGGGCTTTCGAAAACTTAATGGAGGAAATGGAAGTAAAGGACCCTGCAGATTTCAGAAACTTTATGAGAATGGACCCAGACCTCTTCAAAGAGATCCTTGAGAAAGTTGAACCATTGAGATCTGTGACGCTCCTGCATAGTAGCCACGTGCGGGCATGCGCGAGTGTCGGCTGCCCAGCCGTTTAGAAACCGGCTAGCGGCAGCCGGCTGGCCGGCTTTTCCTTAGTATATATCCTACGACAATGTAACTAATGTCTGGGATATTCTTATGTTGTTTCACAGCTTGAAGCTGTCCTTATTCTTAACCAACGCATCTTAGTATATTTTATTCTCGATAGTTGATTGTTTCATTATAATATATAAGATGTAAGTCTAGTGAGAGGGGGAGGGGAGGAGACGAGAGAGAGAGAGAGAGAGAGACCGGCTGGGGGACGTTGCTTCGCGCGGGCGCGGAGAGTCTAGCTTGGGACGAGCCTGATGTTTGCCAATTTGATCGCAATGTTAGGCTTAGTTTCGACTCACGCAAGGGGTAGAGGATTTTGACCCGGCAACGGTGTTGAGTGTTGCCAAGCATGGGATGTATTTCGCATGCTTAGGGTGGGGTCCAGACAGATTCAAGACTCAGAGCTCACCTCACTGTCGTACCCTTCGGACCCCCTTGATATCTATCCCTCTCAACCCCACTTAGAAACTTTCTCTCTTACTTTGTATACCTTCCTTCCACTACTTCACCAATCTATTTAATTATCCCATCCCCTTGATAGACCTTATATCCATTATTGTATTAACGACGAGCTCTCAGATAACTAGATAGGATTTTGGTCCTTATGCAGATATGTAATTGTTAATGAGACCTAGGAAGCTTTTTTGTTGTCTCATATTAGGTGATTTCATGCTTGCTAGTGTGTTCTTGTGGCAGGTGAGCAGGGGCTAGACCGGAGGGGAGGTTTTTTGCGATCCTTTTAAGTAAAGTCTGCTGGTGCGAGTCCTGTGGACCTGCACGACTTTACTAGGATACCCGTGGGAGTCTGGGGGCATTTTCTTGTCTGTGTGCCTGTGTGTCTAGTGTTGTGTTGTGTGAGGGCCCTTGCCTAGTCCACTCAACACTGCGCTAGCACGTCTTGCATTTGTTTTAGGGTCGCCAGGAGAGAGTCAGATACTTGGGACCTGAGTCTCTCAAGAGGTCACCCTATCAATTAGAGTAATTTGGCGCACAGACTTGGGAACGTCCCTAGGCTAGAGCAGGTGGCTCAGTCCGGGTATCCGAAGCCTATATCCTTCCGGCTAGACCTCTGCCACCTGGCAGATTAACAACTAGGGGTATAATTATTATTTCTGCATGCTTGTTATTGTGCCACAGTTTACCGTCTTTGTGAGCATTGTGAGTCAGGGTGTGGCTTAGAGACTCTGTCCGAGCAGTCTTGCCTGACTAAGAGTGAGAAGCACACCTGTATGTGGTTATGTTGCGAGTTGCTGCCTTTATTTAATTATACCTATGCCATTATACACTGTATGGCCTATTACTAGTATTTATTCCTGCTTATGAGTTAAGAGTTCTCTAAATCCGTAACTTACTTTCTTTGCTAAGCATCAGATCCTACAGTAGCCGCATGCAGTTTAGAAACCTGCATCTTGTCTACCTGTACGATGTTTTGAGGACTGTTTGCTTTCACCTTTCACGCAGGGGTGATTAGTTGTATTAATTAACGTAACGTTAAATGTACTTTCTTCTAGTTTGTTATTAAATTGTTTCTGCAATTTAATTCCGTTATCTATCTTTTCCTTGAAGCTTTAAGTCAACTTAATTGTGTGATCTTTTATATAGCCTGCTTGACTATCAGCAGTCTATAGTGCATGCACCCTGTAACCGAGTCATAGGATACCTTGTTGTCCAGGCAGGACTCTTGACGGTTTAGGGTGGTTTGTTGCCTGGGTTAATAGATAAGGGTTGGATTTAGCGTTTTCCGTTGTTGCTTGTTGCAGCATACCTAGTCCAATAGAAAGAGCCCAGTGTTTATATATCCCAGGACGTAACAAATGGCGACCATGCATAGGATTTACTGAACAGAGGAATATAGTGGTCATTTGTTTTGAGATTCCTTATGATTAGAGGAATACAGTGGACATAGAGTTATTTTTTTGGAGCAACCAATATAACACATTAAAGACTTTAACACCTTACGAGCGGCCTATGCGGTTTATTTATATGTACCGCCCAGCGGGGTGTTTTTAGCCAAAATAGGGCTGTTTACGTGATCATTTTCATGCCTAAATAAGACCCAGAACGTAAAACAAGTACCTATCCCTGAAAGGGCATAAACAGAGCTTTCGAATGACATCATAACGATCCTTTTATGATGGCTAGTTTTCTTGCAATAACCGTGCAACGCGAGTGCAAAAAGCATGTAATTCGGTACTTTCCCCATATAATTCGTATGTAGCGAGTGAGAGAGGGAGGAGGGAGCTGAGATTCATGTCAGTAGGTTCGCCGCGGTGGTCTGGAGCAGTCATACGCTCGCTAGTCTCCTGCCACCACTTGTCTCTCTCTCTCAGCAACATTACGTGCTGAAATTGCCACTCGACCTATGTCAAGCGCCGCCACATAGTCCAGCTTTATTTAACTCGACTTATGTGGTGAGCCGCTAATTAAGGGTTAAATAACATTAGTATATACATACTTGCATTGGAGATAAGGCACATTCTATAACCGTGATAAATACTGCAGTGCACAAACATGTCTAATACATCAGAACACAGTGGTGGGTCAGGTCACGATATGGGCTCGGAGGGAGAAAGACCTGTGGAGTGGCTAGTCGATAGCGAGGAGGGTGCTAGAAGATTTTTAGAGGTGCCCCTTACCGCTGCTAGGGTGTTGAAGCTGAATAAGTACGGCTTAAAGTGTGTGGCAGGTCTTTAGGGTCACCAGGGTTTAAGTGGCATGAGGAAAGATCAGCTGAGGACTTTGATATTGGGTTTAGAAGGGAGAGACCTGGGTGGAGAGGCGACTGGGGCCCCGTCCCCAGCCCACCCTCCACTCTATCCCCATATCAAACGTCAGGGTGCCTGAATTTAGTACATACCCCCAAGTTGATGGTCAATGGCAGCGTGGAATTCAATCACAGGGACCCTCTCCATTAAATGCACCTTCCCCTCCTCAAGGGTTGACTCCAGATTTGTTGTTTCGGCTTGAGATGGCCAAGGTTGAGGCTGCCGAGAGACAGGCTAGTGTGCAGGCTGAGGTTGCTAGAGCTCAGGTTGAGGCTACCGAAAGACAGGCTAGTGCGCAGGCTGAGGCTGCAGAGAGAACAGCTATACGAGAGGCTGAACTGCAGGCAGAGTCTACTAGGTATCGGGCTGACAGGGAGCTGGAGAGATCTCGAGTGGAGGTAACAGGGCGAAATATTGGGGGAGGTTACAGACATCGGGACCAATCATTGTCGCACCTGCTTAAACTAGTTCCTGTGTTCGATGAATCATGTGTGACTGAGTTTTTATGCGATTTGAGAAGAAGTGTCAGGAACACCAGTGGCCTCAGGAAAAGTGGGCAGCATTAGTTTCATCAAGACTCCTAGGAAAGGGGCTAAAAGCGTATGATGCACTACCTTTAGAGTCCTGTTTAGTTTATGATGAGCTAAAGAAGGCTGTGCTACGGGCCTATGAGTTACAACCAGAAACTTACCGCTTGAAGTTTCGGGGTGTTACTAAGGGCAAGGATAGTACCTTCCTAGAACACGCCCGGGACTTGTCTGATGCACTACGACATTGGCTGCGTTCTGAGAGGGCAGCTACTTTTGAGGAGTTGAGTGAGCTGGTTCTCTTGGAGCAGTTCTTTAAGTGCACAGGCGGGGACTTAACATTAAATATAAAGGAAAAAAATCCTAGAACTCTCCAGGAGGCAGCAGAAATGGCTGACCTCCGACTGTCATTAATTCGAGGGTGTGAAGCAGCAGCTAGGAGTGAGTCGGGTGCAAAGGATCGTACCCCTCCCCCTCCCAAGAATGTTGATACACATAAATACACAAAACCATGTAGCACTGACAATAAAACTGAACATAAACCAAATACCGTCCCGTATAAGAAGTCTAATGGTACCTCCCACTCCCAAGGGAAACCAAAGAGTAAAGAGTGCTTTGCATGTCACAAGGAGGGTCACTTTGCAAATGCTTGTCCGAACAAGCCACCGAACAAGGTTGTGTCATTGGCCCCCAGCATAGGGGTGTCGCCTATATCTTCTGAGTTTGCCAAGGGTAGTTCGTCAGAGGTTGGGACACAGCCTGTGTTCAAGAGTCCGGAAGGCTCGAACCCTGTCCGCGACGTCTTTGGGGGTCATAGAGGGCATGGTTTTGTGAGGTGGGCTGGCGAAAGGCGAGGAGTTAAGCTATTGCGTGATACTGGGGCTTCTTAGACCTTGTTAACCCTTAAAAAGCGGCTCACCACATAAGTCGAGTTAAATAAAGCTGGACTATGTGGCGGCGCTCGACATAACTCGAGTGGCAATTTCAGCACGTAATGTTGCTGAGAGAGAGAGACAAGTGGTGGCAGGAGAGTAGCGAGCGTATGACTGCTCCAGACCACCGCGGCGAACCTACGGACACAAATCTCACCTCCCTCCTACCTCTCTCACTCGCTATATACGGAATTGTATCGGGAAAGTGGCTAATTACCTGCTTTTTGCACTCGCGTTGCACGGTTATTGCAAGAAAACTAGCCATCATAAAAGGATCGTTATGGTGTCATACGAAAGCTCTGTTTATGCCCTTTCAGGGATAGATACTCGTTTTACGTTCTGGGTCTTATTTAGGCATGAAAATGATCACGTAAACAGCCCTATTTTGGCTAAAAACACCCCGCTGGGCGGTACATATAAATAAACCGCATAGGCCGCTCGTAAAGGGTTAAAGAACTTTACTGGTAGGCCGATTAACGCTGCTCGGGTGGTGGTAGTTCAGGGGGTCAATGCTACGAAGTCCTACCCGCTGGTGCGGATGGAGCTGGAGGTGGGTGGTGTGGCAAAGGAACTGGATGTCGGAATTGTGGAGAACTTGCCTGTTGGGGGCGTCGACTCCTCCTCGGCAACGACTTTGCGGTGCCTGCTTCTAAGGTTTCATCCTTGGTCGTTGCCGAGAAGGCGGCCGACGTTAGTGGGGAGGAACAGGAGTGGGTTGAGAAGTGTAGCGTACAAACCATGGCGTGTGTTGTGACGCGTTCTCAGAAATCCGGAGCCTTGCAGCCACCACCTCAGTCTATCAAACCGCGGAGGAAAGGTCACAAGAAAACGGGAAATGTTGGTCAATTGGAGAGTTTTGAGCCGGCAGTGTTTCTTGGTGACTCATTATTGGCACCTATGTTAGAGTCTGGAGAGGCCCCAGGACCTGTCACAGCTAGTGAGGAGGTAGGGCAGGAAGAGACTCAGAGGCAGCAACGTTACACACGGAGAGAAAAAAGGGTTGCTCAGTTTGATATTGGGGGAGGACTTGGGTTGCTTCGGAAGCATCTAGACAGGTTGGTTCCCTCGGATATTTGTAAACTGCAGTTGGAGGATCCGGAAGTTCAGAAGTGTGGTAATGGTGCTGTCGAGATCAAACACGAGGACGGGGAAACATGTCATGTGAACCTGTTGGAGGAGTTTGTGAGGCAACCACCTGAGCAGCCTACTGTCCCTGCGTTGGTCTGCCGCGGCCAAGGTGGAGAAGGAGAGGGGGGCAGTAGGGCGCAGGTGGAGGAGAGTAGGGATTGTCATGTCTCGGCGGAGCAGTGGGCGGGGGACACGAGTCTGGTGGCTGTGGAAGCGCTAGAGCACCTGCCTGAGCAGCAGTGTGCAGCGCTCCAGCACCAGCTCGGTTCATACCCCACTGGTCGTGCCGAGCCCCTGAGCCTCACAACTCGGGCGGTGCAAGATGTTCCGTGGGCAGGTCACGTGGATGTTGAAAGACCGTTAGCCTCGTTGTTTCGGTGGTTCAAGGTGGGCGACGAGGCTTTGGCATGGTTGCCAGGTCAGGGTCGACCCATGGCTGCCAAGGGTGGTGGTCAAAAGGAGGACTTTGAGCAGATTGGTGAGGTTGGCTGTGGAGTGGCTGTGCCCGGTCGCCGCATAGCCTCCCAATGCTGCTCTAGTCTAATGCAGCAGCCCTACCATAGACCGACTGTATCTGGCCATGTCGCTAAAAGTGGTGATGCTGCGCAGGCAGATGTCGTCACAAGGAATGCGGGGGTGCGCATGTACGGTATCGGCGGGGAAGCCTTAGCAATAATGAACTATGGGAGTGACTGCACAGGTGGTACTGATTGTCCCTCTCATGACCTGGCTGTTCTAGGGACGAAGGTGGAGAAGGAGGGAGACTACAGGTTAGAAGCTGCGGTCTCGGCTGGGTTGTGGGAGGGCACTAGGCATGTTGTTCGTGGAGACAGTGCAAGGCAGTTGTTTACTAGGCTATGGCAGTACTTTCGCATGTTTGTTGCTTCTCCAGGCCTGATGTACGGGGTAGAATCCGACATGCAGGCTGGAGATAGTGCAAGGCTCAATTTAATTCCCTACCGTATAAATCCTGCTCGACAGCCTGTGGTGCAAGCAGAGCTGGATTACGTGTTGACGAAGGGTCTGAGGGATAAGGAATGTCGTGAGTGGTCGTTGCCTGTAACTTTGCAACCGGTGTTAAGTGGCAAGATCAGTGAGTGTGTTGATTGCGAGAGTGTGTGTGCATTATCCCTGACAGACGCCTATACCTTATCGAGAGTTGACGACACCATAGACCGCCTCGGGGCTGCATCGCCTATCACGAAGGTAGAACTAGTGAAAGGTTATTGGCAGGCCCCGTTGCCGGAAAGAGCGAAGAGAAATGCCAGTCTTGTGATGAACTGGGCAGTTTATCAGTGCCAGGTGTTGTTTTGCTGCCGGGACACAAGTTGGATGTGTGGCATGCTAAGGGCACTGATAATGTTTTGGCTGATTGGTTGTCACGGGAGGGTTTGTTTGCAGGAGAACCCTCACCGTTCAGTCAGTGTGTGTTGAGAGTGGAGTAAAATAGGCTTGCCCCTGTAAGTGCAGCCGCCAAAAACAAATTAAAAAAGCAAAAACCTTATAAAACTCTTTATTTTTATAACGTGTAGAATTTTTTATAAGATGTTGTAGCAGTATCTAAGTTGAATGTTTTCGCTTATTGTCGCTAAGTTAGTTGAACTTGCTCGGTGGAGTGCAACAGTCTTTATTTTTGTATATATAGTGCCTTGTGTCGCAACAGTGTGTGGTACTATGAGAAGCTTTCTGTTAGATATGAAGAACTTAGTCAAGTGTCTTATATCTTGGGGGAGGTGTGACGCTCCTGCATAGTAGCCACGTGCGGGCATGCGCGAGTGTCGGCTGCCCAGCCGTTTAGAAACCGGCTGGCGGCAGCCGGCTGGCCGGCTTTTCCTTAGTATATATCCTACGACAATGTAACTAATGTCTGGGATATTCTTATGTTGTTTCACAGCTTGAAGCTGCCCTTATTCTTAACCAATGCATCTTAGTATATTTTATTCTCGATAGTTGATTGTTTCATTATAATATATAAGATGTAAGTCTAGTGAGAGTGGGAGGAGACGAGCGGGAGAGAGAGACCGGCTGGGGGACGTTGCTTCGCGCGGGCGCGGAGAGTCTAGCTTGGGACGAGCCTGATGTTTGCCAATTTGATCGCAATGTTAGGCTTAGTTTCAACTCACGCAAGGGGTAGAGGATTTTGACCCGGCAACGGTGTTGAGTGTTGCCAAGCATGGGATGTATTTCGCATGCCTAGGGTGGGGTCCAGACAGATTCAAGACTCAGAGCTCACCTCACTGTCGTACCCTTCGGACCCCCTTGATATCTATCCCTCTCAACCCCACTTAGAAACTTTCTCTCTTACTTTGTATACCTTCCTTCCACTACTTCACCAATCTATTTAATTATCCCATCCCCTTGATAGACCTTATATCTATTATTGTATTAACGACGAGCTCTCAGATAACTAGATAGGATTTTGGGCCTTATGCAGAGATGTAATTGTTAATGAGACCTAGGAAGCTTTTTTGTTGTCTCATATTTGGTGATTTCATGCTTGCTAGTGTGTTCTTGTGGCAGGTGAGCAGGGGCTAGACCGGAGGGGAGGTTTTTTGCGATCCTTTTAACCCGGGAACTGCGGGGAGACTCTTAAGAGTTCCCCCGGCAGACTGCGGGGAGACTCTTAAGAGTGAGTGAAAAAAAAAATCAACTTTTGACATCGAATTTTTTATTTTATTTTTTATTTATTTATTTTTTTTATTTTTGTTTTAGGCCCCTGGGCCATGCAAAATCTCAGTCCTCTACCTCCCCTCCTTCCCCACTTTCCTCCTCTCCTTCAGTTATCACCTATTTTCCCTGTTATTCCCTTATTCTGAGGTATATTTTCGTGCTAACATTAGCGAGTTGCAAGCAGGGTGTTGTCATCACTGATGGCAAGCGAGTGGAAGAGAGAGAGAGAGAGTATCGATCGACTGTGTCTCAGTGGCCTTGGGGGAAATTGGCGGGAAAGCAGCTTGCCTCACCCATACATTATACAACTCGCGGGCTATATCTCCGATTTTGACCATCCAAACGCTGTTTTCACTCGTTTTATTGTTGTTTCAGGTTAATACCTTTATAATCAACCCATAATAGGCGCATATGGATAAGTATTAATGCTATTAATGGCACAATGAATATTTTAGTGACGGAAACACCTCAAATACGTCAGCACAGGGGGACGTTTCTAATTACCCCCATGCGCACTTCAGAGGTTAAGTAAAGTCTGCTGGTGCGAGTCCTGTGGACCTGCACGACTTTACTAGGATACCCGTGGGAGTCTGGGGGTATTTTCTTGTCTGTGTGCCTGTGTGTCTAGTGTTGTGTTGTGTGAGGGCCCTTGCCTAGTCCACTCAACACTGCGCTAGCACGTCTTGCGTTTGTTTTAGGGTCGCCAGGAGAGAGTCAGATACTTGGGATCTGAGTCTCTCAAGAGGGCACCCTTTCAATTAGAGTAATTTGGCGCACAGACTTGGGAACGTCCCTAGGCTAGAGCAGGTGGCTCAGCCCGGGTATCCGAAGCCTATATCCTTCCGGCTAGACCTCTGCCACCTGGCAGATTAACAACTAGGGGTTTATTATTTCTGCATGCTTGTTATTGTGCCACAGTTTACCGTCTTTGTGAGCATTGTGAGTCAGGGTGTGGCTTAGAGACTCTGTCCGAGCAGTCTTGCCTGACTAAGAGTGAGAAGCACACCTGTATGTGGTTATGTTGCGAGTTGCTGCCTTTATTTAATTATACCTATGCCATTATACACTGTATGGCCTATCACTAGTATTTATTCCTGCTTATGAGTTAAGAGTTCTCTAAATCCGTAACTTACTTTCTTTGCTAAGCATCAGATCCTACAGTAGCCGCATGCAGTTTAGAAACCTGCATCTTGTCTACCTGTACGATGTTTTGAAGACTGTTTGCTTTTTCCTTCTTTCACGCAGGGGTGATTAGTTGTATTAATTAACGTAACGTTAAATGTACTTTCTTCTAGTTTGTTATTAAATTGTTTCTGCAATTTAATTCCGTTATCTATCTTTTCCTTGAAGCTTTAAGTCAACTTAATTGTGTGATCTTTTATATAGCCTGCTTGACTATCAGCAGTCTATAGTGCGTACACCCTGTAACCGAGTCATAGGATACCTTGTTGTCCAGGCAGGACTCTTGACGGTTTAGGGTGGTTTGTTGCCTGGGTTTATAGATAAGGGTTGGATCTAGCGTTTTCCGTTGTTGCTTGTTGCCGCATACCTAGTCCAATAGAAAGAGCCCAGTGTTTATATATCCCAGGACGTAACAGATCCAAGAAGAACAAATATCGGAGGAAAGCCCATTCACCTGTATTAAGTTTGGCTGTCACGATGCGATACCTTGTAACTGTAGACAATATGAGTCTTTGTTTCGTTTTCAGTATTGCAAAAAACACTATCTCCAAAATTGTGCCAAAAGTCTGGGAGGCCAGTGGACAAGTGTAGGCTACATGGAGGAGGTGGTTAATTGTCCAACCACACCTGAAGAGTGGAAGGCAGTAACAGAGATGTTCGCCAAGAAATGGCAATTTCAACATGCCCAGGGCACTTTGGACGGAAAACATGTGGCAATTAGACGGCCTCCCAAAGGTGCTTCGGTTTACTACAACAACAAAGGTTATCACTCCATTAAGTTGCTCACCCTAGTTGATGTCGATTACAAGTTTCTCTACTGGGATGTGGGTGCCAAAGGAACATCGTCAGATGGAGGTTCGTTCCTGCACACTCCCCTGCGCCTCCTGTTGGATAAAAATTACCTTGGTTTGCCAGCACCGGAACCACTTACAAATGACGATCAACCGATACCATTCTTCATAATTGGAGATGATGCTTTCCACAAATTTCCAAATTGATTTTCTTCGGTCATTGTTTCATGAATTTCATGTACATACAAATATTACTAACCATTTCTCATATTATAGTTTATGGTGTTATCATTAAGGTAGACTTTTCACAGGTTTATTTTCCAAGGTTTCTCATTAGTCCAAATATTTGACATGTTTATATTCTTTACTCATTGCTGAGTATCGTCGTTCTGTTGGTCTGTTGTCCCTGAGGCCCTTCCGCAACCTCGGGGGTGCTGTGGTCATTGTGGAGCTCTGGGATATCCTGGGTTTGTGTAGGGGAAAGGTCCAACGAAGCTTGGGGCGACATCGAACCAGGTATTTCCTCATCCTGGATTGGAAAACCAACCTCCAAGACAGGGCTTGGATCCATTGCAGGTTTTACGGGGCTCAGTGTCCTGGTCCTTTTGGCCTTCTGCGCCTTGTTCTTGGTGAATTTGAGGGGCATGGTGGAAGGTTTGGTAGGATGGGCCGTAAACTGAGGAGTTCTTCACTTGGTCACGGGAGGTAGAATGATCTGACTAATCTGTCCAGCTCCTTATATAGGCCACCGACCCCGCCTTATCACTGCCAGATGTACGTATACTAATTTGAACGCAATATAAAAATGATGCACAGGTCAAATCAAAATTCTTGGGTACCAAGCTGAGTTGTGTCATGGACATCTGTGAGGGTATCCTCCAGCATTTCTTCATGTCTGCAACACCGTTGTGTCGAGCATACTCACCTTTTTCCATGGGCGTGTATACTTTCAGGAACTCATATGACACCCGTCTTACGTCGTGGAATAATTTAGAGACTATTCTTGTGTTTGCACGTCTTGCAATTTTGTAACAACTTTTTTCGTGAGAAAACGTCGTGGATCAACAATACTAGTCGCGGAGGTACCACGGACACGTTGCCAACATTGCAAAACATTTTGAAAATCGTACATGTGGGAAAGCCCCTTAAGTATGGAGTATATGAAATACTGCATATATTAACTTTACTATTTACTAGATAAATTACGGACCACTCACTAATCAGTTATTTTAGGTGTTGCAAGGGAGAGCATAATTGAGCTTTGACACATTATATTTCTATGGTTGCCTCTAGTTCTGTGTTTCATATACGAGCACCTAATTTCATTTCTGCTGGTTTTAAATATAATTGTTATTTATCACTTTCATGCTAGCTTCACTCCATACCTTACCTATTTGCATGTTTATCTTTCCAAGAGAGAGAGAGAGGGGGTTATAGAAAGGTTCGCCTTTCACTCCTCCTCCAGTTGTAGGAAATAGGTATCAGGGAATGGGGTGCTCAGCTTTCGCAGGTCTTGCAACTCCTAGACTAGGGTTGGTGGCAGCAGCAGTAACATGTACAAATTGAAATTCAACTAAAGGTTCTCAAGGTCAAAGATTGTGGGTTATTAGGGGCTTGGTGGCGGGATGGCAAGGATAGGGGCCTGCTGTAAGAGTAGGTTAGGAGGAGAAGGAGACGGCTTTTGTCTTGTAGGGCGCCAAGTGAATACTGACATTTCCTGGGGGATTCTGGGTTTCTGGTTTCGGTATTTTTGGTAGCCAATCCCGTTGAATTTGTCTTCCTATGCTAATCTTCCGCCAATCACTTGCATAGTATTCTTCCTATGCAAATCCCGAACTTGTCCTGACCTGTGACAAACGACATAGCTAAGCTCAGTGGCTAGCAGGGTAGGCTCGATAGCTAGTGTGGGCGGCTCGAATCAAAGGGACATCAGTGGACCGGGACCGGAAGTGATAGAGGCGCTCGGTTGGTGTACTGGGTATGTTGCCCAGGACGTCTGTGTCCATTGCACTGCATCTGTTGAGGGTGTCAGGGAGGTGTCGAGAAGTATCTGGTGGAAGGTGCTAGTGCAGCTCTGATCCCTGGGACCCCCACGAATGGAGCTGATGTCGTGGGTGGTGTGGTGATTAACAGGCATTGCATTGTGTCTGTTTTTCGTATTCGCAACAGGATAATATTCAAATTGTACTTAGTCCACCATCACAGGACTTACCACTTCACCTCTTCCCTCAGGATCTCTTGTCCCACCTTCCAACACCCTCAAGCTCTCCGCCTCATCTCATAACTCGCCTATACGCATCCATTATAATTGTCCGCCCCTTCGTCTCTCACTTATCATCCTATCCTGGTTCCAACCCTCCTAAATACAAACGGTGCCACCTCTCCCACTCTCTATCTCTTGATTTTGTTTTCGCACTATGCTTCCTCTTACTCTTTTTTACTATTTCCTCATTCATATTTATTCTTCTCCCTCTTTATTTCTCTTGCAAATGTAAATGAGTGAAACACGGAAATATCCCTAGATTGAAAACTAACTGGAAGTCAATAACTCAGTGAAAGAAGTGTGTGACCGAGTAATGTACTTTGTTTAAAAAACTAGAACAAGTACAAAAGACATGGAATTAATATATTCGAAACAGGTATGAGGTATATGAGTGGTATTTTAAGCACAGCTGTATACCAAGTTCACGAATGCCCTACTAAACCGGATAAATAATCATGATCATAAATCCGGAAGACAATTGACCTCACTCCCTCAACTGATTCACAGCATTCCCCGAGCCCCCTCAATTTATATATTTACAAACCCAGTGAAACCAATGACAGCAAATAACCCCCCTGAGAACTTCCTAACCAAAAAATATACCCTCAACTCTGGCCCATGATAAGAAATTAACTCACAGAAAACCCAAATCATATACGTTCCCTAATCAAGAATTCAGAAAGATAAATATATTATCTTTCAATATATATTAGATTACACAGAATATAGACAAAATAAAAGGGTATTTAGTTAACCAAGGAAATCAACGTAATTATTATAACAGAAAATCATCTTGATTTAAAGAGAAACATAAATCTTCCGAATATATGCATTTTTTTTCACAAAGACTTATGTAATGGAAAATCGAGAGTTTGAGTGGCTTTGTGGATTGCCTGTCATCTATAAACTCTACTGAAGTATCGCTCTCCCAAATCCATCAATAAATAGTATGTGTCAAAATAATCATGATATAATCAAATATGAATATAAAATATTATCACTACTGCATAACGACATCGGAGTCAAAATGAGACCGACGATAGTCATTTTTGCGAATGTTTGCAACAAACTAAAAGCATATTATCCAGAGACTATGATCTTCACACTTTGACTGGTGCTTCATAACCGAAAGGAATTCCAATTCGCGTAAACTGATTAACCTGTACTGTACCGTAGGATACAGTAATGAAAGTTCCCAGCAGCCCCAAGCAATGTGGCCAAAATGATAGGAGAGACAACCTTTTCACCTCAAGAGATGAGGCAAGAGTGGATCTATCACTTTAAAAAAAAAAAAAAAAAAAAAAAAAAAAAAAAAATAGCCTTGCACAGGCAGTTACAACACAAATGCATTTCTGACGGCTATACCATCGCTGGGACTGGGGAGTTAATTATTTACTGACGGCTATAGCCGCCGCTGGGATTGTACGGGTTAATGTTTTACGGAACAGTTTTCTGCAGTAAACTGTAAATAATAACATACTGGATCTCGTGTTTTTTGTATTACATGTATTTGTTTTCTTTCTGTTTTTTTCATGTTTGCTATGTGTATGAAGGAGATAAAATGCAAAGCTGTCTGCAACAAGTGTCCCCCTCAAAGTTGAAAGAGTGATCGAAGCCAAACTCAAGGAACGTTAGAGTCAAAACGTCTGGGCAAGCAAAGCTTGAAGCAGTTTTAGTCATAGGATGAGGGAATAACAGGTTGTGGGAAACAGTTCCAGACCTTGTTGAGTAGGACAAAAAAGACTGGGAAAATCGGTTCACTCTTGGCTTAGAAAGTTGGACAGAATAGGGGAGGGAAAAGGTTGAAAGGATGGGTACTCACCGTAAGGGAAGAAATACACACTGAGAAAGCTCTGTAGAGCATTGATTAATGTACTAGCAGTAGAACAGTACGAGACATGCAACATTGCGGTGTATAGAGAGAGTTTGTAGGGAATTAGTAGGAGGAGGTAAATTTATGAAACTAAATGCTTTTGACTTTACCCTTTCGAGAGGTTCGGTATGCGTTGAACCTCCCCACACATGTAAACAATACTCGATGTATGGGCTCACTGTGTCCCTGTACAGAGCAAGCAGCTGTGTTGGGGGTGAAAAACTCATAATGACGATTGAGCACACCTAACTTCTGAGAAGCTGTTTTAGCAAGTGTGGTAATAGGATCTTGCCTAGATAAGTCTGAAGAAAAAGAAACGTCAAGAATATGTGGAATATTGTGATGGATAGATAGATGGAGAAATTGGGTTATGGAAGCAGAAATAGTTATAAAATCAGAAGATAAGCGTGCTATGGCCTCATCACGTGCATTTTGGAGTTATTATGTGGTGGGTGGTAGTGGAAATCTAGTTGAATAGTGTAATGTATATCCACCATCGTATAAATGAATAGGACAAAAGGTAAGGTGGAGAAGATCATTAATTAATATTAGAAAGAGAACTGGGGACAGAACACCAGACTATATAGGTTGAGAAAGTCAGCGATGATCGTCCACAACCGCAGCTATTGAACGGCCAGAAGATAAATTAATGATAAAGTCACAGATAGAGGGATAGTAGTCCAATGAGGATAGCTTAGAAATTTGAGATGTGGGCTGGACTCTGTTCAAGGTATTCGATATGCCTATTGAAGTATTAAAGATCTCATCGAAGTCCCGAAAAGAGTACAATGGAATACAAAGGAAATCAAGCAACAACAGATCTAGTGACCCTTCTAGGCTGCTTGTCCTCCAAAATACTGAGGATCAAGTGTCCAAACAGTGGTTTAGAGTGGGTAAGGGAACATTGGAAAGGGAACTAATGTCCGTGGCAGGATTAGGAAGTTAGTAGGGGACAGATGGGTTAGTAACTGAGGGGAGGATAAAATAAAGTAATTCATTTACAAACGCAGTCAGTTGCGGGTTTGATGCGAGATATTTGTCTTGGCGGAGTTTAAATGAATCAACGGTGCTGCAGTCTATAACGTCTCGGGGAAGCCCATTCCACAAATTGACAACTTGATTGAAGAAGAAATTCTTAGATTCCTGTGAGTTACAAGATTTACCAATAATTTTGCAACCGTTTCCCCGCGTGTAATTAGATTGGTCGATAGTGAAGTACTTACTACAGTTCATATTGTCGATGCCTTTGATGATTTGGAACACTTTAATTAAGTCGCCCCTTAATCTGCGCTGGGTTAAAGGAATTATATTTAATTCTATAAGACGCTCTTCGTATGGTTTGTTCTTTAGGCTAGGTATCATTTTGGTAACTCTACGTTGAACTCGTTCTAGCTTGTTTATATCTTTTTGTTAATAAGGGCACCAGGATTGAACGCAGTATTCCAGAAGAGGGCGGACTAAGGAATTGTAAAGGATTAGGATAACTTCTTTGGATTTATGCTCAAATGACCTGCCTATAAAGCCAATTATTTTGTTTGCCTTCTTAACAACTTCTGAACATTGTTGACTCGGTTTTAGGTTACTCGATATTGTTACTTCCAGATCGGTTCCTCTGTTTACATTCTTAGCTGAGTGCCATTCATCGAATAGTTTGCTTTCTCATTTAGGTATCCGATATGTAGTACTTTACATTTATCCGCATTGAAACTCATTTGCCAAATTTGGGCCCAACATGAAAATTTATCTAGATTGTGTTGCATATCGTCGATTTTTTTTTTTTTGAGAGTACGCTATTTGCAATTTTTGTATCTTCAGCAAATTTTGAGATTGTACAGGTGAGACCCTCATCTATGTCGTTGATGTAAATAAGAAAGATAATTGGTCCTAGTACCGATCCCTGGGGTACCCCGCTACTTACATTGGTCCATTTAGATGCCTTACCGTTTATGACTACTCTTTGCTTTCTGTCGCTGAGCCAATTTTCTATCCATTTCAATACACCGTCTTGTATTCCATGCGCTTTTAGTTTTAGCAGTAAACGTTTGTGGGGAACTTTGTCAAAGGTCTTTTGAAAATCGAGGTATATAATATCTACAGCTTTACTCTCATCGTAGAGGTTGAGGATATCGTGGAAAAAGTCTAAGAGGTTTGTTAAACAGGAACGTTTTTTTACGAAAGCCGTGTTGAGTATCTTTAAGTATGTTATTTTCCTCTAAGTGATTTGCGAGTCTGTCTCTTATGACCGTTTCTAGCATTTTACATACAACTGAGGTTAAGCTAATTGGACGATAGTTACTGGGTAGGGATTTGCTGCCTTTTTTTAATATCGGTGTTACGTTGGCTAGCTTCCACTGATCAGGCATAGTTCCAGACTGCAAGGATTTATTGAATAGTAATGTCAGTGGTTTGGAGAGCTCATCCTTAGCTTCCTTTAGAACTCTAGGCGAGATTGTATCAGGTCCAGGCGTTTTATTTACTTTGAGTTTATCTAAACAGTTCAATATTCTCTCTCTGTAACGGTGATATTGGTTAGAACATCTGAATTATCAATCTGAATCTGCGATGGTGTAGGGATATCAATGAGGTCTTCTGTTGTAAAGACTGATGCAAAGAAGGTATTGAGGGCATTACCCATTTGTACTTCGTCTTTGGTGAATTCTCCATTTTCATCGACTAACGGTCCAACAGTTGAAGTAACTACTTTTTTCTATTCTTTCGGGTTTGTTTTACTTTGATTCGCAATATGTAACTCAAGGGTCTTTTTACTTTGCTTAATTAACTTTTTGGCTTTGCGTCGTAGCTCTACAAATTTCACCCATTCTTCGTCATTTTGTGAGGATTTTAATCTATCATTAGCACATTTTTTAGCAAGCAGACAGTTTGAAATATCTTTATTCCACCATTTGGGCTTATTATTATGGCCTGGACGCCGTATTTTCGATGGTATGCAGTCTTGCACTGCTTTTAGGTAAGTGGTTTCGAATAACTTCCAAGATGTATTTATGTCGTTATTGTTAATTAAAAAGCTCCATTCAGTTCTTTAAACATAGCTCTAAGTTTATGAAAGTTTGCTTTCTTGAAATTAGGGACTTTTTCGATGCTACTATTTGGTTCGTTACTAGTAAACTTTAAAGTGAAAGTTATCGTACGATGGTCGCTGTTACTGAACTCATCACCAACATTCAAATTCTCTATTAACTCTTCTTTTGTTGCAAGTACAATGTCAAGAACGTTATTACCACGGGTCGGCGTTCAAACAAATTGATAAAGCGAACTCTCTTGCAAGTTCGTATACAAGTCATGTCCGGAGTGTGAAGTAAGAGTATCGCCCCACTTGGTCACAGGTAAATTAAAGTCGCCAAAAATTACGGTATCTTGTGAGTTACTTACATCTGCAATTTGTTCGTAAATTTCTTGGTCAGTTTGCACTGATTGAGCTGGAGGTCTGTATATTAACGCAAGTATTATTTTTGTACCTTTATTATTCTTTATTAGCACAAAAGATGTGTCGACGTTCACAATTTGAGGTTTTAATATGAGGGTAGGGCTAAGACTTTCTTCGATATAAAGTAAAACGCCACCTCCATTTCTATTTATTCGGCTTTTCTCAAACATTACATAACCGGGAAGTGAATATTCTGCTAAAAAGTCTCTATCTTCTGTATTGAGCCAAGATTCTGTTATGCCAATCACATAATTTTCTGTAAACACTAGCTCCTCTAAATCTGAAAATGTATTGCGTATGCTACGAGCGTTTGCATAGAAAACCTTTAAATTTGTTATTTTAGAACTTCCGGAACGCTCTTTAATAATATTTTTGGTTCTTGTCGGATCTACATTTATGTTCATGGCTGTCATTGTTCCTCGCTGTCTTCGGTCCCTATCGCTGGTGGTCCTCGGTTGCCTCTGTTTTTTGCTTGGCGTTAGATGATTTATGTCACTGCTTCTTCTTCTCGGATGGCGTTTTTTTATCCCTGGCTGCGGACTGCTTCGTGTAGGAGACGACCCATGCGTGCTGAACCCACAGGGTTTAGATGAGTGCCATCCTTGCGGAACAGAGTAGGCTGGTTATAGAAATTATCCCAGAGGTTGATGAATTCAACTTCTTCCTTCAGACAAATATTTTAGTCGGCTATTTGTGCTGAAGGCCTTGTCATAGAATTTGTCAGGTGCGTCGATCTTGGGGAGAATCCCTGAGATGATGATATTCCTTGACTTGTTTTTGTAGTGTTGGATCATCTTGCGATATTTCTCCATCAACTTTTTGGATCTGGTGCGCAGGACGTCATTTGAACCAGCATGAATGACAAAAAGGGTATTTTCGTTTGCATCCTTTGTGGTATCTTCGAAGGGTTCCACAATGTCGTCCAGTCCAGCTCCTGGGATGCAAAATCTTTTTCGTCGATTTGGGAGTCTGTCACAGAACTCTTCGACCTGTCCTCGTAGGATGGAATCCCCAACGAGCCTGGTCTCTTCTGGTTCGTCTTCCATCTCTACCAAGATCTCAAATCTGTTTGACATTGTGACTGGTAGATGAAACCTTTTCTGCGTTGGCCGTGCACCGTTCCTCACTGGTGTATATCCGGAAACCTGTGGTGGCGAGACTCTGCATACAGGTTGGGGAGAGGAGGGGTTAGAACGGGGGTGAGGGGCTGGTACTGTTCGTGCTAGCAGGCTTCTTGCACGAGGAGTGGGGGAGAGACTAAGGTGAACAGGGCGGCTGTCCTGGTTTGATGTCGGCTCAGGTTCATCAGAAGCATCTGCTGCAGTGTCTACTGCAGGTGTTGGATTGTTGGCAGATGACATTGGGGCGGTGGTAGTTGCTGGAGTTGAAACAATTAGAGTTAGTGATACTCCAACGTTGAGTGTTACAAACTCTTGGAGTGATTCCAGCTTCCTGGTGAGGGCGTTCATCTTGTTGTGGGCTTCATCCAATTTTGCTGTCAAATCCTCTTGTTGCTGGCAGACTCTGCAGACTTGTGGATCGGCAGGAGCAAACATGGAAGCACCAAACCTACCGGCGCAGTTCGTACAGGCACGAGGCATGGTGACGATCACTTTCTTCAGATCACTTCACTCACTTAAAAACACTTAACTCACTTTAAAAACACTTATCTCACTTTAAAAACACTTCACTCACTTCAAGTCGCTTCACTTATTTAAATAGGCTTAACCGAAAACAAAAATGTTGAAATACGCACAAATAGGTTATCAGCGGTGATAGCCTAACCGAAAATTAAAACCAAACAAAATGAAATTTAAATACGCAGTGATAGCCGAACCGAAAACAATTTTATTTTTATTTTAACAGAAATAGGCCACCAGGGGTATTAGCCTATCCTAACCGAAAACAAAAATAACCGAAAACAAAAACTATGAAAAACCGGTACGCAGAAATAGGCCACCAGCGGTGATGCCCTAACTGAAAATTTAAAAATTGAAGTACGCAGAAATAGGCCACCAGGGATGATAGCCTAGACTAATTGAAAACAAAAATAACCGAAAACAAAAATTATGAAATACCGGTAGGCCTACGCAGAAATAGGCCACCAGCGGTGATAGCCTAACTGAAAATTTAAAAATTGAAGTATGCAGAAATAGGCCACCAGGGATGATAGCCTTGACTAACCGAAAACAAAAATAACCGAAAACAAAAATGATCAAATACCGGTACGCAGAAATAGGCCACAAGCGGTGATAGCCTAACTGAAAATATAAAATTGAAGTACGCAGAAATAGGCCACCAGGGATGATAGCCTAGACTAACCGAAAAAAACCAATTATGAAATAAGAAGAAATAAGCTACCAGGGGGTGATAACCTACCTAAAAAAGCAAAACATATATATATATATATATATATATAATAGAATAATTAACTAAATATACAATTCACCAAATAGAGATTATATAAGAATAAATTGTAACTGCACACAAGGGGTTAATATACTGTATCAACAGATGGCGCTGGTGTCACTGTAGGCTAGTCAAGCAGGATTATATTTAGATAAACAAAGTTATCAGTCAAAGGTTATTACAAGATCATGCAAGCAACAACTAAAATTACAGATATATATAGCTATAGTAGGATACTGAATACAATAACTACTAGAGTTAATAAGAAAATAAAAGGATAGGTCAATTTGAGGTGCGCGTGCGTCGTTTGCTACAAGCTAGGATAACAAATGTAAACAACAATGTTTATCAGTCAGAAAAGCAATAAAATAACGTGCACGGCAACTACAGAACTATGTGGAGGTTAAACAAGCACTTAACTACTGTTCATGCAATGAATAAAGGGAATAGAGTTATGAAATACTCAAATTATGATCGAGTTTTCTCAGTGGCGATGCGGAGCTGTTGACGGTGGGAGATCCGGCGTCCGGATGACCAAGAGTCAGTAAGATAAGAATAAGATCACCGCCAACTTCTAGCAAAGAGGGGAAGATTTTAGAGGAAAGACAGAGGCGGAAGAGTTTGCCTAGGCAGGGATTCAGCATGAAACAATCGTTTTTTAGTATAACATGAAGAACACCATTTGTCCGTACCCATTCTTAGTATTAAGCCCAGTGAGGGAAGAAAGTACATCCTTATAATAGGTTAGGATGTTAGGCATAGGTAAGAGAGAGGGGGGTGGATAGGGAGGAATAGCATTGGAATCATTCAAGGTGGACAGTTTGGCAAAGGTTTGAGCAAAGAGTTCAGCTTTGGCAGAGAAAAACGTGATGGTGGTGCTGTCAGATTGAAAATATGAGGAGGGCAAGACGAGGAAGTAAAATTGTTGGAGAGGTTTTTGGCTAGATGCCAGACAGATTGGGAAGAGTTAGAGTTGGAAAGTTCTGAGCATTTGTTAATGATGAAAGTATTTTTGGCCCGTCGAAGAACAGATGTGGCTTGATTCTGGGCAGAAACATAGAACATACAAGCTTCTTGAATTTGAAGACGACGGCACACTCGGATCATAGTCTCCATAGTCTCACATAGTCTCCAGCCCTCTCATAAGAATTTGTGGACCCGTTCTTGCTTTTCAATAAATAGTATATACAGTTTTATAGTAGATGTGTAAAACATTATAATTATAATTATAAATAAGTGAGGCCCACGATTATTTGTAGGTGGGCTAGAGACAATGGTATCCGAGTCTACCATTTGAATGTTTCCTTCCTATTGCGGACAGCAGTAGAACAAGCTTGAGTAAACTAATACTTCTTTCATTAGACTGAGAGACCACACTCCGAGGGACCTCAGCCATAGAAGCAAAAACAATTCCACGGGAAATCAAAGAAGCACTGTGGAAGAGGCTCCCAGTCGGCAGTGCCAAAGTGCCAAAGCAGTCAGGGATACGAGTAGGATGCTAGACTAACTGCTTCATGTAATTTAGGATAGCAAAGGTGTAGGCTTGTTCACCAGGTTGGTATGTGAAATAAGAGGAGAGCCATTGGCGGTGGTGAACGTTGATATCGCCCGAGATCGTGATTTCAGAGAAAACAAATGGATATAATGTGTTTCACTTTAGAGGTAAAATAGTCAAAGAATTTGAGAAAGTTGGTAGAGTTAGGGAATAGATAAGCAGCACAAAGGTATTTAGTTTCATAGTGACAGGAAAGTTTGAGCCATAGAGTTGAGAATTCAGAGACGTCGAAGTTTGGAGAACGAGAGCAAGTGAGTTTGTTGTGCACATATACACAACATCCACCTTTGGCTTTGAAACTAAGATAGAAAAAGTGGGAGGAAACAGAGAACGGGTGCCATTTGTTTACTATTATTATTTGTATTATTATTATAATATTTATCATATATACAGTATATATATATATATAGTAGTGGCAATAGATTCTCCTCGGGGGAAGCGGAGTCTTATAAGGGCAAGCAACACCAAGGTGAACACGAACATCTTTATTCTGGTACCGGTAACGTTTCGACATTAACATATGTCATCATCAGACCTAAAGCAATAAGAAATAAATGTATTAATAAATTATGTTGACATTTAAAGCAAATACATTTTTTAATAATAATTTAGAAATACATACAAAGTTAGAAATCGCGAAAAAAAATATAAACAAACACAAACAACAGCAACAGCTAAACCATAATGTGAACTACGTGTAGATATTGTAGGCTAAAATATACACAATGCCTTAGAAACATAATAGGTTGGAGGAGAATTCGTGGGTGCCAAAGGTGGGCTTAAGATGGTGAGTGAGGAGAGACTCTGCTATTAAACGGGTGGTGTCACCAGAACAACTGAAAATCTGTTTTGTTATTGGAATGGCCTAAAGGTTCACAATGGCCTCGAATGGCTGAAAATGATGGTTTAGAAATGGGAAGTCCAGTTCTATAAGATCGACCCAGGTGCTCCGCAACCCTCGTGTTTAAGTGCCGTTTTGATTGGCCTATATAAGTTGCATTACAGCAGCTACATTTATATTGATAAACAATAGAGGATTGCAGAACATCCGGGATACGATCTTTGAATTTGAAATTATGTGAAAAAGTATTGGTAGCTTTGAATATTATTCTGAGGGACACTTGGGGATAGAAGCAACAAATAAATGTTGTGACTTTATGGCGTACCGAGTAACTTGATGGTCCTAAAAATGGCATAGTGAAAAATATTACTGCCTTTTTAGCAGTCGGTACGGGGCTCGGGACTTGGAAAAGTGTATTTAGTTGTTTACCAAAACAGTTTTCAATGAATGAAATAGGGAAACCATTTGAATGTAAAATGTGTTTGAGATATTCGAATTCATTGTGAAAAGACAAATATGAGGAACAAATGTGGTAAGCACGGGTGACTAAAGTAAAGATTAAATTTCGTTTGTACTGTATCGGGATAGATGAATAAAATGTTGTCGTTAAACCTGTGAAGGTTGGTTTCCTGTATATTGAAGTATTAAATGAGTCAGGTATTCTGTTAATATTTATGTCTAGGAAGGGGAGTTTACCATGTGTTTCAGTGTCGGAAGTGAACTTAATGTTTTCATGTTGTGAATTTAGATAAGCTAAACATTTTGGAACGTGATCGGGAGACTGAAATAAAACGAATTGCTTTAGGTCTGATGATGACATATGTTAATGTCGAAACGTTACCGGTACCAGAATATAGATGTTCGTGTTCACCTTGGTGTTGCTTGCGCCTATATATATATATATATAGAGGGTTGTAGGAACGCTAAAAGCAGTAACAAGAAATAGGGTGGTCAGTATAGAAGTGAAAAAGTCCTTGCATGACAGTGTGGTAATCCCGACACTGATTTACGGAAGCGAAGCATGGACGTTGGTTGAGAGACTCCGACCATGAGTGAGAGCAGTGGAAATTAATTACTTAAGAAGTGCGTGCGGAGTTACATGGAGGGATAGACAGACTAATGAGGAAGTAAGAAGGAGGTGTGGTATGGAGGTAGATGTGCTGGAAAGTGTGAAAAGGAACAACTTGAGATGGTTCGGCCATATGGAATGTATGGAAAGCGAGAGAATGACTAAGAGGGTGTATGAGAGCGAGGTGGAGGGCCAGAGAGGGAGAGGTAGACCGAATGAGAGGTGGAAGGATGGAGTGAGGAAGTACATGAACGATGGCAGTGCTGGTTGGGGGGAGGGACATCTGGGACTGACTGGGGACAGAGGTGCATGGGGGCGGTTCGTTCGTGGCCACCCCTTCGGGGATCACGGCATCAGGCAATAGATAGATAGATAGATATATACATATACTGTATATATATAAAAATTTTATGTATTTATTTTTTTAAATTTAGAGATTGTGTAGTATTTAATGTGTTAGGTGTGTTAATAGTGATACAAGATGTTTAATGTGTTAGTTGTGTTAATAGTGATAAAAGATGTTTAATGTGTTAGTTGTGTTAATAGTGATACAAGATGTTTTGGAGGACAAACTGGAGTTGACGTCTATGTTTGTGAGGCAAGGAATACGTCAGCAAAGGAGGTCAGGTGGTGAAGCAGGAGCTCCAGGTATCAGCCACCTATAGCACTATCCGGCAGTACTGTCCTGTGTGGCTGGTGCTTGCAGCCTCCTATTAACAAAACCCTAATATCTAAATTTGACGTCGGTGAACACTTCTCCACCTATGTTCACAAGCTCATTAGAATGGAAAAAAATTGCAAATAAATTGCAAATACGGAAATTGTTACTTAACTTTATAAATGCTATTTTCGACGAACTTAGGAAAGCCCTCGTCAAAATAGCCTACACTTACAGCTTAGTAATATTGACGAATTAAATGAACCGAGACACATTTATAGATACATATACGACTACACAGCAACAATATATATCCACAAATCTTAATACAAGTACTGGAGAAAATATTGATTCAATAAGAATATTAGCAAGGTGTTATGAGAAAGGGGTAAATTCCATAAACATAGTAAATATGCCTCGAATAATTAAAATTTTGCTAACTCATACAAACTAAGAAAAACAATATTTAAGAAATGTATTAGAACCGCAAAGCGAGCATTTAGAGTAAGTTAAAGCATAAACGTAATATATATATATTAATGTTTATTGTTATATTCCGTACATTTACATATTTGATTAAAAAGTAAGTATCATGCTGAGTTTGAAAAATGCTGACTTTGGGAAGAGTGCCATCTGCATATTACCTATTTTATTGATTGTTTGTATAATGGTTAAAATGTCTCTAGAATCATCAGATAACATTATTCATCTATCAGTTAATATTGTTTTAAAGGAAATTTTAATTATTATTATAGAAATCTCGGTTTAATGTTATTTTAATACCACAAATGTTGTTGATATATTTGAAGATAAATATTGAATCTATATGCTCTAAAGATCAAAAGATTTTTTTTTTTAACCCTCGGCAAAACCTAATAAAAAAGTATGGTACTAAAATCTCTTTTTCGTAACAAGATTGTCAATACGGTACTTTCAGTCATCAGTCATCGATAGCTCTAAAGATCATATGAATATGTGTTAAACCCTCGGAAAAACCTAATATAAAAGTATGGTACTAAAATTTAATTTTCGTAACAAGGTTGTCAATACGGTACTTTCCCGTTATCAATGTACAATCAAGCTGAAGAGTGCAGATTAAACACCATAGACTTCATCGTTTTTACTTTCACCTTCGTATAATCGACAGCCAATTTTTTTTTTTATTAAGGGATTAGTACTCAACCAGCGGGGGTGTGGGGGCGGCAGCCCCCACTCATAATACTAGGTTAGGTTAGGTAAGGTTGTTAGGTTAGGCTAATGTCTTTTCAAATCACTATCGAGGGGCTGTCTCAACATCGATCAATAGGCCTAATGGGGAAAATAGGTTTTCCCGAGATTTCTAATTAATTACAAACACTATATATTGATGCAAATGACCAATTTTGTTTATAAAAAAACACTCGGAAAATTTGTGGTATTAAAATAAATAATTTCCGAAATCTCCCATGTCTCTCATTTTAGATATATACTAACTGTACAGAGCAGTCACATATAAGACAAATATACTACATTCCGAGCTATTATTATTCTCAAAACATAATATTTATTTGCTGCAGAAGGACGAAACAAATGGCTCGCTAAACATATTACCATAATAACTCGCAAGACCCAGCCAGGGGAGCAGAAGGAGAGAGTGCGGTTAATGTGCCTTGGGTCCCAGCAAAATGGGGGAAAGAATGGATTTCTGAATACAGACGTCCTTTAGAACATTAATGTTATGGCTCAAAGAGACCAAACACAGAAAATGTACAAAATGTATCTGCATGGAAAATAATCATAAACTACACTTACACACATGGGAACATCATAGCATTCCCAGACGTGCTAGGACAAGAAAGATATGCTGCATTCCCGTGCACCTAGAGACAGCACCACCCTCTTAGTAGCAAGCCATGAATGGCTGGACACCAGAGCTAAGACTGCCTGAGCACAACCAACATTCAGCACCTGAAAGCAGCAGCTAAACTTACCAGCTTGCAAATCCTAGAAACCTCAGAGCAAAATGCATGGACCTCCACAGATGTCTCACTATGTCACCATATATCTACCAGAAGTGTGCTGACACAAGAAATGGAGCATTGCAATTTGCAGTGGGTGGCTACATAAGGTGCATCATTATTATGGAATTACACATGAGATGCAACACTGGAAACTTGTAATGGGCTGATACAGGAAGTACAACATTCTAGCAAGCTGACACATGAAGTGTGAAATTGTAGCAGGCTGACACAAGAGGTGCAACATTCCAGCAGGCTGACACAGGAAGCACAATATTGTAGCAGGCTGACACATGAAGTGCAACACTGTAGCAGGCTGACACAGGAAGTGCAACATTGTAGCAGGCTGACACATGAAGTGCAACATTGTAGAAGGCTGACACAGGAAGTGCAACATTGTAGCAGGCTGACACAGGAAGTGCAACATTGTAGCAGGCTGACACATGAAGTGCAACATTCTAGCAGGCTGACACATGATGTGCAACATTGTAGCAGGCTGACACATGAAGTGCAACATTGTAGCAGGCTAACACAGGAAGCGCAACATTGTAGCAGGCTGACAGAGGAAGTGGCGGAGTGGTCTTGCCACTTGACTTATAATCCAATGGACCCGGGTTCGAATCCCAATATGGCAATGGGAAGATATTATTGGGATGGAATTTGTGCTGTACCTAGTATCAGTGCATTACCACAACACACCGAAATGGCAAAAAAATACCCTCATTGTTCCCTGATTAAAATAGCATTGTTTATATCCCCCCTGGGGGTAAGGGAATAGAATATGCCCCACGTGCCTTCTGCGTGTCGTAAGAGGCGACTAAAGAGGTTGGGTCGGTGGGCTTGCGACCCCCACCCGGAAAAATACCTAAGCAAAGAAAAACGAACGAATAGCCTCGGATGCGGACGGAACCTATGTTGACGAACCACGACCGATTAAGGACATTCCTTCGGACATTCTGAGAATGGCTACATGGAATGTTAGTGGCATGAATGATGGCACAAAAGAGAGAGAGGTTCTGGAAGTGCTGATGAATGCCAGGCTGGATGTATGTGGAATGACAGAGACCAAATGGAAAGGTTCAGATGTGAGAGAGTGGGAGTGTGGAATGGGTGTGTTTGCTGGAGTGAGTGAAGGAACAGCGAGAGAAGGTGCGTGTTTGTTTGTAAGTAGCAAATGGAAGGAATGGGTAAGAGAGTATGGGTCTGTGGGTTCAAAGATTGTGTGGGTGAGAATGAAAGTAGGAATACAAACGTGGGTGATTGTGTGTGTGTACGCCCCGACAGAGGAAAAACTTGAAAAAAAGAAAGAGGAGTTCTGGATGAATGTGGAGGCGTGCCTGGAGAAGTTCGACAAGAACGAAAGAATATTTCTGATTGGGGATATGAATGGTAAGGTGGGTGATAGGAAAGTTGAGGGAGTGGTAGGGGTAGGGTGATAGGAAAGTTGAGGGAGTGGTACCATCAGAGATGAATGGGAATGGTAGGGCACTTGTGGACGTATGTGTGGGGAGGAGGCTGTGGATAGCTAACACCCTCTTCCGACACAGAATGATCCACAGGTACACGTGGAAACGGGTGTGGACGATGGAGGATGAGACAGTGGTGGAACGAAAGTCATTGATTGATTATGTGTGTGTGGATGAACGAATGAAGAAATCTGTGATGGATGCTAGGGTGTATAGGGGTATTGGAGGGGGTCTCTCTGATCATTATGTAGTGGTAGCTAAGGTTAGGATACAAAAGAAGTGGGTGAGGAGAGCGGGAGGAAGGCGAGAGGAGGGTGGAATGGTGAGGAGGGTGGAGAGGTTACAGGAGGAGAAAGTCAGGGAGGAGTACAGTAGAGCAGTGGAAAGATGACTAGGTGGGTTCGACCTGGAAGTTATGGAGGAAGTGGAGGAGATGAGCAAAGTGTTTAAGGATGAGATCTGTGCAGCATGTGAGGAGGTGTGTGGAGTGAGGAGAAGAGGGAGGGGAGTGAAAGGTACAGCATGGTGGACAGAAGAGGTAAGAATAGCTGTGGAAGAAAAGAAGAAAGCATATAGAGAGTGGTTGGGTAGTAGAGGGAATGAAGATTTCGAGAGATAGAAACGAGTGAGGTACGTGGATAGTAAAAGGGTTGTGAAGAGAGTAGTGAAGGAAAGTAAGAGAAGAGTAGATGAGGAATTTGGAAGGAATCTGAGTGTAAAATGGAGGGAGAGTAAGAAACTGTTCTGGAAAGAAGTCAAGAAAGTTATGGAAGGTAGCAAGGGAAACAGTAAGGGTGTGAAAGATAAGAATGGGAGAATGCTAGCCGAGAAGCAAGAGAGAGTCGAAAGATGGAGGGAGTACTTCAATGAGTTGCTAAATGTAAGGAATGAAGAGCCAGCAAACATAGCTGGATATGGTATGGGAGGGAGAAGAAGAGAAGTAGTGGAGGAGGAGGTGGGGATCAGGAGGTCAGAAGTGTGGGAAGCCATGAAAAGAGTGAAGTTGGGGAAAGCACCAGGAACAGATGGAGTGTGGGGGGAAATGTTGAGGTATTGGGGTGAGATAGTGATCGAATGGGTATGGAAAATGTGCAAACTAGCATGGGCGAAGGAGTGTACACCCGATGACTGGAAGACTGGCATAATAGTCCCCCTATATAAGGGCAAAGGGGAAAGAGGAGTGTGTGGTAACCACCGAGGAATATGTCTTCTAAGCGTAGTAGGGAAGGTATACAGTAGGGTAGTGATTGAGAGAGTGAGAGTGAGAACGGAGAAATGGATAGGCGACGAGCAGGGAGGTTTTAGGAAGGGAAGAGGATGTGTAGATCAGATTTTTACCCTGAATTGTGTCGTGGAGAAATATCTGGAGAAGAAACAAAAGGTGCATGTTGCCTTTATGGACTTGGAGAAGACCTATGACAGAGTGGATAGAGGCTTGTGGAAAGTACTTAGAATATACGGAGTAGATGGCAAGTTGCTGAAAGCAGTGAAAGGCATGTATGAGGGTGCAAAGGCGGCAGTACGTGTGGCGAGTGAGCAGAGCGAGTTCTTTGACCTGAATGTTGGTTTGAAACAGGGGTGTGTGATGTCCCCGTGGCTGTTTACTGTATATATGGATTGAGTCATGAAAGAAATACTATCAAGAGCAGTGGATGTTGGTATATCGCTGAAAATGGAGGGAATTGAGTGGAAGCTACCTATACTGCTGTTTGCGGATGATACAGTTCTGATGAGTGATAATGAATGAGAGTTGCAGGGCCTGGTAAATGAGTTTGAAACAGTGTGCGAAAAATGGAATTTGAAGGTAAATGCGGGGAAGAGCAAGGTTTTGGTCTACGAAAGGGGTGAAGTAAGTGTGAGGTGAAGTTGAACGGTCAGGCTATGAATATCGTCAACTATTTTAAGTATCTGGGCAGTGTGTTGAGTAAATATGGGACTATGGATGAAGAAGTGCGGGAGAGGGTACAACAGGGGAAGAGGGTTGTAGGAACGCTGAAAGCAGTAACAAGAAATAGGGTGGTTAGTATGGAAGTGAAGAAGTCCTTGCATGACAATGTGGTAATCCTGACGCTGACTTACGGAAGCGAAGCATGGACGCTGGTTGAGAGACTCAGACCAAGAGTGAGAGCAGTGGAAATGAATTACTTAAGAAGTGCGTGCGGAATTACATGGAGGGATAGACAGACTAATGAGGAAGTAAGAAAGAGGTGTGGTGTGGAGGTAGATATACTGGAAATTGTGAAAAGGAACAACTTGAGATGGTTCGGCCATATGGAACATATGGAAAGCGAGAGAATTACTAAGAGGGTGTACGAGAGCGAGGTGGAGGGACAGAGAGGGAGAGATAGACCATAAGAGCTGTGGAAGGATGGACTGAGGAAGTATATGACCAAAGGCGGTGCTGGATGGGGGGAGGGACGTTGACTGACTGGGGACAGAGGTGCATGGGGGCGGTTCGTTCGTGGCCACCCCTTCGGGGATCACGGCGTCATGCAATAGATAGATAGATAGATGAATATTACCATATTCAAAAATATGCTACAGGGGGGGCAATGCCTAGTGAGTTAATTGCTCAATAGGTGGCGTTCTGAGAGTGAGGGTCCGAGTGTGGGGGATGAGACTGTGAAGCACAGAGGCGAGGCGATGAGGCTTCAGAGATGGGATAGCTTCGAGCCGGGGTGCTTCGCATGTCTCCCTCCCTAGACTGGAACAAAACCTCACCGGCCTCACAGTGTTCAGCGGTAGAGTGTAAAGGCTATCAGCATATGCTCGAGAGGGAGTAGTTGGAATACAGAAAAAAACAAAACAATTGTAGCAGGCTGACACATGAAGTGCAACATTCTAGCAGGCTGACACAAGAAGTGCAACATTGTAGCAGGGTGACACCTGAAGTGCAACAAAAACCAACAGCTTCGCCCCCTAGCCACAAAGAGCCACCATCACTACCCAGCCACAAAGAACCACCATCACTACCCAGCCACAAAGAGCCACCATCACTACCCTGCCAGAAAGAGCAACCATCACTACCCAGTCACAAAGAGCCACCATCACCACCCCACCACCAAGAATCATCATCACCACCCAGCCACAAAGAGCCACCATCACCACCCAGCCACAAAGAGCCACCATCACCACTCAGCCAAAAAAAGCCACCATCACTACCCAGTCACAAAGAGCCACCATCACCACCCAGTTACAAAGAGGTACCAACACTACCCAGCCACAAAGAGCCACTATCACCACCCAGCAACAAAGAGCCACCATCACCACCCAGCCACAAAGAGCCACCATCACTGCCCAGCCACAAAGAGCCACCATCCCCGCCCAGCTACAAAGAGCCACCATCACTACCCAGCCACAAAGAGCCACCATCACCAACCAACCACAAAGAGTCACCATCACTACCCAGCCACATAGAGCCACCATCACTACCCAGTAACAATGAGCCACCATCACTACCCAGCCACAAAGAACCACGATCACTGTCCAGCCACAGAGAGCTACCATCACTACCCAGCCAAAAAGAGCCACCATCACCACCTAGCCAGAAAGGGCCACCATCACTACTCAGCCACAAAGAGCCACCATCACTACCCCGCCAAAATGAGCCACCATCACCACACAGCCACAATAAGCCACATTCACTACCCCGCCACTAAGAGTCACCATCACTACCCAGCCACTAAGAGTCACCATCACTACCCAGCCACAAAGAGCCAACACCACCACCCAGTTACAAAGAGCCACCAACACCTCACAGCAACAAAGAGCCATCGACACTACCATGCTACAAAGAGCCACCATCACTACCCAGCCACAAAGCACCACCATCACCACCCAGCCCCAAAGACCCACCATCACTACCCAGCCACAAAGAGCAACCATCACTACCCAGTCACAAAGAGCCACCATCACCACTCCGCCACAAAGAGCCACCATCACCACCCCGCCACAAAGAATCATCATCACCACCCAGCCACAAAGAGCCACTATCACCACCCAGCCACAAAGAGCCACCATCACCACTCAGCCAAAAAAAGCCACCATCACTACCCAGTCACAAAGAGCCACCATCACCACTCGGTTACAAAGAGGTACCAACACTACCCAGCCACAAAGAGCCACCATCACCACCCAGCCACAAAGAGCCACCATCACCACCCAGCCACAAAGAGCCACCATCACTGCCCAGCCACAAAGAGCCACCATCCCCGCCCAGCTACAAAGAGCCACCATCACTACCCAGCCACAAAGAGCCACCATCACCAACCAACCACAAAGAGTCACCATCACTACCCAGCCACATAGAGCCACCATCACTACCAAGTCACAATGAGCCACCATCACTACCCCGCCACAAAGAACCACCATCACTGTCCAGCCACAGAGAGCTACCATCACTACCAAGCCACAAAGAGCCACCATCACCACCTAGCCACAAAGGGCCACCATCACTACTCAGCCACAAAGAGCCACCATCACTACCCAGCAAAAATGAGCCACCATCACCACACAGCCAGAATAAGCCACATTCACTACCCAGCCACTAAGAGTCACCATCACTACCCAGCCACTAAGAGTCACCATCACTACCCAGCCACAAAGAGCCAACACCACCACCCAGTCACAAAGAGCCACCAACACCTCACAGCAACAAAGAGCCATCAACACTACCCAGCTACAAAGAGCCACCATCACCACCCAGCCACAAAGAGCCACCATCACTACCCAGCCACAAAAAGCCATCATCACTACCTAGCCACAAAGAGCCACCATCACCACCAAACCACAACGAGCCACCTCCACTACCCAGCCACAAAGAGCCACCATCACCACCCCGCCACAAAGAGCCATCATCACTACCCAGTCACAAAGAGCCACCAACACCTCCCAGCAACAAAGATCCACCATTACTACCCTGCCACAAAGAGCCACCATCACCACCCAGCCACAAAGAGCCACCATCACCACCCAGCCACAAAGAGCCACCATCATCACAGAGCCACCATCACCACCCAGCCACAAAGCGCCACCATTACTACCCCGCCACAAAGAGCCACCATCACTACCAAGCCACAAAGAGCCACCATCACTGTCCAGCCACAAAGAGCCACCATCACTACCCAGCCACAAAGAGCCACTATCAGCACTCAGCCACAAAGAGCCCCCATCACTACTCACCTACAAAGAGCCACCATCACCACCCAGCCACAAAGAGCCACCATCACTACCCCGCCACTATGAGTCACCATCACCACCCAGCCACAAAAAGCCACCATAGCCACCCAGCTACAATGAGCCACCATCACTACCAAGCCACAAAGAGCCACCATCACCACTGTGCTACAAAGAGCCACCATCACCACCCAGCTACAAAGAGCCACCATCACTACCCAGCCACAATTAGCCACCATCACTGCCAAGCAACAAAGAGCCACCATCACTACCCAGTCACAAAAAGCCACCATCACCACCCAGTCACAAAGAGCCACCATCACCAGTCAGCCACAAAGAACTACCATCACCACCCAGCCACAAAGAGCCATCATCACTACCCAGCCACAAAGAGCCATCATCGTTTACCAGCCACAAAGAGCCACCATCACTACCCAGCCACAAATAGCCACCATCACTGCCAAGCAACAAAGAGCCACCATCACTACCCAGTCACAAAAAGCCACCATCACCACCCAGCTACAAAGAGCCACCATCACAACCCAGCCACAAAGAGCCACCATCACCACCCAGCCACAAAGAGCCACCAATAATGCAGAGCCACGAAGAGCCAATAACACCACCCAGCCACAAAGAGCCATCATCGTTTACCAGCCACAAAGAGCCACCATCACTACCCAGCCACAAATAGCCACCATCACTGCCAAGCAACAAAGAGCCACCATCACTACCCAGTCACAAAAAGCCACCATCACCACCCAGCTACAAAGAGCCACCATCACAACCCAGCCACAAAGAGCCACCATCACCACCCAGCCACAAAGAGCCACCAATAATGCAGAGCCACGAAGAGCCACTAACACCACCCAGCCACAAAGAGCCATCATCACTACCCATCCACAAATAGCCACCATCACTACCCAGCCACATAGAGCCACTATCACCACCCAGACACAAAGAGCCACCATCACTAACCAGCCACAAAGAGCCACCATCACTACCTAGCCACAAAGAGTCACCATCACCACCCAGCCACAAAGAGCCACCATCACCACCCTGCCACAAAGAGCCACCATAACTGTACCTAACCACAAAAAACCACCATCACTGTCCAGCCACAAAGAGCCACCATCACCACCCAGCTACAAAGAGCCACCATCATTACGCAGCCACAAAGAACCACCATCACTACCCAGCCACAAAGAGCCACCATCACCACCCAGCCACAAAGAGCCACCATCACCAACCGGCCACAAAGAGCCACCATCACTACAAAGCCACACAGATCCACCATCAAAACCCAGCCACAAAGAGCCACCATCACCACCCAGCACAAAGAGTCACCTTCACTATCCAGCCACAAAGAGCCACCATCACTACTCTGCAGCCAGAAAGAGCCATCATCACTACCCCGTCACAAAAAGCCACCATAATTATACACAGCCACAAAGAGCCACCAACATCACACAGCCTCAAAGAGCCATTATCACTACCCAGCCAAAAAGAACCACCATCACTACCTAGCCACAAAGAGCCACCGTCACCACCTAGCCACAAAGAGCCACCATCACTACCCATCCACAAAGAGCCACCATCACTACCCAGCCATAAAAGAGTCACCATCACCACCCAGCCACAAAGAGTCACCATCACTACCCCGCCACAAAGAGCCACCATCACCACCCAGCCACAAAGAACCACCATCCCTACCCAGCCACAAAGAGTCACCATCACTACCAAGCCACAAAGAGCCTCCATCACCACCCAGCCACAAAGAGCCACCATCACTACCCAGCCACAAAGAGCCACCATTACTGCACAGCCACAAAGAACCACCATCACTACACAGCCACATAGAACTATCATCACTACACAGCCACAAAGAGCCACCATCACCACTCAGAAATAAAAAGCCACCATCACCACCCAGCTACAAAGAGCCACCATCACAACCCAGCCACAAAGAGCCACCATCACCACCCAGCCACAAAGAGCCACCAATAATGCACAGCCACGAAGAACCACCAACACCACCCAGCCACAAAGAGCCATCATCACTACCCAGCCACAAATAGCCACCATCACTACCCAGCCACATAGAGCCACCATCACCACCCAGCCACAAAGAGCCACCATCACTACCCAGCCACAAAGAGCCACCATCACTACCTAGCCACAGAGAGTCACCATCACCACCCAGCCACAAAGAGCCACCATCACCACCCTGCCACAAAGAGCCATCATAACTATACCTAACCACAAAAAACCACCATCACTGTCCAGCCACAAAGAGCCACCATCACCACCCAGCTACAAGGAGCCACCATCATTACGCAGCCACAAAGAACCACCATCACTACCCAGCCACAAAGAGCCACCATCACCACCCAGCCACAAAGAGCCACCATCAACAACCGGCCACAAAGAGCCACCATCACTACAAAGCCACACAGATCCACCATCAAAACCCAGCCACAAAGAGCCACCATCACTACTCTGCAGCCACAAAGAGCCATCATCACTACCCCATCACAAAAAGCCACCATAACTATACACAGCCACAAAGAGCCACCAACATCACACAGCCTCAAAGAGCCATTATCACTACCCAGCCAAAAAGAGCCACCATCACTACCTAGCCACAAAGAGCCACCATCACCACCCAGCCACAAAGAGCCACCATCACTACCCAGCCACAAAGAGCCACCATCACCACCCAGCCACAAAGAGCCACCATCACCACCCAGCCACAAAGAGCCACCATCACCACCCAGCCACAAAGAGCCACCATCACCACCCAGCCACAGAGAGCCACCAACACCACCCAGCACAAAGAGTCACCTTCACTATCCAGCCACAAAGAGCCACCATCACCACCCAGCCACAAAGAGTCACCATCACTACCAAGTCACAAAGAGCCACCAACACTTCCCAGCTACAAAGAGCCATCATCACTACCCAGCCACAAAGAGCCATCATCACTACCCAGCCACAAAGAGCCACCATCACCACCCAGCCACAAAGAGCCACCATCACCACCCAGCCATAAAGAGTCACCATTACTGCACAACCATAAAGAGCCACCAACACTACTCAGCCACAAAGAGCCACCATCACTACCCTGCCACAAAGAGCCACCATCACTACCCAGCCACAAAGAGTCACCATCACCACCCAGCCACAAAGAACCACCATCACCACCCAGCCACAAAGAACCACCATCACCACCCAGCCACAAAGAACCACCATCACCACCCAGCCACAAAGAGCCACTATCACTACCCAGCCACAAAGAACCACCATGACCACCCAGCCACAAAGACCCACCATCACCACCCAGCCACAAAGAACCACCATCACTACCCAGCCACAAAGAACCACCATTACTGCACAGCCACAAAGAGGCACAGCCACAAAGAGCCACCATCACTACACAGCCACATAGAACCATCATCAATACACAGCCACAAAGAGCCACCATCACCACTCAGAAATATAAAGCCACCATCACCACCCAGCCACAAAGAGCCACCATCACAACCCAGCCACAAAGAGCCACCATCACCACAATGAGCCACCATCACCACACAGCCAAATATAACCATCATCAATACACAGCCACAAAGAGCCACCATCACCACTCAGAAATATAAAGCCACCATCACCACCCAGCCACAAAAAGCCACCAACACCACCCAGCCACAAAGAGCCATCATCACTACCCAGCCACAAATAGCCACTGTCACTACCCAGCCACATAGAGTCACCATCACCACTCAGCCACAAAGAGCCATCATTACCCAGCCCCAAAGAGCCACCATCACTACCTAGCCACAAAGTCACCATCACCACCCAGCCACAAAGAGCCACCATCACCACCCAGCCACAAAGAGCCACCATCACCACCCAGCCACAAAGAGCCACCAATAATGCAGAGCCACGAAGAGCCAATAACACCACCCAGCCACAAAGAGCCATCATCACTACCCATCCACAAATAGCCACCATCACTACCCCAGCCACATAGAGCCACTATCACCACCCAGACACAAAGAGAGCACCATCACTAAACCAGCCACAAAGAGCCACCATCACACCCTAGCCCACAAAGAGTCACCATCACCACCCAGCCACAAAGAGCCACCATCACCACCCTGCCACAAAGAGCCACCATAACTGTACCTAAACCACAAAAAACCACCATCACTGTCCAGCCACAAAGAGGCCACCATCACCACCCAGCTACAAAGAGCCACCATCATTACGCAGCCACAAAGAGCCACCATCACTACCTAGCCACAAAGAGCCACCATCACCACCCAGCCACAAAGAGCCACCATCACTATACCCAACCACAAAGAGCCACCATCACTACAAAGCCACACAGATCCACCATCAAAACCCAGCCACAAAGAGCCACCATCACCACCCAGCACAAAGAGTCACCTTCACTATCCAGCCACAAAGAGCCACCATCACTACTCTGCAGCCAGAAAGAGCCATCATCACTACCCCGTCACAAAATGCCACCATCATTATACACAGCCACAAAGAGCCACCAACATCACACAGCCTCAAAGAGCCATTATCACTACCCAGCCAAAAAGAACCACCATCACTACCTAGCCACAAAGAGCCACCGTCACCACCTAGCCACAAAGAGCCACCATCACTATCCATCGACAAAGAGCCACCATCACTACCTAGCCATAAAAGTGTCACCATCACCACCCAGCCACAAAGAGTCACCATCACTACCCCGCCACAAAGAGCCACCATCACCACCCAGCCACAAAGAACCACCATCCCTACCCAGCCACAAAGAGTCACCATCACTACCAAGCCACAAAGAGCCTCCATCACCACCCAGCCACAAAGAGCCACCATCACTACCCAGCCACAAAGAGCCACCATTACTGCACAGCCACAAAGAACCACCATCACTACACAGCCACATAGAACTATCATCACTACACAGCCACAAAGAGCCACCATCACCACTCAGAAATAAAAAGCCACCATCACCACCCAGCTACAAAGAGCCACCATCACAACCCCGCCACAAAGAGCCACCATCACCACCCAGCCACAAAGAGCCACCAATAATGCACAGCCACGAAGAGCCACCAACACCACCCAGCCACAGAGCCATCATCACTACCCAGCCACAAATAGCCACCATCACTACCCAGCCACATAGAGCCACCATCACCACCCAGCCACAAAGAGCCACCATCACTACCCAGCCACAAAGAGCCACCATCACTACCTAGCCACAGAGAGTCACCATCACCACCCAGCCACAAAGAGCCACCATCACCACCCTGCCACAAAGAGCCATCATAACTATACCTAACCACAAAAAACCACCATCACTGTCCAGCCACAAAGAGCCACCATCACCACCCAGCTACAAGGAGCCACCATCATTACGCAGCCACAAAGAACCACCATCACTACCCAGCCACAAAGAGCCACTATCACCACCCAGCCACAAAGAGCCACCATCACCAACCGGCCACAAAGAGCCACCATCACTACAAAGCCACACAGATCCACCATCAAAACCCAGCCACAAAGAGCCACCATCACTACTCTGCAGCCACAAAGAGCCATCATCACTACCCCATCACAAAAAGCCACCATAACTATACACAGCCACAAAGAGCCACCAACATCACACAGCCTCAAAGAGCCATTATCACTACCCAGCCAAAAAGAGCCACCATCACTACCTAGCCACAAAGAGCCACCATCACCACCCAGCCACAAAGAGCCACCATCACTACCCAGCCACAAAGAGCCACCATCACCACCCAGCCACAAAGAGCCACCATCACCACCCAGCCACAAAGAGCCACCATCACCACCCAGCCACAAAGAGCCACCATCACCACCCAGCCACAGAGAGCCACCAACACCACCCAGCACAAAGAGTCACCTTCACTATCCAGCCACAAAGAGCCACCATCACCACCCAGCCACAAAGAGTCACCATCACTACCAAGTCACAAAGAGCCACCAACACTTCCCAGCTACAAAGAGCCATCATCACTACCCAGCCACAAAGAGCCATCATCACTACCCAGCCACAAAGAGCCACCATCACCACCCAGCCACAAAGAGCCACCATCACCACCCAGCCATAAAGAGTCACCATTACTGCACAACCATAAAGAGCCACCAACACTACTCAGCCACAAAGAGCCACCATCACTACCCTGCCACAAAGAGCCACCATCACTACCCAGCCACAAAGAGTCACCATCACCACCCAGCCACAAAGAACCACCATCACCACCCAGCCACAAAGAACCACCATCACCACCCAGCCACAAAGAACCACCATCACCACCCAGCCACAAAGAGCCACTATCACTACCCAGCCACAAAGAACCACCATGACCACCCAGCCACAAAGACCCACCATCACCACCCAGCCACAAAGAACCACCATCACTACCCAGCCACAAAGAACCACCATTACTGCACAGCCACAAAGAGGCACAGCCACAAAGAGCCACCATCACTACACAGCCACATAGAACCATCATCAATACACAGCCACAAAGAGCCACCATCACCACTCAGAAATATAAAGCCACCATCACCACCCAGCCACAAAGAGCCACCATCACAACCCAGCCACAAAGAGCCACCATCACCACAATGAGCCACCATCACTACACAGCCAAATACAACCATCATCAATACACAGCCACAAAGAGCCACCATCACCACTCAGAAATATAAAGCCACCATCACCACCCAGCCACAAAAAGCCACCAACACCACCCAGCCACAAAGAGCCATCATCACTACCCAGCCACAAATAGCCACTGTCACTACCCAGCCACATAGAGTCACCATCACCACCCAGCCACAAAGAGCCATCATTACCCAGCCCCAAAGAGCCACCATCACTACCTAGCCACAAAGAGTCACCATCACCACCCAGCCACAAAGAGCCACCATCACCACCCAGCCACAAAGAGCCACCATCACCACCCAGCCACAAAGAGCCACCATCACCACCCAGCCACAAAGAGCCACCATCACTACCTAGCCACAAAGAGCCACCATCACTACCTAGCCACAAAGAGCCACCATCACCACCCAGCCACAAAGAGCCACCATCACTATACCCAACCACAAAGAGCCACCATCACTGTCCAGCCACAAAGAGCCACCATCACCACCCAGGTACAAAGAGCCACCATCACTACCCAGCCACAAAAGCCACCATCACCACCCAGCTACAAAGAGCCACCATCATTACCCAGCCACAATGAACCACCACTTTCTCCCTCATGTTTAGCCCCATTAGTTTTCAGATGTTAAGATATTTGCCCTATTAGTTAGTTGATTTTAAGACCTTTCGTTCCATTTCTTCGTCAATATTTAGACTTTTGTGCTATTTAGGTGTCAATTGTTCCCCTGGCGAACGATAGTGAGCCTGTAATGTTGTTAGAACCGGCCGAGCTACCGAAAAATGTACAAATTAATCTAGAAGGGGATCTAATGGATTTTTTGTTTTTATTATTTGATGGAGGTCTAGGGAGGAAACTAGACAAATAATGAATTCATGCAAAAATCGCCCAAAAAGTGAACCATCCCCCTTTAAAGTCTCTTGTATGGGGTAGGTATTTTTGTTGTTAAGCAAAACATAACCATACAACAATAAATTATAAACACCATGGTGTATGCTAGCTTATACTAACGCTAATTGGGTTGGGACATGATTGAACTTGATCCCGAGGCAAAATATGTATGTACCGTACTCAGACACATACCCCAATGCCTGAGTTGGCCGACACAACATTAAAAGTTCCTATCCTCATCAGGGTCTCGTTGAATTAAAATGTAAAACTTGCAAACTAAACAAACCAAAATTGGGACAAGGACAATATAAAGTCAAATTAAATTATCAAAATCACTATGTGGAAACAACGCTTACTAAAATGAAAATTATTAAATAAAAAAACACAATCCACCACATAGGGTGTACATTACTACATGAGCAAGTTAATCTGTTTCCCAAGCAAACTAATCGCACAAACTAATCGATAGTAGAATTATACAAGGGGAGGAGGATTCCTAGCTCCTGCCCCCATTGCAAAATATACTAGCCTTAAATATAATTCCCATATTTTATAGCTACTAATTAATGTATTAAACATAATATAGACACTGAATTATGTTGACATTTTACTTTCTTAATAGAGAAAAATGTACATGTAAATGTCGAAAATGTAATGTACACATGTACTATCTGCAAATGGTATTGCATTTGGCAATAATTATAAATAGCATTTCCAATAGTATTTGTAAATAATGTTCCATTTAGTTTTGTAAATGGCATAATTTTTATAATCGTATGATATTACCATCTGTTACGATCCAGGTTCTCAAAGACACAGGGCTCTTCAACATTGGACTAGATAATGGCAAAATGCAACAACGGTAACACTAGATCCAACCCCTGCCTTAAACACTGGAAAACAAAACACCATTACCGCCCTGAGTCGTGCCTGGACAACGAGGTATCCTATGACTCGGTAACTGGTGCACACACACTAGGCTGACGCTCGATGAAACAGCCTATGCTCAAACAGTAAAAGATTACTCGATTAGGTTACACAAAGAAAAGATAGTTAACGTGATTAATTAACGTTACGGTAGATACTCAAATAACTGGCACTCCTGTATTAAAGAAAGTGCAATGCTAGTCCTGCAACATCAACTGGAAACTTCTGAAATAATCTGATGCTGGGAAGATGTTCGTAAAGAATCTTGAACAATTATAATGCAGAATACGGGTCACAATAAATGCTAGGACATATAGTAAATAATAGGCAGGCGAATAATAAAGACTGCGCAAAGGTAGTAATGCTCGACAACTAAAGAAATGCTTCGTGACCCAACGCAACAGCCTACTAGGGTTGTACAACTCAACAACAACCTCAGCTCAAAAGTGCAGTGAATAATAATGTTGCATACATATAATAATGGGGGCTTATCTCTAACCAGTGTCTGCTCAGTTAATAAAGTCTAGCTGGGGTATCAAGGCAGGGCAACAATGGGCAAGCATGCGGCTCGTAGCCTAACGTTGTCCGAAGGTGGTATAATGAAGATTAAGTTATATGACGGGGATGCTCTCTTGATAAATCTAGGTCTCTAATACCTAGTTCTATCCTGGCGATCCCTCAGAAGTCAACACAAAGAGGCAGCACTATGTTGTGAGGGATAGGCTATGACCCTCTCACACCACAGCGCTGTGCTCGCAAAGTAAACCCACCCGAAGCAAACTTAGGCTCCCACAGTACCTGTCGATGTCGTGCAGGGCTTAGCTAACACTGCACACATCGGAGACAACGACACAGTAACCTTACCCCCATTCTAGCTTTAGATAACCAAGCAGAATTACTCAACAACTTGCCAGGGAGACATATACCGGTCTACAACCTTCCCGAGAGAGGACACATACGGAAAAGTCCGTCTCTCAAAAACCTCAATAAAGCCTAATACCTCCTTAACCTAATACATGGAAATATCTGAGAGCTTCGCGTACAATACGACTGGTCGACGGTGAACGTCTATGCTGACACCAGAAGGGATGTTGAGTTTAATAAAGATTAGAGAATGAGAAAGGAGAAGTCGAGAGAGAGAAATAGTATGCAAAGTGGCGAGTATGGGGGACAGAATTGCAAAGGATGTAGGCGATACGCGTGTCAGGCAAGCTCTGAGCTGGTAAAGAACATGAGGCCGCGATGGGAAGGGACTAGTTGACCACCCGGCCGCCAACGGCGTCAGCGCCCAAGCGAGCCGCGTCATAGCTCACCCCGCTGCCAGGTGTACTCCCTCACCCTCTCTCGCTCGCCTCCCACACAAGCAACATTTATATTATAGCGAATATAAAATATAAGGCGCGGTCACAGACCAAAACAAAGACAATTTCTAGACTGTCTGTGGCAACACGACACTAATTAAATAAAGCAGATCATTCTAGGACAACTGTAGCCCATCCCCCCATCCTGGCGAGCGCCAGCGAGCTGCAATGCCCCACGCAACCATTCTGCTATCGCCGGGAGGCGTCACCCCCCCCCACCCCCAAGATATGGGACACTCAACCATAAGCCCATATCTGAACAGGCAGAATGTCGCTAGAATCTGCCACTCCTAACCACTCTGCCACTCATGGAATGCAAGCTCAGTCTCCTCAAAAAAATACAACATTTATATAAAAAAAAATCTTATCACCCTTCCCAAATATAATACATTAATTCATAACATTGTGCTCCCAGAGCGAGCTTTAAGAAGCACAGCCTACTGAGGGAAAATCATCTGCACTCAGTACTCAGCTACAATATTATCTTAAAATTAATTATAAAAAAGAAAGAGTTTTTATTTAATTTTTCATATTTTATTTTAATTATGTTTTTGGCGGCTACTATAGATGTAGCCTAATTTTCTTCTAATCAAAGCCAACAACTCCTGCCCTGCGACCCTACGCTGATGCTACACACGCGAGCCAACAAGCACCAGCGCAAAAATACACCGCGAGCCAAGACAGGAGGCTATACCAACATACTGTGGTAGCCTACCCCTGATCCTCCACCCGCGACAAACAGTCCGCAATCACATTCTCACAACCGGCAATATGGCGAATGTCTAAGTTGTACTCTTGAAACATGAGCGACCATCTGGTCAGCCTCATATTCCGGTTGTAGAATTGATTGAGGAATTTAAGCGGGTGGTGGTCGGTATACACTACCACGACTGGCCCATAGGCAGGAACATAGACCTCAAAGTGTCTGAGCGCTAACACGATTGCCAGCAGTTCCTTTTCAACAACCGAATAGTTTTTCTGTGATGAATTAAATTTCTTTGAAAAGAAACTGACTGGATGCTCAAGACCTTCGTCGTCTGTCTGCAAAAGTACGGCACCAGCCCCTACTCCGCTGGCATCAGTCGCCAACTGAAATGGTCGTTCAAAGTCCGGGGCCCTGAGGATAGGGTGAGTGCATAAAAGGTGTTTAACTACTCGAAACGCCTGCTCACACTCAGGTGCCCAGCGGAACTTTTTATCTTTAGCTAGTAGATCTGTAAGGAGCTAACACAGTAGAATAACCTCTTATAAAGCGGCGGTAATACCCAATCATGCCCAAAAATCTCATGATCTGCCGCTTGCTGGTCGGCCTGGGGAACAAGTCGATAGCCTGTATCTTCTGTTGGGGCGGGCTCACCTGCCCTAACCCAACCACAAACCCCAGATACTGCACCGTGGCTTGCACAAAGTCACACTTGCCCAGATTAACCACCAAGCCTGCTTTACTAAGTTGACTAAATAAGGCTTCTATTTGCTCACAGTGACTTTGGAAATCGTTGTCATAAATGATCACGTCATCAAGGTAGACAGTACAGTTTGGGATGTCTGCTACGATGTCGTTCATTAAGCTCTGGAAAGTGGCCGGTGCATTTTTCAGACCATATGGCATCACGTTGCAACGGTAAGTACTGCCATCCACCACAAACCCGCACACCTCTTTAGCCCACTCAGACAGTGGTACTTGCCAGTAGCCTTTGACGAGGTCTACCTTGGTCAAGTATCTTGCTTTCCCGATCTTATCCACACTGTCATCCACCCGGGGAAGAGGATATGCATTGGTGGGGGTCAACCCGTTCAACCGCCTAAAGTCAATGCAGAACCGAACTTTTCCATCAGGTTTGGGCTACAGAGTGACAGAAGTCCACCGTACTGCCCCTTCTCGATCAACCCTCTCGCCAGCATATACTCCAGCTCATCCCTGAGCGCTGGGAGTTTAATGGGTGGCACCCGATAAGGTATCGACTTGAAGGGGGGGTGCTCTCCTACATCGACGTCATGCACCGCTTGAGTAGTGAGGCCTGGGTGCTCGGCAAATACAGTGGGGTATGAATCGAACAGGCGCTGCACTGCCACCTGCTGTTCCTCCGGCAGGTGCGCCAGAGCATCATGCGCACATTGGCTCGAATTCCCCGCCCACTGATCAGCCGAGACATGACAATCCCAGTTATCATCCACCTGGTCATTGTTGCCCCCCTCTCCTTCTCCACCATGACCGCAGCAGGTCAACACAGGGACAGCTAGTGACTCAGGTGGGCACCTCACATACTCCTTCAACAAATTAATGTGGCACAGTTGGTTACGCTTCTTTCGGTCTGGAGTGGCAACGAGGTAATCTAGATCGGAGATCTTTGACACCACCCGATAAGGCCCAGCGTACTTGGCAGCCAGAGGATGACCTGACAAAGGCAACAGGACCAACACCTCTTGACCTACCTGAAACTCCCGGAGTTTCGCCTTAGTATCGTACCTGTCCTTCATACGGGCCTGCGAACTCACCAAATTACGCCCGGCCAGCTCCAGACTTCTAAGCATTCTCTCTCTGCTCTCGATGACGTATCTCAACAAAGAACATGGCTTAGCGGTACCCTCCCAAATCTCCTTCACCATGTGGAGAGGGCCCCTCACCTGATGCCCGAAAACAAGCTCATTCGGACTGAAACCGAGACTCTCTCCAGGTACTTCTCTTGCCGCGAACAAAACATACGGCAGACCCAGGTCCCAATCCTTTCCGTTCTCTGCGCAATAACATCGAAGCATGCTTTTCAGCGTGGCGTGCCACCTCTCCAACACCCCTTGACTCTCCGGGTGATACACAGAAGAGACGACAGTGCTGATGCCATGCTGAATCATAGTTTGTTTGAACAGATTAGATGTAAAATTAGAGCCTTGGTCCGATTGCACCTCTTGCGGGTAACCATACCGCGTGCAATACAAGAGCAGGTTCCGGACAACAGTTTTCGCTGTGCCATTTCTCATTGGATATGCATCAGGATAACGAGTGGCCACATCCATGATAGTTAATAGAAATTTATTACCGGCACTAGTAGGGGGTAGGGGTCTGACCATATCAATGATGACCTTAGTGAAGGGCGGTCCACTGACAGGAATGGGGTGCAATGGGGCTCTCGGAATTGTTTGGTTAGGTTTTCCAACCCTCTGGCACGTATGACACCTTGCTATCCAGGTTACCACCTGCCCCTTCAACCCCGGCCACCAAAACAATTTTTCTAAAGCCGCCACCGTTTTTCTCACCCCTAGATGTCCTGCCAGTGGTATGTCATGCGCCAACATCAGTAGGCTATCCCTGCACTCCCGTGGCACCACCAACTGGTCCACTACTCTGGACCCCTCTTGCCAACTACGTTTAGGGTCTTGAAAACGCCTATAGAGGATGCCTTCTAAATAAAACAAATCTCCTGGCTGTGCATCGCCGTCCTCGTCGAGCTCTACAGCTCCATTAGCACACGTTTGGAGCTCAGGGTCCTCTAGTTGCAACCGACGTATATCTGAGGGTGCCAAGCGATCTAACTGCTCCTGGAGCAATGCATGACCTTCCCCGATACTGGGCTGCTCCCTCGGTCTCTCTCGATGTACATAACGTTGCTGTCGTGGAGACTCGTCATGCCCAGCCTCGTCACTCTCGATGACAGGCCCAGGGGCTACTCCAGAATTAAGTAATGGTGCTAATACTGAATCACCCAGGAGAGCCGCCGAGTCAAAACTCTTAAAACCAACTCCAGCTTTAGCCTCCTCCTGTTGATCGTTCCTCCGCTGGTCTGAAGACGGAGGACTAGGCTGTGACACTTTAGCTGCCCGAGCTCGGGTGACAACACACGCCATGGGTTGTGTCTGGCACCGCTCGACCCACTCTTGCTCTTTCCTACTCACGTCGGCCGGCCTCTCGGCAACGACTAAGGGTAGAACCTCAGAAGCGGGCATTGCAAAGTCGTTGTCGAGAAGAAGGTCGACGCCCTCCACTGGCAGTTACTCCACAATCCCGACATCCAATTCACGTGCCACACCATCCACCTCCAACTCCAACCGCACCAGCGGGTATGACCGAGTTGCATTAATACCCTGCACCACCACCACCCGAGCCGCGTTTATAGGGTAGCCAGTCAAGTTTTTCATCAGAGTCTGGGAAGCACCTGTATCACGCAAGACCTCTACTCCATGCTTGCGCCCCGCCCACATCACGCAACCCCGCCCTCTATGGTCGCAAAAAACATCCTGAGCAGGGTTCGAGCCTCCCAGGTGCTTCTGCATTGGCTGTGCCTCAGCCTCTGACGAACTGCCCCGGGCAAACTCAGATGACTTCGGAGACACACCAATGTTGCAGGCCATAGACACAGCTGCTGTAGGTGGTTTGCTAGGACAGACTCTTGCAAAGAGCCCCTTTTTATGACAATGATAACACTCCAACTCCCCTTTGGGCTTCCCTTGGTACTGGGAAGGGCCCGGCCCCTTCTTAAATGGGACGGTGCTAGTCTTGTGGTCAGTCTTGGTATCATGGCTCTTGTACTTGTTTGCATAAGGTATATCACTAACTCGGGGGGGTGGGGCGTCACGCCCCTTGTTACCTGCCTCACTACGCTGGGCAGACCCGCACCCACGAATTAGTGATAGCCGGAGGTCAGCCATCTCAGCTGCCTCCTGTAGAGTTTTTGGTTGCTTTTCTTTAAGGTTTAACGTCAGGTCGCCGCCCGTGCATTTGAAAAACTGCTCTAAAAGGACCAACTGTTTAATGTCGTCAAACGTAGTAGCTTTCTCCGACCTCAGCCAATTCCCAAAAGCATCGGACAGCTCCCGGGCATGCTCCAAAATGGTGCTCTCCCGACCCTTGGTAACACCCCGGAACTTCAACCTGTACGTCTCTGGTTGTAGTTCGTATGCTCCCAGAACAGCCTCCTTGAGTTCCTCATAGATAATACAAGACCCTATAGGCAATGCATCGTAGGCTTTAAGACCCTTGACTATTAATCTAGAGGATACAAGTGCTGCCCATTTATTCTCTGGCCACTGGTGTTCCTGGCACTTCTTCTCAAAGCGTGTGAAAAATTCTGTTACACCACTCTCATCAAACACCGGAACCAGTTTCAATAAGTGCGAGAGAGACTGCTCATGAAGACGGTTACCAGCCCCAAGTCGCTGTCCCGTTGTCTCTACTCGCGACTTCTCTACGTCCATGTCGGCACAGTACCTAGTCGACTCTAAATCAGCTTGGATTTTTGCTAGCTCTATGTGCTGAGACTGCTGACTGATAGTTTTTCTCTCTTCTATCTTGGCTAATTCTATTTGCTGCTGGATCTTAGCTAATTCGAGCTGAAGCAATAATTCGGGAGTTAACCCTTGAGGAGGTGAAGATGCTACAATGTTTGAAATTACCGGTGGTCCCCCCAGGGGCAACCCACCCTGCCAGTCACCACCCAACTGCGGAAGCGTACCCGGGATCGGCAAACTACTGGGATGGCTGGGAGTCGAGTGTAGGGGAAGCATGGCCGAAGGGCTCTGAGCACTCAACCCATCTCGCTCACCAGTCACCCTGCCCAGTACACACGTTATCAAGTTATCCTTGGTCATGCTGCTAGTAACCGCATGACCGATAGCTGTGGCCAGGCATTGAAGACCGTACCGATCCATACCCTCCAACCGCTCGGCAGTAACCGGCCATTGCAAAAATATCCTAGCATCCTCCTCACAGTTCACCCGATTAACCCTTTCATCATGCTGCTGTTCCTCAGTTTCGACATTACGTACTGTGTCTCCATTCTCCTCTGACCCGGTATAAGACATGATGCTCACAAAAATTTCTCACCACAATATTCAGAAAAGAAGTACCCCAAACTCTTATGTAGCACTATTCACTTGCCAAAAATGTCTGAAGACTCAAGTGCAATACTACTTTGCCAAAACAAAATTAACGTGCCCACTATATTCCTCAATAAAACAAATGACCACAACAATCTTGCAATTATCTCTTAGTTCACAAGATCCTGAGCTAGGTCGCCATTTGTTACGATCCAGGTTCTCAAAGACACAGGGCTCTTCAACATTGGACTAGATAATGGCAAAATGCAACAACGGTAACACTAGATCCAACCCCTGCCTTAAACACTGGAAAACAAAACACCATTACCGCCCCGAGTCGTGCCTGGACAACGAGGTATCTATGACTCTGTAACTGGTGCACACACACTAGGCTGACGCTCGATGAAACAGCCTATTCTCAAACAGTAAAAGATTACTCGATTAGGTTACACAAAGAAAAGATAGTTAACGTGATTAATTAACGTTACGGTAGATACTCAAATAACTGGCACTCCTGTAATAAAGAAAGTGCAATGCTAGTCCTGCAACATCAACTGGAAACTTCTGAAATAAGTCTGATGCTGGGAAGATGTTCGTAAAGAATCTTGAACAATTATAATGCAGAATACGGGTCACAATAAATACTAGGACATATAGTAATAATAGGCAGGCGAATAATAAAGACTGCGCAAAGGTAGTAATGCTCGACAACTAAAGAAATGCTTCGTGACAACGCAACAGCCTACTAGGGTTGTGCAACTCAACAACAACCTTGGCTCAAAAGTGCAGTGAATAATAATGCTGCATACATATAATAATGGGGCTTATCTCTAACCAGTGTCTGCTCAGTTAATAAAGTCTAGCTGGGGTATCAAGGCAGGGCAACAATGGGCAAGCATGCGGCTCGTAGCCTAACGTTGTCCGAAGGTGGTATAATGAAGATTAAGTTATATGACGGGGATGCTCTCTTGATAAATCTAGGTCTCTAGTACCTAGTTCTATCCTGGCGATCCCTCAGAAGTCAACACAAAGAGGCAGCACTATGTTGTGAGGGATAGGCTATGGCCCTCTCACACCACAGCGCTGTGCTCGCAAAGTAAACCCACCCGAAGACAACTTAGGCTCCCACAGTACCTGTCGATGTCGTGCAGGGCTTAGCTAATACTGCACACATCGGAGACAACGACACAGTAACCTTACCCCCAGTCTAGCTTTAGATAACCAAGCAGAATCACTCACCACCTTGCCAGGGAGACATATACCGGTCTACAACCTTCCCGAGAGAGGACACATACGGAAAAGTCCGTCTCTCAAAAACCTCAATAAAGCCTAATACATGGAAATCTCTGAGAGCTTCGCGTACAATACGACTGGTCGACGGTGAACGTCTATGCTGAAACCAGAAGGGATGTTGAGTTTAATAAAGATTAGAGAATGAGAAAGGAGAAGTCGAGAGAGAGAAATAGTATGCAAAGTGGCGAGTATGGGGGACAGAATTGCAAAGGATGTAGGCGATACGCGTGTCAGGCAAGCTCTGAGCTGGTAAAGAACACGATGCCGCGACGGGAAGGGACTAGTTGACCACCCGGCCGCCAATGCCGTCAGCGCCCAAGCGAGCTGCGTCATAGCTCACCCCGCTGCCAGGTGTACTCCCTCACCCTCTCTCGCTCGCCTCCCACACAAGCAACATTTATATTATAGCGAATATAAAATATAAGGCGTGGTCACAGACCAAAACAAAAGACCATTTCTAGACTGTCTGTGGCAACACGACACTAATTAAATAAAGCAGATAATTCTAGGACAACTGTAGCCCATCCCCCCATCCTGGCGAGCGCTAGCGAGCTGCAATGCCCCACGCAACCATTCTGCTAACGCCGGGAGGCGTCACATAGTGGTAATGGACCTTAAAGAAATTGAGCTACACAGAGACAATATTGAGTGACAGCTATGGTGCTGGTAGGCTCAAGTGTGACAAACCGGTTTCAAAACTCATCGAACTCATCGCCTCACTAGCCATCTTGAAAAAGACCTCCAGGATGAAATAAATAGGTGGTATAATGCATAAATCTGAAGGGAAATTTTGAACGCAAGAGAAAGATACCCACACAAGCAAACTAGTTCATTATACCCTTTGCTATTTCTTCACAACATCCTCCCCCAAACCAAGGCTGGCAGACAGTCACGAAATATTTAGTGTGAAGCCAGTGGAAACTGGAAGATTGGGCGCGGTAAAGGTTTCATCACCAGCAATATATCATGCAAATTGGTCGGCCGGCAGAAGTCTAAGATAGAGAGAGAGAGAGAGAGAGAGAGAGAGTGAGAAAGAGAGAGAGAGAGAGAGAGAGAGAGAGAGAGAGAGAGAGAGAGAGAGAGAGAGAGAGAGAGAGAGAGAGAGAGAAGAGAAGAGATATAGGGGGGTAGGTGGGAGTGGGTAGGTTTCCAGTTATTTCGTTCGCATGCCCGTGTGATCAGTCTTTAATGACCAATTATCAAGACATCTAACACAAGATCGGGTCTGTACACTAATTTACTAGAATGCTAATTTATTCAATGTGTTCAATATCCAACACGGGGCAACAATGTTATTGATCTTATCTTATAGACTAAAGACGAGTTAGTAAACCAAGTGTAAGAAATGAGCTTAGTACATGTGATCACCGTTCGATCCATTCACCATTAAATTCCTAAAGCAGAGGGGCACTTGGGAGAGCACATACCTCTGCCTATGGTGGCAGAGGTATGTACATTACTGATCGACTCTTAAACAGAATCACTTCTTCTTTGGCACATATCCTAGCTGGCCACCACATTTTGAGAACATTATTTCATATCGTTATGAGATATCTTGTTTACAGACAAACGGACAAATAGACAAACAAACGAACAGACATACAGAAAGCAAACGGAGGCAAAAACATAAACTCCTTCAACTTTGTTGGGTTAGGTAACAAGAAATCAAATAAATCATGACAAGGTACAAAATTTCAAGAAATTAAATTCCATAAACTATGAACTGTTTTTGAAAAAAAACAATCATTTCATAAACTATAGAAGTGATGCTTATGAGATATGGAACTCATTCTCTAAAACATATATTAATGACATAAATTCTTGCATCCCTATGAAGACAAGAAGTCTAAATGGTGGAATGCAGAAATTAACTAGAGAGGCACTCAGAGAGCCAATACCTACACTGGCGGAGGTATGCGCTCTACCGATCGCCTCCTAAGTATAATCACTATTTCCTTGGCACATATCCTACCTTCCCAGCGAAATTAGTTATTTTTTTTTATATCTTTGTTAGCTGCATATGCTGGCGGAGGTATGCGGTCTACCGATTGCTTACTATATTGAATCACTTCTCTTTTGGCACATATCCTATCTGCCCAGTGCCCACTAAATTTTGAGAAATTAAATTCATATCTTTTTGAGATATCTTCTTTACAAAACACTAACAGACAGACAGACCGACACACTAAAGCAAAAACATAATCAGTAATGTCTGTATGCCAAACATACCGGCATTTGACACACTTTGACATGGTTGTCTCCTGGCTGTAAAGCATATGAGACAAATATTTTATTATCAGAATAAGGATGAAACCTAAATATTAATAAAATATAATGATACTACTATTATGACTACTACTACTACTACTAATGATAATAATATGCAGGATATTAGAATAGCCAGCATCACCACTATGCCAGCTTCAGTGACACAAGTGCAGTAGTCCACCTCAGCAGCAGCACCAATGCACCTTTCTCGCCCAGAACAGGCCCCACCCTGATGACTTAACTATCACGATAGTTACCACCAAACATCAAGAAAGGCATTACCTCGCTCAAGCCCTTCTTGTTTTCAACAACACCAAAACAAGAGTAGCAGCCAAAGTAAACACTACCTCAGCCATCTAGACCGCATCATCAGAAACATTTCCTTAATTTTAGGTCACTTAGATAGGCTTAAGGGGAGACTGACCATTTGTTTGTTCTATTAATTAATTTATTCATATATTTTTTTAGTTTCCTCCCTAGACCTCCATTAAGCTTAGAAACACACCCCCTAGACCCCCTTCAAGATAAATGTGTACATTTTTCGGTTGACAAATTTCCCGGCGGAGGGCCGGTTCCTCTTAAAATTGCAGGCTCGCTTACGCTCGCCAGGAAAAAATCGATACCTAAATGGCACGAAAGGTCTTAAAATTGACAACAAAATGTGGCGAAAGGTCTTAAAATCGCCAAACTCATGGGCTGAACGTCTTATAATCTCAAAACTAGTGGGGCTAAAGATTAGGGAGAAGGGGGTCCAGAAAAACGGTCTGCCTCCCCTTAATGATACCACCACTGTGAGGCTTGAGGCTCGCCAGCCAAATTCGAGACTGGCACTCCCGGACTGGCACACAAGAAGAGAAACTTTTCTAAGACTCTTAAATTATGTGCTTTGAGACCGTCCATTAAATACCCTTAATGTGCAAATAGACGTAAGTCTTCATCTAATACTGTGAGAAGAAAATCGTTCAGTCCCCCTCCTACACCCAGAAAATAACTTATACAAAGTTAACGTAGATATAGTCTCCATTTTCAGAGTCCCTTCTTGTAGTTTATTTCCCATCATGAAGAACCTACACACATACTGTCCTTGACTTCCCCTATCTAATACTTTTATGATTACAGTTGAACATTCTAGTTTCAACGTAACCAAAGACATTTGATTGCAGGAATTAGTTGTGAAAACAAAATCCGTCGTGAAACCTCGTTTTCCAGTTATTTTATATATTTACTATATCTTGTGGTCGTAATATTAGAAAATCGGGCGAAAGAAAGAAATAATCTTCGGTATATTAACACAGGCAGACAACACTATTGAGTACCTAATTATCAGTGAAGCAACATCAATGTAGTCGTAAAGACGATTTTCATATACTCTGATTGTACTAAAATAGTTCATTAATATTATTGCACTTGTAATTAACCTTTGGTTAAGTCTAAAAACCTACTAAATGTAATTCTGTAAGCAACTTTACTCTGTATTAGCGTTCACCTTTTTAGTCACATTCAATCACATACTTTAATGTTATTTTTGTCTGCCGGAGTGAGGGAGACAAAAGGTAGAATTGCCTGTCGCGAGTGCCTCCCCTAGAGTTGAAAAAGTGACAAGGCCAAAATCAAGGGACGTTCGAGCTAAAATGCCTGGACACACAGAGTTTGAAGCAATTTAAGTCATAGGAAGAGGTAAATACTGATTCTGGGAGATAGTTTCAGAGCTCAGCTGTTAAATAGAGGAAAGATTGAAAGTAAAGTTTTACTTTTGGGTTGAATAGTTGCACATAGTAGGGGTGGGATTGTGTTGCAGGGATGGGTGCTACAAATGCTCTACAAAGAGGGGGTGGTATACACTGAGAAAGCTCTGAGGAACACTGATTATTGTAATAGCGGTAGAATAGTGAGATAGATCCAACATTACGGCGAAGAGAGAGAGAGATTGCAGAGAATTGGTGAGTGGACGTGAGTTAATGAGACGGAACTCTTTTTTTTCCTACTTTGTCGAGAAGTGCTGTGTGAGAGGATTCTCCCCACACATGTGAACAATACTCAATACTGCCCTAACTCAAGTAAACTTGACTTAATTCAGTGATATTGTATACAGTGCCTTACTGATTAATGTGTAACGTCTTAGTGTGTGAGACCTATATTTGTGTTTAAATAAAGTGTTGTATTGTACCTATTGTATAACTCACCTTCCCCGTTAGAAAAATCCACAAATACTTGTTTTGGTCTAGTTTCTCTAGTATAACACAAACTATACTGTATTTTTTTCCAGCTGATCGTAAATTGAATCTCTTATTAGCTGATTTATCGATACCTAATGGAAATATATGAAACTACTATGGCTGTGTGTCATATTAATGCCAAGTTTTCAGAATAACCATCATCTTTCGCTACAAAATCTACCTTATAGCTGAGTAACAAAGATAGAAACATGACAATTTAGGCTCAGCTGGAAAAAAATGGACTATAATAATAATAATAATATTAATAATACAAATAATACTAATACTAATGATAATAGTTATTTTTATTATTATTATTATTATTATTAGTATTAGTATTATAATTATTGACATACTTTTAAACTACAATACATATTTGCTATTGTCAATTGCTAATAAGTTATGATGTGTAAACAAACAGATACAGCTTAAATTACTGTAGTCCATCCCAGCACTAATCCTTCACTCTTAATTAATGACCGGATAATGCGGTTACCACTGTTTTAGCCTGCTGGTAACTTCGTTCATGGGTATTATTCACTCACGATTGAAATATGTTGACCACATATTTAGCTTGCATTAAGCTGTTACTAAGATAGGTTAGGTTATGATTGTGTTGTGTAAGTATGGTTAGGTTGTGTTGTATAAGTATGGTTAGGTTGTGTTGTGTAAGTATGGTTAATTTTTTTTTTTTTTTTTTTTTTTTTCTATATTCCAACTTACTTCCTCTCGGGCATAGGCTGAGAGCCTTAACATTCACCGCTTTACAATGAACAGTGTAGCCCGTGAGGTCTTGTTTCAGTCTAGGGAGTGAAACATGTGAAGCACATAGAGTACAACGAGCACCTGCCATCTTGCCTTCACACGAGGCAAGGTGCTCACTCATGGCCCGAAACGACCCCATCTCTGAAGCCACCTCATTCCCGTGCTTCACTGTCTCACCCCCTACACTCGGACTCTCACACTTACACACACACAACGCCACCTGTTGAGCAGATAACTCACCAGGCATTGCACCCCTATAGCACATTTTGAATATGGGAATATTCATACAGTGCTATTTAATCAGGGAACAATGAGGGTATTTTATTGACGTTTCGGTGGGCTTGTGGTAATTCACTGATACTAGGTACAACACAAATTCCATCCCAATAATATCTTCCCATTGATACATTGGGATTTGAACCCGGGACCTTTGGATTACCAGGCCAGTGGCAAGACCACTCCACCACACCTCCCCTTAGGTTAGGTTGTGTTGTGTAAGTATGGTTAGGTTGCGTTGTGTAAGTATGGTTAGCTTGGTTGTGTAAGTATGGAATGGGTATGTTGTTGTGTAAGTATGGTTAGGTTGTGTTGTGTAAGTATGGTTAGGTTGTGTTGTGTAAGTATGGTTAGGTTGTGTTGTGTAAGTATGGTTAGGTTGTGTTGTGTAAGTATGGTTAGGTTGTGTTGTGTAAGTATGGTTAGGTTGTGATCAGAAGACTACCTTTAATATTATTCTGCATAGACTACACACAGTTGATTTCATTGAAATTGAGAAACAGCGCGGATTAAATACTGTACAATCAAACTACCGTCAATTACCGAGGTTTTGTTGTGTAAGTATGGTTAGGTTGTGTTGTGTAAGTATGGTTAGGTTGTGTTGTGTAAGTATGGTTAGGTTGTGTTGTGTAAGTATGGTTAGGCTGTGTTGTGTAAGTATGGTTACGCTGTGTTGTGTAACTATGGTTACGCTGTGTTGTGTAGGCTAAGTATGGTTAGGTTGTGTTGTGTAAGTATGGTTTGGTTGTGTTGTGTAAGTATGGAAAGGGTATGTTGTTGTGTAAGTATGGTTAGGGTGTGTTATGTATGTAAGGTTAGGTTAGGTTATGTACTTACGATTATGGTCGGTTAGGTTTGGTTGGATAAGGGTCGATTAAGTTAGGTTTGATTTGGTTACGATCAAGTTAAAGGATTAATCGCATATATTGGTGCTACAATATTGTGAGATTTAGTTTGGTTCGTTTTCTTTTGGGTAAAATATGGCTTAAGGTAGGGTAGCATCGCTTAGGCTTGGATGTAGACGAAATAAATTTGGTTAATTGAAGTTCATTTAGGCTAAACTGGGTTGATTTGGTTTGAATGAGTTTAGGTAAGGTTAGGTAACACCATTAAGTTATGTTGTGTTGGAATATGACATGCTCAATTGCTATGTTTGATAACGTTTCGACTGGTTTGGTTTGACTGGACAAAATTAGTTTATATTGTGATATTAAAATAGTTAGGTTTTTAAATTAAGTTTGGTTTTGATGAAATTGGGTAATTATCCTGGTTTATGGCAGGTTATGATTATGTAACGTTGTGATTAGGTTAGGAAAGGTATGATTAGGTTGGATTAGGATAGGTTAGATAGAGTTATGCATATAATAGGTAGGATTAGATTAGGTTAGGTTAGCTCAGGCATAGACTACAGTAGATCTGGACTGGATACGAAAATGGAACTTTGCAGTAAGGGACCCTAAATCGGAGAACGAACCCCCAAGTTTGGAACCTCAAAACCGCGAAAATGTGATACTTTCGCGATTCGAGGTTCGAACTTGGGGGTTTGTTCTCCGAATTTGGATCCCTTATTGCAAAGTTCCATTTTCGTGTCCAGTCCAGATCTACTGTAGTCTATGGCTCAGGTTAAGATTAAGTACGCTTACAATGAAGCTGGATTACAATAGCTAAGTGTAAGAGCAAGCTTAACCCTTAAAGATCGGGGCCCAACTTAAGTCCGAATCGAAAAATTTGGACTATGTGGCGCCTTAAGTCTGAGTGCAATTTTGGCGCAATATTGGCTCTGAGAAAGAGACGAGTGACTGGAGGAGCATAGGTTACCTCATGACCGCTCGCCACGGCCGCCGTGGACCTACTGAGATTTACTCCACTTACATCCACCCTCACTCCCTCGCTAGATACGAAATTATATAAAGAAATTACCGTATTTTAGCGATTTTGCCCTTCGGTTGCACGATCGTTGCAAGACAACTAGTGATCATAGAAGGATGGTTCGGGTGTCGTTGGAAAGCTCAATTTAGGCCCTTTCAGTGATGCATACTTGTATTACGCTCTGGGTCTTGTTTATGCATGAAAAAGAGCACGGAAACAACCCCAATCATGGTAAAACCCCCCCGCTGTGCAGCACGGTCAAATATACCGCCTAGCCCGATCGTATGGTGTTAAAATTAGGTAACCTTTGGTTGGTTAGGCTATGCACGGTAGAGTTGAGTTATGATAAGTTAGGTAAACGTTATACATCACGTCCTGAGTTGTACTAGTGGTGGATATTTTAGGTTGGACTATGGTATTTAGGTTACCTTAGGCGCGAGCTGAACCGGTTTAAATGTATATGAACACATTTTGTCCGCAAAGAAACCTTGAGGTAACACAGCAACCTCGACATTGATTAACTCCACCGCTTTCCTTGACAACACAGCATGCTTCCACCAATTGTCAGGGGTACTAGCTAAACAAACACATATAGTGGAACATCGGAACAATAGAAGCATAAATTTGACATTGGGATATCAATCACCACTCATCTGGACGAACAATTTTGTTTTGTGTGCTTAGAGCACACAACGGCAACTGCCAACGGGAGTAGAAATAAATTTAAGTTTTGTAATATTATAAAATCGAGAAGAAAATAATTATAAATACACTCAATTTATGAAAACCAATGTAGTATTGTTGGTATCCATGATGTAGGAGTTTTATAGATACTAGCTTTATACATTTTAAAGGTGGAGGTGCATTGGTTGGGATAAACATGGAATAATAATTGCCAACCTACACATCATTATCTTGAAAAATGCAATGGCATTAAAATAATTATTTACAATGGTAAAAAGGATTTTGTGGATCATCTATACCAGACCTTTGACGTCATAGTGACGTCACACCAGTATCCTCATCGTGGACTGGATGGTAGATTTACACTCCTATGACGTCACAGGTCCGATTTAGACGATCCACAGCATCCTTTATACCATTGTTAATAATTATTTCGGTGCCATTGCATTTTGCAAGATAATTATGTGTAGGTTGGCGATTATTATTCCATGTTTAGCTCAACCCATGCACCCCCACCTTTAAGCTAAACCTTTAATTTTTCCATTTCAGTATTGCTTCCCTCTCTTCTGATGCATACCAGTTTTTTTTCTCCCTCCCCATGTAGTATATTTGTAGAATCTATTAAGCATTTGTCTTCTTAGTATGATGAGGGACCGTTTTTCCGCTTAAACTTATTGTCTTCAATTTGATTATGGTCTTTCATTATTATAAACTTTCATTTCTTCTATTTTACCGATATTTAACTACTTTTGATTCACCTATTATACTCTTCTGCTTTTCTACCACTTCTTATTTTCAGAATATGTGCTGTTGTTTTACTGAGGGATACAAAGGGAAACAAAGAACAGATCTATTAACCCTAACGAGGCTGCTTGTGTCTAACCTACCTAGTTAATGTGGAAACAATAGAAGAAAACAGTATGATGGGAGACTATTAAACGCAATTAGTTGCAGGTTAAGAGAAAGATAATATATTTCATCAGGTAAGTTTTTAACGACTGCGTACAGTACAATACTCAAAGACATTTCTAGGTAAGTTAATCCATAGCTTTGCTATGGATTGACAGATAAATGGAAATAAATTTTGCAAACATTTTATCTAAAAAACTTGGATGATCAATTGTGAAGTAATTATTGGAATTGATATTGTCAACACCTTCAATCTTTGTAGATACCTAAAGTAGGTCTCCTTTCAGCCTGTGGTTTGTTGAAACTAAAAATACTTAACTCTATCAGACGTTCTTCATATGGCGTGTTTCTAAGTTTAGGAGTATTTTGGTTACTCTCCTCTGTATTCTCTCCAGTTCAACTATATCCTTTTGATAATATGGACTCAACAAATGTACGCAGTATTCAATATGGGGCAAACAAATTAATTGTGTAAGGTTAGAATAACATATTCGGATCCATATTCAAATTAAGTACCATTGAAGCCCATAATATTATTTGATATTTAAATTACTTCGGTATATTGTTGGTTTGGATTAAAATTGCTCGACATTGTTACCTCTAACCATGTTTCTTTACCAGTGCTTTTGAGATAATTACCATGCACAGAGACATTTGCATTTTCATTCTTGAATCCTATAATTATGTAGTACTTTACATTTTTCGATATTGAAACTCAGTTGCCAGGTTTGGGTCCAGTTTGATAATTTGTCATTTTAAATCTGTTGAATATGCAAGAGAGACCATACTACGTTTGCAATTTTGCTATGAACTGCAAATTTTAAAATTGTACATGAGAGACCATCATCGATATAATTGATATAAATACAGCTAATGAACAGGCCCAAGCATTGATCCCTGGAGAACCCTGCTTGTTATCTATCCGAGGCTTTACCATTCATAGCTATTCTTTCCTTAACCCTACCACTGCAGCTGATGTATATACAATTATACATGTATATGTCCTATGTAAAAAAAAAAAAAAGCCTGCACTGAGGTCGAACTATACAGTTATATACACATTGGTATTACCAGCTGAGTTTGTTGTACGAACCTGCCCCACGTTTTGCCAATGCTTCCAGGAGGTTCTAAACTTGCTACCCATACTCAGATCATTGTGCTCTGTGCATTGGTTGAGGAAGGTGAGTATACGAATATGAGGTCCATTTCATCTTCAATTCAACATCCCATCCTGTTTTGTCAAAAGAAAAATGATAAAATAACTGTGGTAAACTATCTATGGAAATTATATATCTCTAAGCTATAATGATTCAAATAAAATCAATCTAAATTAAAATTACTCCATATCTAAATTGAATTCAATCTGAAACAAGCTAATTTATATCCAAAGGTCTCACACAATAATTTATATATAGGGTAAGGTTATAAGGGTTAATATTAGCCAGGAATTAACTCGCCAATAGTTCCACGTGGCAACGAAACATAGGAGAACGTTTACCCAATATGGCGGATAATGAGGAGACAAGACTTCGGCCCTGAGGCTTGAGTCAAGTGAAAGAAAGAACAAATGATTATATGGGAATGGACATGAATACTATGCTTATCTGTCAGTCAGCCATGGCATCAATGAGGGTGTTGTGATGGTGTAGCTGTATTTATTGCTGTCAGTGTACTGTGATTAGAGGCACAAAAGCTCGATCAACTGAGGGCGGAAATTAGATGTTAACCCGCTGAGTACCAGCTAAATATTAATAAATGTACCACCCAGGACCGGCTGATTCTGAAATTTGTTTTTATTCCCGAAACAACAGCGAATGGGTTAGGAATGAAGGAAAAACTAAAAAAACAAATTTATCAAAAAGTGCAAAAAATGGTATTACGTCAGAGCCCCCGAAAACAAGAGTAAAAAATTGAAGGCAATTTCCCAAAAAACACATGTTTTTGCGTGCTCACGCGCACGCGGTTGGACTTTGAGAGTTTCCAACCATCGGCATGGGTGCGTGGGATACTTACACAGTTCCCATACAAATCTGAGCCCTTGGGGTGCCATAGGACCGGACTAATTAGGACCGGACCGGCCAGGACGCAAACCATGCGTCGCTGGGGTTTAGCGTTACATACATTGTGGACGCAAACCCTGCGTCGCTGGGGCTCAGTGGGTTAACTGGTCGGTATTTGTGAAGGCTGAGCTGTCTTCCTCAGAGGCACACCTTGCTGCCTTGGCAAACGCCAGGAGCCCAAATTATCATACCGTATCTAGGTTGCTCAATACGAAAAATTATATTAATATATACGATAAATTCATATATACTACATAAGACCATGTCAATATTGCTTAATAGCATATTAGGCCTTTACAATCTTAACTTACTTACAATCTTATAATATACGATCTTCTTGTCCTACGCCGTTCAGCGGGAATGACCGTGACGTCGCAGAGACGTACGGGATCACAAAAGAGTCATACCCTATCGTATTTATACGATAATAACTGTAAATATCATCCATTTCGAGCAAACATGTGTGTTTTTCCTTCACTTCCACTTGCGATAACTGGATGATATTTACAGTTATTTTATCATGTTCTTGTGTGCAAAACAGGATAGGATGTTGAATTGAAGATGAAATTAACCACATATTCGTACTTGGTATATAGCTTTTACAATTACCTGGATAAGTGGCCCTGTTTTTGTTGCTGTACAGCTGTCTGGTCAGTTACTTAAGAGTCAAGATATTGATACATTTTCCTTGGTGGTGTGGAAATATAGAGAGTGGATGGTGACGGTTATCGGGAGTGTTTAACCAAATATTTTCCATGGAGCTCGTTCCAATTCGTTGAGAGCTATGGATATGGTGCTAGGGTGGCGTTTATTTAAGTATTAACCCCTACTGTACAGTCTCGGCGGTAAATTGTGGACCAGGGGATGAACCCCTTGCTAGACACCACACACGTTTATCTCATCCGAACACAGTCTACACTCAGAGAAAGTGGGTAGTTTAATACTGTCAGGGCCCACCCACTACTGGGTCGCCAGTCAGTTGGCAGAAAACATAAAGTAGAGAAATTGTTTAGATCCCACACAAGCACACACACACTTCACTATATGCTTTTAGACAGATTGTGTATAAGCTAAACATAATTATGTAGTATTAATTTAAGTCCCGGAGATAGTGAACATTTGATGCTGTATATCGTAGTTAGGCCTATGCCAAGTTATGTATTCAATTTTGTAAATTGCAGAGATGGTTTTAGCTATGTATCGACTATTAACCCTCGTGGCCCGGGCTGCCTTTCTAAATGACGGAGGTGGTATCCGGGCGATCTGGCTGAAAATCAACAAAAGTAAACTAAGGCTAATCTCACTTAATATATTACCTACATTAATGAAAGATATATAAAAATGTGCGCCTTACCTTGCCGCGTAAAATGGCGTTGAGTAGAGCTCTCTAGCTCAACTGTTTCCGGAGTGATGGTGATGGAAGTGGAGGTAACTTTTGCCGCGTATTTACTTCGGCGCGTCGGAACACTCAACCGCGGCCCCGGCTACGACGCCCAGTTGCACTCGTCGCTCCACCCGCAATTATGCCGGGAAGCGATTTGATAGTGTTTTATTGTTTTTATGCCATTTATTGTAGTTATTATGTTATTTTTACTCAATAAAGTTATTTTTATGAAGTTCTTTGTGTCTCTGTCACTTATTACTTAGTTTTATTATTATTATTATGATAATAGTGTCACTTTCACTGGAATTTGATAGTTGATGGTGTCATTTTCACTTGTATGTATTGTTAGGTAAGCTAATAATATATATAGTGTCACTTTCACTTGTTCATATTGTTACGAAGGCACTTATTATTACTTACGTGTGTCTCTTTCACTTATACTTAGTTTTATTATTATTATAGTGTCACTTTCACTGGACTATGATAATTGATAGTGTCATTTTCACTTTTATGTATAGTTAGGTAAGCTAATAATATATATAGTGTCACTTTCACTTGTTCATATTGTTTTGAAGGCACTTATTATTACTTATGTGTGTCTCTTTCACTTATACTTAGTTTTATTATTATTATAGTGTCACTTTCTCTGGACTATGATAATTGATAGTGTCACTTTCACTGTTATTGTCACGGGCACTTCAAAGTTGTTGGAGAGTGTGAAAGTCATTGAAGCACCGTCCAGCACACGGTGCCACTTCACACTCGAGGCATTCCCATGTGGTTTTGCTCACTTTGCGGGGCCTGCGAGTTGTGTGGCTGCACACATGGCACCTCTTCTGACTCCTAACTTTACTACTTGGTGCTTTGAAAGGAAGGGGGTGGAGCTGGTGCCTCCTGAAGAAGTCGGCACACCCCATTCTGTCCAGCTGGCCTGGTCCTTGTAGTGGTCTCCAGGTTCCGCATGCTTAGCCAGGAGCTCAAGTATCACCTGCTTGTGGAACTTCCGCAGGGACTTGTACTTCTTCGCTCCTGGAGTCCTCAGACGGTAGATGTTGTAGGCATTGAGGACCGACATATCTACCGTATGCAGGATAAACTTCTTGTACCACCTGCAAGATGGTCGCAGGCAGTCGATGAAGCCCATCTGCATGTCGGACTTGTCAACGAGGTGCATGTTGAGGTTGTAATCAAGGACAGCAGCTGGTTTCTGGATGGGGTTCTTGGTTCTTCGGTCCACCTTCCCTGTGGCGACCATCTCGGCCTTGTGGCATGTGCTGAGGAGGTTGACCTTTCGCTGGTCATGCCAGTGGATGGAGAGGATGGGGCCACCGTTCTTGTGGAAGATGTCCGTCTTCTTGGTCTTTGTTGGGTAGCCTGGCATGCCCTTCCTCTTGGCCTTGACTGTGCCGACAGTTCCGGTCTTGGAGGTACTTGGTCAGGATAGGCGACGTGTAATAATTATCTGTGTAGAGGATGTGGTTTTGATTGAAGTGCCTCTCCATCATCTTCTTCACTACAGCGCCGCCAAAACCAATGAGGGGGTCAGTCACAATTTCTCCAGCCTTGCCGCTGTAGACCACAAAGTCCAGCACATACCCCGTCTTGCAGTCACAGAGGACGAAGAGCTTGATGCCGAAGCGGTGTCTCTTGGACGGGATATACTGTCGGAAGTGCAGCATACCACGGAACAGGACGAGAGACTCGTCGAGGCACATCTTCTGGAAAGGAATCAGGTAGGTGGTGAACCGATAACGTATCATGTCATACAGCTTCCTGATCTTCCATAATGAGTCGGGAAGGTGGACTGCCATGTTGTTTGTCAGGTGGAGATAGGAGAGGATGTCGAAGTACCTATCCCTGGACATGTACTTGCCAAATGCTGGAGTCGTTATGAGGTCGGCAGTGATCCAGTAGTCTGCCAGAGCGTGCTTCCTGATATGTGTCATCAGCATTGTGAGTGCCAAGAACACATATAGTTCTGCCACAGTGACAGCTCTCCATGCCACCATCTTGGCACTGGTCTTCCTCCCAAGAAAGTTGGCACAGATGTCATGATGGTTGTTGGTCTCCTCGACGAGGTATTCCATGACTTCATTGTCAGCAGTGCAAGACTGCATACCATCGAAAATACGGCGTCCAGGCCATAATCATAAGCCCAAATGGTGGAATAAAGATATTTCAAACTGCCTGCTTGCTAAAAAATTTGATAATGATAGATTAAAATCCTCACAAAATGACGAAGAACGGCTGAAATTTGTAGAGCTACGACGCAAAGCCAAAAAGTTAATTAAGCAAAGTAAAAAGACCTTAGAGTTACATATTGCGAATCAAAGTAAAACAAACCCGAAAGAATTCTATAGTTATATCAGAAAGAAAAAAGTAGTTACTTCAACTGTTGGACCGTTAGTCGATGAAAATGGAGAATACACCAAAGACGAAGTACAAATGAGTAATGCCCTCAATACCTTCTTTGCATCAGTTTTTACAACAGAAGACCTCAGTGATATCCCTACACCATCGCCGATTCAGATTGATAATTCAGATGTTTTAAGCAATATCACCGTTACAGAGAGAGAAGTATTGAATTGTTTAGATAAACTCAAGGTAAATAAAACGCCTGGACCTGATAAAATCTCGCCTAGAGTTCTAAAGGAAGCTAAGGATGAGCTCTCCAAACCACTGACATTACTATTCAATAAACCCTTGCAGTCTGGAACTATGCCTGATCAGTGGAAGCTAGCCAACGTAACACCGATATTCAAAAAAGGCAGCAAATCCCTACCCAGTAACTATCGTCCAATTAGCTTAACCTCAGTTGTATGTAAAATGCTAGAAACGGTCATACGAGACAGACTCGTAAATCACTTAGAGGAAAATAACATACTTAAAGATACTCAACACGGCTTTCGTAAAAAACGTTCCTGTTTAACAAACCTCTTAGACTTCTTCCACGATATCCTCAACCTCTACGATGAGAGTAAAGCTGTAGATATTATATACCTTGATTTTCAAAAGGCCTTTGACAAAGTTCCCCACAAACGTTTACTGCTAAAACTAAAAGCGCATGGAATACAAGACGGTGTGTTGAAATGGATAGAAAATTGGCTCAACGACAGAAAGCAAAGAGTAGTCATAAACGGTAAGGCATCTAAATGGACCAATGTAAGTAGCGGGGTACCCCAGGGATCGGTATTAGGACCAATTCTCTTTCTAATTTACATCAACGACATAGATGAGGGTCTCACCTGTACAATCTCAAAATTTGCTGATGATACAAAAATTGCAAATAGCGTACTCTCAAAAGAACAAGTTGACGATATGCAATACAATCTAGATAAATTGTCATGTTGGGCCCAAATTTGGCAAATGAGTTTCAATGCGGATAAATGTAAAGTACTACATATCGGATACCTAAATGAGAAAGCAAACTATTCGATGAATGGCACTCAGCTTAAGAATGTAAACAGCGAAACCGATCTGGGAGTAACAATATCGAGTAACCTAAAACCGAGTCAACAATGTTCAGAAGTTGTTAAGAAGGCAAACAAAATAATTGGCTTTATAGGCAGGTCATTTGAGCATAAATCCAAAGAAGTTATCCTAACCCTTTACAATTCCTTAGTCCACCCTCTTCTGGAATACTGCGTTCAATCCTGGTGCCCTTATTACCAAAAAGATAGAACGAGTTCAACGTAGAGTTACCAAAATGATACCTAGCCTAAAGAACAAAGCATACGAAGAGCGTCTCAGAGAATTAAATCTATTTCCTTTAACCCAGCGCAGATTAAGAGGTGACTTAATTCAAGTGTTCAAAATCATCAAAGGCATCGACAATATGAACTGTAGTAAGTACTTCGCTATCGACCAATCTAATTACACGCGGGGAAACGGTTGCAAAATTATTGGTAAATCTTTTAACTTACACGAATCTAAGAATTTCTTCTTCAATCGAGTTGTCAACTTGTGGAATGGGCTTCCCCGAAACGTTATAGACTGCATCATCGTTGATTCATTTAAACTCCGCCTAGACAAATATCTCGCATCAAACCCGCGACTGACTGCGTTTGTAAATGAATAACTTTATTTTATCCCCCCCTCAGTTACTAACCCCTCTGTCCCCTACTAACTTCCTAATCCTGCCACGGATATTAGTTCCAGGGCAGTAATTCCCTTTCCAATGTTCCCTTACCCACTCTAAACCACTATTTGGACACTTGATCCTCAGTGTTTTGGAGGACAAGCAACCTAGAAGGGTCACTAGATCTGTTGTTGCTTGATTTCCTTTGTACTCCTTTGTACTAAACTTGCGAGCGGTGTAGCAGTGGGGCGCGCGGGAGGTTGCACCGAATCGGACGCGTCGGAATTCATTTTTTCACTATAACTCGCTATGGCGGTCACGTACGAACTGATAACGGTAGTAGTTGAGGCTTGGTGGCGCTGCGATCGCCCCTGCAAAGTAAAATTTGGCCGCGCGAATTTTGAAGCACGCTTTCAAGCACAGGGATTTTAAAAGGACACCCGGGCTCCGGCCCATCTGCCGCACTGTCATTTTAAAATGCTGCCCGGGCTGGAAGGGTTAAGGCACATAACGGAATCGGTATAACAATGAAAACGAGGGTTCTGTTCAATACTCACATCCCTTGCATAATGCCTACTGTCGTTAGGATTTAACCTTTTTAGCGCAAGTAACGTCTGTGTCAATATATTCTAATTACCATTAAATTATATTATTCAGCTTAGGAAGGAGATCTATTGATTGAAGGCTATACATCATCTTATCAAATCCTTATAGCTACCAAAGATCTTTCCAAAGCTGCATACAATCGTCTAGTTATAGCTACAATTAAATAGAAAAGACGTCTCTCATACTGAAATGGTTAAATGTCTTGCTTATCATTTATCATAGAGATAGATAAAAGCGAATGGTGAAACACAATAGGCTTATGATACTTTCTATGTAAATTATACTATATTACACGTTTCTGACCCCGTTTGGCATACGCCAGTGTCATGACATAATATGTTAAATATTACTTGTCATACATCCATACTCATATCTCTCGCCGTTCCATCCAATCACTCATAGACAACACGCAGCTGCAGGCACGACATCCCGAAATCCACCCTTCTCAATACTCCCTTCCTCGCGAGGACAGAGTCCACCTGGCCAGGCTGAGATGCGGACACCATCCAGCTCTTCTGAGCTATCTGAAGAAACTGGATGACTCCGTCGTCGACACCTGCCCGGGTTGTAACTAAGCACCCCATACCATTAAACACATCATAGCAGACTGCATTCCACACAACCACTTACGCCAACAACACAATCTACACTCCTTGTATTGAGCGCTCTGTGGGAAAGCCCGACCATGGCCATGGCCTTCCTTAGGGACTCGGGGTTGTTCGGCCAGGCAGCTTAGGGAACAACAACAACCACTTGTCATACAGAGACAGAAAGAGAGGGAGAGAGAGAGAGATTTACATAAATACACTGGCCACAGATATCTTACGATCTGTGTGAGTTGGCCAGGACTTAGTAGAGATAGCAACCCTAAGAGTAAGAGAAAGTGGAAGAAAAGGATAGCAAAAACGAAAAAAGGTTCTCTCTCCCCCCCCCCCCCTCTGCTCCCTCCGGTAATTTGCCGTACATGAAAACAGGAGTGAATAACCTTGCAGGGTTCAGAAATAGATTGCAGGATTCTTATAGAATAATTAGAAAGGGAAAGGATATGTTATGCATACCTTCACCTCTTCTGTTTCTACTCTTTTCAATTGACAGTGTTAATTTCTGCCAGGTTCTCTTGTCAGTATATCATGTCCTACTCCAGCCCAACTTCTGTGTGGTATGCGTCTAGTCATATATATATATATATATGTATATTGTGCCACTGTCTATAACTGCATTAGGGAGCTCATGTCACTGTTCAATTATAGTGTGGGTGAAGAGATTTGTAGTTGTGTCTTCGTTCCCTTTCCTGCCCATTACATATAATTTGTTTCCTCTTGTGGAACTCTCCTTCGCTATCTTAAGTAGATTATTGGAATTTACATTTCTGAATCCTTTCAAAACCTGAAAACACTATAAGCTGCCCACTTATTCTCCTTTCTTAACCGAAAAGGGTTCAAGTTCCCTTAATCTCTCATTGTGTGGTCTATTTTTAATGAATGAGATCAATCTTGTTGCTCTGCGCTGAACGGATTCGAGTGTCTTTATAAGTATGCCTTGTATTATGTAGGGAGACCAAAACTGCACAGCATAGCCTACTCACAATACTTTTATATAAGGGTATATAAGGGTATGTTTACTATGACACTGAACATTACTTCTAATGTATCCTAGTGTTCTGTTTGCTTCGTTAGCTGCTGCAACGCATTGGCCTGTGGATTTTAGATTTTCGTTTCTAAGCACTGTTTGGTCTTGTATATGTGATACACTCTCTACCTCTTCACCATTCATGTGATATTCGCATTTATTGGTTTGAGAGCCTATTTAAGTATCTGACTTTTGCTTACATTAAAAGGGCATCTGCCAATTATCTGAGAGAGAGTTCTAAACACAAACCAATATTCAAGAGACAGGGCTTCTCTAATTGGACTCCAGACTTGAATGTCCTGATGTGCCGGTTTAGCAATACTTAGGTTTTAAATTTTCCCAAGTTCTGTTTTACTAACTACCACTACCATTACCACTTTCCATTCTAAAGGTTACTTTCCATATATCACTAACCCTTGAACAAGTGCTATATGTGTAAATGAGATTAATGTATTCCTTTATTTCTACTGTATAATAATGGTGTAAACTATACACATTTGTATTTGTAGTTAAAATAATTAGTTAAAGTAGGGCTTAGTGGTTATCAACCCTGCATAATTTTTAAGCCAGGATATGTCAGTGGGAAAATAAAGATTGGAGCCTCTGTTCGAGAATCCCAGTCCCTTGGTGTCATTATTTTGTATTCGGTAAAATGTTAATGGTTATGGAGTAATATTTATATTGTTGTGCTAATAACTTCCAAATCCCTGGTTTTCTCAGTAAAATTGCGATATGATACGTTATGTAGCACTCGTAATACTGTCAGTTACCTGCTTTCACGTGAGTGTATTGTATACATGTAAATTGACCTACGGTAGGATGATGCTATATATTATTTATCGTTTTACATTAACAGCATTTACTGTATTTATATATATATATATATATATATATATATATATATATATATATATATATATATATATATATATATATATATATATAGTTATCATAATCATCACCATAAGCAGCCTTAGTTAGTCCACTGCAGGCCGAAGACCTCTCACAAACGCTTCTAAGCTGGCCAGATCTTATCCTGTTCCATCTTACTTTAGCAAACTTGCCGATCTCATCCCTCCATCTGGTTATATGTCTATCCCTTCCTCTAGCTCCATCTCTATATTCCCGTTTTGTTCCTTTAATTGTCCGTCTCTTATCTCTTCTAGATATATGATTTTTTCAAGCCCATTTCGTGTTGTCAATGCGATTATCTTCTACTTGTGTTTCTTCTCTTATCAAGAGGCTCTCGTCTTGTCGCTCCAGGTTATCCCTAACATTATCCTATCCATTTCTTTATGGACACTACAACATTTTCGTTTATGAAACTTTGTTATACTCCAAGTTTCTGATCCATAAATTAGTCTAGGAAGGACACATTATTTGCATACTTTTCTTTTAAATGCAAGGGGTAACTAGCTTTTCATAATGGAATTCTGCTTACCAAATGCGCTCCATTCCATATCCATCTTTGGTTTGCTTTTTCTAGAGTGATCAAAGTTTATTTTTATAACCTTGCCTAGGTATATACTGTATATGTTTATAACCTTGCCTAGGTATATACTGTATATGTTTATAACCTTGCCTAGGTATATACTGTATATGTTTATAACCTTGCCTAGGTATATACTGTATATGTTTATAACCTTGCCTAGGTATATACTGTATATGTTTATAACCTTGCCTAGGTATATACTGTATATGTTTTTATAACCTTGCCTAGGTATATACTGTATATGTTTATAAACCTTGCCTAGGTATATACTGTATATGTTTATAAACCTTGCCTAGGTATATACTGTATATGTTTATAACCTTGCCTAGGTATATACTGTATATGTTTATAACCTTGCCTAGGTATATACTGTATATGTTTATAACCTTGCCTAGGTATATACTGTATATGTTTATAACCTTGCCTAGGTATATACTGTATATGTTTATACCTTGCCTAGGTATATACTGTATATGTTTATAACCTTGCCTAGGTATATACTGTATATGTTTATAACCTTGCCTAGGTATATACTGTATAGGTTTATAACCTTGCCTAGGTATATACTGTATAGGTTTATAACCTTGCCTAGGTATATACTGTATATGTTTATAACCTTGCCTAGGTATATACTGTATATGTTTATAACCTTGCCTAGGTATATACTGTATATGTTTATAACCTTGCCTAGGTATATACTGTATATGTTTATAACCTTGCCTAGGTATATACTGTATATGTTTATAACCTTGCCTAGGTATATACTGTATATGTTTATAACCTTGCCTAGGTATATACTGTATATTCCTCCTCTGAATATGGTCCATCATCCTCTAACTTAATTAGGTGTGGTTGCACATAATCATTCAACATACTCTTGGGTTTCTTTCTATTCATGTTCAACACTACCTTAAGGCTTCCTCAATGTATATCATCCATCATTATTTTGCTGTAACTCTTCCCTCGAGTCGTTAGGATAACATTTGTCTCAGTGAATCTGAGGTTGCTTTGATGTTCCCCATTAACAGTTATACCTTTATTACCCCAATAAAGATCACTAAATATGTCCCCCAAACACGTGTGAACAGAACAAAATTTATATTGTATTATGTCATCTACCTAATAACTGGAGTTCCAATGCACGTTATAGTCTGATTGTGTTTAATGCAAACAGTAGCATTTCAACTGTAAGGAATCACAAACAAATAAATATATAATAATAATATTAAATAAATATATACATAAATAAATGTGTGGGGAGGAGGCTGTGGATAGCCAACACCTTCTTCCGACACAGAATGATCCACAGGTACACGTGGAAACGGATGTTGACGATGAAGGATAAGACAGTGGTGGAACGAAAGTCATTGATTGATTATGTATGTGTGGATGAACGAATGAAGAAATCTGTGATGGATGCTAGGGTGTATAGGGGTATTGGAGGGGGTCTGTCTGATCATTATGTAGTGGTAGCTAAGGTTAGGATACAAAAGAAGTGGGTGAGGAGAGCGGGAGGGAGGCGAGAGGAGGGTGGAATGGTGAGGAGGGTGGAGAGGTTGCAGGAGGAGGAAATCAGGGAGGAGTACAGGAGAGCAGTGGAAAGACGACTAGGTGGGTTCGACCTGGAAGTTATGGAGGAGATGAGCAAGGTGTTTAAGGATGAGATCTGTGCAGCATGTGAGGAGGTGTGTGGAGTGAGGAGAAGAGGGAGGGGAGTGAAAGGTACAGCATGGTGGACAGAAGAGGTACGAATAGCTGTGGAAGAAAAGAAGAAAGCATATAGAGAGTGGTTGGGTAGCAGAGGGAATGAAGATTCCGAGAGACAGAAACGAGCGAGGTACGTGGAGAGTAAGAGGGTGGTGAAGAGAGTAGTGAAGGAAAGTAAGAGAAGAGTAGATGAGGAATTTGGAAGGAATCTGAGTGTAAAATGGAGGGAGAGTAAGAAACTGTTCTGGAAAGAAGTCAAGAAAGTTAGGGAAGGTAGCAAGGGAAACAGTAAGGGTGTGAAAGATAAGAATGGGAGAATGCTAGCCGAGAAGCAAGAGAGAGTCGAAAGATGGAGGGAGTACTTCAGTGAGTTGCTAAATGAAAGGAATGAAGAGCCAGCAAACATAGCTGGATATGGTATGGGAGGGAGAAGAAGAGAAGTAGTGGAGGAGGAGGTGGGGATCAGGAGGTCAGAAGTGTGGGAAGCCATGAAAAGAGTGAAGTTGGGGAAAGCACCAGGAACAGATGGAGTGTGTGGGGAAATGTTGAGGTATGGTGGTGAGATAGTGATAGAATGGGTATGGAAAATGTGCAAACTAGCATGGGAGAAGGGGAGTGCACCCGATGACTGGAAGACTGGCATAATAGTCCCCCTATATAAGGGCAAAGGGGAAAGAGGAGTGTGTGGTAACCACCGAGGAATATGTCTTCTAAGCGTAGTAGGGAAGGTATACAGTAGGGTAGTGATTGAGAGAGTGAGAGTGAGAACGGAGAAATGGATAGGCGACGAGCAGGGAGGTTTTAGGAAGGGAAGAGGATGTGTAGATCAGATTTTTACCCTGAATTGTGTTGTGGAGAAGTATCTGGAGAAGAAACAAAAGGTGTATGTTGCCTTTATGGACTTGGAGAAGGCCTATGACAGAGTGGATAGAGAAGGTTTGTGGAAAGTACTTAGAATATACGGAGTAGAGGGCAAGTTGCTGAAAGCAGTGAAGAGCATGTATGAGGGTGCAAAGGCGGCAGTACGTGTGGAGAGTGAGCAGAGCGAGTTCTTTGACCTGAATGTTGGTTTGAAACAGGGGTGTGTGATGTCCCCGTGGTTGTTTACTGTATATATGGATGGAGTTATGAAAGAAATACTATCAAGAGCAGTGGATGTTGGTGTATCGCTGAAAAGGGAGGGAATTGAGTGGAAGCTACCTATACTGCTGTTTGCGGATGATACAGTTCTGATGAGTGATAATGAATGGGAGTTGCAGGGTCTGGTAAATGAGTTTGGAACAGTGTGCGAAAAACGGAATTTGAAGGTAAATACGGGGAAGAGCAAGGTTATGGTCTTCGAAAGGGGTGAAGTCACAGAGTGTGAGGTGAAGCTGAACGGTCAGGCTATGGAGATCGTCAACTCTTTTAAGTATCTGGGCAGTGTGTTGAGTAAAGATGGGACTATGGATGAAGAGGTGCGGGAGAGGGTACAACAGGGGAAGAGGGTTGTAGGAACGCTAAAAGCAGTAACAAAAATAGGGTGGTCAGTATGGAAGTGAAGAAGTCCTTGCATGACAGTGTGGTAATCCCGACACTGACTTACGGAAGCGAAGCATGGACGTTGGTTGAGAGACTCAGACCAAGAGTGAGAGCAGTGGAAATGAATTACTTAAGGAGTGCGTGCGGAGTTACATGGAGAGATAGACAGACTAATGAGGAAGTAAGAAGGAGGTGTGGTGTGGAGGTAGATGTGCTGGAAAGTGTGAAAAGGAACAACTTGAGATGGTTCGGCCATATGGAACGTATGGAAAGCGAGAGAATGACTAAGAGGGTGTATGAGAGCGAGGTGGAGGGACAGAGGGGGAGAGGTAGACCGAATATGAGGTGGAAGGATGGAGTGAGGAAGTACATGAACGAAGGTGGTGCTGGTTGGGGGGAGGGGCGTCGACTGACTGAGGACAGAGGTGCATGGGGGCGGTTCGTTCGTGGCCACCCCTTCGGGGATCACGGCGTCAGGCAATAGATAGATAGATAGATAGATAGATAAATAAATAAATCGGAATACAATAATCACTTACCGTTTTATATTTTGTTGCCTTTACATACACAACTGTGTATGGACGTAGCTTATTAACTATCAAAGCACTTGTTTCACAGGAGTCGTCTACGCTGCACCACCATGGTTTCAAATTGTTCGAACCTGCTGCCAATGTGTGGCTAGGACTTTGGCATACCCCTGGTCAACGACTTACCGACGACGTGAGTGTACCATAGAGTACTAGCATAAATGTACCCCGCAGTCCCAAGTAATGTGTCCAAAATGGCTTCAGAGGCAAGATATAACAACCTCCCACCTCAAAAGATGGAGGAATACTGCCTCTCCCAGAATGTGGGGACTTGGATATAAGCTGAGAAGTGTTGCCAAGGTCTTAGAGTAGTGCTCAAACGTTGTGGAACCAGGTACTGCCTGATACTGGCAGTTACAAGGATCGTATATTACTGACGGCTGGCAGCCGTCGATGGGACTGGGGAGTGATTTATCTACTGACGGCTCTCTGCCGGCACTGGTACTGAACGGGTTAATGCATACGTGTCGTTCTTCTGAACACATATTTTTGTTTACAACTATCTAGGTTGAAGGCGTTGTCGATGAATATATTCTGTTGATATATAGGGAGGATGGCTAAAACAATGATATTGCTTGATTTGGTCTTGTATTGTTTGATCATCGTCCGGTTCTTTTCCAATAATTCCTTGAACTTGTTTGCTTTGCGTCATTTGTTCCGGCATGGACTACTGTAACAGTGGTAGTGGAGGGAGAGAGATGCAAAATTGCGTTTCATAGTGAGATATTGTAAGTAATTAGTAAGAGAGAGTTGGTCAGATGTAATGCTTTTGATTCTACTCTTCCGAGTAGTTTGGTATAGGTGAAACCTCCCCACACATGCGAATAGTACTTGATGCATGGGTGCACTTTGCCCCTGTACAGAGCAAGAATCTGTACAGAGTAAGAAGGTTGATTTGTGTGTTGCTGAAGAGTATGGGATAGTCGTGTGGAAAGTTGTGATGGGTAGATAGATGGGGAAATTGGGTTTTGGAAGAATTGAAAGTAACAAGAGTGTCTCTGCCCCAACTGGAAATAATTGATATATCAGAAGATAGACCTGTTATGGCCTCACCACATGTGTTTTGGTATAATTACATGGTGGGTTTGTTGTGGAAAACTAGTTGGGTAGTGCAAGCATATGAGTGGATAGTATTATTTTTATTAATCTCACCACCACACTCCCAATGAAATTAATTAAAGTATATATGATCCACCGGGATTCGAACCCGGGTTATCACACACATATTTTTGCCACCTTAACCATTACACCACCAGGACGGTTAAAGGTTTATGAACACGCCTACGACTTATTATCCATTCTCGAATACTGGATATTAATCTAATCATGTTCATATTCCCAACCGCACTATGGTAGCCTACTGTTTAAGTGAGAGGAAAGAATATTCCTGGGGCACAGATCATATAGACCGGCCTCTCTAAGAAATATCCCTAAACCTACTAATAATATTATTTTTATTAATCTCACCACCACACTCCATGTGAGGTACAATTGAGAAGCTCATTCATTTATATTAGAAATACAACTGTAAATAGAACAAAACCCTGAGGAACACCAAAGTCGATAGGTTAAGGAAGTGAGCTATTGCTGCTCACAACTGTAGCTATCGAATGGCAAGAAAGGAAGTTTGAGATAAAGTCACAGATAGAGGTATAGACGTCAGTGAATGGGTCTTTGAATGCATGATCAGGTGTTACCATCAGTGATATGCAGCGATTTATGCAGGGATATTGCACAACCGATGCTATATTCATTCTTAGGCAACTGCAGGAGAGGTTCTTAGAGAAAACAGGGGTTATACTTAGTTTGTGTAGACCTGGAGAAGGCTTTTGACCAGGTGCAAATTGAAGTTATACAGTGGGCTATGAGAAAACTAGGAGTAGAGGAGTGGTTGGCAGAGTTGGTGGTGTGTGATAATGAGAAAGTATAAGGGATCACAGACAGCAGTTAGATGATGGTCTGAGTGAAGAGTTCCCAAGGAAAGTTGAAGTTCACCAAGGTTCAGTGCTGAGCCCACTACTGTTTGATATGGTCTGGAGGCTTTGTTAAGGGACTGTAGAGCAGGACTCCCATGGGAGTTGTTATATGCAGATGATCTAGTTCTTATCGCAGATACTGCACAGGAAGCGGAGATAAAGTTCAATAGATGGAGGAAGGGTATGGCAAACAAGGGACTAAGAGTTATTATAGATAAAACAAAGGTCATGATCAGTGGAATAGGGGATGGAACTATAGAAAGAAGCGGTGACTTTCTATGTGCATTTTGTTGAAAGGGGGTGGGAAGTAACTCAATTCAATGTTGCGTCTGTAGTGACTGGTTACACAAAAGATGTAGTGGGGCGTGAGGAACTTTGACGAAAAACATAGACTTGGAATGTGCAGTTTGTAAGGGAGAACTTGTATTGAATGACCCGCCTGTTAGTATTGATTTCAACAGTGTAACGCTGGAGTGTGTGAATAAATTCTCCTATTTGGGTGATGTGGTTTCCGTCGAAGGTGGCGCTGAAGCTGGCTCCATAGCTAGAGTCAGAAATGGCTGGAGGAAGCTGTTGCCACTCTTCACCATGAGAGGACATCCACTTCAAGGTGTATACCTCTGATGTTAGGAGTGCGATGACCTATGCCTCGGAGATGTGGCCAGTTAAATTGGAGGATAACAATAGAATGGAACGGATTGAGAAGAAAAGGGTGAGATGCATATGTGGGGTTAACTTCAAGGATGGGGTATCGAGTGTGGAATAAAGGACGCGTCTGGACATTAAGAGTATAATAAAGTAATGCGCACAAGCTGACTTGGTTGGTTTGGACACATGGAGAGAATGGGTGATGAGAACTGGGTAAAGAAATGCAGGACTGTGAACGAAGGGAGAGCTGCACGTAGGGGTAGGCCTATAAAGACGAGGGATCAGGTACTCCAGTCCGATATCAAAACAAAGAATTTTACAACAGAAGCAGGTCATAATAGGGTCTCCTGGAATGCCACCATTTTGGATGTGAGACTGTAACCACATTCTCTGTGGATGAAACGATCTTTAACACCTAACGAGCGGCCTAGGCGGTAAATAATATGTAGCCACCAGCGGGGTGTTTTTACCCAAAATAGGGTTGTTTACGTGATCATTTTCATGCCTTAAATAAGACCCAGAGCATAAAACAAGTATCTATCCCTGAAAGGGCATAAACAGAGCTTTCCAATGACACCCCAACGATCCTTGTACGACCCCTAGTTTTCTTGCAACAATCGCGCAACACGAGTGCAAAAAACATGTAATTCGGTACTTTCCCCACACAATTCACTGTGTAGCGAGTGTGAGAGGGTGGAGGAGGGTGGGATTCATGTCAGTTGGTCCACCGCGGTGGTCTGGAGCAGTCATACGCTCGCTACTCTCCTGCCACCACTTGTCTCTCTCTCTCAGCAACATTACGTGCTGAAAATGGCACACGACTTATGTTGTGAGCCGCCACATAGTCCAAATTTCTTTCACTCAACATATGTTGCGCACCGCTAATAAAGGGTTAAACCATGTATGTATGGTATGAAATATAATAGAATGATCATAATTTAAAATTATCCTTTTAATGTTCAAATTAGATGCAAAGAATGTTGTTTTCAAACCCCAGTAACCCCATTGTAGGTGCATATAAAAAAGTCATAGTCAGGTTGTGAAAAAAGGGCGAATGGCAACATTTTATAAACACGAATCACCATCTGACTCCAGCAAGTGTTTACGAATATGAATAAAGTATGGCCTAGTGTTACACAGAATAAAACATATATGACGTCACAGAGAAGAGGTTAATACTAAATCATAGAGCAGAGGTTAATACTAAATCATGTTTTCTTAATCGTAAATGCGGTATTATGGCTTGGTTGACAGTGTGAATATATGTACTAAAGTCAGCTTAAACTATATATATAACAAAAAATATATCCACCACTCCAGGTGTTTCACGTGAAAACAATGAGATTGTTACCATTATTATGTAACAATTTGCATTTTCTCCCTAATTATTTATCGTCTCACTCAAATTATATTACAAACAATTACATTATTTGTATATCCATTACAGAGAACATAATGCATTTATATAATACAATTCCCCCTTACGTATCCAGATGTTCTATAACATACGTTAGTAGGTGTGAATGCCCTTTAATCTTGTCTTAAGTCGGCGTCACACTGGAAGTTTTATTAGCGAATCTGATCGGAGTAAAAATAATTGAATTTGTTAAAAGATGCAAATGCTGGTTTGAAGGATTTGGACAATTTAGTCTTGTATTAAATATGGTCATTCAAGATTATCATAATGGAGGTGAAAATATTCGGATGATGGATTTGTATTTAGCATATTTGTGTTCAATACTGTGATGCCAAGACATCCGCCACAAAACGTGATCGTCTGGTGCGAGATGTTATTAGGACCATCGGAGTCTCAGTCTCACGTCATTAGTCGAGATTTTAAGAAGTTTCACGTCATTTGTTTGTCAATATTCACACGACGATTCACCCCTTTCAGCTGTCGATTTTTCTAGGCAAGTGATAGCGAGCCTTCAATTTAGTACCAATGCCGGGTACGTTTTTCTACCGAGAACATGTATACATTCAGCTTGGCAAAAGTAGCACTACTGGTTTTCACTTACCTTCGTTCTACTGCTGGGACGCAGGAAGAGTACCACAGGTGTCGCCTGAAAAGACAATAACATTAATTAGTTTACTTTCCGCGTTATTGCATCAGTGGTAAAATATCGAATGAAAAGCCAATACTTCGTTATACATGTACTTGTACTTGTGACTGTTGTGTCATTGACAGATTTGTATATTGTTTGTTTGAATTATAATGATTAATTAACTGCTGATGTATTTCCTTTAAAAATGGTATTTTGACTAATTGTTTTAGTACCTACACTATGTTAACCAACCCAATACAGCTGAGCCGTTCAATGTATGTTGTAAAGCATTTTGATAAAGTTCTTATAATTTATGAATGACAGAAAACTTAATTGAAAGAGATATCCACTTATATTCTGTTCGATCAAAATCTGTGTATTCTATCTACCATCCCACCAAGCTATTTCAATAAACAAATATGTAATATGGTTTATTTATATGTTAAGTTCTACACCATTAATCACCTTACACAGAGTAAGCTTTCAACAGTTCACCGAAAACATAAATAAGAAACTACAATTATTTATTGTTACCACTTTAATTTTATGTATGTATATATATATATATATATATATGAAGTTGTCTGGTTATCTCTCCAAAAGTCATGTTGGGTAGTACTATAGAATTGTTGAATGAATGAATGAATTAATATAGAAAAGGTGGGTGAAAGTGAAAGAAGGGAAGTTGTTATTGGTGTAGTAATAGAGAATGTGTTAAAGTAGGAGGCTAAAGATTGGCGGGGCTTGACCCAACGTGCGTGAGTTTTACAATGTGGGTTGGTGGAGGGTTGTAACTCTGCTTATATTATTGAAAGTATATTTTTGGAAAGCTTCAGTATGCCATGCATGGAAGGAGTGGAGACTAAATTTTGGGTGGTAAAGGCAAAAGGAGTATTAATTTAGGGTGGTCAAAGTTGCAAAGAAGGTGGCAATTTTGGATGGAAATGGTCTAAAAGGTGACCTGGCAATTTTGGATGGTAAGGGTCTAAAGGGGGGCAGCAAGGCATAGCTGTCAACTGCTGAATTAAAGTTGGTTGTACTGGTTTGTGAATGAGCTTACTTTACATTGTGTAATAGCTTATTTTTGAGAAATTTTGGCTGGTGGGTAAGTAAATAATGGTGAAAATTTTAGTGCGAGTTTGTGGTGTGTCAAAGATGTATAAGTGAATAGGGGATTGGGAGCCTCTCTGTTAATGGGGTGTAAAAGGTTTGACCACGGACGGATGGGTCGAGTAATATTATTAAAAATGTGGACAAAATGATGAAAGGTCAAGTTTTTCAAGTTGTTTGTTAGCCAGAAAGTGATTATAAACATTAAGTGGAGGGATGCGAGAGAGTTCATGTAAGTGTTCCGATCTAGTGAGCTTATATACCATACAACTGGCAGGTAAACAAGTTTACAGGTTTCTGATTGGCTAGCCGGCTAGCCAATCACTGTATGCCTTTCCCAAGTTGATTTATTGTATTTGAGACTGGATTATGTTGTAGGGGTCTGAGGAAGCTACATACAATGCAAACCAACATACGCTCAAGCCAGAATGTACAATGCAGTGCAATCATCCATAAAACATTGATATTTTATGTTGGTTATATATACTCTACCTATATGTTTATATCTATCTATCTATTTATGACTACGATATTATATCCATTTAACTAATACTGGATATCAATCTAATCATGAACACAAACCCAATTGCACATTTAATAGCGTAATTTTTAAGTGAAAGAATATAACATTTTATGGGGCACAGATCTCTAAGGGACGACCTGGCTATGAAATATTCTTGAACCTATAAGAATAATCTAGTTAATAATTATATTAATTTCATTCACAACATCAAACGCCTCCCAAATGAAATTAATGAAAGCATTTGATCCTACTGGGATTTGAACCTGGGTTACTCGCATACAGATCTTAAATATTGTAACCGTTACACCATCAAGACAGTTAAAGGTATAAGTACATGACTACGATATTATATAAATGTTTCGAACACTGAATATCAATCTCATCATGTACTCAGAGCCAACTGCACACTGAAATAGCGTAATGTTTAACCCCTCCAGCCCCAACGTCGAGACATTGCCGAATGCTGTGTATGGAACGTTCAGCCCCAGCGTCGGCTATAGCCGACGGCTATTCTCGCCACAAATGTTGCTGAAGTGAATAGTAAGAGTAGAAGGTAGTGGTCCATAGTATTTTATGGAGTCGTTGCCAGGGGTCAGTCCATTGGGGGCATTTCTGGTAAACTCCTTGGGGCGGGTCGTGGTTGCGTAATTTTTGTTTTGCGAAGAGAGGTAGAGTAGTGTGTAAGGTGTTTGTAGTATTATGTATTGATAGGAGGAGAAAGTGTTTTGGAGGGCAGGCTGGGGTTGCCCTCAATATTGATAAGGCAGAATAACAATGACATTCAGTGATAGTTATTGTTATTTTACACATTGTGAAGGCACACACGATGCTCAGGAAAAATAACACATCGAAATTTGGCTTGGTCTGGGTGTCAATCAATAATAAATCAGGTGGGGCTTAATGGGTTAAATGAAATGAAAACACATTTGATGGGGCACAGATCTGTAAGGACCGACCTCGCTATGAAATGTTCCTGAACCTATAGGAATAATCTAATTTATTAATTTCACTCCAAACACCAAACACCTCCCAATGAAATCAATGAAAGCATGTGATCCTCCCGGGATTCAAACCTGGGTTACAACATACAGATCTTAAACACTCTAACCATATATATATATACATATATATATTATTTTTTTTTTTGTAATGTATTCTACGCCAACTTGTAGACATCGCTATTTAAGTTATGCAGGCGATATTGTATTTTGAGAACGATATATGTTGACATCATTGCATACCTAAATATCTGAGGGGACCAGGAATGTCAATAAGTGACTACACTTGGTTTAAATAACAATAACAATATTCACAGCTGCGGATGGTGTGTTCGAGTCATGTGGTAAGGGCTTGAAATGAGGCGTAGATTCATGTTGAGCTGATTTAAATGCGTATACATGCTCAACAACGCCATTCACGATCAAAATGCAGAAACAGCAGGGATTACTAATTATATTGATGAGCTCTGGAAAGCTTGTTGTATTACTTGTTGTATTACTTTTTGCGCCAGGGCACCTAAGACCAGGAAGCGTTTTTGTATCCCTGGTGGTGGTGTGGATGACGTAGTTGCAGCAGTTGACGAAGTATCAAAGCTGGCCCCTGCAAATACAATGTACGTCATCCACGTTGGATCCAACGATATACAGCGAACCCGGTCGGAAGATTTGCTTTTAAAGTACCAGCAGCTGATCAAGTCGTTTAAGGAGAAGTCATCAAGGATCATCGTCTCAGGAATCGTCCCCCGGCTCGGTGTAGAGAGCCGATTTTACAACATAGACACCAGCACAAATCGTTGTCTAGCAAACCTCTGCAGGAAGGAGAACGTGGGATTCGTCGACACCTGGGACAATTTCTACTACGATGACTATTTGTTTTCGGATGATGGAGTTCATCTGAACCAGGTGGGAGCAGCGCGTTTTGGGCGTCTTCTCAACGATGCGGTGAAGGATTTTCGGAGAAGAAATCGACCTCAGCACAGGACAACCAGGAAGGAGGACCGAAGACAGCTGAGGACGGCAATCTACAAAGGAATTAAATACTAATCCGTCAAGAACCGCGAATTTGGATAAAGCTCCACCAACACGACCCAAATTCAAAACCGTCAGGGATAACGTCCGAGGACCGAGGACAGCCACGAATGTAAATGTAGATCCGACCAGAACCAAAAATTCGATGAAAGAACGATCTGCGAGTTCTAAAACCGCAACTTTAAAGGTTTTCTATGCAAACGCTCGTAGCATACGCAATAAATTTTCAGATTTAGAGGAACTAGTGTTTACAGAAAATTATGATGTGATTGGCATAACAGAATCTTGGCTCAATACACAAGATAGAGACTTTTTAGCAGAGTATTCACTTCCCGGTTATGTAATGTTTGAGAACAGCCGAATAAATAAAAATGGAGGTGGCGTTTTATTTTATATCAAAGAAAGTCTTAACCCGACCCTCGTGTCAAAACCTCAAATTGTGAACGTCGACACATCTTTTGTGCTAATAAAGAATAATAAAGGTACAAAAATAATACTTGCGTTAATATACAGACCTCCAGCTCAATCAGTGCAAACTGACCGAGAAATTTACGAACAAATTGCAGATGTAAGTAACTCACAAGATACCGTAATTTTTGGCGACTTTAATTTACCTGTGACCAAGTGGGGCGATACTCTTACTTCACACCCCGGACATGACTTGTATACGAACTTGCAAGAGAGTTCGCTTTATCAATTTGTTCGAATGCCGACCCGTGGTAATAACGTTCTTGACATTGTACTTGCAAACAAAAGAAGAATTGATAGAGAATTTGAATGTTGGTGATGAATTCAGTAACAGCGACCATCGTACGATAACTTTCACTTTAAAGTTTACTAGTAACGAACCAAATAGTAGCATCGAAAAAGTCCCTAATTTCAAGCAAGCAAACTTCCATGAAACTTAGAGCTATGTTTAAAGAAAACTGACTGGAGCTTTTTAATTAACAATAACGACATAAATACATCTTGGAAGTTATTCGAAACCACTTACCTAAAAGCAGTGCAAGACTGCATACCATCGAAAATACCGACGTCCAGGCAATAATATTAACCCAAATTGGGGAAATAAAGATATTCCAAACTGCCTGCTTGCTAAAAAATGTGCTAATGATAGATTAAAATCCTCACAAAATGACGAAGAACGGGTGAAATTTGTAGAGCTACGACGCAAAGCCAAAAAGTTAATTAAGCAAAGTAAAAAGACCTTAGAGTTACATATTGCGATCCAAAGTAAAACAAACCCGAAAGAATTCTATAGTTATATCAGAAAGAAAAAAGTAGTTACTTCAACTGTTGGACCGTTAGTCGATGAAAAAGGAGAATACACCAAAGACGAAGTACAAATGGGCAATGCCCTCAATACCTTCTTGCATCAGTTTTTACAACAGAAGACCTCAGTGATATCCCTACACCATCGCCGATTCAGATTGTTAATTCAGATGTTCTAAGCAATATCACCGTTACAGAGAGAGAAGTATTGAATTGTTTAGATAAACTCAAGGTAAATAAAACGCCAGGACCTGTTACAATCTCGCCTAGAGTTCTAAAGGAAGCTAAGAATGAGCTCTCCAAACCACTGACATTACTATTCAATAAATCCTTGCAGTCTGGAACTATGCCTGATCAGTGGAAGCTAGCCAACGTAACACCGATATTCAAAAAAGGCAGCAAATCCCTACCCAGTAACTATCGTCCAATTAGATTAACCTCAGTTGTATGTAAAATGCTAGAAACGGTCATACGAGACAGACTCGTAAATCACTTGGAGGAAAATAACATACTTAAAGATACTCAACACGGCTTTCGTAAAAAACGTTCCTGTTTAACAAACCTCTTAGACTTCTTCCACGATATCCTCAACCTCTACGATGAGAGTAAAGCTGTAGATATTATATACCTTGATTTTCAAAAGGCCTTTGACAAAGTTCCCCACAAAACGTTTACTGCTAAAACTAAAAGCGCATGGAATACAAGACGGTGTGTTGAAATGGATAGAAAATTGGCTCAGCAACAGAAAGCAAAGGGTAGTCATAAAACGGTAAGGCATCTAAATGGACCAATGTAAGTAGCGGGGTACCCCAGGGATCGGTACTAGGACCAATTCTCTTTCTAATTTACATCAACGACATAGATGAGGGTCTCACCTGCACAATCTCAAAATTTGCTGACGATACAAAATTGCCAAATAGCGTACTCTCAAAAGAACAAGTTGACGATATGCAACACAATCTAGATAAATTGTCATGTTGGGCCCAAATTTGGCAAATGAGTTTCAATGCGGATAAATGTAAAGTACTACATGTCGGATACCTAAATGAGAAAAGCAAACTATTCGATGAATGGCACTCAGCTTAAGAATGTAAACAGAGAAACTGATCTGGGAGTAACAATATCGAGTAACCTAAAACCGAGTCAACAATGTTCAGAAGTTGTTAAGAAGGCAAACAAAATAATTGGCTTTATAGGCAGGTCATTTGAGCATAAATCCAAAGAAGTTATCCTAACCCCTTACAATTCCTTAGTCCGCCCTCTTCTGGAATACTGCGTTCAATCCTGGTGCCCTTATTACCAAAAGATATAAACAAGCTAGAACGAGTTCAACGTAGAGTTACCAAAATGATACCTAGCCTAAAGAACAAACCATACGAAGAGCGGTCTTAGAGAATTAAATCTAGTTCCTTTAACCCAGCGCAGATTAAGAGGCGACTTAATTCAAGTGTTCAAATAATCAAAGGCATCGACAATATGAACTGTAGTAAGTACTTCACTATCGACCAATCTAATTACACGCGGGGAAACGGTTGCAAAATTATTGGTAAATCTTTTAACTCGCACGAATCTAAGAATTTCTTCTTCAATCGAGTTGTCAACTTGTGGAATGGGCTTCCCCGAGACGTTATAGACTGCAGCACCGTTGATTCATTTAAATTCCGCCTAGACAAATATCTCGCATCAAACCCGCGACTGACTGCGTTTGTAAATGAATAACTTTATCCTCCCCTCAGTTACTAACCCATATGTCCCCTACTAACTTCCTAGTCCTGCCACGTTAGTGGCAGGGCAGTAGTTCCCTTTCCAATGTTCCCTTACCCACTCTAAACCACTGTTTGGACACTTGATCCTCAGTGTTTTGGAGGACAAGCAACCTAGAAGGGTCACTAGATCTGTTGTTGCTTGATTTCCTTTGTACTTGTTTTCACCTTTATCTAACCATCAATCAAATACATTGGACTAAACATATACGGACACACACGGACCTTGTGAGGCACCCAACATCACTGAACATGTCTGGCAGTGTTTGTACACAAATTATAGTTCCTTTGTACTCTGAACGGTATCATCTGTTAGCTGGAATAGGATGTATAAAAACTGGATGGGTTATATATTGTACTTCAAATGAATTACCTAGGTTGAATTAAATGTTACTTAAATAACTTTAATATAATACCAAGTCTTCAACGGATTGATAAAATAAAACTATATCCTCAATTAACTTAATTCTGCATGGTGCTTCTCTTTATGACTCGGTCAATCGATGATCTGATCTGATGGCTGTAGTAAAGTAGGAAAGTAGAGTAATTTGGATAGAGGAAGAATAAGTTGAAGGAAGGAAGATGCAGTGAAGCGAGGTTCCCCTGAAACTCCAAGTTGCGGCTAAGCGTCAGATTTAAGGGGAGATGGTTTATTTTTTGGGCGATTTTTTAATGTATTCGTTATTTTTCTAGTTTTCCCCATAGACCTCTTTCAAATTAAAAACAAACATCCATTAGATCCCCCTTCTAGATTAATTAGTACATTTTTCGGTAGAAAATGTCCCGGCCGAAGGCTGGTTCTTTCAACATTACAGGCTCACTATCGTTCGCCAGGGAAAAAATTGACACCTAAATAGCACGAAAGGTCTAAATATTGACGAAGAAACAGGGTGAAAGGTCTTATAATAAACTAACTAATGGGGCAAACATCTTAAGATCTGAAAGCTAATGGGGCTAAACATGAGGGAGAAAGTGGCCCAGAAAACCGGCCCATCCCCCCTTAAGCGGCAGTAAAGGGAGATTTATGGCTCAATCTTTGGTACATAATGGGAAACCACAGCCGTCAACAGTCAATAGGACGTCTTGCTTCAATGTAACATGGTAATTGGTGTGGGTTACATTGCCACCTAGCTAGCAAGGCACGAGGGACAACAGTCCAGGGACAAAACAAAATATTCGTAGAATGAGTATTTTTAGAGCTAAGTACAGTTTAATGTTATTACTTAGGATACTGTGGGGGCATTTTTAAAACCTAAAATAATTATAATTGCTATACATTCGCCCGATCACAAATACACAAAATGTAAGCCAGAAAATATCAGCAACAAGCATAGTATGCATCTACTATATGTGTATTTCGTGGAACAAATTGCATGTTATCATTAGTAATATATATGGGTAATATTTAATTAAGTCTTAAATAGAATAGTAAATTTCCTTAAATTATCTTGGTCATTTGTGTTGAAGAAACAAAATGGAATAACGAAGTGACGACTACATTATAGCTATCGAGTTAATATAATCACTATATTTCATTAAAACAGTTATGTAAACTGTATATTATATATATAAGATAAACACCAGTGAAAGGAATCACATTTTCGGTGTTTTACATAACTTTCGTCAACCTCTTCAATCCGTGGTTTGTTTGTATTTAAGTCATCTGGTTACCATTCGATTATTGCATTCATCTTAGGAAGCTTGTTCAATAATCAACAGTGTAGTTATCAAGATTATTCTACTTTATTAGGATAATCATCCTATTGTAGCACGTCAGCTGGAGTCACTTACACAATTTCACAGTCCTTTCATGATTGTCCTGATGCACATGTTACTATACTGTAGGGACTAGTAGCCAAATATGATGCGTTTGTTGGTATACAAAATACTGATTAGTAATATAACCACCAACACATGCATCAAAAACAGTATTGAACCAAAATGACGTACAATAGGGTCAAAACAAGTTATCTGCATCCCTACCACCTACCCGATCATCGAATGTGTACAGTCTTGGTAGTATAGGTAGATGTAGTAGGCTCTCCAGGTACTATAGGTAGGTAATGAGTTATGGATGGCCATACGCTGCATGCAGAGATGCCACACCCTAACAAGCTGTACAAACCAGATGATCAGGGTCAGGGGGGTGCAGATACTTGTTTGACCACGTGTACATAATAGACTCTTACTTGGTACATTTGTTCAGGTTAGGTATCATCATAGGAGACTAGCCAGTTATAGGCGACACAGCGGGGTGAGTGAGACCCAGGACTGATGGGATTGACCAAGGATGAATGTGGGCCCCTATATATTCTCTACACTCTATTAGCTTTGAAAATAAATCACTTGGAAATCTGAAAAGATATATTGGAGACCAATCTGTTTGTAGACTCTTCGTGTGTTCATTCAACACCGTGTAACCTCACAATTTAACAGCTAGATGGAGGAAACGGACATGCCATGGTTCCAAGTACAATTAATCGAATTTCTGTATAAAATGTCATTCCTTGTGGACTATCAAGCCAGGACAACCTGATTGATTTCAGGATGTTGATCTTCACAAACTTTTGTGTCCTTCTCTTAACAATAGCTATTGCATAAAACTAACAGAGAAGAAGCTAAAGAAGAATGTAACCAACAGTCCTTCCTTCTTCTTCTAAACGATCTTGTAAATTACAAGCAATAGTAAAATACATCTTCTTGCTGTGTAGATCCCTGCTTGCTCCTTATAGGGGAGGCAGACCGCTTGTTTGGTCTATTAATTCATGTATTCATATTTTATTTTAGTTTCCTCCCTAGACCTCCATCCAGCTTAGAAAAAATACCGCTAGACCCCCCTGCAAGATAAATGTGTACATTGTTCCGGCCAGAAAAATTCCCCGCCGAGGGCCCGCTTTCCCCTTACACTGGCAGGCATCGCTATCACTCGCCACGGAATAATCGACACCTAACATGGCACGAAAGGTTCTTAACATTTACCAATATAAGGGGGTTGACAAGGTATTAAAATCGCCAAACTAACTGGCCCGATACGTCTTATAATATCAAAACTAGTGGAACTAAACATTAGGGAGAAGGGGGTCTAGGAAAAACGGTCCTGCCTCCCCCTCAACCGTCCCATTCTCACATTTCAGCGCTAGTGGTGTCACTTGCTGGACCTGTTCACAACGCCAGTGTTATCGTAAAGTCCTCCAGATCTCCAAGCATATAGCTATAGTCTATTCGCTCTATGTAGGCGAGAAATCATGATCTCTATCCTCTGTAACCTCAAAAAAGGGCTTGAGCAAATTGGCTTTACATTTTCTCACATATAGTCCTTGACTGACTCTTCCCAAATGGTCAGTAATATTAGCTCGATTACTCAAGTCGTTTCTGAGTTAGCAGAGGGTTAGAGGTCATGATTTTCTCGCCTACTTATAGCGAATACACTATAGCTGCCACCCTGTCGGGCACGGAAGGCCATCTAGATTGTGTATATGCTTGGTCAAAATATCTTTCCATTGACTTGTTTCTTCCCATCCCTTCCCTTAAGGGGCCCGGTTTTTCTGGACCACTTTCTCCCTCATGATTAGTCCCCATTAGTTTTCAGATGTTAAGATGTTTGCCACATTAGTTCGAGTCGATTTTAACGACCTTTCGCCCATTTCTTCGTCAAGATTTAGACCTTTTTTCGGGCTTATTTAGGTGTCGATTTATTCCCTGGCAAACGATAGTGCCTTGTAATGTTTGGAAGAAACCGGCCTTCGGCTGGGGCAGTTATTCCTACACGAAAAATGTACAAATTAATCTAGAAGGGAGATCTAATGGTATGCTTTTTTTTTTTTTAAATGTGCTGGAGGTCTCGGAGGAAACCTAGAAAAATAATGAATACATGCACAAATTGGCCCAAAAAGTGAACCATCGAGTCATAAATGTGGATTGATCCACACGCACTGTTCTTCCTAAAATGAATTACCCCTCCATGGCGCAAAGTTGCTTGTGGGGGAATGTTTTGTTGTCGATAATTTGTCTTGTGCGAGACAACACGACCTACGAATGTGTGTGAATTTGGTGTTTTGTCTGAAGTCAGTTTGCTAGTTTTAATGTTTGGTGGTTTTTGGGTGTTTTCCCCTGTTTCTTGCTCTGTCTTGAGCTGCGGCCACTCCCAAAGAAAAAACAAAAAACAAAAATATAATGGAAGTTGAATAGAAAAATTAGAAAACACTACAAAAATAGGAAAAGTGGGGATTGATCCTGAGCATGTAGCTAGCTAGATAGATAGATAGAGGAAAACACGAGTGGAGTAGTTAGTCACACACATCTATCCAGATTCACGGATTTATGTGGACGAGCCCTAGAGAGATTCGAGG